>JBAIZL010000003.1:138302760-138712760 GCA_036971475.1 Prosapia bicincta
ATATTGATTTACAGTAACAGCCCAGTAATTTTGGTCCTTCAGAACCTTGATCGTGCTATATTATTGAAAATATCGGATTATCAGGTGTGTTAACAAACCTGTTGCCGTTAACATACCCATAAATCGATGGCCTTTGCTTTATATTTTTGATGTATGACTTGACTGTTAGATTGATTATGTAGATGGTTTGTTTATTCTTTCTTTATAAATAAATTTATAAAACAGGGTGTCTAGTGACAGGGAAAACCGGGAAAACCTGGAAAAGTCAGGGAATTTTAAGATTCTGGAAAATTCAGGGAAAAGTCAGGGAAAATTTTAAAAAATCGGGAAAATATTTATTTTGATTAGAAACAAAACTAGTGGCTATTGCTCTCGAATATTTGTTATTGTAAGCCAGCGGGCTGGTTTAGGGCCAGGGCAGTCAGGAAATAACACTTCTTTATTTAGATGCCCATTATTTATTTGATAAGCCCGTTGCTATGACTTCAGCACTTATGTCAATAAATATTAAACGTGTCGAGTTGGTACAGCTGGGAGGTTTTAGCCTGGACCGTGGCCTTGGGGTGCCCAGTGGTTCTGTTATCATATGGACAGGTGGGGATAACAGATAACTCAGTCTGTTTCTGACCACACAGAACGCTGTGTAAACATTCGTAGCCAGCTATTTGTCTAGACTCGTGGTAGTATGTGTTTTATTTGACGGTGATTATTTGTACACTGTTTATTTCAACATGGAAGGTTCCAGTTTTCATTGCCGTAGCGGGCAAGCGCGTCATGCAGATGTCGTCATTACCACCCCTCCTTCCTTAGGATAAATATAAACTAAAAGATGAAGTGACTGAAGCAGAGATTATATGGTGCGTGAATTTAGTAATGCAACACTTCTTTACGCAATGCAGAAGGTAGTTTGTGCCTCTTTCCAAGGATGTTCCCTGATAGCACCATTGCACAGAATATGAGATTGGGAAAGATAAAATTTCCTATAGTGTTGTATTCGGTTTATCAAATTATATTAAAGACCTGTTACTGACATCATTAAATTCAAATTCTAACTATGTAATTGGCTTTGATGAAAGTTTAAACAAAATATCACAAAGAGCCCAAATGGATTTGAGTGTTAGGTATTGGGATGCAGAGACGGATGAAGTGAAAGCTCGATATTTTGGCTCTGTGTTCCTTACAGACACAAAAGCAAAAGAGTTACTCAATTCGTTCTTCAAAGTCTGGATTTATCCAAGATCCTTCAGATATCAATGGATGGGCCCAATGTAAACTGGGCTTTCTATAGACATCTAAAAGAGGAAAAGTCAGGGAAAACTCAGGGAATTTCTTCAAGCTATTTTACTAGACACCCTGGAAAAGTCAGGGAAAACTCAGGGAATTTCTTCAAGCTATTTCACTAGACACCCTGTAAAAATAGTTTTCAGTGCTCAGAAAATTTTCAATGGAAAAATATTTATTTCCTAAAGAATTGCTGAAACTTAGTAATGTACAAAAAAGGCAACAAACGTTAACGTTTTATTCAATAGACATTAGCAAGGCTGTTGTCAATCAGCAAATCTTTGCTTCTTAATTTGTGGCCATACAGATGTGTTTAAACTCCAAAAATAAATCATAAATATTTGTCTATTGTTCACACCTTCTACAACTACCTCGCCAAACTTTAATGTGTGGCTCAAATATAAAATGAAATTGACAAATACCATTGATGATAAAATTATTGTCAATGGACCAGAGGGATAAAAATATAGATTTTAATACGAAATTACAAATAAATGTTAATTTTAGGGTGTAATTATGTTCAGAAGAAAATTGAAACACTAGAAAAAAAAACAACTGTTACCCAGCTACATAACAAGACTCTACAAACTCTAGACATTGACTAAAATAATGTGAAATAGCTGACAGGCTTCATATTGGAAATACCCTTGTCATTGGTGACCAGACCCAAACTCTGTACATATCTAACTTATTTTTATACCCTAATTCCAAAGGTATTAGGTTATTGAAAGTGCCAGAATACATGATCCATGAGGAACTTTTACTGTATTACCTTTTTTGTATTAACTTATTTGTTAATGAAATGTCAAAATATTGTAATTTTGTTCCTAAGTTTATAATTTTTTAAATTTATTCAATAACCAATATAAATCATATAGCACAAATTATTATTTTTTTTTAATGTAACTTTTTGAACTGTAGTAGAATAACCATAGCTAACCATTCTTGAGTTTGCAGTGTTATTGGTTTGGAGTTGAAAAAACGTCCTGCCTTACAGATCCCCTACCAAAAGCCCTGTTCCCATATTCCTACCCGCAGCTTTTGTCAGTGACAGACGTCCCATAACCTCGGGTGCCACCAAACCCCCTCCTTCTCTGTCTGACTGACTGATTGCCATTAATTTTTGAACTATTGAGTTCAGTTTCATCTTGTGAATAAATTTCTTCAAGTATTTATATTTACTCTTCATTATAACCTATTTAAATTGTCTAAAGAGCTTAATTTTTTCAGATGACTATCATAACCCAATTACTTATTCAAAATTACTAGTTTTTGTAATACTTTCTATTATGTTTTCAGGTTGACAAGGGCATTCCTTCAGTAGTGAAGGTAACAAACAAGAGGATGCAGTCTGTAAAAAAGAAAATGTCAATTAAAAAATAATGCAAGTCAATTTGTTATATTATTAAAAAATAAATCTTACCTGTATTTTTTACTATGCAACATATTCCCTTCTCCAATCTACAAAGTAATTTCACTATAAACTAGTTAACATCCTTCAATATATACTAGTCAAAATGGATGAAATCTGTTTTATCTTTTGGACACACACACACATGAAGAGAGGAAACAACACTTAATTTTTACTAAACACACAGATTAAAGATAGAGTTTACTAGAGACATATTCTAGGTAGGATTCTGGACAGAGTTAACAGGACAGTCAGGTAGTGTGCTTATAGACTACCACAAGTCACATGACTTATAGAACATAATGATTTAATTTGCTTGAAATATATATACATTACATATGTTCATTACATAAAAGACTAGTATTGCTAAAAAAAGATTTTATAATCTTAATTATAATAATAAAATCTATTTAATATAATAATCAAAATTTCTATTATATTAGTATATAAAGTTTTTATACATGCAGTAATAATAATTTCTACAGGAAATATAATTCTGAGCATAGAAAACAGCAAATATGATATGAAATAGATTAATGTTTAAGGTGGTTAGTAAGGAGTAATAGGGATAAAATCTGGACTGCCCTTCATGATAGAACCAAACCTTAACTACGTTTACCTCTGTATGTAGAGGAAAATTATTCTTGAATTGTTTTTCTTTAAGTTTCTTTACTGATTTTTATATTATGCTATATAACAGGGGTGTCCAAACTATGGCCTGCTGACTAAATTCTGCCTGCGACAGCTAATGGAAATATAAGCTCTTAAGCAAATAATTTAAATGAATCCAAATAACATTATAAAAAGATACAAACATTATAACATAAAAAATACTAATGAGATTTATGTAGTTGTGATTTTTCACTGACAATAGTTTGTAGTTGTGGACCAATTTGACTTGTATCAATTATCAAAATAGATTTAAGAAGCACATCAGTTAGATCTGTAAACATTCTTTTGTACTTCATTTTGAAGAATGTTTGTCAAATAAGTAGTACCAAAACAGAAAAGAGCCCAAAGACAAATTTATCCAAATTATCGAATTGTGCCAGTAGAAGACTTATAAAATTCCAGTAAAGATGAGTTTTAATATTTGCTCTTAACCCTCATGCACGCGCGCCTTTTTATCTAACGTAAGTAGGTACGTTGTTGTATTTTATACAACATCTCGGTTTTCTACATTTTCCTTAACTTTCAATCGAGTTATTAAAAGTTTGGTTTCACCAATGAAAAAATTAATTGTGAGTTGACCCCAGCAATGTTTATCAGAGCAAAAAATAATGCAACTGGCCATCTTCTTGTCCTCCAGGCAACGCTATATGTAGCACAAAGCTGGTCATTACTATCAACTCCACCTTTCGTTCTGTTGTACTGCAATATAATTTCTGGCTTGTTTGTTTCTTCGTCAACATCATGTGAGTCGTGCATAGTCGAAATCAATATTACAGCTTTATTATTTTTTTTGTTGTATATGAGACCATGGTTCGATCATTCTGGAACCCAAACAAGGAAGTACCTGGCTGATTGGTTTTATTAGGCAGAAATTCTGGTGGAATTTCCCGTTTGTTCTTACTTAGAATCCCAATCACCTACCAATTCACTTTCTGAGATATGATCACTTTTTTCAGCTTCACCATCGCTCAGATCATCTACACTTTCAATAAAACCAGCATTATCAATTTCTTCATCAGAAAGATCCTGTAAAATTTTTGGAATGTCTTCCAAGTTCACTCCTAAAAACATGAAAATTTATAAAAATATTGAACAAAATAAATAAATACATAATTCTTTAAAAAAATGTATATAAAAAACTTACGTTCCATCATGGAGAAAAAAAAACTGCACCGAAAAAATAAAAACGTCAGAAGGCGCCTTGTTGTATTTTGTACAACAGTGATGACTCACCAGAACTAATCGCACACTGAGGCTATGTTGATAGAATAAAGACATTGATGACAACTGATAAGAGTAGTGGGGGGACCAATAGACGAATAGAACGGTGATTTGAACAAATAACTACCAACAGGTTTCAACAAGAATCAAAATATTAAAACTGTTGTACATTTTACAACAGCGCGCGTCCTTGAGGGTTAAATATATATTTTTACTAAAACACTTTTAAATATTTTACGGCCTGAGTTGACAATAGGTCACATCTCCCGAAACGGTTGTCCTCAACCAATATATGTAAGTACTACTATAGGCAGGTTTGTAAAAATATTCACAAGTGTTTTAGTGAAAACTAATGCTCACGTGAAGATGGAATCAACAAATATATATTTTTACTGTAAATCAATAATTTCCATTTGAAGTTCTGGGTTAGGGTTTCAATGTTAGTATCAAAATGAGTTTGAAAAATCTTAATGTCATTTGCAATGACTTCAAGATCTGAGAAACGAATATAAAAATGTATTTAATTTTTATTCACTTAAAGTTTCAACGAGAATTTGAGTTCAACATATAAAAAAAGACTACAAAAATTAGGATGTTGATGAGCTTGAACATTCACTTTTTGGACAATCACCTGATTACTCCCTTGACAATTTGGATATGTTAGTGAGGAGCAAGGTGAGCATTTTCATCAGTCCAATAAATTGATGGGAAAATGCTACCAGGTCCACTGGTTCACCAATATGATGGAGGAATTCTGTTGGTCACTACAGTGAGAATTTCAGTGAGCAACTCATCATAGAAGGTTCAAAAGAAAAAGAATGTATAAACCGATTCTAGCTGACTAGTGAAATCTGTATTACCACATTATACCACTTTCAAGTACCCTACTTTAAATTTAAAAAATTCTTAAGGTGCAATACAAGTGTTTCAATAATTCCACCAAACATCATGGGGTTTTGTACTATATAGTAAAAAGCATTTAGCTCTAAAACAATAGGTGGTACAAAAAAAATAAGTGAAAATTTTGGATTGTGGTCATAAAAATCTATAAATGTGAATTAAAAAAGTAGAAAAAGGAATCCAAAATATTTTTATTGTTAGTCTGTGTTTTCAATTATTTAGTACTTTCATTTTCTCTTATTTATTTTTGTTTTACTATTGCAATGATGTCTGTTTTTATTCAATTATCAACATTCATCTATACTGGTTTTCTTGAAATGGAATAGTTCAGTTGAAGAAAGTGAATTTATCTTCAAGCTTAAATTTTAATATATCCAGCTCATTAAAACTCAAAAAATAACCAAGTATAGTAAGGAACACATCGTAGGGTGAACACTTGCCATGTCTCGTGGGCTAAATTGGCAAGTTTGTAACAAGTATTTTATAAATTTTTAAATGTCATAAGAAAATTCAAATATAATTACAAGATAGTTTTCCTGTAAAACTAGTTGACAGTAAACTCAGCTCTAAATAAATGTGCTTATACACTATCATTTAAAAATTCAAATGTGATTCGTTTCATTTGATGTCCAAACTTAGAATCATGAGAAAATTTGTTTCTAACAGAGAATGAAGTTTTTGGAAGGAAGTTTCAAAGCAATTTAGAGGCTCAATATTTCTCTATAACATTTTAATTTATGAAGATAAAATTTAAAAGTTTGTGTTTAAGATTACGCTTAATTAAAAAAATTTCTGTATCTGACAAATGAGCAGTTCGCACACATCCATTTTCCCAGTACCTACAGCACCCAATATCAGATGCGCAGTTTTGCTGCCAAAGTTTGCATACAACCTTGTGTAACAAAACGTTCGTCATTTTGACGATACATAAGTGATCGTGTCACTTTTTTATGTTTGTATTCTCTTTACATTTTTTAGTCATTTACTCACATAGGCCTAGGTTTTATTATTATTTGTGGTGGTTTGTGTTGCTAAGTATGTAAAGGCTGCATTTATAACTGAGACGAGAAAATGGCTGAAAAGGGAGATTGTAGAGACACTAATAAAAAAATATTTTGAAGAGTCTTGTGATGGGGAGTTTTGTGAACGTGCTTCTATCTCAATAGGTGTCCAAATAATAGTGGAAGATAAAGATGTAGTAGAAGTTAATCATGTCAAATATACGGACTAGGGGGACTATACAGACGCAAAGGTGTCTTAACTGGAGTTGGAGCCACAGACAAGAGTGAATGATCAGTGATACTGAGTATCACCTATGCAGGAATAACAACCACCACAGAGCACTTACAACATGAAATCCTTCGCGTAGTGGCTGAATCTCCAACATTCCAAGTGACACCAATTCTCCTCCTATGTCGTTTCTCCTAACGGCAATCCTCCACATAATGTCTAATCTTCACCTAATATCGACCCTCCCCCTAATGACATCCCTCTATCTAGTGTAAATTCCACACTTAGTCATGAACCTAATCTCAATATATTTATCTCACAACCTGGATTCATTGGAGCTAAATATAATTATCTATGAAGCAGTCGTCCCGATCTAGTCGAAATTCACTCTCCAATACACAGCATTGTTAGCGGTTTCGAAATGGAATGTTGTGGGGACTGTACCAGAATCACTTATACCCCTCAACGTTATACCCATATCACATTTCCTTCAGATCTACGATGAAGTGATAAGAGTTAACTGAATCACAAATGGGATCCTGTCTTAAAATGCCTAACATTGGAAAAAACGCAAAGTCACAAATTTGCTCCAAAGCAAGCAGAAGCCACCAAGATGTTATTTTTATCCAGCAGCCATCAGAAGAATGACTACTAGCTGCTGTGCACACTACAACCACCCAGTATGTACACAACACTGAGCAATGTACTGTGTGGAGTGTGACAGCAAGTAAAACAACTTGTTTGAGCTGTAAATAATGATGATTTTTATTTATCCACCAAATACATATGCAAATTAAAAAACTTTCATTTTATTGAAAACATGTTCTATAACTCAATTATTTGTTACATTCTGTTTTTTGTAAATAAAATTTGTTCATCATTATTTTAAAGACTTTCTCAAACATTTTCATTTGTTGATTCCATCTTCGCGAGAGCTACTAGTAATCACTAAACACTTTTAAATGTTTTAAACTTGCCTATAGTAGCACTTACTTTGCTTGTTGAGGACGGCCGTTTCAGGAGATGTGTCCCTTTGTCAACTCAGACCGTAACTGATCTCAAGGTTTACGTAGGTTAGGGTTGGGGTAGGATATTTTGGTGGTGTGGGTGTATTTTGTGTGTATTAGGAGTTATGATGTCAAAAGTGCGTATTAGTTGTAATGTAATTGTGTAGTTTGAAGTGCCTGTATATTTCGTATTGTTCGGTTGTATAGCGTTGGTTATTTTTGTGTTGTTTATGAAGAATTTGTAGGTTAGATGTTATGTCTATGTAGTCATGTTTTGTGGAGTTGAGATGATCGGCGAAGTTTGATTGGTAGTTATTGTTTTTTAGTGTTCGTGGTAACGTGTGTAGAATGACCTCCCTGTCTGGCCTATGTAAAAACTGGGGCATGAACTGCAAGTTAGTTTGTAAACTCCAGTGGTGTTGTAAATGTTGTTGATTTTGTTGTTGGGTTTAAATTGTTTGTTGAGAGTGTTGTGTGTGGAGTAAGCTATTTTGTAGTTGAATGTTTGTAGTGTGTTGGTTAGACTGTGGGTTTTGGATGATCTGTATGGTATTGATAAGTATTTTATGGGATTGTCATCTTGTGTGTTTGTATTTGGGTTATTATGTTTATTTTTTAGGCGGTTGTATAATTTGTCAATCATTGTTGGGTTGTATCCGTTGGTTTGTGCTTTATATATATATATATATATATATATATTTTTTTTTTTTTTTTTTTTCGAATTTCAATAGGAGACATCATAACTCCTAAATACAAAATACACCCACACCACCAAAATATCCCACCCCCACCCTAACCTACGTAAACCTTGAGATCAGTTATGGTCTGAGTTGACAAAGGGACACATCTCCCGAAACGGCCGTCCTCAACAAGCAAAGTAAGTGGTACTATACGCAAGTTTAAAACATTTAAAAGTGTTTACTATTTTATTAGAATAGTCATGGTCATTAATATTTTTCTATCTAATAGGATTTATAAGTACTATAATATTTGTTTCTAAGTGCTAGAGAAGTAAGGGATATTACTTTGTTAAACACATTAAGAAAAAAACACTATTTTGTAAAATAAAAAAAAAAGAAATTGGAGTAGTCTAATTGACAATGCATAAGTAATCATGTGACAAAATTTAGACATAAATAATATAGGGTTAAAAAATTAATTCTCTAACCTATCAAATTTTGTCTAATGTCAACCCTTGAAGTGCATAAAATGTTTTATTTAAAAATTTGGAGCTGAAAATTACAAAAAATTGGCAGATGGGAATGTCAAGAATCGCCTCTCTCACCCCTTCAGAGTAATAAGGGAGATACCCACCCCTTCAGAGTAATTTCGTTTATGCTAAGACTATAAACACAAACTTTATTATTGTTATTGAATTGGTGAATTAGTATTTTTAATTAATCACTTTTACAATTTAAAAGTGATTAATCAAGTGTCACCGAACGTAATAGCTGCAAAATTCAATAGTATTTTTAATTAAAAAAATCAAAACAATATTAATTTAAATATTTTATAACAGTCATTCTAACGCACAATTGTAATAAACGAGTTACAAATATGTGAAATTAGACATAAGGTAAATATTTTTCGTCATACTACTTCAATTGAAACAAGTTCCCATGTATGGCTTTAGTTCGATAAACAGCTGATTGCAAAATTCATAAACAATAACATCTCATTACGTACTATAATAATTTTTTTATTTTTTGTTTCTAAGAGTAGTATGATGAAAAATATCGTAACCGAATTCATTTAAAAAAGTGTTTGCCACATTCACAGGATAATTCTGCTTCCGACTACGTCTCGTCCAGGAATCATCGCGTTCGTCCGGGAAACACATACTTAATAGACTTGTAACGTAATATGCTATTACAACTTACTTATTAACCATAAATATTTCTCAGAAAAATGCACTTAATTTTATTTAGTTAAAGTTATTTTAAAATAGTTTTTGTAGACGACATGCTGAATTTCGTATGTATTATTTTTATGTCAATGCAAAATGTCAAAAACAAAAAGTCACATGATATTATCATATGTTTAAATATGGAGATCATATGTAAGAGGCTGTGTACAACCTTGATTAGTGGCGTCCGTCAGGTTTCGTTTGGGAACCTAGACGGTAATAAATAAAATAGTTGTTGAAAATATTGTTATTTTTGTGTTTTGTTACCGGTTAGTTTGTGTTTATGTGTAAAAATGGTGATTATTTAAAAATTAAGTTTTTGTGGTAAGTAAACTATATTTAATTTTTTTTGTTTAGTTGATATTATTTCGTCAGTTTACAACCATTAAATAATCCCATGTATGTCTTAAAATGAATTTCCTGCTTATTTTTGTAAATAAGATACGTTTTTGCAAGACATTTCTGATTTTATTTTTAAAATTATAAAATCTAACTCTGAAATTACTTTGGAAGTACTTGGAAATATAGCTGAAGTTTATACCTAATTACACTAATGTACATTCGGCGCGTCTCTAAATAATTGGCAGACAAACTTTTATTAGGTTGACAGATTTGTGAAATTTACACTAAGGTTGTTTTATTATTAATAACACTAGGTTATTATTTTTTTTAAAAAGGTAGGTAAATCTAACTACGTTTTAACTTGAAAATGTGAGAAATTGGTTTGAATTATAGTTCAGATTCATAGTAGCTTTTAAATTAAGCATTTCTAGATTATTAGAATATACACTCTTTTAAGCTGTAATTAGTTATATACCACAGTTTTGAGACATATTTTGCTTCCTGGGTTTTTGCATTAAAAAATGGGCTTTAAAATAACTGATCATTGAATTTCCTAACCTTACTTATAACATAGACCTTTATTGATAAAATAGAATTTGAACATATTGGGATTGCAATTTTGTGTAATTATACTCCTTGTAGAACATCTATCAACACTGAAGTATGCGTTTAATGAAAATTACAAAGGAAACTTAATTACCAAACCTTTTATTTAATTATATTGTTTTCATCTTGAACTTGAGCTATATTAAAATACAGCTACACAAATCTGTTTAGAATAGTTTTGGTTATAAAAAAAAAAAATATTGGTTTTTTAACATAGAAAACTACATACTCAAGGCATATATTCTATTTACACATGTAATTGATGTAGTCAGAAAAAATTGTACCTGGCTATACAGAAAGTTTCAGAAACTTGAACAAAATAATAAAACTTGGTGGAGAAACCTTACAAATTTTATATTATAAAGAAGACAAGTTAATTTCAGTTTGCAATATAATTAAAATTGTTAAATTAGGTTTTTATAAACACATAGCACTGTTATACTACATTAGTTCTAGTAATTGGTTATGATAGATTTGGTTATTAAAAAAAAACAAAATGAAGTCTTCTTAGAAACCAACTTGTTGATAAGTGAAGTAGCCTTCATTTTGATATATGTTTCTGCATCACTGTAGAACAAGATGGCCACAGTTCATTGTTTCCAACTGTTTATCTCGTCCATTAACCCTAGACTACTAACATTATTTTATTGTACTGTTCTACTAACCATATCTAAATTTGGCATACACATATAATTATATCAAATAATGGTTAAAATCAACTCTCAGTTGTCTGTAAAAGTGTTTTTCTCGAATTCCAACTAAAGAAGCTACATCTTTTCTAGTATTTACTCAACTAAAATATTATTATACGAGGTCTGTTCAAAAAATACGCAGACTGAGGTCATAAAAAAATGTACTTTATTTGGAAGTTACACGTCTGGGTCTCTTTCAAAGTACTCTCCTCCCCAACGTGTTTCCACTTGTTAAAGCAGTCCTGGTACGCTTCTTTTGTGATGGCGTTTAGCTCCTTCGTCGCATTTGCCTTAATCTCCGAAATCGTTTCAAATCTTCTACCTTTGAGGAGTTTTTTGAGTTTTGGGAATAAGAAAAAATCACAAGGAGCAAGGTCAGGTGAGTAGGGGGGGGGGAAGAGCAGTGATCGAGTGTTTGGCCAAAAACTCACGAGTTCTGAGTGCTGAGTGAGCTGGAGTGTTGTCGTGATGGAAAAACCAGTCATCACTTCTCGTCCTTTTGCAAAACCAGTTCTGGCCTTTTGCGTCGGACGGCGTCCCTCAGACGTTTCAGTACTTCAATGTAGGTAATCTGGTTGAATGTAGAGCCTTCAGGGAGGTACTTGTAGCGAACAACACCCATAGCATAAAAAAAAAAACTGTCAGCATCACCTTGACATTTGACCGAACTTGGCAAGCTTTTTTGGGTCTTGGGGACGTTTGACTCGCCCATTGGGATGATTGGACCTTCGTTTCAATGTCGTAACCATACACCCATGATTCATCACCGGTTATAATTCTTGACAAAAAGTTCTCATCTTCATTTGAACGATCAAGCAGTTCCCGACAAACCCGGACGCGATTGGCTTTTTGGTCGTCGGTCATCAGGCGTGGCACAAATTTTGCAGCGACGCGGTGCATCTTCAAATTTTCAGTCAAAATCTTGTAACAAGATCCAATTGATATCCCACACTCTTCGGAAAGCTCCCTAATGGTCAGACATCGATTTTCGCGCACCAGGGTGTTGATTTTGTCAACGTGTGGGTCGTCAGTTGACGTTGAAGGACGTCCAGGACGCTTATCGTCATCAATCGACTGTTGCCCATCCTTGAAACGTTCATGCCGCTTGAAACATGCAGTAAGCTTCATGGCAACATCGCCGTAGGCCGTGTTAAGCATGGCAAATGTTTCTGTTGCAGATTTCCCTAGTTTTACTTAAAATTTCACAGTAATTCGTTGCTCCTTCAGGCTGTCCATTTTACAATCCGACAAACGAAAAAAAAAACACTCTTTATTAAACTAAGTGTAACTCTTCAACAAATGAAGATATCTGCAACTAAAATACCATGTTTTAATCAGCTGATTTATACGAACCTAGCGACGCCAAGCGGATTCTCCTGAAACTAACTTGAGCCGCGAAATTCAAACAGTCCGCATATTTTTTGAACAGACCTCGTAGTTTTCCATTTGAAATGGATATGTTGTGAATGGCTGAGCTCAAAATCTGGTGTAATCTTCATTTTGTTTATATCCCTCTGTATTCGTTTGGAACAGCTGTTTGCAATACACATGCAGTCTGCGTATTTTTTGAACAGACCTCGTACTATAATTCTGAATTTGAATTTCTTTGTTAGTATAAAGCAAAATCTCATCACTTATTTTCTCTTTTATATTTATGAATAGTTTAAAACATTCTTTAACATCTGGATCGACATTTAACTTAAGGCCAGGTCTATTGTAAATGATATTTTTGCTTTGTATTTTACTTTGCAAGTGAACGGTTTAGTTTTCCAACAATATCCATATTTCCCAAGAAGATTTCTTTCATTAGGTATTTCTATAATGGTTTTAGAAAACTGGGAAGGTTGTGGATGAGAATCTTGATCAGAATTGAAAAGAAACACTTGGGATGATCTAGATGGACCAAATCGATCATCACTACCTTTTCGATTTTTATTTCCTTCAACTTTTCTCTTTTCAATTGACCTAATATATTCAAAATCAGGAGCATCAATCTTATCTTCAGGGCTGAAATCTGCATCTGAATCATCTGATACTTAGTTGTTCCTACTTATACATAAAATGTACACACTAAAACATAACTTAGAAAACAACTTATACGTAATTATTACGTGTATAAAAACTCTCTTAATACTAATAATACATAGTATAAGCGTGGTGACTTACAGAAAAACGAGTGTAGTGAGCAGAAAAAAACACAACTTGACCTTATCTTTCACTGTCTCAACGAACACTAAACAAAAAAAGCACTGAGGGCGGGAATATTGGATTGTTTGGTATGGGTATGAAGGAGGAAAACATACCATAAGGTGTAAAAATTACGTATACTTAAGGAATCTAGGGTTAATAAACATTTTTATAAAAACCAAATCTATCCTAGCTAGTTATTTTGTAACTATATTAAATTGTAGTGTAATATATTGTTTTGTTTTAATAAAAAAAATGAAATTTTAAGAATTTTGGCCTTTAGTGAAATAATTCTGCCTTTTTTTTCAAAATTGTAAACTTTTGAAGAATGACCACCAAGTTTTAATATCTTTTTTTGTTGCTGAAGGCTTTTCATTATTAGAAATAATTTTTTTCCAATGTCAATTAGTGTAAAATGAAATCATTACGAAAATACTAAGTTAAATAATTTATTGACCAAACAGGTCAAAGTGGTGTTATGAAGTAATACTTAACTTTTGTAAAGGTTTTTTAGTGACTAAAAGTAGGGACAAATAGTCATTTATCACCAAAAAAATAAACAAATCTCCAAAAATGTATAATATATACAATAGTCAAATTATAACAGATAATACATTTTCCAATATGATTCTTCTGAGTTGTATAGTGAATTCATGAATTGTAACCATGTACTTATGTCTCTGAAAAGCAGCTATAGTCACTGCCCATTTTTGAAATGAAATCAGTTGGTGTCATAGAATATAAATTATATCTATTAATATATAAATTAGATGAATTTAACAGTTTTTAAAATGGAGAGACTAGTATTGTAATTATGTCATCATATTTTTCAATTCCTTCTATTAGTTCACATTATCTCTCCCTTTCCCCTCCTTTCTCCCCTCTGTCTCTATCTCCCGCCTCTCTCCCTCGCCCCTCTCTCCCTCTCTGTATATATACATATATAGTTTTAAGTCATTAATAAAATACTTTTTATTAATTCACTCAAGTTCAAATACAATTTTTGAAACTTGTGAATGCCACTAGATGTTAATACAGATTTTTCAAATGTGAATTTATTAATTAAATTTTATTGAATTAATTTTAGTTTTATATGGGAGAAAAACTTTTCATAAAAGGAAAAGTTTCGCAATGTGGTTATTTCACAAAACAGCTGATATTATGTTATAAGGTATATGGTAGAACAGCTGTTTTAATGCATATGTTATGTTATTTCATTTATATTAAATGTAATTATTCAATTACTTTGAGGTTGATTCTATTTAACACCAACAAATTGTACAAATTATTATAACTATTGCTTTAATCAGAAAAAGACATAATTTTTACCATTTATTTAGAAAGTTAGATTATGTTGTAATAATTGACTGAAATCGATATTACAGTTTTCAAAGTTTGGCTTATTATAATGGACGATGGTAAACCTAACTCTCATCCACCCATGGTGGGAGGTGAGGATGACATGGATGTTGGAGATTGTTCAGAAGAAGGGGAAGAAGAAGATGAAGAAGAAGAAGAAATTGAGATGGGTTCTTCGCCATTAGAGGACCATGGGAGTCTGATGATGGCACTTGCATCTTCAAATGGTAACTATTATATGGTGTAGTAACCATATAGTTTTAAAAAAAAATTCTGCTTACAATTTATTTTTTGTATTCTGGGTCATTATATTGAAAGAATATTTAGATACAAATATTATAATATAAATATTAGATGATTACATAGGATTTTATCTAATTAACATAAATATGTTTAAAAACATTCAGTGTAGTGCTTCATCTTATAGTTAGCATGAGAAAACTGGGCTACAACACTAAAGGGAGGAACATTGTAATATGATTTTACTTGTTTACCCTGTTCTTCCAATTTTTCCTCTCAGCTTTCTCCTCAGTCAGAGGAACAAAAAAGTCACAGAGCTAAGCAGGGGCTGTGGGACAACAGTGGGTATTGCTCTAGGTTAGAAACTTGGTAACGATGAAGGTGGCGTGACTGGTGGCATTGACATGGTGTCTTTATGTCAGCTCTATCCTTGCACAACCTGGCGTTTCAATCTCCAGGTTTTTACTTTTTGTCTGAGTTGACAAACTCAAAATGGACGATTCTTTGAACGTCAATATTGAGCATTGTTTTGATGCAAGAATTGTTCATTCGTACTTTATTGGGCCGGGAATATAATTTTATGTTCAACTCGGTGCTCTGCCTTTTTGATTCTTAGTCGTACTTGAAGATACAGGATTTGTCTCATCCTAATATGCCAGAGTTAAGAAAATTTAGCTGTTTGAACGAAATCAAACAATTCTTGACAGTGAGAAACTCGATGTTCTTTTCCGTCAACACTTACACCACAAGCTTTGTGCAGACCTTGCGTACCTTCAGACCTCTTTCACTACCCCATATACCGCAAATGTGGAAAGGTTTAGGATGTCAGCAATTTGGTGGATGTAATCAAGAGTCGGAATGCAAGACTTCACACACACACACACACACACACACTATTCATATTTTTGTCAGTTCTATATGTCGTTGGACATCCAAAACAGGATTCATGCACAATCTTCTCCTGGCCCTCCTTCAACATTTTGTTCCACCTCCTTGACTATGAGTAACCTTGAAATGACTATCTTTAAGATCTCTTGCAGCATCTGAAGTGTTTTCGTTGCGTTATTTCCAAGTCAAACTCGAAACTTGATTTCATATTGCTGTTCAAACAAACGCTCTATCACGTGTTATGAAATTGAAAAACACTTATTGCAGAGGTATGTTGTCCCGCACCAACTGCTTGCAGCAATCTGGTGGCCTTTTAAGGGGAGACCCTCTACCACATTTCTCAGCCTGTTTACCCTGCTATGACAGTTATTCATGACAATGAAAACATGTGGATTAATTTTATAATGGAACCTTTATAAATATGTCAGAAATTTAAATAGTTAAAATTTAAAATTAAATACTATATACAAGTATGAAGTGGAGTATTTTCTTAGTCTGAGTGAGTTATATGTGAGTCATATATATATATATATATATATATATATATATATATATATATATATATATATATATATGAGTCATACATATGAGTCATATATATGAGTATATGAGTTATATATACGAGTGAGCATATATGAATATGCCATGGTTTTAGTAATAATTTATCTTGTAAGGGACTAAATATTTCTTTCATTGAATATTTGTAAAATCATAAAATACACATATCTTGACCCATGGGTAAAATTTTAGTTGGTCCTAGGTAACACTTTGTTTTTTTTACTTAGTTTCATTACAAATCAACTATAAAATCACTACATCCATTACAGTAATATCCCGTACGTACGTGATAAGTGGGACGGAGAGATAACCGTGTAAGTTGAATTCGCGTAAGTCGGGGTATAACTTTACATTCAATCACATAGGAATCATGTTTAATTGGGACCAAAGACTAAATAAACTAATAATATAAAAGAAAAATGTGTATTTATTAATGTCTAAAACACATAATACAACAAAAAATTATATTACGTACATACATATTGCAAAGAAGTAAGTAAACAGAAGTTATTTTGACATAGAAGGCTTCATAAAATCTAGTAAATTCAATTGAAGAATTGAAGATGTTTTCTTCTCACGCAGAATTTCCTCATAACTCACTATTTCTTTTTTTTGTTTTGGTCAGAAATACGCTCACCGTTGGAGTCTATCTATGATTTCCAAATTTTGTAAGCCTTGCTCAATTAAACTAATTCCTTTTGTCAAGTTTCTAACCATCATTCATCTTCTATGTAAACTGGGTCTAAAGTATATGCGTTTTTAAGGTCTTGCTCACGCATTTCTATGAGCTCATCAATTAATTGTCATCTCCAGGTTGTGTTAATCCAGCAGTTCTTGAATGTCATCATTATCCACTTCTACATTTAGTTGGCTGGCAAAACCGACAACTTCTTCAATAACATCAGGAATTTCATCAGATTCTGGCACTGATTCCGCTTGAGTTTCAGTGGCAAGAAAAATAGACACACCTTTTTCCAAATGCCATTCAAAGTTTTTGGTTAAATTTCATTCAAAGATTCTCCAATGATTCTCAGAGCATCTAAAACATTGAATTGTTTTAAAAAATCTTCAACAGAGAGGTTGTTGTTCTGTCTCTTAGCTCCATGCAGATGCGCAAATGATCTTCCTTTATAATAAGCTTTAAATGTTATGATGTCTCCCTAATCCATCAGTTGAGGAAATTATTTGTATTTAGTGACAAAAATATCACTTTCACGAGTGTGCCAAAATTAGTTAAAGTAGTAAGAGGATGGCCTTAGTATATTGTCAATTAATAGGAATAACTTTAAAAAAGGAATTTATTTAGACCGACAATAACGTTCGTTTTGAGGTATGAAATGATGACCAAACTAGCCCTAAAAAAAACAGTTGTTACCAAAGCCTTCTGATTCGACTTCCAAATCACAGGCAAGCTAGCTTTAGAAATATTTTTTTATGTCCTTGGATTTTCTGAGCGATAAACTATGAGAGATTGAAACTTACAGTCAACAGCTGTATTTGCACCAAATATCGCTGTCAATCGGTCTTTGGTGGCCTTAAAACCTGAAAATAATCTCTATTAATGAGCTATAAAAGTTCTCATAAGCATTTTCTATTAGAACAGGCCAGTTTCTGCATAACTCCGAGACAGCGTGATTTAAAACTGCGTAACTTGGGAATCGCGTAAGACGGGGTAGCGTAAGTCGAGGTATTACTGTATCAGTAAAAATATGTTATGCTCCCTTGAAGTCAACCAGTTTGGTTTCAAGTTAAGCTGGAGAAAGCATTTCCATTTTTATTTCTTCATCTCGGTGTTGCACCATCACTGCCAAAATTTGTGCTTCAATCATTGTCACTCATATTAAAGGCAAATTAAACACATAAAAAAACTAATTTTACAAAAGGAAAATAAATAATAGGGGTAACTACATAAAAACTATTTCTGAAAATAAAATATAGCAATTATGCAAATAAATACATATCAAGCCTTTCATATAAAGAACTAATATTAATCATTGGGTAGAAAATGAATAATAAATCACCTAGTACTGGAGCTGAGCTCACAGATGAAACATAAACCAGTTGAGCCCACACTAAGAACATATCTGAAAGTGTGTACAATGTCAGGAATTTTCGACATCAGCATGACATTAAAGTCAGGTCAAGTCAAAAACTCCTGAACAGAATAACAGAATACTTGACACTTGGAGTGAATTTGCTACCTATTTCTTCATTAATGTATCAGGCAAAGAATATTGCAGTTTTTCATTATTTTAATATCTTAAACTGTAAAAAATTCAAAGGTCAAAATTTGATTATAGGACAAATTAACTTTATTATTAAATATTTTTTTTCAAAATACTCTATACAGTTGAGTTTGAACATAGAATAGGTTAAATGTAATCCTAAAAAAAACTTTAAAGAAGAACACAAAATAAAAATCAGTAAGCTTTTTATTTATGTAATACATTTTTATCCCTACCAGTTTTAAAAATAAATAGTAATATTTTTTTTTAAATCACAAAATAGTTTTTAATTAAACAATATAGCTAATTAATCATATTAACAAACTGTGTGATTACAGGAAATTAAATATGATGAAATCGGAATGAAAAATTCAATTCAATGGTTTTTTTTTTATAATGAAGAACAATTCTAAAATAAGAACAATTCTAAAATTAATTAACTTAGAATAATTATAATAAGTAAATTATCATCTATAATTTGTGTATAATTATACATACACAGATTGTAGATGATAATGGAGTCTATAATATAGGCATATGCAGTTCCTGTACATAACTTTTTAGTTCTTTCAGATATAAATGTTATTTTAAAAGTTATAATTATAAAGTTAAAATAAATTTTGAAATTTGCAGTATAACATTATGCAGTATAACAATTTATAAAATGAAAATCTTTAAATTAAAATAAAATTAACATCTTTAAAGAGATGTTCAGAATTTTTTCTGAGTTTAGTAGGAGATAATTCTTGGTATAATCAAGTTTAGATGTGATGTATGGTTACTGCAAAATCATAAAGCAAATAGTATTATTTCCACAAGTTTAGGCTGTTGAACCAAACTGATAAAGATATCACAAATTTATACATAATAGTATTAGTTGACAGTTTGACCTTCTGGTGGAAATTTATGATATACACCTTGTGATAGTAAAAATAAACATTTTTAGCTTGTCATATGTTTTACATTATTAGCTTGACATATGTTTTACATTCTTGTCTTTGAAATGATGACAAAGTCTTAAAAAGTGGGGTTTGAGGACAATAAATCCTTAACAGCATTAGACATGCTAATCGTGATTTAATTTACAATTCTGAAGATTATCAGTCAATGTTTTTATGTTATTAGACCATAATATGCTTTAGTGTCTCAATTTTTTTTTGAGATGTGGTTCATCTTTTTAAAGTTATGTTTTTTAAAGTTCTCCAGATCACCTTACTCTTTTTTTTGCCTTCTTCAATATCAAATTTACCAATTTTAGTTATTTATAATATCAATATAGTTATGTATTAAAAAAATAAATAAGTGTTGTTACTTATTAATGAAATGGACAAATTGGCTGATTCTTGAACTATCAAGTTGATGGTAAGCTTAGATTGGAGACGAATAACATACATCAAGTTGAATTTAGTACTTTGTTTTTATTTGAGTTATTTGTAAAAAAGTTATCTCTTTTACACAACCAACCCACAAAACCAAGTTTTCCCTGAAGCCTCTTGTGGTAGACTCTAGGACAAAACTGCAGTTGAGTACCTTCATCACACACAAAAGTTTCAATATTTAGGTAGTGCAGATGGAATGTCTACAAAACTAAGTAAGTTAAGCCAGTTTGAGAAACATTGACCTATTTATCCATTGATTTAGGTTTGATAAAGGTTATTGAGATACAGGTTTCTCTGAATTATTGTTTGCTCATTTGTAAATTATTGCACTGTGCTTTTATTAACTCAAAGTAAAAAAATATGCAGTGGTAATAATTTTTCTATAAACCTACTAATTGTATTAGTTTTTCTTATCTTATAAATTTTTGTAGATCATTTGTTCAGAGGCTTCCATCTATATGATTCGAACTGCATTTCTAGTGCAACTGTTTAAGTATTATTGTACATTGACTATTAGACGAGTCTTTCCTTGATGAAAAACCAAATGAGGTTTGTTATTGCACTGAGTAGAAATCATGCATGGTATTAAGTTTTAGCTCAGTGAGATTATATTCTGTATTTACAAGAAACTCAAAAGTTTTTAATATTTCATACTGGGATACAAATTACAAGTATGAAAGAAACTATAAGGATAACTGATGCCCCATTCTTTTCAATGACTTTATTGCATGTATTTAGAAAACGTTAGAGGTATTATTACATTTAAGGCATTACCAAACAATAGTTTTTGTCTGTACTAATCAGATTGAATATTTATGATGGTCAATAGGTCAAAGGCTGTTGAACTAGTTTTAAGTAATCATACACTCTTACTTTTGCAATAATAATAACTTTTTATTTAATTATCTGTATTCATTTATTATTTGAATGTTAAAAAAGTGGTAATAGTGCAATCTAAAAGTGTTAAAATACAATTTATAAGATAAATAAAGCCAATAATTATAATATTCCCCTCTCAATCTGTTTTTATAAAAATTTGCGTTTTGTTCTAGATATAACCTTGCTTAAACATTCCTTCTTATTTCGTAGCATTCACTCCAGTTTAAATCAGAGTTAAGCGGGAATTTTTGCATTTTTTTCATACAGTTAATTTTTTGTGTTGAGTGATAATACTTGAGTAGAAATTTGGTTTTATTACTTTAGAGATAGTTGTAAAATGATTTTTAACGAATGTAAAACCAGGGAAATAGATTTCATCTATATTTTATGTTTTGATTTTAAGTGGTTTAAGATCTGTTTTTGTAAGGTAAAGAAAAAAAGAGAAAGATCTTTATTTTGATACAACATTTTTTATGGTCCTTATAATTTGGTTATTTTATTTCAAAATGTTTCTTTTATATTATTTTGGTTTGCAGTAAATCAACATTTTATCCAACATGAATTTACATTTGGTGTTTGTAAAATTTGAGTGATTATTTGATGATTATCATTGTGTTAATCAGGGGTTTTATAGTGGGGGTCACACACCCATAGTAGGTGTAAAAGGTCATATATTACAGTACTCTCATTTTCAACGCTTTATAAATATATTATAAAGAATACTTAACTTTCAAATATATATATGCACAGCTAGTAAGGCTTAAACATTTTATAAACCAGTACTTTTAAGGTTGACAAAGCTTGAGAAGGGAAATCTATATACGCTGCAAATCTATATACATGAGACTACTGTTTGAGAGTAGTAGGAAACTGCTTTAAAAAATAAGTATTCAAAATAAATAGAAAATAGGGTGGAAACTCCAAAAATGAGGTCTTGCATACAAGTATAACAAGGCCCAAAGCCATAAAAAGGGTGTGAAATCACAATCTCCATTTAAAGTTTTTTAAGTAGAAATTTTCAGAGAAGTAAGTATATTCCAAAACCAGTTGTTTAAGAAAGCATAAATGGTTTTCGATTGGCCAGGACAACAGAAGAAAGACTAGGATTAGTTGAAATTAGAAAAAAAATCCTTGGAGGAGAAGGCAGGACAAATTATGATCCATCAAGGAATCAAGTATAGGAGGCAGTTAAGTTCTGGGAGCCGGAGAGGGCAGTCGAGTTCTGGGAGGCTAGAGATGAAGGGTGTGAAATTTGAAAATTAAGGTTATAAAGAAATAATGGTGGAGTGAGTTAACATCTGGGAGTTCAGGGTGCAGATGGATGTGGAATTGGAAAGTTGTGGGAGACAAGGGAACGATATTTGACTGACCAAGAAAGAAGTTCTCTACTACCTCGGAAAGCAAGAGGAGCCAGTGCATTCAGGAAAGGGACAATAATAATAAAACTTTAAAAAAACAAGCAATCACATAGTAACCCTACTCCTAGATATTATTCAATCAATTACATTAGTTGGTTAAGAAAATATCAGACTGAAAAATTAATATTTGTAAAAAAGTGTCATTCTCTTATTTTTCTACTGAAATTAATAGCTGGCAGTGCGTTATTTTCTATTATAGTACATGTAAATTATTTTATAAATTTGAATATTCTAGATTGATTGTTGTTTAAACTAGCTTGAACTTAGTAAAATTTCAAGTAATTTAAGTTCAATAAATAAATAATCAGTGAGTTTTTCTCATTAAGTCTAGAAATCATTCACTAAATTTATTCTGTTCACTAAAAATACAAATTTGCAGGCCACAAATATATTTATCTAATAATATCAATAAACCAAGTGAATTGTTAGTTAATTAAATTAATAGGAATTGATACTAAATTAAATTTAATATAAAAAAATAGTTTATTTTTTAGCATATACCGAATAGCCCTTTTATTAACAATTATAGTATATAAACACACTCAGGTTACATGGGTGTTGATATTTGTGAAATTTGACCTTGACTGTTGATCATGTTCTTTATGTTGCATCTTTTCTTGTCTATCCTTGTCCAATGACACATTGATAATGAGATAGGTATTGCTAGCATCTGCACCTGTAATCGAGTTGAAATATTTGTTTGTGTTAGTAAAAATTTAATAATAATACCATGTTAAGGAATGCATGATGAAATAATGTGTCTTGGGTCGATGAGAACAGAATTGTATAGTGTGCCAGATTCTCCCACTCTTGCTCACTGCTGTTTTTCATCCTGTACAGCCTCTCAGAAAACACGTGATTTTAAATTTGACTCACTCTTGAAAATGTCATTTACAATGATGTTTCATTGTATAAAACACTCACATAAAATTACTCACACCATTCATATACCTATACTGTTTGTGTGATATTTCTTTGATTAGGGTTGTATTTTTCTGTTTTCAGTAGGTCCATTTTGAAATACTTTTACTATGAACATTTTCATGTGTGTAATTCTGCTTATACACTATACAAACTTTCTTTGTAGAATAATATACTGTATTATTGATAACATTTATTTACAAACCTCACAATATCAAAGTAAAATTATAATAATTTACTTAGTTGGTAGTGAAAAGGGAAATATAGAATAAACTTTGAATAAATGTATTATAAAAATGAACTTATTATAACACTGAAATATTAACATCTATTTAAATATTTAAAATGTGTTTAAATTAATATATTAAGGGGAATATAATTAGTATTAAATTCAGCCCTGTTGAATTTACTAAATGAAATAATGATTTACTTGACTTTCCTAAAATAATCAAGATACAATCAGATACATTTTATAATCAGTCTAAAATATTTTTTTGTTTATGTATCTCAAACAATAATAGATTTTGTCATTTTACTATAATAAAATTAACACATCGGGGATATTAACTTGAAAAACATTTAATACAACAAGTAGGGCATAGATTTTAATTCTGGTTTTACTTGTCATAGCTTTACACGTTTTATCGAGGATTTTACTAAAATCTAAAACCTGATCGGAATTTTGTCATTTTATCTGATAGTTCAAAATCACTATTCGATTACTTCATTACATCTTCTATGAGCTGGAGAGGATAGTCTGTTAATTTTTTTAATTCTTATAATTTAATATACAGTTAACTAACGAATTAGAGATGTGAATATAAATTTATGCAAGGAAACCCAACACAAAAGGAGGTAATCTATTTGCTCAAGTTTTTTGTATAAACATTTTTTAACAGCAGGAAATTATGGGGAAATTTCCTAATAATAATAATAATTTAATAATAATAATAATAATAGTAGTTATATAGTTTGATTTAAAAAGAGTGTTTAATGTTTCAGTATTGCCTTATGAGGGACTAGCGTCACCACTCAGGTTAGCTACTAGTGGTGGCAAACCTCTAGGATTGAGGCGAGGACCTGGTAGGCCACCTCGAAGAGGTACACCACCACATTCAACTAGACCGAAGAAACATTTAGGCTTAAAGTTAAAGAGATGGAAAGGGTAAGTTTTTGGATAGCAAATTGTTTTTATAAAGTTCTAAAACATATATTATGTTAATTTTTTATAAATATTTTGTTATTTTAAATTTGTACTTGTACTGCTAGACCAGGAAAGCAGAGAGTTATTTCCAGAACCTCTGGCAGCTTGTCAGTCTTTACATAGTACAAGGGTTATCCAGAATATAACAAACGTTTGGGATTAGCGCTGCAGTATGCTGGGATAGAGCTGCCACCTTAGTATAAAAAGATTCTTATGATCTATAAGCTTCAGGTTGTGGTAGAGGGAAGACTGTGTCTTCTATATTTTTTCCCAATGGCTAGTTAAAATGTGTGTTACAATTGAAAATTCAATTGAATGTGTGTTACAATTGAATGCACTGAATTGTGCATTCAGTGATTTGTTTTTGTTGTTTACTGATGACGACTTGTTAATGAAAATCAATATAAAAATTTATGAAAAAGCCGTTTCAGGATTACTGAACTTTCAAAACATTTCCTCCCAATTTCACTAATTTAGTTTATAAAATCGTTCTAGAGAAGTTTGGCTACCACAAATTTTGTGCAAGGTAGGTTCCAAAAATCAGTACAGAAATCTACAAAAATATAAGGCTTTTCCTATAAATTCGTTGGGCATTTTATAGTTCATATGTGCTTCATAACTATTATCTGGGTAACTCTTATTTGTAATCACCTAAGTTAATTTCATATCAAATTTATTTTACTTTAGTTTTCACTAAACGGGGTACCATACATCAAACACAAGGTTTATAATTTTACTAAACTAATTTTATAATAGAAGCAATGAAAATATTTGAAAGTATACTCAAATTAACATCAACTAAAAATACAGAACATAATAGAAAACCTTAGAATTGAAACACAACTGCCAATAAATCTCATAATTAACTTATACTAAGGCAACATAAGAAACACAACAGCACAAGAAATCAATACAATTTTTAACAGTGAAAATAAAAGAGAAAATCACAAGAAAATTGAATTAATAACCAAATAAAAAAAGGAACAAAAACTATACAAACATAATTTAGAGATGTAGGGAATTAGGGACGGAAAGAGGAAGGTAGGGGAGAGGGAGAAGTAATATACAAAATAGCTTACAAAATGGATATAAAAAAAACAAACAAACGGTAACTAAATTAGAATATAAAATCTCCATTATCAAAATATCAACTAAAGGTACGAAGTCGATTTGTTGCAAGATTTGTGTGTCTTAAAAAATCTTATAATTTCTTTGTAGAAAATATGCTATTTCTGAATTCTCTATAAATTTCCTGGAATAGTTGATTTCATCAATTTCAAAATTATTTAAATCATTTAGACTCAATAGTCTTTCAAAAAAATTGCCTCCTTTACTACCTTCTTTAATAGAAATGTAAGCTGTCCTACCTACCCCAACCCTAGTCTTCTCATGTTCTTTGTTGTTTTCTTTTTAATTTTAAATGATTCAGAAAAGTCACAACACCATTTATGAGCTCTAGATGTTAGATGATCAATTATATGTCCTTTGACATTACCAATTTTTTGCTCTGGTTTTTCTGAAGTAATAGTTGCTCTTCTGGCAGAGTAAACTGACCAAATGAACCCGTTTTCAAAACTGATACGTCTTTAGGCACAATTTTTGAATTTGTAATACATGGAACATTCTTGATCATTCCTGATTCTTCAAGGCAAGGCGTCAGACTACATATTTGTGTTACTGATCTGCTAACTCTAATAAGGTTGAGTTTTACTTCAAATTTCTCTATTTTTGGAGTGGTTGGGCAAGTAGCAGTTTCAGTATGTTTGATGTCTTTCTCTGGCTGCCTGGTTTGTTTTTTTTTGTAAAATGTCAGTAAACCTTTCGTTTAGGCTTAAAAATTGCCAGATTTATGAATGATAGTTGAGTTTTAATATCTGTATTACTATTGACTTAAACAGACATATTAGTTAGGCCTATATCAATAGGAAAGACAAGACTATCAACTTGAACAAACACATTAGGTATATTAATAGGAAACATGGGACTATCAATTGAACAGATAGAATAGGTATATAAATAGGAGAGATGAGACTATCAACTTGAACAGACACATTAGGTATGTCAGTAGGAACTGTAGGACAATCGCTATTAGTGCAAGGTGAATGTTCTTTATGAAATTTCAACTCAACATTAGGCCTATCTTTATTTTCAACCCTTCTAATTTTATTAGAGGATTCATCTGGATCATCAGTTAGTTCATCTAACTAGTCCTATTAGAACTCAAATCAATACCTTTAGGAATGAAAAATCCCAATTTGCTGACTTGATTTTTTGGCCTAGGTCGTTCATCCCCATGTTTAGCTTCTGTATGTGAAGATCGTTTATCCCGCCTTTCCCACTAATCGCAATAAGCACCTCTTGCTTGCTTTTAAATCTCAATATCATATAATTTCATTATTAAATAAATTAATTAAAAAACTATAGTAAATTATAATTAATATTAACTAATTGTTATGAAGCAAAACACACAAAATTGTGCCAAATGTTGCAGGAGGATGGAGAAAACAAAACACTTAAAACTTTACAACTTCTTGTTTTAAAAAAATATTCACATCATGTAATTTCAATAATCACTACTAAACAAACAAATACAAATTTGTGAATAAAATGCACTGATTCTCTTATTTTATTACGATACAAAATGTCAACAATACATCGCCGAATTTGAGGAGCCTGTTAGTTTTTGCTGCATTGGTGTAATCTTGCATTCGTGTGGAGCCAAGGTGCTCTGCGCTGCCGAATTAAGAAAACGATATGCTACAATAGTTGCAACAAAATAGGCTATTAATAGATATGAATTCAAACCTACCAGTCTGTTTGTTATACGAGTTTTGGTACCTTTTAAATTTTCTTTTATTCACAAACAGTTTATAAATTCTACTCATTAAGAAAGCAAATTGTAAAAAAATTGCGTAAACTATATTCTCAGAAACCCAAGAATTTCCCTGAGATTTCTCCCGATCCTAGATCGCTGTATCAGACACATTCTGGACCTCTTGTAAGATCTATTTCTAGTTTTGTGATGACTAATTAATTTCACATTTAAACATTTTTCTACTTTGTAATAATTGTTTGTTTGTGTACTTGTGTAGATGATTTTTTATTTTTATCATTTTAAAAATAAGCAAAATTAAAATTTAAAAAATATTGAAGCAATCAGAGTATGATTAACACATTTCTTTTCTTAATGGAAACATTTTGTTATATTTCAAAATAACTGAGTTAATTGACATAATTATTAATGTAAATTTTTTAGTATGTTTGGTATTAAAAAAATGTTATAATTGAAAATAAAAGCCGATCTTTACATTTTATGATTTGGAAAGTTTCAGCAAATACAATCTAAATTTAATCTTTCCAGGATCTTAATTTCACCTCGGTCTGAATTAAAAAAAATAAGGTTCATAAAATGATGGAGTGATTGAGTAAGAACATTAGATAAGAGATTATGAAATATATTTAGCATAACCTCTAAAACTATCAAACTATCTAGGCCAAGGAGTTTGTGTAAAGTACTTGATATTTGTTTTCATTGTTGATTTTGAATTGCAATCAGATTATTGATAATGAATTTGATTAAATTACATAATAAAAAATTATTTCTATTTAAATTTACTATTGAATATAGCAACATAATCAAGGTGATATATTATGTAACCAAAATTATACTCAATGTTTTTTGTTGTTATTTAGTAGTTACTTTTACACTGTAAAATTAGTAATAAAGTATTTTTGCTGTTAAATTATATTAAAAATGTACACCCACCTCTTCTAATTTTAGTTGAATAAATTTGTACTCATAGTCCCAATGTAACGTGAGTAAGGTTATGAATCTATCAAATAATAGTTTATAAATATTGTAAAAGCTAAGTTACATTTTATATGGTCCTAATCTTTTAAAGATTGTGGAGTAAAGAATCTCATCTTTGTCAACTCCATTAATCTCCTCAACTCTGTGATGACCATCTACCAACCAAAACCACCTTACCAATCATGCAAAGTATGTTCCCACCATACATCTTAAAAAAGGTCCTTGTATTGTGTCAAATAAGTTCATTGAAACTTGTCACTGGACTTCTTTTGAAATAAATTAGTATTTTTTGCTATCTGATTTCATTCACCCTCAGGAAATGATATCCTTTTGTAGTCTATTCTAGAAGGATGTCAGAGGAATTTCAAAGACTGTTAACGGTTGTTTAACCATCTAACTAAAATTATTACTAATTGGAAAAAAACAAATTATTTTTTATTTATATAAAAACTCAAGAATTATCTTTTTATTTAGCATTCATAAATTTTAAACAATAATTTTTTAAAAATAAAATTTAATATACATCAGAAGGAACAAAATATTTTAAAAATTAGATTAATTTTGTTCCTATGTCTTATCTTAACTTTTGTTCTCTGATATATATATATATATATATATATAATGTTGTTTGTCAGCATTGAATTTTGATCGATTAAATTTGTTCAACCATCAAACATTTATTCAACATTAATCTAGCTTGAAATAGAAAATGTTCACTCATTTATATTAATACTGACTCCATGATTCTATTTCACAGTATTTCTTATCTTTGAAAGAATTACTCTGTTATGCCAGATTATTATTTAGCTATTTTAAAATATAGCTACAAAGTGTCTAGTTAGGACAAGGTTAATCATAACTTAAAATTAATCAAAATGTTTATTTAGCTGTTGATAAGCATCAGTTGACTTGGCATCAATTTATGTAAATAAAGAAATAATTATAGATTGTAAAAAATATTGTCTTAAAATCGGCAGAAAAATACGTATCATTGAAGGAGCTTGTGAAAAGTGAAAAGAAATGGCCATAGTTACAAGTGGCAAGCATTTATAAAAACCAATATTTTTTCTATGAAAATTAATTTTTTTAATGCAAAAATCTGCACTTTACTAAATCCTTTCCAGCTCCCTTCTACATAGCCAAAAATGAAAGAGTGCATTTTTTCCAAGTATTATGATGTTCATCAGTATTTAAAAAAATTTTCTTGATAATTGCACGAGTTTTGTAAACATTAGTTGCAAATCTTTGTGGTATGTAACTTGTAATTTATTAGTGTCATTTTATTATTAAATTTTTTATTTATAATCAGAGATTTTAAAAACCTAAAATTTAAGGTAATTAGAAAAGTAAAAAAAATAAAAGGAAAATCAGTAAATTATGTTGGAAAATCGAATGAATCTTAAAGTCCTGATTACTGTAAGTGTTAATGAAAATACATTACGAAATGTAATAATTTTACTAGCTTTGACTTACATGATAATTGTGTCTATTATGAAGTGAAGGTTCTAAAATCCCATAACATATGTATTTCTGATACTAGGAACTCATTCTGGTAATCGTACTAGTTAAGGTATTGCTGCCTACTTAATTAAGTTTATATATTTTCAGTGGCTATTTTGTGTTTTAATCATAAAAATTGAGGAAAATCTCCTTTCTAAATATTTTTTTTGTATAATTTAAAAATAAATAATGCACATTCTTGTCATTCTTATGCAGGAGTGTCTATATGCCATCGGACAAATCACCCAGACATTCAATGGATGGAGATACAATGGATGGAGGAAGTGATAGAGGAGTAGATGTATCACCGGCACATAGTTCAGAGGCGAACACCACAGCACTGTCTAGTGACGACAAGCATGATAAGTTTCAAACACCATACATTTCTGATGAGCCTCCATATTTTCAGGAAGCTTGGTAGGAAGCACTCAAATTATATAAGTTCAGATTAGAAATTTAAGAATGACTGCTTCTTAAAAACTTGGCTAACTTACAGAAGCCACATTAATACTTCTTTACTAAGATTCTTTATTAGGTTTAATCTAATTATGAATGGGCCCTCCAAAAATAATCTGAACATTTCTATCTTATTCATATTTAATTTCAATGATGGACATTCATTCTAAGAAACCTATGTCCATTCTACAGCGTTAAAATTTTTGCAACGAAATTTTTCAGATATCTTTTAGAATTTTATTATATACCCTTTTAGTTAGTTGGCCATTTATTATTACTTCAACAAATTTATACTCTAAAATTGGTTTTAATGATTTCACTGAAGTAAATACGAATCAAATTGTAGCAAAGTAACTCTCTTAATCACTTTTACATTAGTTTATAACTTCCAAACTTTAATTTTGTAAATTCGTAAAAAACTACTGAGACAGAACGTTTTTGATTGCTCTGTGGTGATTTTCATCAGTGTCTGAATTTTCTGTTTGGAGTTGTTAGGTTAAGTGGAGAGAGTTTTAAAGGCAGGTTTTTGATAGTATCAAAGAGTATGTGTGATTTGTGTTGTGTTATCCGTTTAATATGTTTGTGTTTTGTGTGTTTGTAAATTTCATACTGTTCTAATGAGTTGAGATATGGTCCTTTTTTTGATGTGTAAGATTTCTAGGTTATGTTAAATGTCTGTGTATTTGTGTCCTGTTTCTTTTAAGTGATTGGAGAATGCTGAGTTGGTGTTCTGTTTGTGTTTTCTAGACTCTTTGTTTGAAGCTGCTACCTGTTTGCCCAGTGTAGAATTTGTTGCAGTCTGTACAGTTTAATTTGTGTACTCCTGGTGCTTGTAGTTTATCTTTGTTGTTGGTGTCGTGTTGTATTTTGTATTGTAGTTTGTTATTAGTTTTGTATGCTATTTCGTATCCTTTTTTTTGAAATTTGTGGGCTATTTTATTTGATGTTCTGTTTATGTATGGTATTGTGATGTATTTATTTTCCCTCCCTGTAGTGTTAATTTTAGTGTTTTTCGTATATTGTGTCACAGTTTGTCTGTTATGGTGGTGTAGTATCCGTTTGTGTATACTAAATATTTAATGGTGTCTAGTTCTTTGTTTATGTTTTTTGTAGTTATTGGTACTTGTTGAAGGCTATAGGGCATGGATCTAAAGGCAGCCTGTTTGTGTTGGATAGGGTGGTTTGAGGAATTGTGGATAAGTGTCTGTCGTTGTCGGTTTCCTGTAAATGTTGAAGCTGTGTTTTTTCTGTGGCTTTTTGTTATGGTAAGCTTGAGGAAGTTTAGGGATTGGTTGATTTCAATCTTTGAGGTGAACTGTAGTTTTGGGTGTATTTTATTAGTGTAGGCGAGGAATTTTTCGCATTGTTGGGTGTTGCCTTTGTATAGTGTTATGATATCATCGGCCTATCTGTGTCAGTAAATGATTTTGTATGCATGTGTATTGTTTGAGAGTATCTTGGTATTTTCTATGTGTTGTAATAAAATTTCGTTTAGGATGCTGCTGATAGGACTTCCCATGGGTAGGCCATCTGGTTGAAAATAGAAATTTGAGTTGTGGGGGAAATAGTTTTATTTGGTGTTGGTTTGGAGGATGTTTAGGATTTCGGTGACGTGGGTTTTTGGTATGTTGTTCTGCATTAATTGGGTCTTTAGGATCTTGAAGGTTTTGGATACTTAATGTTGGTGTACATGTGTGTTATGTCGAGTGATAGTAGTGTTGAATTGTGTGGTATGTTTGTCTTTTATTTTATGAGGTTTGTTCTGTTTTTTTGTATGTGTCTGTGTTCAAGTTAATAGTTTGTCTGATTATTTTGTCCATGTATTTTGCTAGTTTATGTGCAGGGGCATTTTGGTAGTTGATGATGGATCGGATGGGGACATTGGGTATGTGAATTTTAGAGAGAGCATGGAGTGTAGATGCGTTACAGTGGATTTGTTTTAGGTGGTATTTTTTGTTTTTGCTGTTAATGTATTTGGATCTATTAATTAGTTTTTTGATGGATCTGTGGTATTTCTCAGTTGGATCTGTATGTAGTTGTATTATATTATTATTTATTATGTATTCATTGATTTTTCATTTAGGCTGTTAGTATTAATAATTACTGTAGTGTTGCCTTTGACTGCTTTGGTGAGTGTGATGTTGTTTAGTTGTGCTTTTTGTTTTATATTGGGAGCAATTTTAATTTCATTGTTTAAGTTTTTGTATTTGTTTAGGTTTTTTGTGTCGAAGTGAGTTTTGGTATCGGTATTTTTGCCTAAAATACACCCTACATTATAAATCAAATAACATAACAAATAAATACATTATACTATAAACTTAAATAGCCATACAAAAAACTAGTATCAAGAATGAAAGGTACAGATCTACGTAGAACAACAAGGTAACATGTTATCAGCTGATATATTGGTTTTGCAACACCAGAATAGTATAAGTGGGCAAGAAATGAGGCAGTGGAATCAAGCAGAAAATGGGATATTTTCAAAAACGTTTGAGTGATTAATTTTTGACTATTTAAAAATTATTTAAACTATTGTCTTTTTTTATTTCTTATTTTATATGTTCTAGATCTTTTTTATTTTAATAAGTCAATAAAGTGGTACTGCTGTTTTCATAATTTGATTCTTCAACTTTATTTTCTTGATTTCTTAACCTCTTACTGCAGGGGGTGGTGCGGATATGCCGCACTTACTAAGAGAGGTTTGGCGTCCCTCCCAGTCTAACTAACAATACTGATAACACTCACTTCACTATATCACACTTACACTTTCTACAGATGCAACACTTACAACACAATATATATACATGGACACTTACATATTCTCCTAGGGATATTTGACTAGTTAGAACCGTTGTGTATTGGGTGCTGAAAGGTTCAGAGCTTCTCGAATTCTGATCTTGGAGGGTGCTGTGAGCTTGCTCTGCTGAAGATGTAAGAGCGGTTGCTGGTCTGCCATCCGCTTCGGCCCTTGATCAGGAAGTGTCCGTTTTGCACAGGTGTCGTAGCAAGCTTTCATTACGAGTACTTGGCTGATGCTCATCAAATCAAGCTAAGGAGGAAAACTTTAAACCCCAGAATTCTGGGTGTTGGAAATGATTGTAAGTGATCAAAGGGTGCACCCGTTCCTATAATTCTGCCCATAATGCTTTACACGATGGCTGGTTTTAACAAATTAATGGAAACTAGAAACTAGTCAAATGTAAATCATTTAAAAAAAAACTTGGGGAGACTGCGATCGAAGATGTGAGTGAGAAGTTGATGGTGAAGCCACCAGTATTGTCATAATCTAATTATTTAATATTTTATAGTGCCGAAGAAGTTTTATTGTATGGTAGTTAAATCGTGGATAGGTTAAGGCTGTTTAGTCTATTCATCTGCATGACCTGCAGTTCTAAAAACTCTTCATACAGTACATCACTCTGGACATAGAATTGTTACTGGTGCTTTTAGATCTAGCACAATCCTTAGTCTTCTTGTCAAGGCTGGAGAAGTCAGATGCTACAAATTCCTTACATTTCAGGTCTTTGAAGCATATCTAAACATCTGGCATTAAATATTGTTTTTAATAACTCTCAACAACAGTATTACGTTGCACATCAACGTTTGACCACTTCATTTGCCATACAAACATTATGTATAATGGATAACTTTGAGTTGCAACTTCATTCTATGTTCAATTGATTAATGTGCTTTCTGGCACCATGGATGATAAAACCCCATGGTTCAATTTTTCACTGTCCAGTTATATTAAAAGCATTACTTCTGATGTGATCTACCTTCAGGACTTTTTGGCAATTTAGAGATTCCACTGACAGACTGAAATTATTTTCACGTATGGGTCTAAACTAGACAATGGTGTTGGTTGGGTGTGCCTTTTATGCGTTGGGACCTACCTGCATATACAAATTGCCTTCAGCTTGCAGTGTTTTCACAGTGGAACTATTTGTCATTTCTAAAGTGTTAACTGTCATTTAATCTCAATGTTCTCATTTCATATTGTGTTTTGATCCTAAAAGTGCTCCTCAGGCTCTTCTGAATATGTTCACTGGGAACCCCGTAGTTGGAATATTTTGTATACAGTACACACGTTTCAATTAGGGGGTAACATTTTGTTGGATTCTTGGTCACTGCAGAATATTTGGTAACACAATAGTAGATGAAGTGCAAAATACTGCTATAAATATTGTGCCAACTACATAATGTGTTATGGCATCAGATTATGTGTGCTTTATGAAACATTCATTGCTTGCTGCTTGGAATGACAAATGAGAATGTGTGAATCACAATAAGCTGAGGGAAATTAAGGATACCGGCTGTCCATGGGGGTCTTCTACTCGTTCGACATAGAGAGGAGGTGCTGGTTACACGCCTCTGCGTTGGCCACTCTTTTGCTACTCATGGATATTTGATGCATCGTAAAGATCTGGCGTTATGTCAGTTCTGTTGAGATACCTTCACAATCAGGCATATACTAGTATCGGTTTGACTGAAATTTTTGTTGTATTTAATATAGGAGGCAGTTTAAGGGGCATTTTGAGTTAGACTGGGGGAATTGTTTAGACTGGAGTTGGCATTTGTGGGGATAGCGGATTACCATTGACTGTTTCATCACTTTCTTGCGTCAATTAAGCGTAATATTTGAAATGTATTATTTAAGATTTTTATATAATATAAATATTTTTTCATTTATATGAATTATAATTTATACGTATATTTCTTAGTGTATGTTTTTAATGTATAGATATTAATCTAGTGTTTTATTTATTGTTAAATTTGTGTTTTTTTGCTATTCATTTATTGTTTTTATTTATGTTATTTTTAAAATGTTGAAAACTTATTGTTACTTATTGTAATGTTTTTATTTATAGTTATATTGTTATTTACTGTTATGTTGTTTATTACAATGTTATTTTTTATTGTTATAGTATTATTTACTTTATTATTATTTGTTGTTATATTTCGTTTTTGTTTTTAGACACTATTTTGTTTGGCAATGATAACCAAATTTGCCCAGGGAATAAAAACACATTCTCAGCCTCCTATTATTCTATATCTTTGTTAATTGATAATTCGATTATCTAATAGTATGGTTCACATTAACTTGGTTAATTGTTAACTTTCTGTAATAAAAACGATACCTATTTGTTTGTTTAACAAGGCCTTTAGAATATATTAATAAAATAAGGAAGAAAAATAAGTAAATTGTTACTATGTTTTAGGCCTGGTAAAGTATGCACTTTATGTAATCTAAGCGAACGTACACAACTGGGCCAAGGAGAGATGATTAAAGTAACTTGTCCTGAAGGGTTTACTCCGAAGAAAAAAAATGTTGTTCCAAGTATAATGAGCCCTCCTAATGATCCCGATGATTCATCTGTAGGTGCTGATAAGTCTCCACGTTGTTCTACAACTCCTGCTTTGTCTTATAGACGCCAGAAAAGTTGGTCCAAGTGCAGGTAATTTTAAAAATGAGTTGTTTTTTCCAAAAACAGCAAAAATGGTATTTTGCACTGAGATAAACATTTAAAACAGTGTTATAATGTCAATGGAGATTATTTTGAAGTTTAATAATATTTGCATCTTAAGGAAATCTGTATTTTTAAAAATTGTGTCTGGTTACTCTTGATCCTTGCTCCTTTACAAATATCTGTCCAAATATTAATTTAATGTTTTTTGTGTATTTTAACCTTTGTTACTTTAACAATGATTTTGTTAAAATAAAACATTTGTCGTCCAAACAAAGCAAGATAAATTAAAAATACATTTAAGACATTTTAAAAATTTCAAAATCTTGTAATTAGTGACTATGCTAATTTGTAAATTTAAAAAGAAAAACTCATACCAATCCAGACAATCATCATTAATATGTAGGTTGTTCACCAGGCACTATTAAAAAAAGAATAGCGTTAATTGTCTTTGGGCTGGTAACCCTGGCTATAGCCTGCAGAGAATATGTTGAACTAATTTTTTCAATGCTAAACTAAAAATTTTAGTCTGTTAAACTGAATCAATTTAAATGATATCCCTTTACATAGATTTTTTTTAAAATTATGTCATCAGGATTTTAAATAACCATTTTAATCTAGCATTTAATATAGTTTTATAATTTAATTTTACCTTTTCATAAAATTTACAATTGGGATGCTATTTAAGTCGAGTTTGTGGGTTGTAAGTAAAGTTGCTAGTTAATCGTTGTTGGTTTATTTTCAGATTCGGGATAGATTTTTCAATAAGTATATCTGATTTGTATTGTGTTTGTTTATTTGATGTGGGTTTACTTTTTCTTCTGGTATGTTCGTAAGTATCATAATGCTATATTGAGTTGAGATAAGGTCGATGTGGAGAGGACTTCTAAGTTGGGGTTGGTGTTTACACAACTTTCATTATTCTTCATAAAAAGAACTAGCATCAAGTGATGCAGGCATATTGATGTCAATGAAAATTGCTTCGACCGACCCTCAAAAATTTATTTATTTAGAATATTAGGCAGTGAGCACAGGATGAGATTAAAGATCCTCCTTCTTGCTGGGGACACAGGAAATCACAGAAAATTATGCTTTGTTGATTCTTTTATACAGCACTTTTTTGACTCGTTGAATGAATCCGTTAATTTGAATCTATATGGCATTTTGATACCAAGATCATCCATTTTGTCTTTCATTTTTTGCGAACAGGAGTCCCAAAAATGTATTGTGAAATTCCCACCAAATTTAAATTTTAAGTACAAAAGACAAAATTTATAATCTTGGTATGTGAAAATACCATATAAGATTCAAATTAACAGATTCATGAATATGTCGAATAAAGTGGTGTATAGAAGAATCAATTTTGCTGGTAACCTTTGCAGATCATAATGGTGGCGTCCTGCTCTTCTACCATGCCCATTGTTTTACTCATTTATTGTTAAAAATGGTAGCCAATTAATTTTTACACCCTTTGTGTGTTACTTAATTTTACAGGGTATATACTTTCTGATAAATAACACATCTTCAAAGCCTTTATTGCCACTACATAAATTTTTTATTGGCTGCTATGCTGCAGTGAACTGGATTTCACTATAAAACAACTTGCTTTCTCCCCTTACAATTTTGCCATTCTAAATCTGATCTCTGTTCTGTATGCATATTTTTTATAACCGCTTCCCTCTTTCAGATTCAAAGAGGTGTCAAAATAAATTCTAGTATAGTTTTAAACTTTTTGAACAAAACAATGTATAATTTTAATGTGGTTATCATCATCACCTTCGGTCTCAGCAAAGAAGGTTCTTCTGTATGACTCTGTTTGGTAGATGCATTGTAGATGTCCGGTATATGCAAGGTAATCCATGTAACTGTTTCAGGTGGTTCTTTGAATCACAATAGTATAAATTAAGTTTTTCTTGACATCGGTGTAGTCATACCCTTAATTGATTTAAGAAGTATTGTCTGCTTGAGCTGATTCAATTCCGTTTTTTGTGTAGGTGATATGTCTGTAGGCTTGCCTTTTAACATGTTTGCTACTGCAATGTTAACAAAACAACTATTGGTTCTATTGGAACCAGCCGGCTCACATATGCACCGTATGGTCTCTCGTCCTGGACCAACGTCTTACATATGTGCAGCCCTGGGTAGTTGAAATGGACCGACGGCTCTTTGCGACACCGCTTGCATGGTACTTTTATTCCTCTGACAAATCAGTGGTTTATTTTAAAGCTTTGATATATTCGTATCAGACTATAGACATGTCTGACGTTAATGTGGGACATTTGGTCTCTCACTTATCAAAGTCAATGACAAAATACTCCTGACACATTGTCTAATCCTTTGTGCATCATTCTATTTCATTAGAATCACAAAGAATGTAGTCCAAATGATATTTATCAACACAGGATTTAAATCTGTCACAAGTGATGAGTGTGTTTGTAAATATTCTGTTGGCCTACTGTATATGGAACACAAATGTAAACATATTTTGTCTGTGATACAATATTATTTATAATGTCAGCATCTTTTCAATAAGATATGTAGCCTATATAAGCAATCTGCCTAGCATGACTAACCATGAGGAGTTAGTTGGGAGTTTGTTGATATAAGCCTTTTTATGACATTTCTGTTTTTACTTATTATTATTATATAGTGTTATTTCTAATATAGTACACATCTAAGCCCTGTTTTATGTAAGTAGCAAAATTTAATAGGCTATATAATTTTTATAATTTATTAAATTTTACATACCTTTAAAAATTTGTATTCATCAAAATCATATTTGGTTTCTGATTTGAGGGGCTACACTGTAGTGCCTCATACTTGGGAAACCCGTAACATAAGTTTTCCGTGCTTTAGACCGACCGGCTCATATATGCGCCATCCTAAAAAAACACTAAAAACAGCAAAAACAAAAATATACAACAAACAGACATACGCCAAGGGTTTGTATAAAGTATAATATGTTATTATAATAACTTTCCACTTTTAGTCAATAATGAAGGTCAGGCCCACATTAACGTGGTCTGTGTAGAAAGATTGAATTCTTACAGCCGGTCCCTCGTGAGAAACCAAACGGCGCACATATTCGCCGCTCTGTAGCGAACGTGTTAAACAAATCTATAGTTTCAATCATTACTCTAAATAACTCCTTTTGTCCTAATAAGAGTATTTAGCATTCTTTAAATGTTATAGACTAAATCGTCTGTTACTTTTCAATGTTTCAAGGCAGTTTCCCCAAACCTCACACCAATACATATATTTTAAACTTATGTAACCATTATATAAGGTTTTCAATGTTTCCATGCCATCACCCCATTCTCTGTTAGCAATCACTTTCAATATTCAGTCTCTATTGAAAACCTAGCTATAGTGTGTACCTTACAAAACAGCTTATTTAGATAAGGTGTAATTTCCTACACAACTGTTAAATCACTATGTGATAGCTCTATTGTGAAACCAATAGCATTGATTGTACTCTCTAAATTTTGTGGTAAATTGTATGATTTGTGATAGGAAGGGATCCGGCCAGCAATCCTCAGTTTCATATACTACAGCAAAATTGTTGAGTGTGAAACTATATTGAATCCTACCTCTAAATTCATAATGGGCATAGTTGAGTTAAAACTATATTCTTTCCATGACATACTTGTATAATAAAGCATGATTGGATGCCTTCAGCCTCTATATCACCTTTATCACACAGGATGTAGAGTTTTAGGTCTAGATGAGTTGACTTTAATTTATCCTTGGCCAGTTTTAAGAATATCACAATTGTTGTCTTGCACTCTTATGGTATTTACTTCTGCACCATTAAATGCAGCCAATTTCTTCATTTGAAGGTTTGAAGAGAACTTCAACATTGCTTTATGTGTATCATCCTCTATTGGATTAAGGCTCCTAAAGGAGGAAAATGAATTGGGAGGTCAGTTCTTTTGGAACCACTGTTCTAGATTACATGTTAACTCCAGCTTCAATGCAGTAAAGTGAGAGGGTCAGGGTACTTTCCTTCCAGATTTCTCTGTGCAGAATATTCTGTGCAGAAAAGCACTTCAGCTTTTATATAATATCTAATGGGAGGTTTACTGCCCAGTTTTTGTTTGATCAGTCTTGTTAGTAGTGCCCAAGTAAACTTCAAATTTTCTATATCTGCTAGAACTGTATCTGTTTAGCTCTGTGCGAATATCTTCTTGTTTCCATGGATAAAATGAGGCATGAAAGGACACCCATTTGACAACATTGAAAATATCAAGAAAAAAAGAAGAACTGTCAGTCATTTCTAAAGATGACTTAAAAAAAAATGTTTCAAATAGTGGAATCTCGGGCCGGACAGATGTATTGGTTTGAATGGTGAATATTTTGAAGGGAGTAAAGTTGTTCTTGTAAAAAAGTGATAATAAATAGCTTTAAAAAAATTTGAGTTTTTTTGGATATTCCTTGCAGATTTTCTTTTTTTTATGATGTATATATTATATTTAACACTTTAAAGCCTAGCCACTTGATAGGCCCCCATCTTTATCTGTCTGGAGGTTTTTAGATAAAATATAAAAATTTTGTGTATAATAAATATCATATTTACAACAAATTGTACATTTTCGTAAAGGAATGAAACAATCTTTAATGAAATATTAATTGATTACTTAAATATAAATGCTCCTTTGAAAAATGCATAAAAAAGTAAAAAAAATAAAGTAACACTGTATATCATTGCACTTCACAACTCATATTTTACATTGGAATGAAAATAAATATTACATCATTTCTAAAGAAAATGTAATTGTATATATAATTGTCTATATAATAAATGTTTATATAGTTTTGTTTAAGTTTTTTTTTTATTGTACTCATTTCATATGTTGATGGCTTGCCTAAACTAAACTGTGTTTCAGAAATCCTTCTATAAATGGTCAGGAACCTTTAGATGAGCTGGCTATAATTGGTTACACAGAGGAACCTGATGTGACAAATCTTTTTGAAAATTCTAATGAACAGTGTAAGTATATAGTAATATGTAAAAATTATCACTACTTATTGACTTATTGATCAGTATGTAATAAGAAAAATGACTGATTTCTTAACAAAAGCTCTCTACATCCAATTGTAGGTAGTCTAATGTCAAAAAGTTTTTGTTAATTTAGATTTATAAAACAATAACATTGTAAGATAGGAAGTAGAGTATTAGTTTACCTCACAAGATTAAAACTAGGAGCAATAACTGAGTGGCTTAGGGAATAGAGCACTTTACTACTAAAGTGAAGGACTTGCAATAATTTTAGATCCTTGGTTGAGCAAAAAGAATTTTGTGTGCTTTTTCTAACTCCTAGCCGAATCAGATTGTAAAAATGTATTGTGGGGCCAAACCAAGAATAATAATGGGTAGTTGAAGTGTGGTGTTGGCTACATCACCTTCTTTAAATACATTACAACCCAAGTAAGAAAATTATACCATTTATCTCCTAACCTGTCTCAATTATATCAAAGAAGTCATTGTTATTAAATTTTGGATGAGCTAATTCTGAATTTTGTTACTCCTAATTTTGCTAGAATTAAAGAATTGTCAATATTCTTCACTGTTTGATTCCAGTTTTTAATGACCAATTTTATAAGATACAAAACAACATAAGGAAAAACCTACACAGAATAAACTATAAATTCTGTTATTAAACACAATATAGATGAATTTTTATGTGTATCTACACAGTGTTTCCTAAGATAATATAAAAAGTATAGTTCATGTATTACAAGGTTTTGGAAAAAAATGGGATGAAAAATTGTATGACATTCACCTGCTAATCTTAACAAAGTTGGAAGATATTAAGGAAGGCACACATTCACATGTGCGCGCACACACACACACACACACACACAGACACACACGAATTTTCCATGTTAGTTTATATGCAGGTTGTGTTTGCTGAAATTAGTAAGCAACAGTGCCTCTAAAATTAATTACTGACAGTAAATTACAACATGTTCTTACATATCAGCAGGTCTGTATCAGTTTTAATAAACTTTACATTTATTTCTAGCTTAATCCCATTAGTAATGATTGAGATAATGGATATTTTATACTTTATGCAGACAATACAAGTGAAACTAATTGGTTCCAGGGGTTGTGTATGTACATGAGTCCTGTGCACTGTGGAGCCTTGGAATAAGTCGGCCTTCAGATGCAGGATTTCAAGCCATAGGCCAGATTGTAATCAATGCTTCTGTAAAGAAATGCGCAAGTTGCGGTAAGTTTGGTGCCAGTACTGCATGCACATTCAGTGGCTGTACTAAGTATTTCCATCTTCCTTGTGCAGCTGCAACTGGTTGTTTCCAAGATGCCAAGTCTTACGCTCTTGTATGCAATGTTCATCTGCATCATGTACCATTAATGCGTAAGTGTTTTTTGCATTTACTTGCTTCTAATATTTAAAGTTAGAAATATCTAACAAAAGATTAAATAATTCTTTAAATTTAAGAGTTGCTACTTGATGTTGAAGTATTTATATTCTTTCTAGGTAGTATATCAAGTTTTTAACTTTTAAATACAAATTTTAAAAAAACCCTGCTTTTCTAATGAACAATTATTTGTCTAATATTTTATATATTAAAATAATAAAAGCATAAAGGTTAAAAAAATAAATGTTAATGAATGAAAAGAAGTGATACTTTTTGTACTAGACAATAAAGGCTAATGCCATTTATATTTATATTGTCAGCTCATAGTTATCCCATATGTTTCAGCTAATCTAAGAGAGGTAACATGCATGTCATGCTTTTCCCTTGGCGATGTGTCCAATTTGGTTATGTGTTCTACATGTGGTAATAACTATCATGGTAGCTGTGTGGGGCTGGCATTATTACCAGGTACATTTTAACCTAAACCTTATCGTATTTCTGTAGAAAAATGATAGCTTGATAGTAAAACGAATATAACTTGATTTTTTGATGTTAACAGATATACTCTAGTGAGTACATTTTTTATAATTGCAAAAGTGTTTGTGATTAACCCTTAGATTTCCTAAGTCAGAGAGGTTACTCCAAAAATATTGGGATATTAAATGAAGTTACAATCATTTATTGAATGACATTTATAATAAAGTAAAAGACGTAGAAAATTTATCAGTTTGAAAAATATTAGCCTAAAAATTTATGTAAATTTTGAGTTTTGAAATAGTCTGTTATTTGCCTTTGACTTTTTTTTTCAGTGTTGCAAGTTTTTTATTTTAAATGTTTAACTAAATTACCTGCTATTGTGAATTCTGTTTTGTCTTTGAGATGTAAAAATTCTCTTACTTCACTGATTCTCTTAATTGCGTCACTAAAATTAATTTGGTTAGCTGCAGTTTTGTAAGCGATATGCATCTCATTACTGCTGAATTCACCATCTTCAACAGTTGTTATAAATGCTGTTATATCATTGTTGTTTTCTTCTATACGTAGACTTTCATCTAAATTTATAAAATCTCCAACATATACTTCACTAGATATATCTTTTAATAGTCTTATTATTTCTTCCTCGGTATTTTTGTCTGTAACTGTGATTATATTTCCTTTAATAAAATTCGTTTTCTGGAAAGAATTGAATGCTTAGTTTTCTTAACTTTTTTTATAGAAGATAGAATCCATGAAGCGTTCAATACACTTATAGATTTAATATGGTCGCTGGTATTTTGACAATTTTCCATACTAGATAAAATATATTAAAATTCAATTTTTCTCTGCTGGCATTTAAAATTGAAGATTATTCCCTTATCCAATGGTTAACAATGGGAGAAGTGTTAGGAAGTAAAAATTATGTTTCTACATTGCTAATTCTAGTTTGAAGATGTTATGATGCATTATTCATGAAAATCATCATATTTTGATTATTTGTGGTCATTCTGTTATTAAATCTCATTAACCATTCTTTCATTATTTACCGTGTTACACATGACTTTCTGAATCAAATCTAATTTATTCACACTCGTATTCTGGAAACATCTTAATTGACATACTTTACTGATTTTTAAAGTTATTTCAAAATCACCAATATTTACACATAACATAACAGTAAATCACTCTTTGGATATTTTTAAAATGTCCATTTTTATTCTCATTTAAAAGGAACATATCATAAACCCATTTATCATTATTTCCACAATTGTAATAAAAACTTAGTTTAAATTAAAGAATTTTTTTTCTTTATAGACTATTTATATAACATAACCCTTTTTAAATTTAATTTATATTTAAAATACTTTTAATAAAATTTTCTTATTAAATTTTTTGTTTGTTAAGGTAGTCTCAATACAAATACATATTTTAAAAATTTTCTAAGGCAGCATTAATATACTTTTAAAGAAATTGTCTTAATTTTTGGAACAGTATTACTATAAACGTTTATTTTAAAATCTTTACATTTATTTTTAATTTACTTTTTTGTTAAAAATTCATCTTTTAACTTTAAATTAAAACATTGAAACTTGTCATATAAATTCATAATTGAGTTATTTTACATTATAAAATTTTAAAACATTGCATACTTTCAAAAAATTTTCTTGGATAAATCAAACTTCCTTGTGAACATTTTTATTTTATAAACACAGAATTATATATCTTTTCCAATTTTAAAACAACATTACTTTACTCTTTAATAAATTCATCATTAATTCAAATTATCTCTTTAAATCACCATTTATTCAAATTAATCTTTGTTTAAATTAACACTTTGTTCAAATTTTACTATTTCATTCAAATTATCTCTTTGTTTATCAACATTACTTTACATATGCCCTAGCTATATTGTCTCACAATCCACTGTCTAGGATCTGTGAACACCACTTACTTCCTGTAAGCCAAAAAATTTCAAAACTATTTATACAATTTTATTCTCAATTCACCACTTAGCATGTACCATTGCCTCATAACCTTTCGTTATCTCTACAATTTTCAGTACATCTTATACCTCTTTGGATTTTAAATCCCATTCTTTAAAATACAATTACATTATTCTTAAATTAAATCCCATACTTTTAAAAAATTATATAGCTAGCATGTTGACAAACAAAGGACTAAATTTATCTGTTGCACTTAAAAATTTTCTTTCAAATATTTCTGTAAACAAATATGAATTAAGTTCTTGATGAGCTCTTAGTATTTATAAATAAGAATTGAAATTAAACGGATCCTAGGCTTGCACATTTATACACAATTTTGGTAAAGTGTGTAGTGTGTTGATTTCCCTCTGTCATTGAATCGTTGTAGTGTTATGTATTTTGAGATTTTAGTCCATATCTATCTCGTGTATAATATGCCAACATGCACTTTGACATACAATGTGTATGTGTAGTCGTGTAGTTAAATTACATACAAAGGCACATTCCTATTTTCCTTGTTAATTTAATTTTGTTTTAAAACAAAGGCTTAAATATTTTCAATTTTTAAAAATTTCCAAAAATTTTAACTATTTTTAAAAGATATAAATTTTGGTTGAAATATTTTTATATGACAATTACACAGATATAAAATTAAATACCTTAAAAACAAACTTATAAATTTTATTTCTTATTAAACATTACTTTTAAATTCCAATTATAAAAGTCTTTTTATTACATTTTAATTTTTAATTATCCTGTAGTAAATTCTATATTAAGTTAAAAAAAAAAATTGTTCATCAGACTGTTTTACTTTTATATTCAAATTATTTTAATTCAATAAATTTCTCAAGCTTTAATAATTTCTTTTATCGTCTGATAAACTGACCTACCCCATTGTTTAGAAAACAAGGGAGCATATCCACCTAAATAAACAAAGCAATCTCAATGTGTAAACATTGTGCTTCAGACTATGCACAAACATTCTAAAGAATCTGTTACCCTCTTAGCTATATGAATCATACACCATTGCATTACAACAAAAACATTTTTATACTTATCTATACTTGCTTTCACTTTTTCAAACAAATTCTTTTACTTTTTCAAACAAATTCTTTTACGTTTAATTTTAACTATGCATTTCTGAAACAAACTGGTTTATGCTTGAAAACTTGACTCCCCCTTGTTCAAACAAACTAACTAAGCATTACAAAAAACCTAATCTTTTCAAGTTACAACTGCCCGAATCAAATCAAATTTACTTCATGCCATAAATGATTATTTTTAAAACTTTTAAAATCTTTATTGAACACACAAACTCAATATCAATAATTCAATTAAACCAGCAGAGTTGCACAATTTATGTAACATTATTTTTGACATTAATTCTTAAGGAATTATGTGATATAAATATTGCAGTAGTTTTGTTACACAATTAATTATTTGACCTGCAATGTCAAGAGTTTAATTATAATAAGAATGATGTGTTCAATAAATAATTTAAACGACAAATGTTAATTTAAATAAATCAAACTTTACTGCACAAAAAAAGAAATATAAAATTACATTTGAAATGTTACGCTACTTTATGATTTTTACAATGTTTTACATTTTTAATTTTTAAGAACTTTATATGTTAAAGATAATCTATGGCATGGCACATGACATGCTCTGCATATTTAGAATACATTTCCATTTGTCTATTTGACTTTAAAATTTTGTTACTACATTACACTAATAAATTTACAGTTTCCCTATTATTAAAAAAAAACCTTTTTTTTAAAAATTTAAATAAAGTAAATTTTACTGCACAAAAAAGAAATATAAAATAGAAAAAAATTACATTTGAAATGTTACGCTACTTTATGATTTTTATAATGTTTTACATTTTCAATTTACAATAACTTTATATGTTAGAGAAAATCTATGGCATGGCACGTGACATCCATTCGAGATTGCTTTGCGTATTTAGAATACATTTCCATTTATCTACTCGACTTTAAAATTTTGTTACTGCATTACACTAATGAATTTACACTTTCCCTATTATTAAAAAAGAAAACTAGCATTATCATGCTATGAACAGTTACAGTTTAAAAGTTAAATTTTTCTTTTTTGATCACTTTATGTCTTCAAGTTATGACTTAGCTGTGTTTTAACAAAAACTGGTGTAGCAAACATGATTGAGAACTGATCTCGCCATTCTCCATGTTATGTTGGCTCGCTCGCGATTTGGAATCTGGCCCGGCGTGGTATCTTTAACCTAGCAACATTTATTCTATAAAAAAAAAATAAATAATTTTTAAGTAAACTGTTATATATAAAACATTTTAAAATAAAGGTGTCCCTCGCCCTTCAGATTTTAATAACGTCAGTACTGGTTTATATCTTGGCAACGAAAGAGACCTACATGAGGCTACCACGCGAGTATATTAACTTCAGCGCACCCGTTCTGCGCATCTCGCAAATTCCGGTTTTGAATCTGGATGACAGTCTCAGCTAGGACCATTATGTAATAATTTACAATTTTTTAAAAATTTTATTTTACATTTTAAAATTAATATCATGCTTGTTTTCTGAATCTGTTTTTAATATGTAACATTACGTAATATAATGTTACATAGTAACAAAGGAGGTAAACACTTAATAACAGTTTGAAGTGTCCACTATATAGAATGTTATTCATTCTCATAGTCCAAGCCTCAATACCATAAACTAAAATGAGAATACATAGTAACAAAGGAGGTAAACACTTAATAACAGTTTGAATTCTCCACTATATAGAATATTATTCATTATCCCAAAAGCAGCTTGATTCTAGATATGATTTCTGTATAACTATCAATCACCATTGTGATTTAAATGAAAACTAAGATGTCCTCTTAAATTGAGGTAATTTAAATGATATATAAGGTATTTGACATTCAGATAAATTAAATAACTTTAAAACCAATTTTAAATTACAGTGTACTTTTTTAAAGTATAGTATATCTTTGTGAAAAACATTTTTTGTATAAACAAAAATAGGAAATAGGGGTTTAACTTTTTTGAGTATTTGTGTTTGTGTAACAGCAGTATAAGTTCATGTACATGAGTAAAAAGAAATTTCAGAAGTCAAAACTTTACTGATATGATCCCTTCATAACAAAGACCCTTTATAAATAAATCTATTTGGTGCTTATAAAAGTGCATGGTATTTATTACAGTTCTGGTGTAGAAAATATATAAAAGTCAAATATGCAATGGTATATTATTAACACTGAAATATTTCACTGGTATATTATTAACTTTTTAACACTGAAATTAGTTTTGCCTAAAATTACTTCAGAGTTAATGCTATAAGCAGTTGAATTTTTTTAGTTAATTACTATGTAACTGTATTAAGAATTTGAAAACAAACATGACAAAAACATGGCTCTTTATGTTGTAGATAATAATTTTATTTTTTTTTGGAAAATTAAACTATTTTAATATACAGGATCAAGAGCAGGCTGGCAGTGCTCAGATTGTCGAATGTGTCAAGTATGTAGGCAGCCAGAAGATTCAAAAATAATGGTCTGTGAAACCTGTGACAAGGCCTATCATCCTCATTGTCTTCGCCCTGTTGTAACTACTATTCCAAAGTACGGATGGAAGTGTAAGGTAGGAGAAATCACAAACTTACTTCTAATTTGTAATGTAATAATAACGAAATCCTGATGTTGAATTTATCTACTGACGCATTGCATCTCTATAATGAATTGTATTGTTTTTACTTTACAGATTGTTTTCTTGTTATATATTCAGGAGTAGATAAAACTCCTGGACAGGGTTTATCAGTAGTGGGGAAGTTGCTTAACTGCTTCATCTGAGGAGAGTTTTAAAGTGTCATTGTGTTAACATTGGGGATTTTTAAAAATGCTGTTAGTGTGTTAACATTGGGAATATTAAAAAATGGCATTTATTGAATAGTGACCAAACATTAATCATTTTGATTTGCTACAAAAATCATATTCTGAAATGCTTTAATGGTTAATTCAAGCATAAGAAGATGTGTTAAGATTGAGGATTAAAAAAAATTGTGTTTGGTGAATGGTAAACAAACATTAAACATTTTATAATATTTTAAATAATAAACCCAATAACCACAAAATAACTTTATTTATTCACTTGATGTACATTTCAGTTACAAGGTAAACCATCTTCAGAAGTACTGAACAAAAAATTAATTTAATTTAAAACGTAACATATATAGCAAAAAAAATATTGAGGTTATAAATTTATTTCTTATTTTGTCTTATATTCAAGACAAAATAAGAATTAAATTTATAACCTCAATATTTTTTTGCTATATATGTTACGTTTTAAATTAAATTAATTTTTTGTTCAGTACTTCTGAAGATGGTTACCTTGTAATGAAATGTACATCAAGTGAATAAATAAAGTTATTTTGTGGTTATTGGGTTTATTATTTAAAATATTATAACATAGGCCACAGTTGCTCAAGAAATCATTATATTAAACATTTTGTCTCGCTACAAAAATTATATTGTGAAATGCTTCAATCGTTAATTCAAGCGGTTGAAGAAGAGCCAATTATATGAATAGTACAAATGTTTTATTAATAGTCATGTAAACATTATAAAGATGATCTTGGTAATAGACACCCAGAAACTACAATCACCGATAAAACATTATTATTATTCAGAATAATAATAATTTAGTTGACTAATAATAGTTCCAGAACTTGTAAAAGTATATAAACTGGAATAATCATGAAAGATATAATTAAATTGAAAATTTATATTTAAGTTGTCCAACTGTTCATGTTTCAGAACTGCAGATTATGTAGCGATTGCGGCTCTAGGACACCTGGAGCAGGTCAGAGTTCCCGTTGGCATGCGCATTATACAGTTTGTGATTCCTGTTATCAGCAGCGGAACAAAGGATTTTCTTGTCCATTGTGTAGGAGGGCTTACAGAGCAGCTGCTTATAGGGAGATGGTTCAGTGTTCTAAATGTAAAAAGTAAGTTAACAACTGATTATCTTCAAGAACTATATTTATATCCGAATGTTTCAAGTGCTGATTATAATAGACAAGTTGAAGTAGTTGGATAAATATCTTTGCATCTAATTTACTATTTTTTTCAACATATCACTATTCACTTGTATACTCCTCTGATAGCCAAATTAAATATATTAAATATCAAAATCTTGTTGCCGTTCATGACGAGCTGTTTGTAAATTACTTATTACACTTTTGCTATTACTTGTGACCAGATTTTTTGTTAACTAAAGTTGTTAAATTGTTAACTTACACTTGGAGGAAACGTTTTCGTCTTACAACTTCTTCAGCCTCGTATTTTTGCCGCTAGGAATGTTGCAGTTGTGCTTCCTCGGTACCATTATTAGAAGTGATGTGATCGAAGATTGTGGCCACATGTGCAACAAAGGCCATAAATTAAACACACTAGAATGGTATGAAATATATAGACATAGCAACACACATAAAAATGACATCTTAAATGAACAAACACGGCACAGATCACACATACTCTTCGATCACATCACTTCTAACTTTCAAAATAATGGTATCGAGGAAGCACAACTGCAGCATTCCTAACGGCAAAAATACGAGGCTGAAGAAGTCGTAAGATGAAAACGTTTGTAACAATTTAACAACTTTAGTTAACAAAAAATCTGGTTCCAAGTAATAGCTAAAGTGTAATAAGTAAATATATTACTCTGAAAGTATTAATGATAATAATATTAATTATTATTACACACTTTACATGACTTAATCCCAAATTAAACATTCTTTAAATTAATTACAATTGTGCAATTAAATAAATTGTTCAAGCTCATATTTCAACAACTTTTCTTTCTACAATGTTTTTAATTTGACTTTTGGTATTGATTTAATAACTCTATTATTTAGTGTTGGTTGTGTAAAGAATTTATTTTTAGTACTGAATGTTAGTAATGCTTGCTTATAGCATTGATTTTGAAACACAGAAAACATTGAAAACAATCTCTACAGTCAGTACCTAGGTTCTTTTAATATATATTTAACTCTAAAAGACCTTTCATTATTTTCTCAGTTATATTTAAGATTGCAGAATAATCTCTTGACTCTTCAAAAAAGTCATCCTTCTTAATAAATATGGTTATTATGGGAAAGCAGAATGTATGGCTTCTATTATAAGATATAATTTACTACTTTGGTAATAGAGAGAATGAGGGTGAAGAAATGTATAGCATCGTTGAAGATGACATCATTCCGCAGCTAAACGACAACGATTGTGGAACTACACAGAACCCTGAACCAGTCAAAAGATGCAGTTATATTCAGAAACCTCCTATATATCAGTGTAAATGAAATTAAAACCTATGGATGCTGATTGTGTTGCAGAGGTAGAAACTTACCATAGATACAGTAAAGGGGCAAACGAAATTAACTGCCTTTTTAACTAAAGGAAAATAAGCAGTGGTGTACCCAGACCACTAAATATCTTTTCTTTGCATAAAACGTTTCCTTTATGGCTGTGTGATGTTCATTTTGTCAGTCGAAGAGGAGAAAGTCTATTCAATTATACAACTTTTTTTTGGAGGTACACACATGGCTGGGGTACATTCGTGAACCAGACAAAAAAGTTAACACGTTTGAACAGGTTGTAAAAAATTCAAAATTGTATACAAAATAAAATCGAAGTTAAGAACGTATTTATAAACATGTACTATGTTAAATTTTGTTATGTATTTTTAAAATTTGTGATACAAGTCAAAATATTGAACCAAAGTTTGTTTGAGTATCTCTGAACAAATAGGATACTCAAAGACTTACGTTTGATGTAGAGTCTATAAATAGATGAGTTAGCATAAGTCGAGGTTGAAGGACATATGTTGAGATGTAGAATCCGCTACAGCATTCGTAAATTCTTATAGATTAATTTTCTTTGCGTATTCGTGTTTGAATCATTGAACAAGTAGAGTGAATTAATTTTAAACATTTGAAGGATACAAGTAAACATTTTTTAAAAATCCCTTTGATGTTTTATATTCTAGAGGACAGTAATTATTCTAGTAGAGGGGGCCAGTAATAATTTTTGGTCTAATTGATCAACTTCCTTCATAAAACTATTGCATTTTGTAATAAATAGATTTTTTTTCTACACATTTCGGTTGATTTCTGCTAAGAGCTGATGAACAAATTTATTATAAGAAAGAATTTAAACAAAAAGGGATGATTTAGAACATTGGATTCAAAATATAGAAACAAAAATATCAACCAGATTCAGTAGATAACATTGGTCTAAAATATTTTGACTATACCATGGTGCTCTTGGAATCAAAACTGCATATTACACAAACAGTGAAGGATGTCTTGGGACCATTGCTGCAGCAAACATGTTAGTAGAATTTTTTTGAAAATCAATGCTACTTAATTGCTGAAAGTTTATTAAGCTGAGTAACAATGACCCATAGTATTTTCTGTTTCAAATCCTCGATGTTTCAAATGGTACTATTTTTGACATGTGAATATCTGCAAAAGGCAGAGGTATACAGTGAATGTAAAAAAAAAAAAATTGTAAAAATATTTGATTTATTTGTGGTAATTCTACTCTATTACTATTAAGATTATTAAATGAAATTTTGGCACTGTGAAGTTATTGGCTTATTGTGGCCCAACTTATTATCTACAGGGTCTATTACATAGATAATGCATATGTCACGTCCGAGACTATTTATAGCCGAGATTAGCTGACATTTGTTTACTACAATCTTATGATGACACATTAGGTTTTCAAGCGTCCAAGCATTTTATCAATGACTAATATTTACAATAGTCTGTTCTCACCTCGTGTTGGCTCATTCACTCTAATAGGACAGTATTGTTTATTCTTGCGTTAGTTCAGAAAGCTTAGTTTATTTTTATGATCGTTGTTTTTAACGGATATTTTGCAGCTTAAAGTGGTTCAAACTTAAAAAAAAACAATAAAATATAAAAGTTAAACCAAATTATATCTGTTCATAAAACTCCCTGAAGCACTGTTTCAGTTGAAGCATCAAAAGTTAACTGGGTATGGTCGGATTTAGAAACGACTCAGGCACAATGTCCTCCAAACTCTTCTGAAGCACTGACGTAAAAATCAAACCTTTATACAAACACGTATTGACACTAGAGAAGTTTCAATTAGACTGGGAGTGAGTGTGCCGGTACGTTCCAGTCACTCTAAAGGCAAACGGGGAGCATACCGGCACGCTTTCGGTGCCTCGTAAGGGAACCCAGAGCGTGCCGGGACGCTAGCCGTGCAGAACGTGTTATGGCAGAGTTGTTTTAGTAATTTATTTTTATTTTATACAATTACTATTGTAATTATGTTAGTAATTTTGGCTACTTTTTTAAAAGTTTTAATGTAATAGTCATACACAAATAGATTTATCATTTTTAGCACAAAAATGATAAATCTCCACAAAAATGATTTTAAAACAATTATTACGTTCTTGTTAAGTCAATTATTTTGTATGCAAAATATATTTGGCTATACTCATCCTTCAAGTAAGTCAGTGGCTAATTAATTGGGATTGTATTAAACTCATAATAAAAAGTTCAAAAGTTTATATATGCCTAGCTTGTAAAGATAATAAAAAACTTTAACTAAAAACACTTGTACATATGTTACACTTGCCAATAGTAGCACTCTTAGTTATTGTTGGCAAGTGTAACATATTTACAAGTGGTCTTAGTTAAAAACTAGTAGCTCAAGTGAAGGTGGAATCAAATAATATAAAAAACTTTATTACCTGGTAACTAATATAAAGAGATTTAACTGGAAAGAATATAAATTATGTTACAGGTTTGTTCATGGTACATGTGACCTTGAAGCTGACCTTGCAACATATCAGCTGAAGAAGGAAACTACGCCTGATTATGAATATGTTTGTCCTAATTGTAAAAGTGGGATTCAGAATGCTTTAAAACGAAAAGACAGTAAGTTTTAGGTTGCCTAACATTTCATGTAGATATATTCAGAAATTTGTTTCATACGAACTGATTTTCACAAGATTTCTATAATCTTTGGATTTTTAGTGAAGATTTGAGGTAGATCATATTAATGTAACTGTTGTAATAAGTGGAGTGTTAATTGCGTAATTAAAAAATTTTTATGGCTAGAAAATACATAGCCATTAGTTTCCTACTTATAAGTAAATTGTTCTTAGTATACATTTGTATTTGTAATCTATAAATTTACAATTAGGAATAAAAAAATGTCATCATTGCAATTGATGCGCTTTGATCAAAAAGTTGCAGAGATAATTGTGAAGCTTTTTTGAAAATAAGTTGACCTATCATATTGGGAAACTGTCACTAACACTGATCTTGAATTTTCAAGGTTTTCACTAAAATATAATGAAGTCATTGTCAAAGGATATTGAAAGATTATTATTAAGGAGTGGTTTAACTCAAAGGAAAACAACAATATATAATTATCAATAAGGTGCAGTTAAACTCATTAGAAAACAATAATTTATAAGTAAAATTGATTAGGTCCTATTTCTTAGGTAATGCAGAAGAGTTCATTCATTTATCCTACTTATTTGCAAATTAATAGATTGGAAAAGCCTATTGCCTAAGTTTGCTACTAATTTAAGATGTTCAAAACTCAAAGGCACAAAATGAATTACAATTAAAACAAAATACATGAATCTGTGAAATGTGCAGTATACATTAGATGTTATTGAGTTGAGGTTTCGAAACTAAACTGATACATAAATAATGACAGGAATGCTCCCTGTTGCACAATAGGTTGAACATGGTTGAAGGCAAACTAAAACCTATAAAGTGTTAGGTCTTTTAATAGAGTGGAATCTATCCAGCCTTAACCCTTGTAGGACCAAGGGTCAGGCCGTTACTTCAAGGACCAAGGGGGGGGGGCTTGCAGGCCCACAAAACAAAAACGTTAATTTTATTAAATATATATATATATATATATATATATATATATATATATATATATATATATATTGAACTTATAAAAAACATCACTTTACATTATTTACTTTATATTTATATTATTGACTAAACTATTACATGAATATTTGATGAAATATAATAAAAAATATTGAATAAATAATGAAAACATAAAAATGTTATTTAGTCGATAAAAATGTTCCTTAAACCAAATATTTAATCAGAATCGGCTCCATCCGCTTGGCATTTCTCACAGGTGACAGTCTTCTTGCTATGATTTCCACATATATGTTTATTGCAATTATTACAAACAGACTTTGACTTCTCTAACTTATCATATTTTACTTTCTTTGACCTCGCTGCACCGACACAAATGAAGCATCTTCCACGACCATGAACTAAACTCCATCCCCTCATCAAATATTCTGTCTATTTCACTGTTATGATCATATAAGTTACTCATATTTCGGTGTAAATAATAACACAGACACAACCTCAACAATGCTGGCAAACACAAACACACTGGCAGACTGAAATGACAAGCGGCAAAAAGCGGGAAATACCAAGGTCAACCAGTGCTACCAATCTTACACAAATTTAAGTAAAAATTACCTCAGTCGTTTAAATTGTTATATTAATACACTATTGATGTTACATATTGTTTGTTTCCATAATAATGAAAAAAAAGTTGACATTTGAAAAATTTTCTAAATGGTTACCTTGAGGACCAAGGGGGGGGCCTCAGAGGACTTGTTTTATTCTTATGGACAGGAATTTTTGTAAAAAAAATGTAACAAGTCTAGAAACCGATTCTTCAGTTACAGATTAACAATAAATAATTTTATATAATTTTTCCGAAAAGGTTTTCTATACAAAAACGATAAAATTAAAAACCATGGGCCTGACAGCCCCCCTTGGTCCTACAAGGGTTAAGATTTATTTGCTCATCTGGACCTTTTCTCACCAATGTAGTACACTTGTTGAGAGTTCTTTTCATAGTTCTTTGTTTTTGCTTTTTAATGGTAAATGTATAAGATTTACTCTAAGTAAATATGGTGTAAATACGATATTTACAGCTGAACAGGAAACCTGAATTTGAGACATGGTGATCAATTTTAATAACACAATTCATGATTATCGTATCACAGTTTTATTCAGTTATTTAGATTTTGTAGCATATTGTAATAAACATAGTATACATATATATTTTACATAATAAACATACAGAGTAAGCATATTACAAATGTTTTTTTTTAGTACACAGTCATTCAGTGTAATCAGTGATTCTGATTTAACAGATCAGTACTTAATGTTAGTTTATTACGTTTTGTTGTTGTAGTTTTAAAGTCATCAGGCAATGTGACTGTTATTTTGTATCACGCAAGAAGAAAAACATAAGTTTTTAGTTATTATGATGATATAATTCTAATCATCATAACTTATACCACTTATCATCTGTTTCACTTGCTATTACAATAAAATATTAATAAATAATTTTATCAAATCGTACACAGTTTTAAAAACTTTTAAAAAAACATTGTGAGATACTGAAATAGTTTGAAATTTGCAGTCCTCACTCCAAACCTTTTTACCATTACACAGGTCTTTGTTACATAATGTTTTAATATACTAGCTCTCCATTTTGTAGGTTGTAGGCCTACAGTTTATTTACACAACTGTTTGTCACATTTAAAAAATTCTCTCCAGGCTACACATGTAGACATTTTTCATTAGTTTTTTAAAAACCACCTAGGTGTAATCTGTTCTCTAAAACTGTGAGTAGTTTTAAATAATAATATTTTTTTCCTTTATTTTAAAAACTTAATGTGATGATGCTTTCTCTAGTAATTTGTTTTTGTAGTTTATCCAAAGTAGGTAACATTCAGAAACGTTAATAATAAAAATATGCAGATGGTTAATATTCAGTTAATATGATTGCATAAAAAACAGGATTTTTACCTTTTTTATCTAGCTATTCCTGATCATATGTAGTGTATATATGCAGGTATATATAGCCCCATATAATCTAATGAATATGTACTGTGTATGAATTAGTTATATATTGTTTAGATTTACAAATAATGTTTATTCTTTATATAAGAAATAAATTTATTTACACAGTCTTAGAATAGATTTATATTTAATTTACATTGTACACTGTACGATTATTGATCTCCAAGTCTACATCTGCTGTAGTAATAACGCTATTTCCTTTAGGAGCCAAAGAAAAATATGGACTTTTTGATGTAGATGGAACGAAGAGTGGAAAACTGTTGAGAATGGTACAAAAAGAGGGAAATCAAGGGTAATGTGCATTGTGCATTTTATATGTAATGTGTGTGTGTGTGTGTGTGTGTGTGTGTGTGTGTGTGTGTTTGTTTGTGTGTGTGTATGTGTATGTTTGTTTTTATAAAAAAATAAAAACTTTATACTACAGCATTTTTAATAAAAATTTTCAAGATAAAGAAAAAGAGATGTCTATTGCTCTTTTATATGGTTATAATTAGTGTTGTTAGTCATATGTTGGAACACATTCATGCTGATATAGATTTGGAGCGCTCACACGATTTTCAAAAATATATTTTTTCTTTCTTCACTCCTTTCTTCAGACAAGCATCATATTTTCTTGCCTGTTTATAAATTTTTTCCCCCAAAAGTCTGGCTAGATCATTTTTGTGGTCTTTGTAAAAAATAAAAACAAATAAATACTAAATATAAGATTGAGTTGAATAGAGAATACAAATGCTTTTAAAATTTGTATCTATTTGAATCGGCAGGAAATTAATACTAGAATAAACTACAGTGCAGATTATAGAATAATTTAAAATGGATGTTGGACATTTAAGCTGAATTGCCAGGTAAAGGGTTGAAGTAAATGTTCACTTGTGAACAAATGGCATTGTGGATCTATTAAACATATGGGTTTCAGACATTATACCCATATTTTATAGTAGGTCTGTATTATGTTCAGCATAATGTTTCATTATTATTCAAATTAGTTGTTATTGTTTCAGGTACGGAGGACTTTTGTATGGATTCAAATATGAGTGCTTCTCAGGAATCACTGTTGCTAGATGAATTTGAATTTGATTGTGATAAGGTGAGACAGTTATCTTTAATATATTTTTTTTGTCTTTTTGCATTTAATTTTATTAATTTTAGTTAGAAACAAAACCTTTTTATTAGTCTCTTACTAACTTAATTACTATTTTCTTTGTAAGTGTTAATTATCAAATATTTAATCTATCTTTCTCTAAAATATTTAGAATTTGTGTAAAATAAAGTAATTAGCTATTTATTTCATTTTGCTGATACGTTCATCATGGCAATCTGCAAAAAAACATCTTTGTTTTAATAGTATCTCTATGTGTAATATTTTACCCAATGTTTGCAAATATTTTGCTTTAGTTTTACATGCTTGTATTTTATTTAAAAAAATATTTGCAAATGAATTTTAAAAAAATTGAATTTAGATTTTTCCGAAATATTTACTAGTAAAATGTCTAAATAGAAAATCTGTAATAACTAATAGTTATATTATGTAGGATGGATATTCAATGGGAGTTGGACTAGGTAAAGGAAAGCCATTTTCTGCAAGTAAAATTGCCAAAAAAAAACTTGGTCTTGCTCTTGGAGTACCAGGGAGGCCTGGTAAAGGTTTAGGAAAAGTATCAGGCATGAATTTATCTGTAATGTCATCATACCAAAAGAAACATCAACGCTGCAATGAGTTTGGCAGGAAGAGGATACCAAAAGCTAAAATGAGAGGAATCTTTGGTGTTCCTGGGCTTGGATTACAGGTAAATGGTACCTGTTTTATGATTTAAGTTACTAATTCGAAAACAGTTTAATTAATTCAATAATGGTTTAACTAATTCAATAATGATTTTAACATACCCTTTTAAATTTGAAGATTCAAGGGTTATTCTAAAAGAGCTAATTCTATGGTTAATTAAATGAAAATTAATAGTAGTTGACTACTTTAAACTCTATTTCAGTGATTTCCATCTTAGTATAACCTTCAACGTATCTTCCGAATAATTCTTTTTATTATGGTCTTTCTAAAAGATCTTTAATGCATCGATATTGCTTTCAGTCTAGCTGTGTGATCCATCTTCCTTAATACTATTAAATTTAAACTTGTAACAATATTTGGGAAGAAATAATTAGTTTTTTCCTTATTGTAAGCTGCGTTCATTTTCAGTATTTATTTCTTATAACATTTTTAATTTCAACCCCTTTTTGCCACCAGATAGATATATTTTATAAAAAACTTAAGAGACCATTTACTTTATTTTACTAGATATTAAATTTATTTTAGAACTTCAAGATTGCGACATTTTTTTAATTATAAATAAATAAACGTCTTAAATCACAACAATTTTTCATTTATGACCTGATGTACATTTTGATTGCAAAACAATCATCTTTAGAGAGAATTACTACACGAATTACTACATCAGTCTGTTAGATTTAAGATATATATAAGTTATAGGCGATTCCAAAATTTTACAGATACTGATACCAAGAAATCTATTCCCGGTTCCTAATTTCAAATACCACTATTACTAACCCAAAACAAAAGGGAAAATATTATTTTGTATTATATTTTAAAAGAGATAAAGTTCAGAAAAAGTTGAAGTAGTGCAGACATTACAATCGTGATGACGTACTAATGAGATATTATGTTAGAGTGGCAATGAATATGTTACCGCCCAATCTATTAACGCGACATTACCTTAGAGCGGCAATGGGTAGTTTACCGCCCGATGTGTAATCGCGAAATTATGTTGGAGCGGGAACGGCCAGTTTATAAATGCAACATTATACTAGATCGGCGACAGATATTTTATCAGCCGATGTGTAAACCCGAAATCATGTATAGGTGGCGATGTATATTTTACCGCCTAATGTGTTAACCTGACATGTTAAAGCAGCGACGGATAATTTACCACCTGTTATGTAAACCCTACATTATGTTAGAGCGGCGATGAATATTTTACCGCCTGATATATAAAGGCAACGTTATTTTAAGAGAAATGACGGCTATTTTACTGCTCAATGTGTAAACGCAACATTGTAATAGCAATGAGTATTTACCACAGAATGTGTAAATGCAACATTATGTAATAGCTGCGATGGATATTTTATCGCACGATGTGTAAACGCTACATTATGTTATAAGCAGAGACGGATATATTACCATCCAATGTGCAAACCTGATATGTTAGAGCAGCATCAGATATTTTACCACCTGTTGTGAAAACTCTACACTATGTTAGAGTGGCGATGGATATTTTACCACCCGATGTGTAAACCTTACATTATGTTAGAGTTGCGACAAATATTTACCCCTGAATGTGTAAACACCGGCCGCGCTGGAATCGAGGTATTTGGAATCTTCTTTTGTAATTGATTTCTGATTCCGATTCTAGAGTCCAGAATTGGTGAAATCGACTTTTGAAATCGAGAATCGACCAAAATATATGTATATACACACTATCTGACCAATTAACCAATTACATAGCGGGAAGAACCACCTCTTTCCAATCAGCCGACCAATACAGGTCGGTCCATTAACTTGACAGGATGTTAACGTTACAGTATTTGAATTATAGATGTTGTTATTAATGTTAAAATATATTACAAAAACTAATAAGACTACAACTTTTTTTTAAATAAAGAATATAATAGAGAATTAGGAATTGGCATTTGTCAGAATTTAATAATTTTGTTTCATTTTTATTAATAATCAAACTTTAAAAACTATTTAACATATTTTTTGTTTTGATATTGTAAACTAATTTTAGGCTGTTTATTTCTAATTTATGTTTAGTTTTAAGGAGGTGTTCAACAATAGTTGTTTTTTCCTGTCTTTGAAATTTGTATGACTTATATGTTTTTTTAAATCGAGTTGAAATTATAACTATCTTTATTTGTATGTTTTCGATATATATCAAAATTCAACGTTATTATTATTATTTCTAATACACAATAATCCCAGTAGATTCTAGTATATCTCAGTAGATTTGAACTACTGTAAATCACAAATTTGCAGGGTTTAAATTAGTGTTGACAGATTGATTAGACCAATTTTGAATCTAATAAAATTTGACATTGAACTTAAGTGAATAAAGAATTTAATGGATGCAACCCTAAAATCATCTATAATATATTTATAAAACAAGATTTAAATTAGTTAAAAAAAAATTCCACTACTAATACCAAAATAGAAACTTTAAAAAATAAATATGTATTAGCCTACCATTTGATAAGGATTTAGCAGAACATTTAGAAAATTTTTTTAAAGAAGTAAATTTAAAAGTAGCAAATAAGAGCCTAATAGCCTGAAGAATTTATTAGGTAACCCAAAGGATAAAACATAAATGCCAGATAAGTAAGAGATTTATAAAGCAAACTGCAATTCATGTGAGAACATTTACATTGGCCAAACAAAAACGAAATTTTCAACTAGATTTAAAGAACATATAAGTCATATAAAATTTCAAAGATAATCGTGCTGAACATATCCCTAAAACTAAACATAAATTAGAAATAAACAACCTAAAATTAGTCAAAAATGTCAAATGAAAAAATATGTTAAATAGTTTTGAAAGTCTGACTGAATATGATTAAAATAACAATAAATTCTGACAAATGCCTATTCTGAATTCTCTATTATATCCGTTAGTTAAATAATAGTTGTAGTATTATTGGTATTTGTAAAATGTTTTAACATTAATAACAAATCAGGAAAGTCAAATATTGCACCATTAATGTCTTGAGCACTTCAGGTCAATGGGAACAGACCTTGATATGGGGGTCAGCTGATTTGAGGGAGATAGACCTTACTAGTATGTACTAGGAGGAATATTGTAAGAGCGGTGGCGAGGGCATTAACGGTACAGTTCGTCCACCACGAGAACCGAGCTGGAAGGAATGCAGAGAATGGGGTGACAAACCCAGCTGTTAGTGTACTACTCTTTGCAGAATTGTAAAAACATCAACCCTCCTACCGGCTCACTCAAAATCAATTTTTTCCTTCATAATTGGTAGTAAAACTCTCAATGAGGAACATTTTTTATGCTGAATATAGTAGTCATTTACAATGTTCCTAATCACACATTTATTAAAATTATCGATTTCCGCATTTCTGTGTGCCGGTCGTTTCCTTTTCTTTCCAGACGTAGATAAAAGCTTGTTAGACTTGCACTCTTGTCGAGTTTTATAAATAAAACTTAATGGTCTGTTTGCATAAGAAGCAGCTCGTTCACTGGCTTTTTTCAACGCAAAGGTTAACTGATTATTTCTGGATTCTTCATCCTACTTACTAATAACACTAGCGATGACGTTTCTTGTTTCGCTGTGAATGGTTTTCCCCTTCGTTCCTGAACTATTACAATCCATTATGAAATGAACACAAGTAGTCACTAAATCAACACAGCACAGGTGAAGGCAACTGACACTGGGACAATATCAACTAAGAAGTTCAGGCGAATGTTCGTGACTGGGCTAGTACTAACTGGCGAGTGCGATAGACAATGCTTTGGGAGTGGAAGGGATGTTAGGTAGATGGGATTTTGTGAGAATACTTCCCCGCACCCCTCATACGTCACCTCGGTTCTTGTGGTAGGTGAACTGTATGTATATATTAAATTTAACACTCCAAATGAAATTAGTCTTGTATTGATTTACTCTGAAGATGATTGCTTTGTAATCAAAATGTACATCAAGACATAAATAAAAATTTTTTGTTGTTTGAAAGCTTCAATTTATTTATAATAAAAAATTACACCACAGGTGCTCCAAATTATTACATTCTTGGTGTTTATAATTTCAAAGTAGAGTAAAATAAACATAATTAATTTGTTGTATTATTGTCTTACAAATTTAAATTACTGTTAAATGAAAATTTTCTTAATATTATAAAGTGATTGGAAATTTAAGAAATCATTACACTTAGTGTAATGACAGGTAGAGGATTAAAATAATTTATACACTAGAACTAAGGCTCGATTGAATCATCATAATATTCAAGATACTGTAATCTTCATAGTAACAAATATAACAACCAATTCTTAAGCCGGTCGCTAGAATTATATTAAATCCTATTTTAGGTTCTGAAGCTGGATGCCCGGTTTTAGATTAGGGATACCCGGATCTTTAATACTTAGTGTGAGTTTAAAAGTGCTAGATATTTATTACATTATACATGATCATAATACGATCCAAATTAATGAAGAAATTACTAAAAATCAGCTGAATAGATATAACACATCGTAAGAATTAATCTTTCAATATTGCTAGAAAAAGTAAAAAAATAAAAAAAAGTATAAATTCAGTTAAATTTACAGAGTTTTCTAACAAAATTATCAGCAAAAAAGTTCTACATTATTTATTTTAATCGAAAATACTTAAAATTATATTTCTTTGTTATTAAAAAAAATATTGATCTTTATCATTGGCAAAAATTTTAATTTATAAATATTTTAAATTTAAGCAAATATTTTAAATAAATTTAAGTATGACATATACTTAAAACATGTTTTTCTCTTTTTGAAGATATGGGTAAATTTATTAAAATTTTACCAAATTTCATTTATTTCAAGTTTTTTGAAAGTTATGTATTTCAATTAGTCTGTTAGCTTATTATTATATTTACTCTACATCTATAGGCAGTTTTGTATACGTTCTGAAGCTAAATTATATTTGTATTTTCTAAAAGCTCTCTAGTCTAATACATATATAAAACAAATTAAAAAAAAATATGCATACAGGTTTAATAAAACCAGAGTATTTAGTTTTGATTGACCTGTTATCATCTACTTTTTAGATACCATTTCCAGTGTAGGTGTTGTGCTAATAAAAAAAATAGTTAGTAGTGAACTACAAACAATTTTTGTAATGATGAAAATATAAAAATGCTTAGACCATTATAATTTTCATAACTTTCTCATACAATGGAAAACATGTAGACTGTTGGTATGTTTAGAAAATTGTGGTCATTTAATAACATGTATTTTATTTGTTGTTTCAGAGACCACAGGCTGATACATCTCAGAGCAAAAGTGATGAAGAACCTGGTGGAGAGAATCGTTTAGTTCTGTGTTCATCCAAAGACAAGTTTGTTTTGACACAAGATATGTGTGTCATGTGTGGAGCACTGGGCACTGATCAAGAGGGCTGCCTTATAGCATGTGCTCAGTGTGGTCAATGTTATCATCCTTACTGTGTGTCTGTTAAGGTAACAAATTTTTTTCCTTATAAATAAAAGATTATTAAGAAAAATTATCCATTGTTAGTTTAAAATAAAAAAAAATTAGAGTATAATTATAAATGATTTGTTGAAAAAAAAATTATGACGTATTAAGGTGGTTGAAATGAACATGTGATTATTGTTGGTTATGTATTCAGGGATTCGACAATGGTCAAGTGATGGAAAGGTACCTCATCACATAAGGTGAAAATTAATTGCACTTAGTGGTGGAGTAATTGTGTACAATTAAACAATAATAACTTTATAAAATAAGTGCAACAGAAAAAATGGGCGATGTGAAATATCACGATTTAATTGATTTTATGTGTTTCTATTTCAAGACTACAGAGTGGACTCTTACCAAGGTAAGTCTGCCAGTCTCCTAGTCCAAAAAATCTATATATATATATATATATATATATAGGAATTTTTGGACTAGATAGGAGAATGACAGACTTACCTAATGGCAATAGTCCAAAACTGCAATCTCTTGTAAATAAATAAATAAATAGACACTTTTAAAAACTTATCATACTATTAAAATTTTTCGATCAAAAATGATCTTTGTCAATTAAAAAAGAGAAAGAAAAGATTGAAGTGAACCACAGATATGTATAAATATTCAAATGTCACAGATTTATAGTTTATGATATAGTGCTGTATGTGATTTGTATAAATATTGATTATTTGAAACTAGATATTAATAGTCTGTCAGAAGGAAGGTAAATGGAGTTGTTAAAAACGGTAGAAGTTAGGGGGAAGGTAAAATGAGTTTTATCTGATGTTGAGGTTAGGAGGCTCTCTAGATTTGGTGTACCACTGGTATGATAACTCCCATCTTCTCAATTCTGAACGGTTGCAATCAGGGGGGTGGGCCCTAATTATATTAGTGGTATAACAATCATTGAAAGGTATGGTGTTGTGACTAGCAGCGTGTTGAGCGATTCGCCTGTCTATGTTCATGGTTCCAACGTCATGTCTGTGGCCATTCATTCTGATGCTCAGACCATCCGTGGTAAGGCCTATGTACTGTGCCGGGCAAAATTTATATTGCAACTAGTATATTACATTGTTGGATGTACAAGTATGATGACACTGAATCTTGAAGTCCACATTGGTTTCTAGGCTATGGAAACTATTTTTTGGGATGTGTGTTGGACATGATAATTTTGGATGTACTAAAATTTTTTTTCAAATTAAAAGGTTGTCTGAACCAAATATGTGGTGGATTTGAGAAAAGATCTTTGGTGTGGGTGGAAGCTTGAAGAATCTTGAAGCCATCCTTTAATATTTTGTTCAGCTTCTTGTATATGTGTTTTTATATGTGTCTATTTATTTATTTCCAAGAGATTGCAGTTTTGGACTAATGCCATTAAGTAAGTCTGTCAGTCTCCTATCTAGTCCAAAAATTCCTATATATATATATATATATATATATATATATATATATATATATATATATATATATATATATATATATATTTATAGGTTAGTTTTGGTTGGTAAAGATTATTTAGATTTTTTGGAGTAGGAGACTGACAGACTTACCTTGGTAAGAGTCCACTCTTACCAAGGTAAGTCTGTCAGTCTCCTAGTCCAAAAAATCTATATATATAGACAATCTGTGATTACAACTTATATTTATTTTATTTCATTCTCTCATATTTCTTTTTGTGTTTTCTCTTCGATTGACAAAGACCACTGTGTGGTTGAAATATATCATTGTTTAAGTGCTTTTATGTGTTTCTATTTCAAGACTACAGTGTGGACTCTTACCAAGGTAAGTCTGTCAGTCTCCTAGTCCAAAAAATCTAAATAATCTTTACCAACCAAAACTAACCTATAAATAAATAAATATATATATATATATATATATATATATATATATATATATATATATATATATTACCTCTAAATTTTACCAACCAAAACTAACCTATAAATATATATATATATATATATAGGAATTTTTTTGGACTTGATAGGAGACCGACAGACCCACCCAAAGGCAACAGCCCAAAACTGCAATCTCTCGGAAACAAGCACACATTAAACACCTAATACACTCTTATCTGAAATACTTCGATCAACATGATCTTCTCCAGTCAAGAAAGTGAAAACAAAAACCAGTCAAGAAAGAGTATATATATAGATTTTTTGGACTAGGAGACTGACAGACATACCTTGGTAAGAGTCCACTCTGTAGTCTTGAAATAGAAACACATAAAAGCACTTAAACAATGATATATTTCAAAAGAAAACACAAAAAGAAATATGAGAGAATGAAATAAAATAATTGTAATCACAGGTTGTGTAGAGTACACACAGATGCACAGATTAAAGATTTATATATTGTTTCCATGAGCATATGAGTAATTATGGTTTATATAAGTCTGTCAAGGGGAAAAGAGATAAGCTAAAAAAAAAAAAAAAAAAAAAAAAAAAAAAAAAAAAAAAAAAAAAAAAAAAAAAAAAAAGTTCCCACCTTCTCAGTTCTGAGGGATTGCAATCAGGGGGGAGTGATTTAATTATGTTTGTGGTATAGCAGTCATCAAAAGTTGTGATGTTGTGACTCGCAGCATGTTGAGCTGTTGGTCTATCCATAGTCATAATTTTAACATCATGTCTGTGGCCATTCATTCTGATATTCAGACCATCCGTGGTCAGGCCTATGTACTGTGCTGAGCAAAGTTTACATTGTAGCTGGTATATGACATTTTTCGATGTACAATTATGATGACCCTGTATTTTGAAGACCATTTTTGTTGTTTGGCTGTTGAAACTATTTGCTGAGGGGTGTATTGGACACGTCTTGCATCTAGGTCTATTGCATGGGAAGGAGCCATGGGGAAGTTTGTGTGGTTTCTCTCCAAAGCTGTATTTGAAACAGCTTAAAAACCTGGCTTTTAAAATCTCAAAAATAAACATGCATATACTGTTTTTAGAAGCATGTCTAAATCTAGGCATTACACCAAAGGGTTTAAATATGAAATCACCACTGTCAGGTATGCCCCAGTATATCAAAATTGTTATTTCTCCAATTTACAAAAACAACTCTTTCCAAATTACACGTTTGGTCTTACAGTATCACAAACAAGAACAAGTCAAATTATCTGAATTACTAACCTCAACTGCCAAATTAATTACCTCCAATTTTCCATATCTAATACAAAAAATGGAAGATACCCTCAATAAAGCATACATACTGCAAGACAATCTTGCAAAGAATAAAATACATAAACTTTCAAAACTCTGCATTCAAGAAATAAATCTTTTTGGCCAAATCAAAAAATATGATAATCCAGTTTTACCTGCCGACAAACTACCTCTTGTTTGTGACAAACCAAGCCTAAGTTCTCTCTTCAAGATACCAGTACCCTGTGGACAACTCCCTAAACTGCCAACCCAATCATTATTGCTAAATAACCAAAATAATAATAATAATAACAGTCCCGATATAAGAAATAACCCTTCACCAAAAACAGTTGCCGTGCACAATATTTCCAACCACACACTCTCGGAACATGAACTACAAGTAATTTCTAAAGGCCTGTCATTCACACCAGCTAAGGAAATAGACCAAATCAAGTTAGGAAAAGATGTTTTCAGCTTTGCCAGAAAACTTAGGATAAAAAATTATATAGCTCAGACACCAACTTTCAAAACGGATACAAACATAGACGTATGTCTTGCAAAATTCAAATCACCCTCCAACTGGGATCCACCACCACTACCACCTGATCACCCCATTGAACTTTACATCAACTTTATCATGCAAATCATCACCGATATAAATTTCACTAAAAATCTGAAGACTAAACCTAACCTTACCAAATTAGAAAAAGCGGCAATATTTTCGTTGAAAAACATAAAGATATTATGATTCTTCCAGCAGATAAAGGTTCAACCACTGTCATTATGAATAAAGAAGACTACATCAAAGAAGCAAATAAGCAACTGTCAGACATCACAACATACAAAATACTTACAGATAACCCTACTACAGAATTCAACAATTTACTCTCGGACCTACTCAAATATACAGCTCCTGAACAAAATTTTTCGGAAACATCTCTAAAATTATTATATAATGAAAACCCCTCTACTCCTCAATTCTATATATTTCCAAAGATCCACAAAAACATAATCCCTGCACCTGGTAGACCAATAATTGCTGGCTGCAATTCAGTAACAGAAAGAATTTCAGCTTTCCTCGACTCACACCTTCAACCCTTAGTAAAGAACCTTCCATCACGTACCCAGGACACCAATCATTTCATAGATCGACTCTCACAAATATCTGTACCTCTACCCCCGGTAACTATTTTGGTCACCATAGATGTCACCTCTCTCTATACCAACATCCCTCATGCACACGGGATATCTGCAATAGAGAATTTTCTAAACAAACGCCCAGGCAAGCCTTCTCCCATTATACCTTTTCTTGTGAACCTGACCAGGTTCATCCTCAAGAAGAACAACTTTCAGTTTGTGGGAAGGAACTACCTACAAATAAAGGGAACAGCAATGGGCACCAGAATGGCACCATCGTACGCAAATCTGTACATGGGATTGTTGTAAGAAAGTTTTCTAAAGACACAAACACACCAGCCATTATGTTGGTATAGTTATATAGATGACATCTTCCTAATTTGGACACAGGGTGCTTCAACACTTGGGGCATTTTTAGACAGCCTGACACAATTCTCCACACTTCAATTTACCTGGGAGAAATCTACATCAGCCATCACCTTTTTGGATGTAGAGGTAACACTCCAGATTGGAAATATCAACACAGGAATTCACATCAAACCGACAAACCAACTACAATATCTCTATTTCGACAGCAACCACCCAATAAACATAAAACGATCCATTCCATACAGTCAAGCAATCAGGGGTAAGAGAATCTGTTCGAATGATAGGGAATTGGAAGATTTTAATAGATAGATATCAACAGCCTTCCAGAGAAGAGAATACCCAAAAAAGCTCATTGAAAACCAAATTCATTCAGCACAATCCTCGGTTCACCATAAACCACAAACAGAACAAAATAAACTGTCTTTAATAACAGACTGCCATCCTGGTCTACATAAACTCAACAAGATATTGAGAGTGGCTTCAAAATTCTTCAAGCTTCCGTCCACACCAAAAATCTTTTCACCGATCCACCGCAAATTTGGTACAAGCAACCTCCCAACTTGAAAAACATCCTAGTACATCCTAAACTACCAGACCCTGATGCAGAGAAACCACACAAACTTCCTCATGGCTCCTTCCCATGCAATAGACCTAGATGCAAGACGTGTCCAATACACCCCTCAGCAAATAGTTTCAACAGCCAAACAACAAAAATGGTCTTCAAAATACAGGGTCATCATAATTGTACATCGAAAAATGTCATATACCAGCTACAATGTAAACTTTGCTCAGCACAGTACATAGGCCAGACCACGGATGGTCTGAATATCAGAATGAATGGCCACAGACATGATGTTAAAATTATGAATATGGATAGACCAACAGCTCAACATGCTGCGAGTCACAACATCACAACTTTTGATGACTGCTATACCACAAACATAATTAAATCACTCCCCCCTGATTGCAATCCCTCAGAACTGAGAAGGTGGGAACTATCATACCAGTGGTATACCAAGTCCAGAGAATCCCCTAACCTCAACATCAGATAAATCCATTCATTTTTTTTTTTTTTTTTTTTTTTTTTTTTTTTTCCAAATAGCCTTATCTCTTTTCCCCTGACAGACTTATATAAACTATAATTACTCATATGTTCATGGAAACAATATATATATCTTTAATCTGTGACATCTGATTTCTACTCTACACAATCTGTGATTACAATTATTTTATTTCATTCTCTCATATTTCTTTTTGTGTTTTCTCTTCGATTGACAAAGACCACTGTGTGGTTGAAATATATCATTGTTTAAGTGCTTTTATGTGTTTCTATTTTAAGACTACAGTGTGGACTCTTACCAAGGTAAGTCTGTCAGTCTCCTAGTCCAAAAAATCTATATATATATATATATATATATATAAATATATATATATATATATATATATATATATGTATATATGAAGTTAATATATTACTATTGTAAGTAATTTTATCCACCATTAAGTGCAATGATCTTACCTTGAGTGATGAGGCGCCTTTCGGTCACTTGACCATTGTCGAATCACTGATTATTTTTTCTTAATTTTTCTGGTGCGGATGTTCGGTCTGTCGTGTTGGTAATTGTTGACGTCATATACGTTTCCTCTTGAGTCTTGTGTATTATGTTTTTGAATAGTATGTCTTCTGTATATGTTGTTTGTAGATTCATTAAATTGTTGTGTATGTTTTTATAATGTGGTATTTTCTAGTGAGTTTAGTTCTATTGGGTTATTATTTATTTCAAGTATGGTTAGGTTATTTTCGTAGTTTGTTATTCATGTTTATGTGTATTAGGTGTGCTGCAACATTTGATACTTTTGAACTTTTGTCTTTAAATGCTCTAAAATGTTCTTCAAATCTTATTTTAAATGATCTGGTTGTTTTCCCTATGTAAAATGCGTTGCAGTTGTTACATGTAATTTTGTCAATTCCTGATAGGTTATGTTTTTCTGAATTTGTTTTGTGGTTTGTGTTATTAAGATATTTTATTATTTTGTTGTTTGGTTTGTATGTTGGAGTGTAGTATTCTTTGTTGTATATATTTGTTATTTTTTCTATTTTGTAATTGGTGTATTTATATTTTAGGTAGATTTTTTAATTTTTATTATTTTTTTGTTCCGGTTGTAGTGTTGTGTTGAGGTTAGGTTTTTTTTGTGAATTTATTGTATATATTTTTTATAAGGTGTTTGTTGTATCCATTTTCTATTGCTATTTTTGTAAAGTTATCTAATTCTTCATTTAATTTTTGTTTGTTATCCTGTGTGTATTTTATTGCTTTATTTATCATGTTACTGTAAGTGTTAAATTTGTGTGTCCAGGGGTGGTTAGATTTGTAGTGTATTGTGGTGTTGTTGGAAGTAGGTTTCCTGTATACTGTAGTTTCTATTTTATTATCTTTTATATTTAATGTGATGTCAAGATAGTTGATTGTTCTATTTGTTTCTGTTTCAACGGTGAATTCTATGTTGTCCTTGTATGTATTTAGTTTGTTTAATATTATGATGTGTTCGTTGTGAATGGTGGGTTGGTATATTACAAGTATATCGTCTAAATACCTTGTCCATAGTGAAATATTGTGTGTGTTTAGTATAGGTTTAATTATTATTTGTTCAAAGTGTTGTAAATATATTTCTGACATGACAGATGATATGGGTGATCCCATGGGGAGTCCAGTTGTTTGTTTATAGTATTTATTGTTAAATTGGAAGTAATTTTGGTTACATATGTGTTTGGTTAGCGTAATGATACTATCTATTGTGTTTCTTTTTTCGTTATTGTGTATTAGTTTGTTTTTTATTATTTCTATGGTTTCTTCTATTGGGATGCTGGGGTACATGTTAGTTATGTCATAACTTATTATTTTTGTGTTGCTGTTTGTTTTTATGGTTTTTATTTTATTAATTAATTCGTATCCATTTTTTATATTGTATGTGTTGTTGATATGTATTTTAGATATTATTATTTTGTCTAGTATTTTTGCGATTATGTAAGATGGTGCTGTTGTGAATTTTATTAGTGGTCTAAATGGTGTGTCGGGTTTGTGGATTTTAGGTATGCCTGATAATATTGGTGCACATGGTTTGAATGGGTATAGTCTTGTGTGGTATTTTAATTTATTGTTATAGTTTAGGGTATTTCGGTGAGTGACTATTAAGTTATTTATTGTAATAAGGTATTTGCTAGTTGGGTCTGGGATTTGTTCGTATTTATTTTCTTTTATGTAGTTAATCATTGAATCGATGTAATTGGTATTTTCTATTATTACTGGTGTATTTGTTTTATCGGATATAAATATTAAGTAGTCCTTGTTTTCTAGTTTTTCTCTGAGTTTTATAATTTCTTTTTTATTTATATATTGTTCCTTTTTTTTTGTTTTTTTTGTTTTTTTCTGTTTTTATTAGGTTAATTTTATTATTAATATTGTTTCTTATGTGTTCAGTATTTTGGTGGGTAATTTTGTGGATGTTAGATTCTGTGTCAACTATTAGGTTTTTTATTATTTGTTTTTTGTTGAAATTAGGTAGATAACCTTCAAATATAACTTAGTGGTGGATAAAAGTATTTACAATAGTAATATATAAACTTCATAAAGTCAGTGCAGCGGAAAAATAATGGACAACGTAATATATATATATATATATATATATATATATATATATATATATATATATATATATATATAATATGAAGTTATTATTATTACTTGTAAATAATTTTTTCCACCACTAAGTGCAATATTTACCTTGTGTGATGAGGCACCTTTCGGTCACTTGACCATTGTCGAATCACTGAATAATTTTTATCTATTTTTCTGGTGTGGATGTTCGGTCCGTGATGTTGGTATTTGTAGACGTCATACACATTTCTTCTTGAGCCGTGTGTATAATATTTTTGAATAGTACGTCGTCTGCATATGTTGTCTGTAGGTTCACTAAATTGTTGTGTATGTTTTTATAAATGTCGTATTTTTCTAGTGAATTTAGTTCTATTGGGTTATTATTTATTTCAAGTATAGTTAGGTTATTTTTGTAATTTGTTATTTCATGTTTATGAGATATTAGGTGTGCTGCAACATTTGATGCTTTTGTATTTTTATTTTTGAATGCTCTGTAATGTTCTTCAAATCTTATTTTAAATGATCTGGTTGTTTTCTCTATGTAAATTGCGTTGCAGTCATTACATGTAATGGAAATAAACTGCATTTAGTTTGGAAACTATGCTAATTTAAACATACGTCCTATAGTTATTCTAGGTTTGTCATGGGAAATAACAGTAATTGTTTTATTGAAAGGCACTACTGGGGTACCTATCTTGTTTGAAAGTATCAGGTCGTACCTACTATGGAGTCCTTGCTACTGATAGCTAAATCATATGAAATATTCACTGTCCTTGACATTTATATTTTCTTGTATGTACTAAGAAGCAAGTAATTACAGTTTTTTGATTTGTTTAGTCATGATTATTCACTCTACCCCTTTTATGAACTATTGTGTGCATTGTTTATAAAGTAAGGGAATATTTTTTCTGTCTGTATTATTTCAAATCTAGATTTGTTCTTAATATTCACCCCTATATATATATGTGAACTGATTTAAATATTGTTTAAGCAGTTAGAAAAAATTGTATTAGTATAATTGGGAACGATGTACTACAAACTAAGAAATATAAAGTAAAATTTTGTTGAAATGTAAGATCTTGTTAATCAGTTTTATTTGATAGGTAACCAAAGTCATTCTTCAAAAAGGTTGGAGATGTTTGGACTGTACTGTTTGCGAAGGCTGTGGCCAAAAGAATGATGAAGCCCGACTTATACTTTGTGATGATTGTGATATTTCCTACCATATTTACTGCATGGACCCACCACTCAGTTATGTACCTAGAGGCACGTGGAAATGTAAATGGTAAGTGATTGAATTTATTTTTGTTTAGTTAAATTGGGCAAGTCAGATCGTTATGGTCTCTTAATGTCATATCAGTATATTATATAGCTTTAATTTTTGTATAAGCTTCTATTGTTTTGTTATTACAGGTTAAAATGACATTATATTCTATATAAATTTATATTAGTGATGGTTTGATTCCAAAATTTTACTGATTCTGATACCAAGAAATCGATTCCCGATTCTTGATTCCAAATACCACAATTGCTAACCAATAGAAAAAAAGAAAATGTTATCTTCTACAAAATTTTAACACAGATAATGTTAACAGAAAAGTTGTTATAGTGGCGGTGTTACAACCACAATTACGCACTAACGTGGAATTATGTTAGAACGGCAACGAATATTTTACTGTCCAGTGTGTTAACGTGATATTACATTGAAGCTGAGATAGATATTTATTGCATAATGTGTAAACTCGACATAATGTTAGTGCAACAACTGATAATTTACCGCCCAATGTGTAAATGTGACATTATGTTATACCTTCGATGAATATATAACCACCCAATGTGTAAACAGCAACAGATCTTAGTTTTATGATAAGAAAACCACAGCAGAAATATGAGGAGGCAGGCTAAGAGTGATCATTCTAAAATGTGAATATTCAATAGTAAGCTAAGATGAGATTTGTGATCTTAGAAAACAGCAAAATCAAGGGGTACAAACATGCAAATATCTAAAGGCAAACTTTAATAAAAAAGGCGATAGAATGAAATCAGGGAAAGAATAAACAAAGGCAGAACAGTGACACAAATCTTAAACTCTCTTCTCTCGTAAAAGATAATCAGGAAAGAAACAAAGAAACATATTTATAAAAATATTATTCTTAAACTCTTCTGTTCAGAAGTATGGGATGTTACCAAAGCTAATAATAACAAACTAAAGAGGATAGGAAAGGACTATTACGATGAAGCTGCAGTAAATTGAGACTTTAAGGGTTAGAAATGATCAAATTTGTAACAAAATAGAAGTAAATAAGTATAAGGGAGGAGAAAGAAGCAATTAACATGGTTTGGACATGTAAGGAGAATGGCAGAAGATAGGTGGCCTCAAAAGTTACTTGAGTGGATTCCTCCTGAGAAAATATTATATTTATATAATATATTCAGACGTTTTTTGTTGGTTGGAGACGAGCAGCATTAGAAACGTCCATTATTGGGACCAAAATGCAGAGTTACTAATGGAAAACCATTTTTTTGATTTTTTTTTTATATTGAGAGCCTAGTGCGATCCAAGTTCATTCCAAGGGGAACAACTGTGAACTCTGAATTTTATTAGGGCGTACTGAAATGTTTGCAAAACAACATACAAAGAAAGAGACCAGAAAATGGGCGAATGACTTTCTTCTTCATCACAACAATGCTCCGTATCATTTTAGTTATAGAGATTTTAGCTATTTAAAATAAGTTTTGTATTTTAGGTGTGCCCAGTGTTTAACTTGTGGTGCAAACAATCCTGGTTTCAACTGTACTTGGCTGCGCAGTTATACAGAGTGTGGACCTTGTGCTTCAAGGACAACATGTCCTTCATGTGCTCAAGGATATGGAGATGGGGAACTAATTATCAAGTGTATTCAGTGTGAAAGGTAAGTTGAAAACAAATACAGAAGGAATTATTAGTTTCTTATTAGTTTTAAATGTTATGATAGACTAGCACAAAACTGTGTTTTTATGATAGACCAGTACAAAAGCGTGTTATATAATTTTATAGTTTTCTAAGTCATCTTCCTCCATTTGTTTTTTTTTTACCATATTGCTTATCACAATATGCCTTATGAGACTTTATGACTACATGTCCATTTTACAAGTTTGTTAATTTATGAGAACAGTACCAATTAATGTTGATCTACAACGTTCACAATTATTTTGTCCTTTTCTTTCACTATGTGTTTTTTATACTCAATGAATTGGTTAACCGTAAGTTCAGTCTTATTAGTTATTAAGATTTGTTTATGATTTTTATTTCAATAATAACTCCAAAACTTATTAACTTTGTACTTTTCAGTCAAACAACGTTTTAAAAGATCAAATCCACCAAACTAGATTTGGGAGCATAATGTAAATAATTAACTCTATTTCAATGAGTTAGGATCAGTTAAATGAGTTAAGGTAAAACTTAATTTACTCATCCCATAACAGTTTTAAGTTGTAAATGCAACTATGTTGAAGAAATAATTGTTTCTTTACCAACTGCTTTATTTTAACCATTTGCACTTATAATGGAATTTAAAGATATTCTAAGGTTTTATGGATTAAAGTGGCCACACCTGTTCTAACCATCTTGGACTGTGTTTTACAGTTGTTTTTCTCTTAGGTCAAATGTCCACCATAGTGGGCAATACCAAATTCCACAAACATTTGCATGGCCACTCAATTTTTGGGTAAACTCAATTGATATTTTCACATGTGTTGCTCAGGTATAAGTTATGAACTTTGCAATCGCTGGAATTAATAATCAGTACTCAACTGTGCTTTCACAAATTAGAAAGTTATGGTAATACCTTTAAAATGGCTTTTCCCAGAATTGACAAGAATCTTAATAAACAAAGCACTTGTGAATGTATTTCTGAGTGTATTTATTTACAGATAAACTGACCATCTGGTCTGACATTTTTAAGTTATAGCAGTATAACATTAATGAAACTACAGTATATTTATGTTTATAAACTAAGATATACTGTATTTATATATCTATTTGGATACTAAGAAAAACTAAAACAGCAGTTATTTGGATAGTCGTATATATTTGAGTAATGTAATCCATTAAATAATTTGTAGTATTTATTTGTGCTAATAGATATAATATTGGTGAATAAAACCTTATTGTGTATATTATTTAAATTTTGAATACCTAAAACGTCATATTTATTTTACACTTTTTTGTATTAACTTGGCAAAAAACCACTACTTACTGACTTATTCGGCAGACTCGTTTTGCGCTAGGTCAGTATTCCTAGCACGATAAGACTGTTGCTCATGTGTGTTGTGTTGGTGAAAGTCTGTGGTGTATTTCTGTTCTGTCGTGTGTTATTGTGGTGTGGTAGTTGTTAATTATGTGCTCAAATATAGTATTTGATACTATCCACCACACTTTCTAAATGACCAAACACACTCACAATCAAATACTATACTTGAGCACCTAGTTTTTCCTAATATGACCTAGTGTGTCATCAGAAGATTGTAGTAAACAAGTGTCAGCTAATCTCATCTATAAGTAGTCTAGGACGTGACAAGGATTATCTACGCCTGCGTTTATATTATTGATATCTATCGCTTTGTGAAACACATGGCACAAGCAGAAACAAACATTCCGAGTTAAAAGTTGAGTGGTTAATTTTAGTGTGTAGTATATTTTAGTAGTAGGTACTTTAGATTTTTACGTAAATTTTTTTTCTCTGTCTTTTTTATTGAGTTTTATTATTTGTCATTCAGTATTTTATCATTTGTATTAGTTGATATTTTATGTATATTTCCTTTTTTTTATTGTGACCTGAAAAATATAACCATTTTTAATGTCTAATACACTGTTTTGATGTTCCTGATTATCGTATATATGGTAGAGATAAAATTATTGAGATGAAAACAACAGACACGATAATTAGATGCAACGACAAGCTATGCACCCCGCATAGCATTTCAATAATTTCAATGCCAGGGACGGCAAGCGCACCGGGACGCTACCAGTTTTTACAATTATAAATAGAGTGTTAACATTTTTTTACTATTTTTAATAACTAAACATTTAATAGATTTTGAGATAAGACAATGCTGTCAAATTTGGAAGTTAATGAAAAAAGAGTCAGTAGTTTGATGAGATTTAATCTATATTGTGTTAATCTATATTATAGAAAAACTATATTTGTTTATGAAAATGGAACAAAAAAGAATAAATAGTTATAATATTGTAGGAAACACAAAATAACTCAAATCTTACAAATGTATATAAAAAAAACAACTTTAGGGCACACTATTCCCCTATCATTGACGATGACAGCTTGGCGGTTGATACATGTTTGACATTAAAGTTATTTTTAAAAATATGTTTGTAAGATTTGAGTTATTTTGCATGTTTGCTCCCTGAGTTATTTTTGCAAGTTTAGCTCAAAAATGAATTATTGTGACATTGTTTAACTAATGTTGATTGATATTTACATGGTTATTTACGTGTTATCTTTTATAATCTATATATAAAATCAAACTAGACAAAATTTCTTTTATATAAATGTAAGTTATAAATGTTTGTTGCACTTTTATAACATGGTTTCTTGAACTTAGCCTAAACTCAAAGCCAGGGTCAAAATCTAGGTCATAGACATACTTGACTTCAGGAGTAGAATTATAACCCAGTTCAAGTAGCCTTTTATACTGAACAATAATGACGTCTTAGTCCTATATGTTTTAGCAGTAAAACTAGAATTACCTCAATCCAAATCACACTGTAATAGATTGTGATAAACATTCTTTAATCATAAGAATCAGTAATGTATATTTCATTAGTTCTAATGATATATAAAAAATCATTTTGGAAAATACATACATCTCTGCCGATCAATAAATAATCAACCAAATAGAAAACATAACTGAAATAAACCAATGTCTCCATAAAAGCTCAAAATATTATGGGTAAACAGGATACCAATATTGTTTTGTACAAACAATATGAACATTGAACTAGTACCTGTCACATTGACAGTTACATACTTTTCAATGTCCCCATTGTACATGTCTGCTGTGTGTTCTGAATTATTTTTCTTACAGCTAAACAGATGTTACGAATGCGTCATGAAAGTATCATTTGAAAGCTGATGGGTTGTAAAAACGTTGGGAGCTACTGAAAACAAATATTTTATTCATAAAAAAAACATGGAATTTTTTACTTGACTGCAAGCTATTCCCGGGCATTGTTAGAATAGTGGTCTGGAAAAACTCCACCAATACTAGGGCTTGACTACTATGTTTTACAAAGTGTTACAATGTACAGAATGAAGTAAAAAAAGAAATAGAAAAGTAAAAATGTTTTTAACAGAATTTTAACTGTCCTCAAGACTTGATAATGAATGACATTATTGATTTGTCGCTTGGTGAAAAAAATTGCATTCATAATTTTAAAAATGTAAAAAAAAATAATTAAAAAAATGTATGATACATGTAGATACCAAAGATATACAGTCTTAACTAATATCATCTTAACATTGAGATCATTAATATAAGTAATTGTTTTTTTTTTTTTTTTTTAGGTGGCTTCATTGTGCGTGTGATCAAATACGTGATGAAAGTGAAGCAGAATTCTGTGCTGAAGAAGGATACTCATGTGTACTTTGTCGTCCGAGAGATGTAAAACCTCCACATTTACTACCTGGAGTATTTCATTCTAAACCCAGACCTATATCACCTCCTCATAGTCCAGGTCAGTTTAGTTGGAAAGTGTTAAATGAAGAAATAGTCTTTAGTAACTATTACCTTCTATACCTGTATTTATATATATAACAAATTGCTTTTCACTAACAGATTTTTTCTTATTAAGATTATACATGAACATTTAATTTTATTTGTTTTACATCTTTTTTTGTTTTTGCTGTTGTTAAGTTAACCATTATTACATTAAGTATAATTATGATTAATTATCAAATTATTGACTATTAAATAATTTAACTGTTTTCTATCAAAAGTAATAGTAATAATATTATTTAAAATATTAAATTTAACAGTATAGCAATGTCTTGTTATATGAAACAATTTCTAACAATGATGTTAGGCTATATATATATGAAGTTAATATATTACTATTTTTGAGTAATTTTATCCACCATTAAGTGCAATAATTTTACCTTGAGTGATGAGGCACCTTTCGGTCTTTGACCATTGTCGAATATATATATATATATATATATATATATATATATATATATATATATATATATATTTAGATTTTTTGGACTAGGAGACTGACAGACTTACCTTGGTAAGAGTCCACTCTGTAGTCTTGAAATAGAAACACATAAAAGCACTTAAAAAAAAAAAAAAAAAAAAAATATATATATATATATATATATATATATATATATATATATATATATATATATATATATATTACTACACATATTATTTAAAGAGATAGTGTGTGTTTGGAAACATCTCAAAAAATAATTGACTGATTGCTCGTATGTTGTATAATGTACAATTTTTTTAATGCATTGTTAAAAGAGTTGGATTACATTGGCATAGCATAGTAAGGACTACTTTGCGTAGGAATTGCATTGGAACTGATACACTCATAGCTTCGTACAGTGGCGATTGGTTGCCATAACAAAATCTTACTGTTTTGAGTAGCAAAATCTTTTCAAGCTAAGATTTGGTGAACGATTATGCATTTTTTTGTTGTTGTTGATCAATACGCGTTTTTGCGTTTTTATGCCATTGAGTGTACCAGAAATTTTGAATGTTTAGAAATACTGTGACAAAATATTTTGTTTTTAAAATGCCCAAACACATTTTTTTGAAAACTCACTATGGGATGCTAAATGTAAGGCAATTGTGCAACAAAATAAAAGCTTTGAGAATCGTGAATCTCGCCTCTAACAAGTAAGAACAAATATTGGAAATAGTAAAGCACATAAAATAATTGCAGTCACAGAAATGTGGTCGTTACAATAACAAATATAGACTTCTCAAAGACAACACGAATAGTCAGCTAAACACTAACAAAGGCTTGAGAACCAGCATATTCGCTCTATGCATAATAGTCATGCTACTACCTTTAATATCAAGCTCATTAAGACTATATACAATCAATAGATGTACAAATTCTCTCAATGAATAAAATTTGCAAACCTGCAACATCAAATAATGGAAAGATAAAGCACCTAGATGTGCTTTGCTGGAGGTAAAATCTCTTTGCCACAGTTTAATGAACCACCTGAACCTTTAAGAAAAGTGATTTTAAGATTGCATTCCTTATTAAAACATTTTCTTGACGATGCTCGAAAATACAATACACTATTTCAAATGACCTCTTTTGGAGTTAAACAAATTGTAGAAGATAATTCAATGCTAATATTTAAAATTCAAGGCCAACTTTACCACAGTATATTAAGTTTGCTTCCTATGCATAATATTAAACATTAATTTTTTACAAATGTACTTTATTCCGGGTACTGATCAATTATTATTTCAAACACTCAATATATGCATGCAAACATGCAAGATGCAATGACATACTTCCGCAAATGTTTTGAAAATTAACTGATTAACTAATGAAAACAAATAGTGACAGTTGGGCTGCACTAGGCACCTGGCGACGGACGACACTCAACTGTACAGTACTGCACTGAGGTGTTGACTCAGAATCCAAGTTTGTGTTGTGCCTATGCTAGGTTTGCAGAAGAAAGGCCAATAACAAATGTAAATAGACTCATTTTTTTGAAATTGCAGTAAGTTTCTGTCATAATTTTTTTTCTGAAAATCTGAAAGCAATTCAGATAATCAGCGATTTGGGTTGTTAGAGGTAGGATAATTGAAGTTCTACTGTATTATACTATTAAGGCTTATAGAGCTATTCTTGTGAATCATTACAATTCAGGTCTTCTGTGATTGTTATACTATTTCTTTGTGCTTGGGACATGGCTCCTGGCTATACTCCTTGATTTTTTATATTGTTTTATAAACAAAGTAATTTTTAACGGTTTGAGATATTCTGCTCAGAATATATTTTCAAAACAATACATATAAAGTTTTAATATGATGGGAGTCGATTGTGTTTACTTAGGCATAGTTAGAATTTATTCAAGAAAGAACTTATCACAAATATTTTCAGCTACTTGTTTTTATTATATTTTTGTTTACAGACTATTCAAAAGTCATGGACAAAGATGACTTTTACGTGGTAGATGGAGTAAAGTTGTCTGAAAGCGGCCTGCATCAGATAAGAGCGTTAACTATTGAGCAACAAGTACAACCCCGGAAGAAGCGTTCAGGACCTAGAAGACACCATGGCTTTCTGGACAAAGATATTGTAAGACCTCCGACTTTTGCCGATAAGGAAGCTGGGATTTTGGCTACAATTGAGTCTGTGGTTGCCGGCGGTAAGAAATATCAAACATAAATATAAATGCTGCACTTGGAAGTGATCTAAATGTTACAATTGTTGATTCAAGTAGTTGTCTATAAACCTATTCGCCTGTCAGTTAGTTAGATAAATAATTAGAGTTTTCTATAGTAACTTCTGTTACATTTTTCAATCAAATTTGAAGTGCGGGATATACTGTATTTTCAATTTAAAAGTTTCAGAATGAGCACAAGCCAATATGTAATGAGGAGCAAACCCTTTCACTTCTGAAAATGTCTTCTTTATTTGATATGATGGTTTTTTTTTTTTTTTTTTTCCTCAAATAGCCTTATCTCTTTTCCCCTGACAGATTTATATAAACTATAATCACTCATATGTTCATGGAAACAATATATATGTCTTTAATCTGTGCATCTGTGACATCTGATTTCTACTCTACACAATCTGTGATTACAATTATTTTATTTCATTCTCTCATATTTCTTTTTGTGTTTTCTCTTCGATTGACAAAGACCACTGTGTGGTTGAAATATATCATTGTTTAAGTGCTTTTATGTGTTTCTATTTCAAGACTACAGAGTGGACTCTTACCAAGGTAAGTCTGTCAGTCTCCTAGTCCAAAAAATCTATATATATGTATATATATATGATGCTATGACCCACAGGTTCTTCTTAACTAGAATATATTGCCACTTTGTCACAATTGGTCTGAAGATGTCTCTTGTAGGTAATGGGTAAGAGCAGTTCAGCAGGATGTGTTCAATTGTTTCGCTCTTCACACCACAGAGCGTACACAACGGAGACTCTGTGAGATTAAAACGAAATAGGTACTACTGTGTCACCAGATGGCCGGTTCTTGCTCTGGCAGCAAAAGATGCTGTTGATCGTGCTACTTTCCTATATTTGTCCTCGACTGGTGGTTCTGGTTGGAGCTGGTAAAGGTGTCGACCAGTAGACTCTTTTTCCCAATTTTCACACCAAAGTTTTAGGAAAACTTCCCTGCTTACACTTTTGCAATGTAGCAGGGAGTGTTTGCCTTCATCTGTAGGTCCCATGGTTGAGGCGATTTTCGCAATTTTGTCAGCCTTTTCGTTTCCGGGTACTCCGCAATGGGCAGGTACCCATTGAAGAGTTAATTCCTCCCCGCAGTCCACTAGTTCTAAGATGGTTTTTCTTATTTCTGATATTCGAAAAGAGTATGAACTTGTAGAATTACTTAACAATGACTGAAGGGCGGCTTTCGAATCCGATAGGGACACACAGGTTAATAAAGATTAAATAATGCAACAAGAATATAATTAACATTTAAAAATAAAGAAATTACTTAAATGTTAGATATTCAACAGAAGACAAAATAAAGAATAAAAATAATATGTAAAAAGAAACAGTGTGTGTGTTATCATTCAAAATGTTTAATATTAGTAGTATGTAGATAGGAATAAAATTATGTATAAAAAGAGGTATCAAATGAAATGACTTAAAGTTAAACTGTTCTACTTTTTAAATAAATGTCAATTTCTTTAAGAAGATATTTTTTGCGTAGATTTCTGGAGCATGTTATCTTGATTCTTTTACTGTTCTTGTGCTGAGTAATTGTATTAGCAATCATTAGAAATGTTGATTTAGCTTCATTACGTTTAAATAAAATCACCTACGGTTTCTTTTTAGGCGTGTTTCATGACTTCCTATGGTTTCTGAAACTTCACTAGTTAAAACGATTATGTACTGGCTATGGACTTCCATTTTTTGTTGCAGTATTAGAAATATTGAAAATAAGAATTGAAAAGTAATTAAAATTTTAAAAAAATAACAAAAGGTTCAGGTTATCATTTTAGTAGATCACTAGTTTTATACCAATTAAAACCTTAATAGGGTTTAAATATTTTTTTTTTATGAAAAAGGAAATAAGGTAGTTAAAATATATTTGTTCATTTTGTGATAGTAACATGATTGATATTTTATGTCATTATTTGTTAACAATATTTTTACATAGACTGTGGTGAGGATGCTGATGATGACTCAATGGCTAAGGAGGAAGCTGTATCTAGATATAAGGAAGGGATGGAAGTTACACCAAGACCAGATGGGAGAGCTCCAGAACCTCCTGAAGGGTTCAGTATATATACTACAGAGTCGGGAGTGATGGTATTGCGAAGGAAAAGACAGCGTAACTTGCAAAGGCTAGGTAAGTTGTAAAAAATAATAGTACTAAATAACACCTTCTACTCAAAATTACTGAAGCAGTCGAAAGCTTTTTAATATATCATTAGCTTAATTGATGAAACAGTATCTATATTTTAATAAGTACTTATACGAGGGTTGTCCAAAAATTAAAGACCCTTTTCATTTTAAAAAACAGGAAAATTTTATTTTAACAAAAAAAGTACATGGGAGTTGTAAGTACATATAAAAACTATTTTTCAATGCAGTCCCTGCCAACATTTATACACTTGTTTAGCCGGGGGGATGAGCTTCTTAATGCCTTGGTCATAGAAGTCTCCTGCCTGTGACAGCAACCATTTCTCCACCTCTTCCTGGACTTCTTCATCAGTCTCGAAGCGTTTTCCAGCCAAATGTTGCTTCAGGTAAAGGAAAAGATGGAAATCGCTCAGTGCCAGATCAGGGCTGTAAGCAGGCTGGCTAAGAACGACCCATTTAAAGGAATCCAGGAGCGCGGTGGTGACCGCCGCAGTGTGGGGCCGAGCATTGTCGTGCAACAAACAGACTCCCTTGCTCAATCTCCCTCGGCGCTTATTTTGGATCGCTCTTCGAAGCTTTTTTAGCGTTTCACAATACCGAGCAGCGTTAATTGCAGTGCCATTAGGTAAAAATTCGACAAGAACTCCTTGACAGTCCAAAAAGACGGTTGCCATGATTTTTTTTGCAGAAATTGTTTGGCGAAATGTTTTGACACTAGGTGATGTGGAGTGACGCCATGTCATGGATTGCTGTTTGGACTCAGGTGTGTGGTGGTACGTCCACGTTTCATCGCCAGTCCCAATTGAGTTAAAAAACTCCTCCCCCTCCCTGTCGAAACAATCCAAAAACTTTTGGGCACTTTCCACGCGATTTTTTTTTGTGAACTTCGGTCAACATTTTTGGCACCCAACGAGCACACACTTTTCGGTAACCTAATTTTTCCGTCAAAATTGTTGATTTACTGACTTCAGGTATCATTTCGGCAAGATCTCGGATCGTCATACGACAATTTTCTCGAAGTTTTTCTTCAATTTTCAACAATAATGCTTTGTCGACGGATGATTTGCTCCCCCTCCCTTCTTCATCATAAACGTTGTTTCTGCCACTTTTTCAGGGCCCAATTTTTCCGCGTAAAGGAATCGGATGACGGAGCGAACTTCACAACTGGCGGGATTCGGTACTGGGACATCCATCGCTAACGACTGCCAAGGACACACTAATAAACGTAGATGCGTGCGACGCGGTAGACTCTTTTTCCCAATTTTCACACCAAAGTTTTCGCACCAATTGTTTTATATTCTGCTGATTAATAATTTTAATAGCTGTTGTAACTAGCCCGTTGTTGTAAATGATGTCTTCTTGTTAATCTTACATTTTTTACATTTAATTCATAATGGACAACTTTTCAAAAGCTGAGATTTCTTGTATCCATTAATTTATTGGCGTACAAACGGCAATTGTACATTAGCTGCCCTCAATTTTGAAACTGGAAGTAAAATTTGTTTTAAAAACAGGTTTTGGTTAGATTAACTTGTGAGGTTTATTAAGAACTTTAGCCTCCTTAAAGGTAAGCATGTTTTTATAAAACATTTAGGAAGACAGGTGAAAAACTAATCAAGTTAGGACTATAACATATAAGGTTTTGTTTTGATCTTCGAAAGCACTATGTAGTAATTGAATATGAATAGTAATTTTTAATATCATCTTAAAGTTCAAATAAAATTATAATTTTGATAGTTGTATACTGTTGAAATTTTGATATTAAATATACTTTTTATTTGATTAATAAATTAATATTTCTAAAGGAGGGTTAAAGGGTTTGTTTAGATAAATTGACAATGGTTCAATTTCAAATCTTGCTTGAAATTATTAAATTATGCGTGTTGTACTTAACTCTTTATACTCTAATTAATTGAAATTTTGCTTTACTTGTAAGGTCCATTTAATTTGTAGCTAAAATGATTTATTTGTCCTATTTATACTAAGAAAATGTTTCACTTTGAAGGCTTTTTTAAACTCCTTGAACAACTAAAGCAGATTGGTATTGCTTTTTTTAGTAGAGATTTTTTTAGTATGTAGATATGAGAAACTAACATTTTTGGTTTATAAAACAAGATTGTTTTCTCAACTGAATAGAATTTTTCAAATTCATGTATTTTCTGATTTTTGAGTGATTATTCACCTGTTAAACAAGTAATGAGTCGATTTAAGGAAAACACTTATGGTGGTATTATTGTTGAGTTAAAATTTCCAAGTAACAAGGCAAGCAGATCCTAGCTTTCTTCCCTCAAATAAGCAGTACCGCTAACCCCCTTATTCTTTCTTCTCTTTTTTCATCTTATATATTTTGAAAGATCTGACCAGATTAACTAGATGTTCGGATTAGTTAGAGTCTACTGTATTTAAAAATTATGGTAACTGGAAAAAAAATTACAAAATTTGTCATCAAGTTTAGTGAGTTAGAGACTTTGTTGTACACCTAGGTGACTTGAATTAACTATTATACATTATAACAAGACTTTTAAAAATCACTTGAAATTTTTGTGTTAAAAGGTATTGGTGGATTTAACGCAAGACTGCGTCAAACCAGATGCCGAGAGAAAGAAGAAGAAAATGGAGCAGGCGATGGTGCTCCTGTAACAACACCTACAACACCAGGATCAGATACTGTTTCCACACCAACAACACCTGGTGTACCAATTACTGGAGGACCTGACGACAAACCTAGGCGTAAACCTCAACGTAGAAAACCAAAGAGTAAACTTGTTGAGAACTATCCATCTTATTTACAAGTATGTGTATGGTTTAGCCCTGGAAAACTAATTTTAGATATGTCATTGAGTGTGTTTTCATCCTCATAGTATGATAAAAATAATAATTGTATGAAATGATTATTAAAGTTGAAAGTCTAGTAATAGTGGTAAAAAATCTTAAGTTCTGGTAATTCTATGTAACAGAAGGAAATGTCGCTTAATTGGTTAATGGTTTTAGGAAGCATTTTTTGGTCGAGATTTATTGGATACTACCAAAGAAACAAATCAGGATTTGCCAAGCAGCAGTGATGAGTCAGAAGATGGAGTTTCCAAAGTCACTCAGGATAAAACAATAACTTTGTCTCAGGTTAGAATTTAGTCATGTTCATTGAATGTATTAATCTAAATATTGTTGGTCTATCAGCTCTCAAAAATTTCCTCAACAAACGCTCAGACAACCCTAACCCCACTACAACTTTCCCTATGGGTAATAAAACTTCCAAAACCATTACATTTATAGAGGAATTTTAGCAGAAACATAGAAGGCAGTGAACGTTTATTTAAAAGATAAAAAGAAGAGTTTATTTTCATAAAAGTATAGTAAAGTTTTTAGTCACTTTTTAAAGACTTTTTAATTCAAAACAAGTACAACATTTACCATAGGATGAAAAATAGTTGATCATGGTAAAAATTTAATATTACTAACATATTTTTAATCATTTAACGTATCTCTTTGTCACTTTTTAGGACGAGTTGAAAGTTATAGAGCAAATGAAAATTAAACAGGAAAAGGAGTGTGACCAGAAAAAATCTGAAGAGAAATCGGCAATTTCTGAGGAAGCTGAGAAATCTCCAGTCAAGGTAATACTAATTAAAATATCAGTTTGGGCATCATGGGACTAAATAAATATATAAAGCAAACTATCAGTGCAGTCATCGGTTGATGTGAATATTCATTGAGAATTATACAGAATTTTTTAAATTTTGTAAAAGTGACAGAAAATTCAGGGTTCATTAAAATAGATTGGAAAAATATTAATAGGTTGAACAGTTTTTAAGATAGCTGAGAGAAGAAATATTACTGGTTTTAATTCGTAGTCCTCATACCTGTTGCTTGTCATACCTTCATTTACATAGCTCGAAGTTTTGATCATGAGTTTGGATGTACTGAATCTCACTGGCAAAGTGAAAGAATTTATTAATCTATAAACACATTACATTATAAATAACATTAATTCTAAAACAAAGTACTTTTTAAATTCCAGGTTAATAGAGCTAAAAAAAATTGGGTTTATTAATTTAGTTGGATTCATTGTCTTTGTTAAAGCATTTTTTGTGTGCAAATTTCTTACAGGGTCAGATTAAAAAAAAAATCTAAACGGGGTTTCCTTTCCTATCTTAAATTTTATAAAAAAAGAATTATAAATTGTTTTACTGAGTGAAATAGTCGTACAAACCTATCAGCTTACAAAGAAAGGCTAACAAAGGTAAAAAGGAGTAAGAAAGTCCTTCAAATTATTTCAGGCAAAATTATTTTTCATGAACATTTAGGATTAAACTAATTCTTTCCTCTTCTTCAAAAGTTATATGTACACTGTATGGGTTTCTTACTCTTTTGGGGGAGAAAATCTTATGACAAACAATTCATAAAAGTAAAGAAGTTTTTAACCTTTGAGAGGGCGCATGCAGAGTTTTTCTCTGCACATATCATTAATTGTTAAGAAAACGTCTTTCCAGTTGTCAGAAGTTTATTTCTCTACAACCTGCATTCTAGGAAACGGCCCAACCTATTTTTGTTAATTTTTCCAAGTAGCGTTAGTGTGAATTTAATCTTTGTCACTAGCGGTCAGATTGCGGAGGTTTGGTAAGCAAGCTCCTTTTCGTGTAACTTATTAGTGTGGAGTTCCTTATGTGGGGAGCAATAAGTAATTTATTTACATTACAAAAGATTTTGTATGGTTGAATTATTACTGTATTTGTCATTATTTTAGTGTTGTGTGTCTTTAGAATCTAAGTTTCGTATTTTACTACTGTTCGATTTGAAGAGGAGAGAATACGTAAAATGCTGGGTAGTGTCTAAAAAAAGAAATTTAAGGAAAAAGAGGAAAGTGTTAGATAGCTTTTGATAATTCTGATGAAAAGGAGTCTCTGCCAGATGATGAACCTGACGAAGAAGCAATTGAAATTGAAAATTAAACGAATGAAGACATAATAGGTGAATCTGAAAATGTCAAAAGTGACCAATTTGTTGAAAATCTATCAGATTTTGATGTTATAGGGAAACTTCTGCTAAAAATCTGACTTACATTTCAGTTTGACTATGGGAAAAAAGCAGTTTTTATTAAAAACCAAAAAATGCTATGATATACTGAACCAGTAAGGCAATGGAGGACAGCAAGAAGAAATGTAATTCTTATGAGAGTGGGTCATGTTCATGGTACACTAGTGGTGACTAGTGAGCTTAGGAATGAACAGTTGTGAGTTGTTTTTTCAACAGACTGTAAGATTCTGATAGTTTTATTTTACTCTGGGACCTATTGTGTTATAAAGGCAATATTTTCTTCATCCAGTAATTTATAGAGTTATATATTTGAAGTAAAACCCTCTTTCACTATGTATTATAATTAATTTCATATTTATACTGGTACAATCAATTAAATATTTTTATTTGCTTTAAACAGCGACGTTTAACGCTTTGACGTTTATTTGCTTTATTACAGAAAAATAACCCACAATAATGAAAACAATGGTCTAGTATACATTGCTTACATGTTTAACAATTCAAAATATTTTTAGAAATAAGACATTAAGAAATTCAAAATTGTACAATAATGATATCTGAAATTGTTTACAATGTATTTATATAGCATTTAATTGTAAAGTCACCCAAATAAAATAACAAAAACTGTTTAAATTTAAACGTCTTGTTGTTAAGAATAAACCTCTGCAAGCGCCCACTCCCTTTTAAAACTATGCGCCCCCCCCCTCAAAGTTAAAGGCTAGAAGTTAATCTTGTTTGAGGGAATAAAATAACATCCATTTATGTTTTTGAATTTAACTAATGTGTCTCAACATTTAAACCCTTAGAAACAACCCCTTAAAGTCAAATTTGAAGAAAATATTAGTTTTTATGAAGTATTTTAATACTTAAAGTAATAGTATTCTTTTTGAGGTTCTGAGATTAACTGTAGATAATTCAGAAATTTTCAACCTATAAAAACCATTCTACATTGTACACAAATGGGGTACAACTACATGCAAGTGTTTTATATGTTTAAATCCTTAAAAAGTCCTCCTTTATGTTGAAATCTAAAGAAAAAAATATTTTTAGTTTCCCCCATAATGATTAATATTTTACTCAAATTTTCAACCGTAAAGAACTTTACCTTATGACTATAATCGTCTAAATTCTAGTTTTATTGTTCTATAAGTTAAAATCTATGTTAATATTAAGAAAAAATATTGCTACATACTTGATAAAAAATCAAAATTGCTACCCTCATTGAAAAATAAAAAAGGCTTTCATCAAAAATTAAAATTGTATGACTGGATTTTTAATCATACAATAAAAATGTTACATCGTGTATTTATAACAGTGTATAAACATTATATAACAGTAGTTCACATTTTTTCTGCAATCAATGTTTACTCTGTCTAGTAGTATAAATGTGCAAAATCATTTAATTAAATAGTGATTAAAATGATTTTAACCATTCCAATTGTAAAGCAACTTGTTTAAATTATCTAAACTTAATGGTTTGACCTAAATTAGAAAAAATTGTTTTTCAGAATGTAAAAGAGAAGCAAAATAATCTGTTTCATCTATGTTTCTGTTTTTTTTTTTTTTTATGAGTGCTAAAACATAAATTAACTGTAGTTTAAAATTTCAGCAAGAAGATGACGAAGGTAGTGATTCAGATGCCTTAAAAGATATATTGCGCCTTCCTGATAATCTCTTAGACACAGATTTAGTAAATACTATTATGACTGAAGGAGACGGAGATATAAAAAGTGAAGATGCACTTATTACAGGTAAGTCGCAGTTAATTAAATGAGAAGAATTTTTGGTTTTTAAAAAGAGCATGTCTATATCTGATGGTGTATACAAAGTATCTAACATAATTGTTGACGGAATTTTTTAAAAATAATCATGTAGTTGGGTTTGATTTTTTATAAATACTTCAAAAAACATATTTTGGGGCAGGTGTAGAATAGAAAAACAAGAAATCTGAAAAAAATTCAAGTCAATTCCTACTGAGGTCGACAAAAAAATTTTATTTGAAATGTTTCTTATTTTTAATTACAATTAATATAAATATGTATATAGATATGACAGAATCACTATAGTAAGTGCCAAAATAGAAAGCGAATATCCTTGCAATTTTCTATTTCCCTCTCTATACAGTATATGGTGTTGGACTATTATTTTTGTTTGTTACTATTTATTCCCTTTCTTTTTCTTCATTTATAATTTATGAAGGTGATGGTGGTATGTAATTCCTCATTCTATCAATCTCTTGTATTGTTTCATTGCAAGGGACATTTATCTTATAATTTCATATATATTTTTAAATAATACATTTCTAGTAATAGGAAATTTGACTCAGTGCCAAAGTTCTGGATTTCAAACATGTAGACACTGAGTTCAAATCGGCCGAGAGATCAGCTTTTTAAAATTTTATTTAATTAATAAATATTAAAAAAAAATGAATTAACGTCAATTAGACAAGGCAAAAACCTCGGTTTTGTTAGGAAAAATATTTCTCATCTAGAATATTTTTGCATAATCAAATATCAAGATTGTGTTTTATTTACAAATATCAAGTGCAAATAATTTATATGCAGTGTAGATGTCAGTTTATACTATTCCATCATTATCTAGCACTCTGATATTTTTCGAACTTCAGTAGGATACAGGTGTTGAAACTTCTAGGTATGCGATACTGTGCTACATGTGTTTTCAGGAAATCTGACTGTACCTCGTAATAGGTTGTCTAAGAATTGATAAACCTGAATTAGGTTTCTATCTGTTATTTTATCTTATATGTTAATGCGAATGTTATATATTCCATGTGACAGATTATATGTTCTACCACTTTGCTAATAAGAATAAATAGGTTTTGCAGGTCAAATCTGGTTGTTTAAAAAAATTATATATATTCCATACATTTAAAAGAATATAGTTAAGAATACATATATACATTAAGAAATTAATAAGCAATTGAAGTTCAAAAATGTTCACTAGAATATGGCAATAAGTGTTATCAAGAACCAATAAAATCATTGCCTTACTCTTACTACTGTTGCTAGTAAAAACAGAACTGTCATAGTTTACTTATTCCTCATAGTAAAGTATAAATTGTTTAAAATTTTTATTACAAATTGTTTTAAATGTTTAATAATGTAGCATACAAATTTTTAAAATTACATATTTGTAAATATCTAAACCTAACATTAATAAACCTTTGCTTTTCATAAAACTAGATTTAAACAAGGGAACTTATTTATTTAAAAATATTTTACTTCTGCAAGTTTTGTGTTATTATTTGTAATTCTTCTTTAGCAGATGATGGAGAACTAAACAGGTCTTCATCAACACCATCCAAAGATGAACTTAGTGACATTTTGGGTCCTCATTTCAGTTTGGAGTCCATGGTGCGAGAAACAGGTAAGGCGTTTCTGAGTAATTAATTCAGCTAAATTAGAAATTTATTGAAAATTAGAATTTGTTAATAATTGTTTATTATTATATGAAAGTAAGGAGAGTATAAATTGAAATGCAACAGTTTATATTTTCAGCTTTTTTGTAGGGTTAAGTAAAATTTGTGGGATACTTTCCTTATTAAAAAAATATATATTTAGATAGAGAAGCAGAATAAGTCCTAAGAGAATGTTAGCTTTACACTTAAATTAGTAGTTCCTTTTTTGTTTTATTTATTTAAGTAAAGTAACACTAATAAACATTAATCAACATAAATTTGTAAGTTTTAATATTAAATCTGTAGTAATGATGAGTAAATCATTGATAATATAACCAGGTGGTTATGCACCCTGAAAATGTTTCATATGTGTTTAAATCGCTTTAATAAATAAATTTAATTGTTTAAATTTACAATGAATTTTCTCTTCAAATTTTATATTACTTTATTAAGTTTTTACCATTGAAAAGCAGTTATAAAATATTCAAAATTGGCATGCTATAACAATTTTTTTAACAGAAATCTTCAAATACATTGTGGATCCTCTTAAAATTTATCCAATTTACCATAATTTCGTGTGAATGTTTAGCTTTCTTTCCTAATAAATTATTAGAAGAATAAAGAAACGGCTGTGAGTGAGAAAGAATAAGGAAAGAAATGTGGGTAGGAATGAATATGGTCAAGAATGTGAGTAGGAAAGAATAAGATGAGGAATGTTAATAAAAAGGACAAGAAACGGAATGCGAATAGGAAAGAATAAGGAAAGGAATGTGAGTATGAAAGGACAAGGAAAAGAATGTGAGTGAGGAAGGACAAGAAAATGACTCTGAGTAAAGAAAGATGAATGAATATTGATAAGGTTAAGGTAGGGACATAAGCTAGTACCATTGTACTGGATATAGAAAAGTTATTAATGCAAGGTCACGTACCTAAAGTAGGTTAGGAATTCCATAAACAGGAATCCAGGCCCGTTTCATCACCTTGTAAGAAAAATTATAAGGAAAGGTAACTGAAAATACGTTGGGGTAATGATTCTCTGGTACTGAGGACAGACTTGCTCTCAACGGGGAGTCTTCATCATATTTCCCGTGTCTCTACCTTCTTAGGACTAAACAGATTCATTAAGTATATGGTACACAAGATTCTAGAAAATAGTAATAAAAAATTGTTTTCCACTTCCATCTTTGCAGTATAGTAAACTTTCACTAATCCGGCAGATATGGGGCTGGGATCTGCTGGATTACTGAAAACGCTAAATTATTGAAGGGACCATTAAAAATACTATGTACATTGTGTAATATTTATGGGTATTACCAAAAATTAAAGAAAACATAGGAAAACAGTCCTGAACAGTACTTGAAAACATAAAGCGAGAATGAATGTACTGATCTGTACTTTACAATAAAAGGTTACCTTATCTTTAACAGTAAAAACAAAAATTTTATAAAAACAGCCTACAATACAGTTTTTAAAAGTAATTTAAACTTACTTTATTCACATTGCTCAGCAGGCTTAAAAAAGTTTCCTATTTTCTATTGCTTTTTGGCTTTAAATGACAGATTTAGAACTTTTTTTCAAAGTAGTTTCAACACTAAGATGTAACTTGCTAAAACACCAGTTTATTCTGCTCACTTAATTGGTGTTACAAATGAATTGATGGCAGGAATACTAACTGAAGAAGGACAGGTACTGTGTTTAATTTTAATATTGAATTTTCTCACTTTTTTCCCTGATGATATGAACGGCATCGCAGCAATCCCATATTCTTTAGCATGTGTAACCAATCTCTCTGTTCAATTTGTTCAAAGTCTCCTTTTTTTAGCTGAAGTTAAGTCTTATCTTTCCGTTTACATTGCTATGACATTGTTTACTTGGACTTAGTTAACAGTCAACGACTGCAACAACATACGGCCCAAATCATTTGTATATCACAAGCTATGCAACCAGAACTGGATGATGTGAAGGTCACTTGGTCACTGATACATGGAGAGAAAAATATACAAGTTATGTTTACACTTTCCGTCCTTGACAAAAATACCGGATAGTTGAATATTGTCTTTGACAATACCTGGAGGCCCTGGATAGTTGAAGGGCCGGATTATAGAGAGTTTCCTGTACGTATCAGGAATCTTTAATTCAAAGTTAGACGACTTTGAGACAAACTTCAAAAACTAATGAACAAACCTACATATCACATTGCCATATCTGCTGCTCATGTCACTCTGTCTTTAGACTAACCGAGATAAAAAACTTTAACTGAAATTTGAATTACAACATTTCTTAATATTTGAGGTTTTTTTTGTTCTTGTTGCTGTTACAAGATGGGACAATGGCATTTGATTACTTAATCTGCGTATTTTTCAGAGTTATATCGCACAGTGAAGTACTTATAGTTATACTTAGATTATTACTTTGCATGAAGTGCACAGGCCGGTCTCTTCTTGCTTTGGATGGTTTCAGCCATTCTTAATGTTTTGGTGGTCTCACAGGCCATCATTTGTAACATTTTATGACACACACTGTAACTGCGGTTTCTAGTTTCTTGAACCTATACTTGTTTTTCAACAGCAAATTAGTTTCCTGAATGTGGTATATTTGGTATTTTTTTTGCAATTTTTTCCTCACCAGTATTAAATAATTTTTTTGTTGAACTGCCAATTCATTGCCTGCTTTTACACAATTTATATCAGCAAATTGTGTGAAAATTCAATTTATGAGCTGCTGTTTAACTTTTATGTTTATTAAAGCTCATGATTGTGAGTAAAAGCAAACAATGCTATTATTAAAATAATAATAAAAGTAACTGTTGCCACGTTAACTGACTGACTGACCACCTCTTCGGCGCAAAGAATTTGGTGAAAGGGCAGTTGCTATTGACGTTTTAGGATTGCTGGTAGAGGTAGAATGGTGTTATTACCCCATCTCACAGTCAAAGTTGATCTAATTATAAATACTAGGAAATGCTTGATGTATGTAAATGACTCTTTTTTGAATTATAATGTCTGTTTATGAAACAAACGATTTACTAGTGATACATTAGTGTGTAAAAATAAGGTTTCTTTCAAAGCTGTATTAAAATTTAAATTCCTCCATGTATGTTTGGATGGAAAAATATTTTTTTTCAGCAATTTTTTTATAATTATTTGAAAGGATTTGTCTAAATATAAAATTGGGTTAGATGGACAAGTTTTTACAATTGTAGCAGCATTATAACGAATGTCTAGACAACAGCTAACAGAACCGACAAAATGCAAAGTGACAAACATCTAATAAATTCCGAAAAATTGATTTCAAATGTGTATGGACTAAAATAGACTACCTATAAAAGACTATCTGTTACTATGATAATGAATTAGAAGAAGCTATGATAAATGCAATGTAGGGGTGAGCTTACACCTTGCCAACAAATTTCAACACCTTATTTAATTTTTTTCAATCTTCAGTTGCATACAGTTGTAAGAACTTGTAAATATGAGATATCAAGATACATATGTTTGTAAAATCTGAATTAAAAAAAATTGTTTCAGAATTTGGGAAGGACTTATTATATCTGATACGATCTTATATTTGAGTAAATAAGCTATTTTCAAAAAAAGATTATAATTAATAAAACCCATCTTAATTTTTGTTGCTTTGTGTAATTTATAGGATTACCTAATATGGATTGTAAAGATGTAGAAGAAATCTTCAAAGGTGTTTTAACAGACGAGTCTCAGGAATCACAAGAGTCACCTGGTGTTTTTCCCATTGCAGCTCAGAATGCTCCTCCTATCATGTCTCCTTCCCATTCAGGTAAAGAGACTGTCTATTGAATAGTTAAAACAATTATTTTATTGAGTAACACTTTAGGCTAATGCATGTCCTATTTATAAAATGTTTCCTCCTACAAGTACACATATTGATGGTGTAGTAGAAGAGGCACAGAGTAAGCAGACTGGTAAGATGCATGAGATTTTCAGCAGTGATTGGTTACATCAGCTAGTCTAGCTGAATCGACTCAACCGGTATTATCTGACAGATTGTCATACATCACATATCAACAATATGTCTCACTGTTACATATTGTTGTCAACTTTCTACCTGATTAAAGTAACCTTATAGGGGGAAGTTATCCAGTAAGTTAGGTTATCAAAAAGGGTAAGACATGTATTGTTTTCCTTATAAGCCAAAGAGAGAATAATTTGGTTAAATAATTATCAAAATATTAACTTTAAATCTTGTGCTATACTAGAAAAATAAATTAAAAGCCTGATGTTTTAATACCTTAAAGCCAAAAAATTTGATCTAGCAGTTGAACTCCACCTATCACTACTTACTTTGCTATCATCATCATGTTAATTATGGTTTGCTCTGAAACTTCATTGTTTGTGGCTTCATTTTCCAAATTTTGGTTTTTGTTTTAACGGCATGGTCACAGTGACCTTACCAATCTGAATCGGTAACGGACAAAGGGTCTTCGTTCAACTTATATCGCTTAACTTTTTCTTATGTCACTTGACTTGAAAGTTGTGTTTCTTTTCTGTTACATAAGTACTAAGTACTACTAAATACTAAGTATTACTTATATTGTTTAAATCAGAAACATTCTTAGTAATGGATCCCAAAAGTCTATTTTAAAAACTTAACCCCTTAACGGTCAATTTAAATTTCACTTTAACAACCCAAAAGTGCTTATTTTTTATATTACTTATTTTTATTTGTTATAATATTACACAACTATTAAACATAAAATCAAAATTAAAAAAAAATATTTTTATGGAAGAAAGTGAAATTTACTTACATTATGACGTTTTTTACAGAATTTCAGCTCTACATATCCATATATTCACTAATACTATAAAAAAAGAAAAAAAAACACTAGGCTAAAACTGTACATCACAAGTCTACAATTTTACACATTTTAGAAGTTTTTCTGTGTGTGGAATATTTTAAAGCATGGTGAAACGCAAAGTGCCACGTCGCACTCATTACACTGATAATATGACTCACACCGTATGTTGTGCTTGGAACACACAGCACACCTCCTCATGGCATTTTTTTTTTTTTCTGTGGAAGGTACAAAATCAGGAAAATGCCTTTGCAGTAAACGTAGTGGATCATCTTCTGGAGGGTCTTCCTTTCTTTGGTTTATTTGATTCGTCCAGATGCTTTGAGACAATTTGCTCTACAAGATTTTCTCTAAATTGGAGACTATAAATACTAAGTATTACTTATATTGTTTAAATCAGAAACATTCTTAGTAATGGATCCCAAAAGTTTATTTTAAAAAATTAATAATTTGTTTTATTATGTTTAATAACGCCATAGGGTTTAGGCTAAGCAAATTGTCTGCAAATGATAATTTCTATTGTTTCAACCACTTTAGATGAGTTGTAGAGGCTTGACCGTGTTGAGTGTTGTGGTAAGAAGCATTGCCTATGACAGTAATAAAATTAGCAGGCAATTTGGGATAACATTAAATAACCAAGTTGAATAGTTTTGAAAGTTTATTTTATAATAGTAATCACCACTGTTTTTGTTGGACTCATTGGGTAAAAAATGAGTTTTTAGCATGCATAAAAAACTCGAATGTTTCCAATAAAAGTATTGGCAAAAATCCCATTACTACAAAAATAATACAAAGTAACTAACATTACAAGTTATATAACTTGAAACCCTAAAGGGTAAAATTGCAGTCTTTGCTATGAACCACCACTCCAAGAGGAAGTTTTGGTATTGGAACTGGCAATGTAAGTCTCATCTGTGTAGACTATTGTCTTCTTCTTATTGGCCTTCTTTCCTTGATAAGGAATTGTAAATTGTACATCTAACAACTTCTTTGTCAGAATTGTCAAGATCATATATTTTTTATTTCGCTTATTTTCTGCTGTTGAGAAAGAGGTTGACTCATATTTTTTTATCATATATTCTTCTTAGTTAATTTTTTGAAGAAACCTCTCTGATATTCATGTCACTTCACAAACATTTCTTTGAATTTTTGGATTATTTTTAGGGGCTGACTTTAATGCTTCATTTTTCCTGCTCAATTTATATACATTTTATATGAAATTTGTGGTTTGATTGTGGAGCAGTCTTAAAGTAGTGTGTGCTGATGCACTTCCTAACTGATGTATTTAGAGACATATTCACAATAGAAAATTCACGAAGATGACAAAAGATTATACCATTCTGTGGAGTGCAAGACTGAGCTTTTCTCTCCAATGCCTCGCTAATTGCTTGCTACCGCATAATTGTCTTTTTGCGCAGTTTTGTCACAACAGCCAGTTTACACTGTGCCTGGTCTACTAGCAGTTTCCATTTGAGTTGAGTATGTAACCCTCCATGTAGATTAAATTTTGCTTAGTTATAAGAATTTCATTTTTTTTTTTTAAAACGTATTTGTTGTAATGAACTATAATTTATATTTCTTTTTGTAAATAATGTATTATGATTTGAATTGCAGGATTTATTTATTTTGTTATTAATTATATTTGATTTTAAAAATCATGAAAAGTAGTAATGTTAACTATGGAAATTTGTGTAAAACACATTTTACTAAGATTTATCATGAGAATTTGTTTTAATTAACTGTCTGAATTACTCTTAACTGTGATAATTCACTTAATTTTTTCTAGTTATTCAAACAGGCATAGGTATGCCTCGGCAACCAAGTTCTAATTTGCCACCTGTCGTTCACTCCAATCTACCATCACCAATCACCTTTCCAGCAGCATCACCTTACCATTCTGAATACAGCAAGTAAGTGCAATTCTAAATTAAACAATTAAAAAAACTTAACCACAAGTGAAAGTGAGACTTTTTTGCATGGTGTTTTAACTAGTAACAACATAATGCTATTTTGATTGCCTACAAACACTTTGTACCATATGAACTATTTAACAGTAGGCTTTATAAGGATTTTATGCGTGAGAAAATGTGTGATGGAAATATAATGAAAGCAGTTGTGTGTGTCTCTTACAGAATCTTAGGCAACCGCAACACTATTTGTACTTCACATTTAAAATATGGTGCTACCATATTTCAACTGTACAAGTTTCATTTACATGTTTTGTGATGAATGATTTATTTTGCTTTTTTTGACTACATCTATTGTGGCAACCCAATCATTGTCAAATATAATTAATTAATTAAATTGATTAATTACCCACTTAATGTTTGGAGAGTTGCTTCCATTTCCATTGTATCTCTCAGTCAGTGCTATTGTGAGTGACATTTTTGTAATGGTGTGCTCAGTTACTTACCAGTTTCTAATCACTGCAGCACAACTGACTGGCAGAGACAAATAACAATATTTTGATAAAATTTATGTTTATTCTGTGGAATCAATCTAGATTATTTCAGAAGCCATGTATTTGGAAATGAAAGACAGTTGCTAACCACTCTGGGTTTTGAGATGTTTTAAAAGCTGGATTGTTTGGAGAATTATTAGACTGATATTAGATACTACATGCTTTTAAAATGTGTTTCGGTATTTAAAATTATCCTAGGGCACCTTGGATGTTAAACTCAAACAATTTTTGTGGATTTTTCATGAATCTCATAATCTACATACATTTTGCATGAACTGTTATGAATTGTTTAGCGTTATCTTTACCAACCCGTAACTGCCAAACCTGTGAATATTATAGATGGTGACTCAAACAAGTGTTTTGTATGTATAAAAAACTGTGAAACTATTGTAAATATACTAGCTATATAAAATATTTCTAAATAAGTGCCCTGTAGTGTTCCTGAGCTAAATTTGAAGTTAAATCATTCAAACACATCTATAAATAAAATCAAGTAAATTTTGAACAGATGTTACACTATTTAGTGGCAGCCTTAGTCCTATCTTACCTTTGCAGTTGCACATATATACTGTGTGTGGTAAACAGAGTATAAAGTGGATTAAAGTTTTTCTAGCTGTACTATTTCACTCATTAAATCAATTTATTTTTCTTTTTCATTTTAAAAGATAGATAAGAAAACAGTTTACTACAAAATTATTAAAATAAAACTTTGGTGTAATAAGATGGTATAATTTAAAAATTCTTGGCAGTTAAAGGAATAAGAAATAATATTTTTAAAATTGATAACTGAATACATAATTTTTATTTCCTGAAAAAAAATAAGGTATTATAAAAATTTGCAATGATTGAAACAAACTTGTTACTATGGTCATTGAACAAACTAATATTTATCTGATATAATCTGTTAAAAATTGACATATACAAATTTATTATCACCATTTGTGTTTTTTAACAAATTTATATAAAATGAAATAAAACTATGTTTCTATTTTAATCTTTTATTCACAATTGTTTATAATAAAATTAATCTATATATTTAATTAATATCTGTCATAAATTAAAAACAGTTATTTAATTATTTTTTAAATCATGAAGTTCTTACTATTTATAAAGTACTATGTAAATTGAAATTTAAATACTAACATTGTAGTCAAAATAACTTATATGTGCCTAATAATTTTCAAAAGGAACTAAATTTCATTTGAAATGGATCTATAGAAATTCATAATTATTTAGAAATAAATTCATGTGAATTATTTTATGATAGAGTTATTAACTACTAATTTTTAAAACTATTTTTAATTTAATAATTGATACTTTGGACAAATAAAAATGTAATTAGTTTTATTTAATTAAGTTTTAGAAAAATATTCTTTATTTAATATTTACAAATACAAATTTATTTGATTGAAGTTGCTGATTCTGAAATATAGTACATGATTTAACTATTCATTATTGTTGTACACTAAATATGGAACTAGGCAGTTTTTATTTAAAAATATAATTTTTCTCTCTTATACCTGATCAACATCTTACAAATTGAGTCACTGCCTCAGTTAGATCTCTAAGGAAATGGTCTAAACTTATGTTTGAATTTATAAAACATTTATATTGTTTTTGAAATTGATATGGTGCTCAGAACCTAACATACCGTACATTATAGAATATTCATTGAAAAGGTATTCCTCATTATCTTCATTAAAACATTCAATTAAAAATAGATAACGGTCACTACAGAATAACTCCTACGATTGAAATCTGTGGTAGCATTGACATTTTTTGAAAAAGTACTTTACTGATAAAGTCAGTATCTGTAGATTCCTCATGAGGAGCCTGAAATGAATTTTTTAATAGTATAAATTGAGATTTAACAAATCAAGGAGCTTTAACCTGAAATATAATTATTGGATACATAATTAATGAAAAGACCTCTTTAATTTTCAAACCATTGAATAGGAACAATTGTTGTTTATAAGCACCAATTGTTGTTGGTGTATTTGTTTGTAAACAATTAATTGTAATAAAAAATTATCACAAAACAAACTAGATACAGTAATGTTATCTGTTTTATTTCCTATTCATCCTGAAAACATTGTCTTTTAGTTAAGATTGTTTCCCTCGTATTGTTTTGCATAAAATAAAACATGAGTGTGCATTATTATTATATTTTATTGACTATAGTATGAATTTTAGAAAAATGTTAAAAGTGCTGAAGTGAAAATGGACATAGACAAAGAAATAGAAGTGATAATTGACTTGGTTTAGCCATGGGAGGAGTAAAAGACCTGGAAGAAAATTGGATTAGTCATTTCATTGAATTAGGAAATGTACTTATGAAAAGAAGAGAATTATGTCAAGGAAATGATACAAATTTCAGTTTTTGGGCTGTACATCTTGAGGTTGTTGTATAAATTACACTTTCTTGTATTAACTTGGCAAAAAATCCACTACTTAATGATTTTTTCAGCAGACAAGTTTCAGGTTAAGTCACCGTATTCAATGCTGTAAATCACTGATAAGACTGTTGCTCAGGTGTGTTGTGTTGGTGTGAGTCTGTGGTGTATTTCTGTTCTGTGGTGGGTTATTGTTCATAGAATAGTTGTTAATTATGTGCTCAAATATAGTATTTGATTGTGAGTGCGTTTTGTCATTTAGAATGTGTTGTGGATAGTATTTGTGGTGTTTATGTATCTCGTAGTTTTCTACTATGTTAAGTTTGTTGCTTTTTTAATGTAGAGTAGGATTTTTAGATTTGTGTCTATGTCAGTCTGTGAGTGTAGTGTGTTTTGTATGTGTATGGCGAAATTTGATTTGGGTTGTGTCTTTCTTATCTGTTTTACATGTTTGTTGTATCTTGTGGTAAATGTTCTCCCTGTTTGTCCTATGTAAAAGCTGGGACAGTTGTTGCATGAAGTCTTCATACGCCTGACCAACATATATGTTATGTACTTTTGTGTTTGTGTGTTATTGTTTTATGTTGTATTATTTGTGGTTTGTTTCTTGCACATTATGTTGTCTATCGAGGCGTGTTTGTTTGTATCCGTTTTTATAGGCTATGTGTTTTATTGGGTTTAGTTAGTTTATTTTGTCTTCATTGTTCATGGGTATGTTGATTAGTCGGAGTATCATGGAGAGAAAGGCAGCATTTTTGTGTTGTGTGGAAGATTGGGCGTGTTGTGTATAACTCTGTCAGCAGTGATGGGTTTCCTGTATATTTTGAATGTGTGTTTGTTGTTTCGTTTTATTATCTTTAGATCTAAGAAGTTGATTTTGATATGTTATTCTTTCTCTGGTGTGAAGTTTATGTTGTGTAATTTGTTTATGTAATTGTGGATGGTGTTTATATGTTGTATGTTGCCGTTGTATAGGATTAGGATGTCATCTACGTCTGTACCAATATATTATTTTGTGGCAGCCTTTGTTTTGTGTGTATTATTTGTTGTTGTATGTGAAGTAATTCTGAGAAGTGATTGTTTCTTTTAGTGTTATTATTTCTTTGGTTGTGTTGTTTTGTTTGAAGTTGTTTATTGTTTCTTTGACGGGTATGTTTGTGTATTGGTTGGTGATGTCAAAGGATGATGTAGAGTTTATGGGGTATGTGTGTGTGTGTGTTTTTTGTAATATATGTTGTTTTTTACACTGGTGTGGCTATGAAGTGTGATGTTTTTTCTTATTATTTTGTCTAGGTGTTTCGGGATTTTGGGTGAGGGCGCTGATGTTTTCATTATTAGTGGGCGTATTTGTATATCTGTTTTGTGTATTTCAGGTAAGGCGTTGAGTGTTGGTGCTTGTAGTTTAATTTGTGTAAGGTATCGTTTTTATTCTTTGTTTATTATGTGTGTGTGCGCATTTGTTTGTTATTTTTTATTTTTGTGTGGAATTTGTTTGTGAGGTTTATGGGTGTTTCTGTGATGTCATTGCTTTTAAAATATGATAGTACTTTTTTGTGTGTCGGTTTTGTGTAATTACAGTGATGTTGGCTTTGTCTGCTCTTTTGTTGTCTTTGTTTGTGTGTTATTGAGTATAATGTATTGTTTCATTTTTTTTAATAAACAACAATAACACACCACAGAAAAGAAATACACCACAGATCTACACCAACACAACACACCTGAGCAACCGTCTTGTCAGTGATTCACATCATTGAATAATGCGCTGACCTAGCACAAAATGCGTTTGCTGAAAAAAACAGTAAGTAGTGGTTTTTTTGCCAAGTTAATACAAAAAAGTGTAAATAATTTGACAATGGTAGTAAGAAATCTTCTTTGGATAGAGTGGAGTGGAAGCTGGGTATGGATAAATGGCAAAAGTTATAGAAGTTAAGCAGTAGGCATCAAGTGAGATCAGAGTAGAGGCTGCAAAACATGCTTTTACAATCCATGCCTGAAAAATAAGTCTTAATGCCTTGTAAATGACATTTGTAGGTTTTATAAAAAAATATTATATTGCAAAGTGGTTACTGTGTGCACTAGATATACTAATAAGGTATTTACTATGAATATACAATAGGGAATCATTGATTTAACATGGTTAGCTTTTTAAAATTGTAATGCCTTGATCTTGACCATTAATCAGAAATTGATTACCCTTTAATTTTTAAAACGGGAACTTGCTAATTACCCCCTAAACAACATAAAAAAATAAGTATATATTCTGCCATTTTGCCTGAATTGTAATTAAAATAATATAGATTTGAGTGGGCCTTTGAAATTCAAGAGAAACATGAAATTTTAAATACCTGTTGTTTTCAAACTTTAAGTTATGATTTCTGTTTTAAAAAATATTTGGTGCTTTTTATCACCTAAGTTTGTATATAAGGAGTGTAAACGCCTTTAACTATTTAAAAATATATAGTAAACAGTTAACCTAATTTTTTAACACAAAATTTTCTGTTATTATAGAGTTATTATTACATCTAATAGATATGTTTGGAATTACAGCAGCCCTCAGTTTAGTCCTGCCTTCTCAGAACCTCCTAGTCCTTGGGCAGATGATGGCGAGGGAAATGGAGGTCCACACTCTCATTATAATCAGAGAAATACTCTTAAGATGGAGGCTGATGAAGCCTTAGGTAACAATGCCACCATTTCATGTGTGCTGTATTCTAACATCAACCATCCTGAATGGAAAAAAGAGTATCCAAGTAAGTACATTGTTTGTTTTTTATTAACTTTTTTTTGCTACAGAAGCACATAAAATTTACCTATATTTAAAAGTACCTAACTAAGTGAATACATAATTGCTTACGCGTTTCTAAACATGGTTCCTTTTACAAAGCTCACACTTTTACTCAGAGTAGCGGGTTAGCTTCGTAAAACGAAAGAATGTTTTGAAACGCGGCAGCAAGTAAGGAATTACTTATCACTTAGTTAAGTACCACACAGACCACTGTGTGGTTGAAATATATCATTGTTTAAGTGCTTTTATGTGTTTCTATTTCAAGACTACAGAGTGGACTCTTACCAAGGTAAGTCTGTCAGTCTCCTAGTCCAAAAAATCTATATATATATATTTTAAAACAACACAGGTTATTCAAATACAAGAATATTTATTATTTTATATCCAAAGCTTTTCGTTGGCAAACAGTACCGACATCATCAGGAATGAAAATTACAATAATATATTATTGCAATCTTCATTGCAATTGTATTTTTCATTCCTGATGATGTTGGTACTGTTTGCCAACGAAAAGCTTTGGATATAAAATAATAAATATTCTTGTACTTGAATAACCTGTGTTGTTTTAAATTATTAAACAAGAAAACGTATTTTATATATATATATATATATATATATATATATATATATATATATATATATATATATATAAATATATAAATATATTTATAGGTTAGTTTTGGTTGGTAAAGATTATTTAGATTTTTTGGACTAGGAGACTGACAGACTTACCTTGGTAAGAGTCCACTCTGTAGTCTTGAAATAGAAACACATAAAAGCACTTAAACAATGATATATTTCAACCACACAGTGGTCTTTGTCAATCGAAGAGAAAACACAAAAAGAAATATGAGAGAATGAAATATCTCTCTTTTCGATTGACAAAGACCACTGTGTGGTTGAAAAATATATCATTGTTTAAGTGCTTTTATGTGTTTCTATTTCAAGACTACAGAGTGGACTCTTACCAAGGTAAGTCTGTCAGTCTCCTAGTCCAAAAAATCTAAATAATCTTTACCAACCAAAACTAACCTAAAAATATATATATATATATATATATATATTCCTGATATTTGATATTATCCATTGTTTTTCCGTTGCACTGACTTTATGAAGTTCATATATATATATATATATATATATATATATATATATATATATATATATAATATATAATATATATATACATTCTTGATATTTTACGTTATCCATTGTTTTTCCGTTGCACTGACTTTATGAAGTTAATATATATCTATTGTAAGTAATTTTATCCACCATTAAGTGCAATGATTTTACACACAAGGTAAAATCATTGCACGTAATGGTGGATAAAATTACTTACAATAGTAATATATTAACTTCATATATATATATATATATATATATATATATATATTATAACATAATTTCCTAAAGACGCTATACAACGGGGTTTTACTATTAAATATTTAAATGAATAATTAATTCTTTATTATTTATTTTTCTAATAATCGTACCCCACGTTGGTGTGCCAAATGTAATGTATTTATAAAACGCAACGGGGTTTATTATTATTATTTATTTTATTTAAATGAAGATATTTTATTTCTAGTTAAAACACAAACTACTCAGGAACAATTCATAATTCTTTATTATAACATTTCTTATTTCAACATTTAAAACAATACACACAAAACAAAAATTTATAACTTAACAAGTTTTAACAAACTCGGTTTAACTCTTATTTCTTTTGATTTTATAGCTACACAATTTTAATATACCCTAGGCTAATTTTACGATCTCTTATTATCTCGGGGTTCATAGCATGGGCTATATTTTTTTAATTCTTAGGTTAATTAAATAAATTTTGAAAAACAATACTAAATTTTGAAATTAATTTTAATAAATATTTTCCTGATGGAAATACTTTAATTTTGAATAAGCAAAAAAGCGAAACTATTTGAACTGGATTATGATCTTATTACTATTAATCACAAGATATTCTAATGTACAATTTTAAACTTCCCTATTATCCTAAGAGTCCACTAAAGTTTATTTTTTTTATATAGCGCTAGGTACTTAACTTATCAAATAACGGCGAATGGCTGCTTGCTCACACGTAGAATTCCGTTCTCTTTAATTTTCACTTTTTTACACACTTAAATTGGTTTTAGTTCTTTCAAATTATATTTTCACTGTACTATATCTTTTAATTTTCTTATTCCTGTTTAATCTGGCCAAGTTTCCTCACAAAACTGTATAATTTTGACGAAGTTTCTAATCAATAGAATTTTGACTGGTCCTGGCAGATTCGCTACCTTACTCGGCGTCCCATGCCAGACCGATTCTAACTACGCGTCCTTAGATTCTCTTTTAAAATGTTACAAATATGGTGGCCTCCTTCTTCTTAAAAAAAAACATATGGATTATAATTTAGTTCAATTTCTTCTCACTATAGTCGACTGCACACTTGACCTATTTCTTTACCTTCACATCTGTTAATGTCAACGAACTATTTTCACCGGTTTTAATTTCGTTAACATACTGTTTCAATTTTCCGATCCTCAACCAACCTTCCAGTGTTTATTTAATTACTGTTATTAGTGTGTGAAGTGTCTTTGTGTTTAATTTTTGTAATATTTTGAATTGTGTGTGTTTTGACTGGACTTTTCCAAACATAACCTTTCATTGTTTACAATCGTTTTTCACTTTTTCCTTCAAGTAATTACTTATGCCCTATTTTACTAATATTTACAATTTTGTTTAACATATAACTATTATTAGATTATCTTGTTTTAAATTTTATTTGATACAACAAATTTCTTTATGTATTTACAGTTCAAATATCTTATTTACTAATCTAGGCTTTTACCTAAATTTAGTTTCAATTTTAACCTAACCAATCTTTTAATGAATTTCTTTTTAAATTTTGTGTGAGTTATTTCTAATATATTCTTCCAATTCTTAAATAATATTATATAGCCCATTCTATAAATGTTACAATATATATATTGTAATGTTTTTATAAAACGCTTTACAATTATTTTTTTCTATTAAATATTTATTTTATTGATGATATCAAATTTCTATTTAGAACAAAAACACTTACTCAGGAACAATTCATAATTCTTTATTATCACAATTTCATCTCAACATTTAAACAATAAACACAAAACAAAAATTTATAACTTAACAAGTTTTAACAAACTCGGTTTAACTCTTATTTCTTTTGATTTTATAGTTACACAATTTTAATACCCTTGGCTAATTTTACTATCTCTTACAATCTCGGGGTTTATAGCATGGGCTATATTTTTACTTCTTTTGTTAATTAAATAAATTTTGAAAAACAATATTAAATTTTGAAATTAGTTTTAATAAATATTTTCCTGATGGAAAAACTTTAATTTGGAATAAGCAAAAAGGCGAAACTATTTGAACTGGATTATGATCTTATTTCTATTAATCACAAGATATTCTAATGTACAAAATTAAACTTCCCTATTATCCTAAGAGTCCACTAAAGTTTATTTTTTTATATAGCGCTAGGTACTTAACTTATCAAATAACGGCGAATGGCTATTTGCTCAGAGGTAGAATTCCGTTCTCTTTAATTTTCACTTTTTACACACTTAAATTCGTGTTAGTTCCTTTAAATTATATTTACACTTTATTAACTCTTTCAATTCACTTATCCCTGTTCAATCTTGTAAAGTTTCTTCACAAATCTGTATAATTTTGACGAAGTTTCTAATAAGTAGAATTTTGACTGGTCCTGGCAGATTCGCTACTTTACTCGGCGTCCCACGCCAGACTCTAACTACGCGTCCTTAGATTTTAAACAATTGTTTGTTTTTCTAATATGGCGGCTTCCTTCTTCTTAAAAAAAAAATCATATGCTCTAATTGAACGAAGTTCCGTTCCTTCCCACTAGAGTCGACTGCAACTTGACCTATTTCTTTACTTTCACATCTGTTAATGTCAACGAACTATTTTCACCAGTTTTAATTTTGTTAACATACTGTTTCAATTTTCCGATCCTTAACCAACCTTCCAGTGTTTATTTAATTACTATTATTAGTGTGTGAAGTGTCTTTGTGTTTTACTTCTGTAATATTTTGAATTGTGTGTGTTTTGACTGGACTTTTCCAAACATAACCTTTCATTGTTTACAATCGTTTTTCACTTTTTCCTTCAAGTAATTACTTATGCCCTATGTTACTAGTATTTACAATTTTGTTTGACATATAACTATTATTAGATTATCTTGTTTTAAATTTTATTTGATACAACAAATTTCTTTATGTATTTACAGTTCAAATATCTTATTTATATATTACAACCGTTTTATAACCTTTCTAGGCTTTTACCTAAATTTCGTTTCAATTTAATCTAACCAATCTTTTAATGAATTTCTTTTTTTAAATTTTGTGTGAGTTATTTCTAATATATTCTTCCAATTCTTAAATAATAATATATAGCCCATTCTATAAATGTTACAATATATATATATATATATATATATATATATATATATATATATATATTTATTTATTTATTTCACGGTTGTCCATTATTTTTCTGTTCCATTGACTTTATGAAGTTACTATTATTATTACTTGTATATAATTTTACAATAATTATATATATATAAAGTAATTATTGTTCATTGTAAACAATTATTCCAGCACTAAGTGCAATTATTTTTACCTTATGTTATTAGGCACCTTTCGGTCACTTGACCATTGTTGAATCACTGAATTAATTTTCTCTATTTTTCTAGTGATTTTGGTATTTGTTGACTTCATATATGTTTCGTCTTGTGTCACGTGCATGATGCTTTTGAAAAGTACTTCGTCTGCATATGTTGTCTGTTGGCTCATTAAATTGTTGTGTATGTTTTTATAGATGGGGTATATTTCTAGTAAGTTTAGTTCAATTGGGTTATCATTTATTTCAAGTATGGTTAGGTTATTTCTGTAACTTGTTATTTCATGTTCATGTGATATTAGGTGTTCTGCTACATTTGATGCCTTTTTATTTTTAGTTTTGAATGCTCTGCAAATCTTATTTTAAATGATCTGGTGGTTTTTTTATGTAAAATGTGTTGTAGTGGTTACATGTAATTTTGTAGATTCCAGATAGGTTTTGTTTTTCTGCTTGTGGTTTGTGTTATTAAGATATTTTATTATTTTCTTTGTTTGGTTTGTATGTTGGAAGGTAGTGTTCTTTGTTGTATATATTTGTTATTTTTTCTATTTTGTTATTGGTGTATTTATGTTTTAGATAATTTTTTATTATTATTATTTTTTTTTTGTATTCAGGTTGTCATGTTGTGTTGAGGTTAGATTTTTTTTGGAAATTTATTGTACATGTTTTTTATGTGTTTTTGTAACCATTTTCTATTGCTATTTTTGCAATGTTATCTAATTCTTCATTTAATTTTTATTTGTTATCTTGTGTATTTTTATTGCTTTATTTATCATGTTACTGTAAGTGTTAATTTTGTGTGTCCAGGGGTGGTTAGATTTGTTGTGTATTTGTGGTGTTCTTAGAAGCTGGTTTTCTGTGTACTGTAGTTTATATTTTATTATTGTTTATATTTAATGTAATGTCAAGATAGTTAATTGTTCTGTTTGTTTCTGTTTATATATATAATAGTATTCATTACCTAATTAGTTTACATTTTTCGATGAAGCCAGTGGTGGGAAGGTGTCTTTGTAATTATTATTATAAAGTTTTCCTAACAGTATATGCTTATTCCATACTAAGCACTTTATTTTAGCTTGGGGAGAAAGGAGCAAACAGATATTAAAAAAGTGGCGAGCTTTACCTTCAGAAAAGAAAGCTCCGTACTTGCAACAGGCACGTGATAATAGAGCTAATCTACGCATGAAGAAAGCCCAGCAGGTAAATTATTACAGATTTTGTCTTATTTAATGCCTCATATTAATAATTTGTTGAAAAATTTAAGCAGGGAGATCTGGTTAGTTTTACTTTATTATAGTTTACTAAGCCAGAAACTAGAACTTAATATGGTAAATTGAAAAACAATAGTTCTAATGGAACAAGAAGTATATTTTGTAATAAACAGTATAATTTTATTTGAAGGTTATAAAAAAAGCTTTATTGATTTTTCCATTTAAAAATTATCAGGCCTCTAAAACATTTATGCTTTAACCAATTTTATTCAGAACTTGGGAATTTTTCAAAATAGAATACGTTTCATTGGGTTGATTTAGCCTTAAACAAAATTTAATATTGTGTTATAAAAAGTATAAATTTTTATGTAATTTTTAGAAAAGGTCTTAATAAACTTTTAATTCAAGTAATTGGAAGCCACATTCGGTTTCTCTGTACAGTTTTAAAGCAGATGATGTTTATTTCAATAGTTGGAAATCAAAATTTAAATTGGACAAAATAAGTCTTTAGATTACAGTTTTTAGTTTTAAGTATAGATTCTCCTTGATTAAAAAATATTTTTTACCAAGAAAGAAAATAAAGTCATTGCACTTTGGGTAGTTTAGTGCTGCTTTTTTTGGTCATTGGTTCGTCTTTTTATAAGTTGACTATTACCCAGGTATTCATTTACTATTCTTTCTTTTAAAACAAATAATGTGGGTTGATAGCAATTTGTTAATGCATTAGTACTATTGAAAATGTATCATTGGTTTGATTATAGTTTTTTCAGCAATATTTCCAGCTTAACACTACATTTGTAATGCTTAATCATGTCAAGTGTTTTTATTTCTATTTTATTAATAAAAAACTTTGTTTAAAAAAATGTGTTTTTAGAACTCTAACTATTACATGTTTGATATAGCCTTATATATAGTTTATTTTGACATCATGTTGACCCTTTTTCTGTATCTATATAAGATCTTAAAACAGTGTTTCAACTCTAGTTATTGTCTATTATTTTGCCTTTTAATAAACAGTTTTTATTTTTGGATAAAACTGCAACAAAAATTGGTTACATGGTTGTTTCCAAAACTTTAAGCCAGACATGGACTTATACCAGACGATTCAAGTGCAGTAAACTCCCGATTATTCGTATAATAGGGTGGCCCGGCAACACCTGATAATCGAATTCCCCTGATAATCCGCTGTGAACAAAGAATATGCAAAACGATCGATAATTGATATTTATTCCATAAAGTTACACAAATAATGACCCCAGTTAATGCAGTTCACAAATAATCTTCAGAGGACAAAATAAATACAGAAAATAATTTAAAATTTCGATGTATTTGACGGATTATAATATGTACGTTTATATGTCTACCTATTTACAATACGTACATAAGTATATGTCAAAAGTAAGTATGTATGTACATATGTAATTTCCTTTACACATAATACTTTCACTTTTTAACAAAAAAATCTGTCACTTTCGTCTGTTTTTTTGTGAGCATTGATTTTGCTTTAATGTGCGAGTTATGCACAATGATTTAGCTCTAAGTTTCTTGAGAACCATTTTGTCGCACAGTGAAGAGTCGTCTTGCTCCTCTACGTACTGAATAAGGCACTCGACGGACCTCATCGCAGTGTCATGGGTGATCTTAGCTCCCTCATCTTCTATATCGTCATCTTCACTCTCTTCCAAGACCATGCCTGTCAGATAAATAAATAAATGCTGAACGTGTTAATAGCCACCTTGCTCGCCCCTTCTATTTCGCTGGCGCATGTCGGGATGCTTTCCTTTCAATGTAAAAATTAGTACGTACATATTTACATATATATATTCCCTTCATCTTAACCTCTATTAAGCCTTATATGTATTTACGTCGTAATTCACTGTTTGGAAATTTAAACACATGAATCTGATTGGAATAAAAATTGGATATTTGTAAACAATGACAGACCCCCGGATAATCCGCCCACTGATAATCGGGAGTTTACTGTATATACAATAAATCACTTATATTTGTTCAGATTTTGTACGAACCCATGTAAAAATGCAGTTAATTGTATGAAAACTGTCCAGTAATTGTACAAAACCTTCTCATTCAGATTAAAGCATAATTATGTATCAGATAGGCAAAATTTTTGTTTAAATTAAAACTAAAATTCAATAAGTACTTTTCTATCATGGTTCGGAAATCATATACAAGAAATGTAAAGTAATATTTTTTTTTTTTTTAGTTTGCATGTACCTGCGTTCAAAGTGCTATGATAAGGTGTTAATTTTTTTCCAATTAGCCTATTTGAAAGTGAAAGGACAAATAGATGCTACATTTTATTTTTGCGAATATGGGCTACTAACTAATATATGTTAAATTTTGTTTTTGTTGTTTTCTATAATAAGATCAGAATATTTTTTTTTTGCCTGTCTCAAACATCTTAATATTATTGGTTTACAACACATGTTTTATATGGAAAATTTTAAGTCTTCTGTTAGATGTATTGTACACACAAATTGGGTAATATGTAATACTTACTTTTACTTTAATCTTAAAAATTCACTGTATTTAAACAATTTTTTAAACTCAAAATGAAAATTTTTATCATGCATAACTTATGTTTAATTATTAAATTTAAGTATTGATTGATATGAATTTTATGGGTAATAGTCAACAGTGACCTTTTGAAATTAAGCTTAAAATGCACAGTATTGATTTAGTGTGTTCTAACACTTGGGTAAGACTAGAAACAACAAACATAACTTTTGGTTTATAATAGCACATGGAGCCTAAGATAAAACATTAAAAAATAAGTGATCATTATAATTTTATATAACATTTGGTACTATTTCATACAACTTATGATACCTTAGGAAAACTCTGAGTAACTTTAATTTTGACATTCTATTAAGTCAACAATTGCTTAAAAAATAAAATATAATAATGATAATACATGTTTTATAAGTAAGACATACTATTCGTTCAACACAAATAAAACTTTTTACTTAAAACCCTTATGTACATTTCAATTTCAAAGCAATCGTCTTTAGAGGAAATTATTACAAAAATAGCTACATTTTAATTAAGATACATTTTATATGTACATCATCAACTCCTTCACTACACCTCACACTATCTGATTAATCAGTTTGAGCCTAGGTCCCACTTTCTCCTCTCAACCAACAAATATGCCACAGCAATGTCTGATCTATCAAGTTGACATGATAGGCTACTGTTACAGTTTTTGAATTTTCATAGGCTAACATATTTTACAAAAAATAAGACTACAATTATGTCTTAACTGAAAAATACAATTGCGAATTCACAATAAGGCCTTTATAAGATTTAACCTACTTTTGTCATATTTATAAACCATCGGTCATTCAAAATGGTTTAATTTTTTTTAAAAACTAATTTAAGATCTTTTATTTCTAATTTGTAGTTAGTTTTTAGGATATGTTCAGTAATGGTTGATTTTTCCGGTCTTTGAAATTTTATATGACTAATATGTTCATATTAACATTATTTTATAGAACATATTATTGATGTGAAATTTATGATTGCATTGCAATTGAAATGTATATAAAGGTTTAAGTAAAAGGCTTTATTTTTAGTTCAGATGTTTTATGTATTTATTAAATTAAAAAATTTAACAACTCAAGTTGTGAATTCATTATGAAATATAATCAATTATTGTTTTTTTTAAATCAATGTTAGATGTACATTTTTTGTTAAAAGAAAATGACATAATTTATTTCTTTGATGCTTAAAGAGGTATTTAGAAGACAATAGTTAGCATCTCCAAATTAAGTAGAACATTATGAGCAATCCTCACCATCTGCAGATGTATGTCTGAATACTTTAGTTAGCATTTGGTTCATATTTGAATTAGTTGTTCTATAGTGATCAACAGTTTTTATGATGAAATTGAATGGAAAAATACGCTTTGAAAAAACGTAACAAGCTTTTTACTGTACATAATATGATAAATGATCTACAAAAGTTGAAGCAAGTTCAAAAAAGAATAGATGTTATTATTTTGGTTGATTGATGTTGGATGATAAATAATCGTCATAAATTCTTTCCGAATCCATAAATACTATCGAAGCACTTCTCATTTTGTCTCCACCACAGAATTACAAGTATTCCTCTTTTCAAAGATTTTCTTTTACTAAAAATAAGTTTCCTTGGTTTTGCAATTATTTTAATTTTTACTACAACTAACACAGCATAACCAAACATTTTTCCAACAAATAACAATTGAATTAATACAAAGTAGTAAACAGGCGTATTGTTTTACTTCTTTACTTCTTTGTACAGGCATCTAGCTTCAAAAGTAGCCGATAGCCCAATGTCCACAGTATATTATCCTTGCCAGCCCCCAATGCTTTTTGTTTATGAGAATATCTTGCCTTGTTGCCACTTCGGCTCTCAGGAAGTCCCTCATTGGTATGGGGTACGTGCAGTTGAACAAAATGTGCTTTTCGCTTTCATCTTCACGCTCACAAAGTGCACAGATTAGAGAATTTAAAAGATTAAATCTAAATAAATATTCCTCCGTCATTAGATGGCCGGGTCGTGCTTGAGCTGCAAAAGCGGCAATCGGATGTGAAACTTCCCTGAATTTGACCTCACTCAACGGTTCAGGCTGAAATTGAAAAAGGTGACGACCTGTGGCCTCTTCTTACCAAGATTCAGTCCAATATTTATGAAAGTATTTATTTGCCAAGCTTTTACAATACATGAGTGGATACTTGGCTTTAAATGTTGGGTACATATGGGATGCCTGCCGCTTTAGCTGTTTCATCGGCCCTTTCATTTCCTGGTATTCCACAATGCGTGGGTTCCCATTGAAGAATTATGTCCTTTCCCAGGCGTATTGTAAAAATCATAATAATAACATTTAATCTGCAAGTAAAATAGTTAAAAACAAGAGACTTCAAGTCACATTCATGTTTGAGCAGATCAAACGATTGATTGAACAAGGTTATTGCCTATTTTGTGTAACCACTGCTTGTCAACTACCATGTTTTATAATGAACACTACATTTTAAAATGTATTATGAAATGGAAGAATGTTCCTTACAACATTAGATTGGGATGCCAGTTATAAGTTTCAAAGTATCCATGTAAGCTCTAGAGAAATAAAAGTTCATTTATATTTTAATTAATATTAAAACAAACTTATTGAATCAAATTGCTAAAATTTAAGCTTATATACTAATATGATTATTAACAGAATTATGGATAACAGAGTTATGGTTAATATATGATTAACCAAATTCTGAAGCCTTTTGTATGAATATTTTATATCAGCTATAATGTTTTATCTTAGACTACAGAATATTTGTTATATTCTTGAGCAAAAGTATTTAAACAGATTTTAAAACCATATTCACTAGTTGTATTGGGAACTGTACATACAATTGCATACATTTTGTAAAGTTTGTTTTCAATTTATTTAAAATTACTTCTTAGAAAGAAGTGTGTTATAAACAAAAAATATGGTTTGTATTTATTGTTTTAAACTGTATTGTAATAAATTGTCAGAAAATATTCTCTTTTTGAATTTAACTAATTTGATGCCTAAATATTTAAATTTCAATGCTACCCAAGCACAGAAATTTAATGGAGATGTTTAGCTTATATGTATTTAAATTTTATTAGGCAAATCATTCATTATTTTTGATGATAAATAGTGTTTTAATCACATGAAAATTTCAAAATTTAAGTTTTTTAAAAGTCTTTGCCCTTTAAATTTTATTGAAAAACTGTTTCATTTTAAAAATTGACAACCGAACATTGTTAAAAAGTATTTTTGAAAAATATTTAGAATTTTTTAATTTTTATTAAATTTTTTCTTTAAACAGTTTTATCAGCTGATATCACCAACTGAAATTTAATTATTCCAATGAGATTTTAGCCTTCAAAGATTAAAATGCATTACAGTGTTTGTGCCACCAGAGTGGATGTCTTTAATGAAAGGTGAATTAGAATATAATTAATAGAATAATAATAAAAAACCTTAACTAATAATATAAAAAAATTAGTCAAATTCAAATACGATACTGAATGAAAAAAATAAAATATAATTAATAAAATAAACCAAATGGAAAAAATTGTCAGACCTTCCAACTAAATTTATAAAATAAAATATCCAGATTGTTATAAAATATATATTGGACAAAGAAAAAAGAAATTAAAGGACAAATACAAAAACCTCAGGCAAACATTGAACCAAGTATTTGTAACTCAAAGGTGGCCATACATGTCATTAAAATAATGTTAGTAATAAAAGACGTCTAATAAAAAAAAAGTATAAAATGTCTGAAAATAACAATCTGGGAAGATTTACATATTTATAAAGACAAAATATTTATTAAATGAACAATTCCAAATAAAATAAACAATGGCATATTATTCAACATAATAGACAAACTTAACTGCAACATTGACTAGTATAGTGAAAACAAAAATTTAACTGTACTGTTTTACACATGGTCACAGCCTAACACCCCCAACTTCTTTAAGGTAACCCCAATTCTATGTTCAAAACTAAATTGTGTGCATGTGTGTGTGCATGTGCGTGCGTAGTGGGATACAAGATCATTAGAAATTCAAGACTTCAAATCATTGTATAAACTTATGTAGATATTGATTCAAAAAGGATCTTACAGTCTTGAAAATCCAAATAAATTTACAGCGCAGGTTTTAGAGTTATTTTATAGTTAAACATATCAAGTTTTTTACCTAAAAACAATGTGATTTCCATTGGTTACCCTGTACACATCTCTTTTGTAAAAAATTTCTTCCCAAACTTGCTGAAGCATTGAAGGTTCAATGGTGGTGTAAATTCTTTCTCTGAGGTCAGATAGAGAATCCAAAAAATCAGGTACATAAAGTTATCCTTTATGAATTTCTAAAAAAAAAATCGAGGAGTGTTAATTCTAGGGAACATAGAGGTCATACAATTAGTGCATTATGACCAATCCATTAACCTGGAAAGAGAAAATTCAGGACATCAGTTAGTGTTGTGTTGCGCCATCTTACATTAAGAAAACATTTCATGCTTGGTCAATCTCAATCAATCTGTATTTTTAAAACACATATCCTCGTACACTATTCTGTTGATAGTTGTCTTATATGGTAGCAGAACCATTCAATTTTTTGCCAGAAACTTGCTTACAGAGGTGGCTATATTTGTATGTGCATTGTCATGGTGGAAAAACTACCACACTGTCTGCCACAAATCAGATTTGATTGAACACTATTGTCTTATCTTCTTAAAACCTCCAAGTAAAAAACATGATTAACGATCGGCCCTTGTGGAACAAACTGTCATTGAACAAACCCTTCTCATATGAAAAACAAATAAGCTTTTTCTTGATATGTTTGGTTTCACGATTTTTTAAAATATGTTCTCACATAGTATATGTTTCAACTCATGCTTTTTGGTTTTCAGTTAAAACTCGAGGCACTAACTAGGGAGTAACTCTTTTCATTCTCAAATATTCTGTTAAATTTTCAGAACCTAGCTCCAAGACAACCCACTAATCTCTAACATTTCATTAATGGTCTGTTAGCAGTCTACGACCAAAAGTTTTTGAATTTTTTGTAAAGGTTCATCTGTTAAGGCAGTGAATGAATGTTCAGAATGGAGTTTGTAATCAGTCGTCAGGTCACCATTGTTAGAGGGGTGAAACCGCTCAACCACTTTGGGTTTTTTTCATAGCACCATTTTTGTAATCTGTTGACACTAAGAGAGTTTTAGTGGTGTTTTTAGTGACCAGAAAGAAATGTTTTACAGCCACTTGTTCACTCAAATTCTTTATCATGAAAAATGAAGATGAAAAAAACGAAACAAAACTAGCAAAACCTATCACTATAAATAAACAGGTCAAGCCAGGTCAACAAACCATGTAGTACTGAACTGGCACTGAGTAACACTATACACAAATTTGTACTGGAGAGGCCATGCCCTCAGCAAAGCTATTCAGGGAACTCTTAGATACCGCTTGTATTTCACTTTTTCTTAAGAATATCTGTGTTCACACAACTGATTTTATTCCACCGTATTAATATTCAGCTAAATGACTAGGACAACATATTAGAAAACAGAATTTAATATGAATCATTTATTATGAGAGCTCATAAAAATTTCTAATTACCTTGGGTGACTATAGTTCATTAAATACTTCATTGAGTTCTCTGCCCATTCCATCTATGAAATTAAAAATTTATTATGTAAAGAGTTTTCTGTTATATCTAAATTTCTATCATGGGTCTTACAAGAAACATCACAGTTTGCTTCTGTTTATTAATTTGTCACTAAACTATTAAGATAATTATTTGAATTGAGCACAGTAAAGGATTTAGAATTAGATGTTTTATGTTAATTTTTTTCCTTTCTCTATTTGTTAAAAATCCCCTTAACAAATTTTATTTACATTTTTTATAAAATATCTCATATGTGTTCTAGAGTCAACTGCATTGACCAAATTGAGAAATGATTTTTTAAAATGACGTAACCCTCCACTTTTGTTGAGACAACAGAAAATTTAATTTACCTTCTAAGGCACCTGACTTAATGCCAATGGTTACCTAACGTATTTATGAGGATTTTTATGAAATCAGTCAATAAAATAAAAGAAGCTACAAGGATGAATTGTTAACAAGCATGTTTAATGTATATAAAATTATAAACAGCAATTGACACATTGATGAGTTACCCAGAGAATCACTCAGTGATAATGTTAAATTCACTAGAACATTACTGAAACAGCGAAGAAAAATGTTTAAAACAATGAATACAACATTAAGTTTCTTCTAAGTTTTATTTATAAATTAACTTTAAATAATTTATTTTCTTCCAGATATACATTTTGCAATATTGAAATTATTCATGTTTTGGTTAAAAATTGTAGTACAGTCATTTTTAAAATTTTTGTCTATTTAATTTTTAATTTTCATAAAACTATTGTTTTCTATTTATAGCCATATTTTTATAAATTAAATTCCTTACAAAATTTATAACAATGTTCTATTATTTAATTAACAATTCAACAAAGATATTATAAATTGAAGTTAAACAAAATATCTGCAAAACTTATTCTTTTGCTTGTTCAGACATTTTTAGGGGCAATTTATTTGAATTTTGATGTAAAAAAAACATAAAACTAACAGGAGTAATCCAAATCCTGTATTAATGAAATTTCTGAAATGCCAATTTTTACTTTTATTAGAGATTTAAGGCAAAATTTGTTGATATCTATAACTCATAAATATACAATTTTTGTTTAGATAAAATATATCACTATGTTTGTATATTCTTGTTTAACACTTTAGCTGCCACGTTAAACCAATTGGCCGGATTGTCTAGTAGGCTGAACCGAATACCGTCGGGCCATACCGTCGGGCCATGGCCCGACATTGTTGTCTAGTGACAATGTAGATGATGATGTTTATTTGTACTATTTAACCTGTGTTGCTTCTTTTTCAAAAATGAATGCACAGTAATAACAAGCTTCGCACTACTTACAGATATAATTATGATGGTTTTTATTTGATAAAAAAATGCCAACGGTATTATGAACATGATGGTTTTTTAGAAGCTTTTCGTCGGGATTTACGGCCCAACATACATATTTCTTAACAATTTTAGTGAAGTTAGTTGATTATTCCAATCAAAGAAATTGGTTCATTGAAAGAAAATTATCTTTATATACTATCACAATAAAGTAAATAATTTTTAATGACGTATTTTATTGATTTTCACTATTGTTTTCAAAATTTCATAAAAGTTAAAAAATAAGTCAGAAATATTGACTAAATATTTAGTTGTATAATAATTTCTACAAAAACTGTCTTGGTTGAAGTTAAGTACAAACATTGGTACACTTAGATAAATTCATCTTTACTAGGAAGTAGATTATAACGTAAATTTCTTAAAAAGTAAATTACTTAGTTTCAAAACTTTTGTTTGTTATGAACTTTGTGTAGTATTTATCGAACCTAATTGGCCTGACAGAGTTTATTTAGGTATCATTTACGCTATAAAAAAACTGTCTGGCCAATTGGCCTGACACAGGTTTATATATATATTATGATAAGATACATATATGTGTACTGAGATATAATAAATGAACAAAAATTAAGTACACATTATTCAAAAATAGGCTTCAAATATTTTGGCAACTCTCCGGGAAAACGCCGATATTGTGGCTGGCAGCTAAAGTGTTGAAGGTTGAATCATCAGGTAAACGTTTCTGAGATTCTCTCCATACCTCTATGAGTGAGATACCTCAGTATATTTACAAATTATCTAAGAATGATTATGCTGGAAATTGTACAGTTTCAAAATATAACATTTCATTTTTAGTCTAAATCTCAAGGTTGGCAATTTGTTTAAAATTTATTAAACAAATTGTTTTAAATTACTTTAATAATTCTTTGTTTGAATGCAGTAATTTTGCATTACACTTTTTTGGTGAATGCCACTTGTTCAACCTAACTTAACATTTCTGTGCTTAAAAGGTATGTTTGTTGTATGCTTTTTGTGTTTCAATTTGGTTTTTGTCCATGAAATTTTTGTGAGGGTTGAGGTAATGGGTGATTCCATGTGTGTGTTGTGATGCACCTGATCTAACAGATTCCCAAGGAGCTGAGTCCTGTAGGAACACCAACTTCAAGTAACCCAACTTCAGGAACAATTGCAGCATCACAGACAACATCAACAGGGCAGACTGTGGCAGCTCCATCAAAATCTGAGGTAGCTGAGGAACTAATCACTCTCGGTGAAGGATCTGGGAAACAACAGAATCCTCGTGAAGACACACAAAGCACATCCTCTCCTGAAGATTTGCTCCCTAATCCTTCCCCATCATCTTCACAAGAACCTGCACAAACTCTAGTATCTACTGGTTCTAATACTTCACCATTCTTGACTATACCATCGCCTACAACTAACAAATCTATTGAAAATATTCAAGAAACCCAAATAACCCCTTCTTCTGTTGTTCCTACTCCTCCATCATTACCTAATCAGTCGGCCAGAACACCACAAATTACTGCTGTCACACAGTTCCAACCGATTGTTACTGAAATACCTCAAACATTTCCTACTACAATCCCATCTCACCCTTCAACTATCCAATACATTCCATTAATTCCATCAGGTAATGGACAGACTTCAAGCATACGTGCTACTTTCCACATCATTCCAACCAAACCGATTGTTACAACTTCAAATGAAACACAAAGAACAATTTATCAATATGATCGAGGAACCATACACTATCCACCTAATTCTTTACAAATTCTGCAGTCAGTCCCACCTCTGATTATGACATCAAGTTCAGTTCTTTCAGCTGCAGTCCATTCTAATTCAGATCACATTTCACAAGTTGATCAAAAGTCAGCACAGCCTAGAATGTTACAGCTCATTTCAACACAACGTACGGTTACAACTTCTACTTCCCCTCCTCAGATCTCTGTACCTGTTTCTCCTACAATTCGTTCTCAAGTACAATTTATACAGACAATACGAACAACTAACTCTTCTACAAGCAATAATGATGCTCATGATAACAATCCTTCATCTAGAACACCATCAAACCCACCAACTTCTTCACCATTATCTGATCAACATATCCGAGTTTTAACCCCTTCTGAAATAATGCGAACCCTTCCTTCCCTTGGACAAGAAAATTACGACCCTCCACCTTCCACGGTGAGCTCAATCGCACGTTACTCTGTTTTCCTGTCTCTCGTGTATCTCTTCATGTTTTAAAGATTTTTATTTTGAAAAATGTTAGGTAGATGGTGTCAGGTATACGCGAATTTTTAAAATTTCATTTTTGTAGAATATAATTTTTGCTTTATTTACTTTTTTGCATTAAGTTAATAAAAAACCGATTGTTATCTTTCATAAATAGACGTTGAATGGCCAGTTTTGTAGTTTTCAGTTTCAATATCGTTTTTCTTTCTCGGAATATTTTCATTTTAGATGTTTGACTGTTTGTTGTTGATTGAATTATTTTATTTTTTGTTTTTTAATGTAATGTTATTTTCTTTATTTTTGAATCAGTTAAGGTGGTACGGATTTAAGCCGCAATGATGTACTATGTGAAGCTTTTGCATGAAACGTAAGTATTCGTTGGACCAATATGTTAACGATTTTCGGCTAATTTCAATATAAAAACAATTGGAAAAAAGTTTTTTATAACTACATGAACCACAATTTTTGTGTTATTAAATTCAATACATACTCTTACTCTTGAGAAAAATAATTAATTAATTTGTAAATTCTAAATTAATTTGATTTTTTCAATTGATATCTTTTATTAAAACTTTAAAATATTTTAATATAAACTTTAGTAAGATTGAATATTTGAATAAATTAACAGAAATGCCAAATGAACCTGTCATTTATGTCTCGAAATCCCTATAAATTTCACTAAATGTACACCCCTCTTTATGAAATGGATAATGTAGCTCTTAACTTCATTAGTTGTCATATAGATCCCTTACATTTCAAGGTAAATAAAGCTTTTATAATAATTATTTTTCTTCAAATTGCTGGCATACACGTAGGCCTTGAATTATGTTAAAGTTAGTTAAGCTGGCTTATGCTTGAAATGGCTTTGTGATATTTATGAAAGAACTATGCAGATTACTTACTGTTCAATGCCTTTTGAACTTACACAATACAGTATTGTTCCCTTTTTGTGTAATTATTAGTTATGGTAATATAAAAAGCAACACATATTAAATACAAAAAGCTGAACTCATCTGGAAATAGGAAAAGAAAGGAGAATAAATGAGAAATTTCAGAAGAATGTGCTATTTCCCAGAACTCATTTGAACTTCTTTAAAAATGAAGACAAAAATTATAACAGTGTGTGTAATGTTAGAAATAAATACTGAGCAAGAACAGAAAAAGAGCATGGAGGGAATATTTTTATCAGACCAATCTATGAATTGGTTCAAACAGGCAGGTAAAAAAAGAAATCTCTTTAAAGAAAGTCTCTTATTAGATTTGAAGTTGAAAAATTGCCTCTTTCATGTGTAAACATTTCTAAGATTAGGGTGATTTTTAGATCTTCAACAGAGAAAAGGAAATTGTTAAAATGCTTTTTTTGGTAAATGCAAATTTGTGATAATTGGAACTGAAAAAATCCAGACAAATTAATGCAAAAAACGTTTTTTTAATATAGACAAGTTTGATTTATTCACCAAGTTCATAACTAATAAAATATTATACTTAATTAAGGAAAGTGTAGCAATGGTAAATGTGGCAAATAAGAAGTAATAATGTGGATTTAAGTAAATTTTAGGAGTTTGAGAAAGTATTTTAACTATATTGGAAAGTCAGCACAAATTACTAATTTAAATTATGGTTAAAAATGTGGAAATAAAACTTGTGCAGTACTAAGGAAACAAAAAAATATGGATAGAATATGAAATCTGCTTGCAAGATGTTTTTGTAAAAGAAGTTGTACGTTTCAGGAAAGTAAACAGAACAATTATTTTGTTTTTAATTAAAGACTATACTGAACTCGGCAGTATTTCTACATTAGAGTTGTTGTTTTCTCCAAAATTGAGTGCAGAGTGATAATATATGGACAATAGAAAAGTTGAAGAAAATATTTTTGCAGATAACTTTTTAACCTAGAGTGTGCTAGATAGACAAAAAATAAAATAAAGATTTCATGCTCCAAGAAACAATATGGATTTTCTTTTTAAAACAGAAATTGTATTCTGTCCCTCTGTAAATTCAAAACGTATTAAAATATATTTAATTTGTCCTTAAAACTAATAATTAAAAAGGTTGTTAGACTGCAAAATGTAATTTATGATTTATTCCAGTCCTAATAAACTGATAAACATTACTGTAATTCAGTTTATCATATGTAAACATGAAAATTATATATTTTTCTTAAACTTAATTCATGAATTGTTTTAACTGAAGACAAAATGTTTAACTATCACAAACATACACTAGTTTTTATGGATTTTTACGTTTTTATTACAGCTTTGAAATAATTAATTCTTATTAAATTACATTTTTTATCCGTAGTTTAACTGTTTGAAAGCATACACAACCCAGTTTAAAGTAAATATCATATTGCATACACAATCATAAACATTTTTTGTATTTGTAATGAAACTACAATGGAAACTTATTAAAGGAACAAAGTTAACATTAAAAAAAATTTCCTTCAAAATTTTTCAAAATTAAACAAAAAAATTCATATTTGTATTAACTATTAAAAAGCTACAATAGAAATCTTCTAATATATTACAATAACAGTATATCTAAAAAAAATTCATTTAAAATTTAATAACGGCGTTTATTCCTTTATAAGTTAGTGTAATAATAATTTTTTTTATAGGTCCTTAACAATGAGAAGCAAAAAATTGAAATATCAATACTAAATGTTGAATTGGATAATACTGAAATTTTATAAATAAGACACAGTAAAGTTTTGTATTAGTTTTTGTTATAAATTTATTTTAGAGCTTTAAAATAAATGTAATTAAAAGAAAAAATTTGCTTTCTTAAGAAAAATAATAGTTTTGCCAGTTATAAGAATAAGGAAATAGGATGGGGAATTTTACAGAATATAAGTGTCAAATGGTTATTATTAAAAAGTAACTATTTTACCACCTGTAATTGATAATAGAACATAATTCAAAGATAATTCAACGATTTATGGTTTGGTTAAATCTTATGGACTTTGCAAACGTTGTGTAGGATCAAAAAAATACCTTAATTAGTTTTATCTTTCTTTAATAGTAATTTCTTTAAACATTAAGGATAAATCATTTATATTTTTAAAATTGTCTTATTTTTGAATAAATGATTTACGTTTATAAATTTTTTCACTTTGAGATGGAGATTTCGATCAAATATAATCTTGTCTTATGTTCCATTGCTGGTACTACATTCGTTTTGTATTTGTGATTTTGCTAAATATTGTCTAAAAACAGTAAATTTTTACATCAGTTACAATTAGGTAACTGTTACACAAAAGTCAGAATTTTCATGAAATTTTAAAAAACTTTCAAAATTAACAGTTAGTAAGAAAATTAGAAGTCTAAAAAAATTGAAATAAAAATTTGTTCAAGTAGTATAGTTAAATTAATACATATTAATTATATTATACCCTATAAATTGGAGTAATGAATAATCCATATAACTAAAATAAATTAAAATAGAAGCAAACATAATGAAAGTATTTAAAATTTTAAAACAAACAATCGTACACAGCTAAATAAAAAGAAGATTTGAAACTTATCGCATAGATAATGCAAATAATAACATATAATTTTATAATTTAAAACGCAATAAAAATTAAGACCAGTATTATAACTATTTCATGTAAAGGAATTGTAGTTGAAAAATAACATTATAAAAATAGAAATAATAGTTTTCAATAAAACTAAACTAAAGATATTAAACTCATTCATATTTACTTTGGTCTCTTCTTTATTCTTTCTTTTTGTTTTCTCTATATTTTCCTGTCTCATCCTTCATCTCTCCCTGCCTTATCCATCTTGCATCACCACCTTCTAAATATCACATATTGCTTGCTGTTTATGGTTGTGTCTTGTATCTTGGTGGCAGTTGTTTCTACGTGTATCATTTTTGTTCGTTTTGTTTGTGTCATGTTAACTGCATGTTTGTTTTATGTTTGAATTAATTTTCTATTAATATTCTTTTCTCTGTTCCAGGTAAATGTTTTTATTTTAAATTTTATTTTAGAATTAAATATTTTTTCAAGAAACATTTTTATATTCTGTGATTATTTAGTGCTGCTTTTGGTAAATTTGTTTATAGTTTATAATTTAAAAGGCATAAGCATTGGCCTCAAAATAAAAACATTATTATATAGTAAAAAATTAAGTTTGGTTGTTCTGTTACAAAATAACTATCAGATTGGAACTTATAAATTGTAAATTATTTCCACAATTTGTTTTATAAAATTACAAACCACTGAAAGAAATTGATGTATAATTTTAACACACACACACACACGCGCGCACACACACACACACACACACACACACACACACACACGCACGCACACACACACACACACACACACACACACACACACACACACACACACACATACACATACACACACACACACACACATACACATGCCCGCATGCACACACACACACACACACACACACACACACACACACACACACACACACACACACAACACACACACACACACACACACACACATACATACCAGTAAATAAAAAAAAGAACATTACTTTTTATATTTTGTACCTTATCAACTACAAGTTTATACAATTTTTAAAATAATTACATTATTTACATAATTTAAAAACCAATTTTAGACAACAAATTACATGTTTATAAGAACACCTTTATAAAATCACCCTCTTGAGTTAAAAAGTAAATCACTGGTTTTTATATTATAGTTTGTTTTGCATTTATTGCATTTATTTAAACATTGATACCATTTTTTAAAATTTCAATATTTGTTGATTCCATTTTCATGTGAGCTACTAGCTTTCATTAAACACTTGTAAATATTTACACTTGCCTGTGTCAGTACTTGACTATTTACTTGTCAGTCTGAGTTGACATTGGGACACATCTTCCGAAACGACCATCCTCAACAAATATAAGTAAGTGCTACTATAAGCAAGTTTGTAAATATTTACAAGTGTTTAGTTAAATTTTAAATCTTCTATTCTGTAAAATTTGGCTTATGAAGCTTATAACTGTTTATTGCTTTATAAACATTTGGAAGAGTCTGTTGTTTATTTGGTGTGCATTATGAATAACTTTTTTCTGGAATTTAACATAATTATGTAGGAAAGAACTGTTATGAATAGTATAAATCAGATAAGTAAAATAGTTGAGAAATACAAAATTTTTTAGTTGAAATGCGTAAAACATAATGGAAGTTTTTTATACGCATTTCACTTATTCTTTTATATTTTTTTAAAAAAAGCATTAAGTAATCACTGATATAGTTTAAAATAGTTTTTTTTTGTAATTGTTTTGTTAAGTTTCAAATTTTGTTCTAACACTATAGCTGCTTAGATTAGTTTCACTTAAATTATTTTAAATTTAAGTAGAATGGAAACATATTTATTGTCGGTTTGTTAAATATAATTTATTTCAGCATGTGGGGTGTTGGCTAACCTTAACTTCATGTATACATCTTCCCTAAAAATATAACATTTTAACAAAATGTAGATCGAGTTTTATTATTAATGTTTTTTTTTTACAAGAGGTTTGTATGCATTATATTTTAGTCTAAAGTTTAACAATTTATAGAGAAATGTACACAAATAATTTACTGATTCACATGTACACTTTTGTCGCGCTGACTGCTTATGTTTTGTCAGCATAATTATAATATTTTTATTTATTACAGACGTAGATGCGTTTCACAAACAAGTGCTTTGTTCAATGCTACGAGTCATGGACAAGACCAAGTCATGGTATTGTCCGTCACAGACAGCATTGAACAGTGTTTTGATCAAGTATGAAACGTGTCTGTTGGAAAACCTCAGCAAGTAGCGGTTTCTTGCCAAATGAAATATTCATAAAATACTATACATAAAATGTACATACAACCCAGAAACTACAAGTTATAATATTTTCATTCATGAGCATTTGATCAACTAACAGCCCATTTAAATAAATTACCTTTAAGGATTGAATCTTTGATAGGTGTGAAACCCTCGATAATATTAATATAAATTTGGTTAATAAAAATGTATTTCAAGTAACAATTTATGTAAGGATAATTTTTGGGAATATTGCTTTTCTACTTAATCTAAAGTAATTTGTAGAGCCCACTCCAGAGTCCTATGTGATGTGACATTTCTATTTTTATTTTAAGGCAACAACTTTTAATTTTTTGTTAATAACTTTTAATAAGAAATTTATTATGTCCTCTTGTTATATTATAAAGTAAAAACTAAGTAATATATAAAAAAAAAAGAAATAATATCACCTTAAAACATTTAAATTCACAATACATTATGAAAAAATACATCATTAAAAACTAAATAAAAATTCTAAATTAAGAACAGAATAAAAGAGGATTGGCTTTACTAATTAAAACTGACAGATAATAAGTAAGCTGTCTTGGCTTTACAAAAAAAAAAAAACTGTTAATAATGTTGACATGTTATGAAAAAAAATTATGTTTTTAGAAGACCGAGTTCTTTATTCTCCAGCATCATCTAAACACCCAGAAAAACTTAATTTTGTAACACATTACACATTGAAGTTGCTGTATTTAACTGACATTAAAACAGATCCCTGTGCTGCATCAAAAACCTATGTCACAGATTTAACAGATAATTTTATGACGTTTTTAATTTGTATGACTAGATTTGTCTCTTAAATACTTTAATACCTAATGTGACTGAATTATGAAATTTTGGTTTTTCATATTTTTCAAAAATTGTAAGTTTTACCTATTAAAATAGTTTTAACACATTACTGAGAAAATAATTAATTCTACAAGGTGATTAAAAGTTACATTATCATCATAATCCATACTGATTATAAAAATCGCCATATTCAGTTTGGAAGTTTGTCCTGACCAATTTTGGCATTGAATGAACTGTGCGGTTTTCAAGCTCAATTTCAAGTACAGTAGAACTCTAATTATCAAAATCAATTGAGACCCATTTGGAACCATTTGGGTAAGCGAAAATTCGGATAGTTTTTTTTTCTCAAAAAAGGGTCAGCTTTAATTACTGTCTGTGTGTTACAAGTAGAAAAAAACTATGTTTAGCTGTAGTTTTATATTTTTGTATAACCTTCTAAGCTAAAATCTTAACTTTTCAACAAAGAATCAGACCAGATTGGGTTTCTCATAGAACTTGTTGCAAAAATCACATGAAAACTGCATCTTCTAATTTTTTTTTTTGTTGCTGCCTTCATTAATTTTCTTGAAGGATCATCTTCATTTCCAACCACTGACATAAAGTAAAAGAGTAGGTATGTTCCTTCCAATGTCTGAAATCGTTGATCGTCCGAAACATCTCATCTGCTCACTTCTAACTCCTTTATCTGATTGATCTGTAATTAATTTATTGCTAACGATAAGACAACTCATTTTTTTTTAGAAGTCATGGTGATGGACGATACACTCATAAACGAAACAACGGATCGATGCCATCCATTGATTGACTAATCAAAAAGAACAATAACAGTTGAGCTGAGCATCTAGCGACAAACAATTGCCAACTATACAGAACTACACTGAGACGGTGACTCAGCATCCAAATAATGTTGGTGCTGCACCTACACTACCTTCGTAGAGAAAACACCATAGCACATGTAGATTGAATTATTATTTTGGAAACTGAAGTATATTTCTGTTTCTTTTTTCTGCAAATCTGAAAGCGATTCGTATAGTCAGAATTCTTATGATTGGAAATGTAACTGAAATATATAAATAATGAAAATGATAATTTTATTGAAATTTCTTGATAAAATGCTAACAATAGTCTATAATACCAAATGGTACATAGAGGGAGAGATAGAAAGTAAAACGCAATGGTAAATTGTATACAATTCGATTTGATATCAGTCTTATGAATAGAGAAGGTAGTTGTTGTGTTAGCTAAGTGCTTGAGACTTTAATCATTTTATTTGCAACGGTTGTTACACTCAATTTACCAACTGGAGGTTTGTATTCAAAGCCTAGCTGAAGATGCTACTGCTTGATGGGTGCCATTGGTTTGGAAGTGGTTATAGGCAGTGTAGGTGATGTACTTATGCATCTGATATGCTGACACATTTGTTTAACCACTGCCTAAAGCATATCGTGGCCTTGCAATGGTGCTATGATGCAGTTTTGGTAAACATATTGAAAGTGGTGTTGCTGTGGGTCTGTGATGTTCATGTTAGCTAAGCTGTCCCAGGTTACACTTTTTCTTTTTTCTAATTTTTTCTTTATTTTTCTCTAATTTTTTAAATTATATTAATATTTTTAATATTTGTTTATATATATATATATATATATATATATATATATATATATATATATATATATATATATATATATATACACACATACACATCACGAAGAATGTATGGTCTCTCGTCCTGGACTGATGGCTCACATATGCGCCGCTCTGGGTAGTTGAAATGGACCGACGGCTCATATTTGCGACACTGTTTGCATGTTACTTTTGTTCCTCTGACAAATTAGTGGTTATTACACTTTTGCTATTACTTGCGACCAGACTTTTTGTTAACTAAAGGTTGTTAAATTGTTAACTTACACTTGGAGGAAACGGTTTTTTCTTACGACTTCTTCAGCCTCAGGAGCAAAAGTGTAATAAGTAATTAACAACCAGCTCGTCATGAACAGCAACAAGATTTCGAAATTTAAATCAGTGGTTTTTTTAATGGTTTGATATATTTGTATCGGACTATAGACATGTCCAAGGTTATTGTGGGACATTTGGTCTCTCAGTTATTAAGGTCAATGACGTCAAAATACTCCTGACACATTGTCTATTTCTTCCTGCAACATTCTATTCCATTAAAATCACGAAGAATGTACTCTAAATGACATTTATCAACACAGGATGTATCACCTGTCACAAGTGAGAGTACGTTTGTAAATATTCTGTTGGCCTACTGCATATGGAATACAAATGTAAAACTATTTTGTCTCTGATGCAATATTGTTTATAATGTTAGCATCTTATCAATAAGATATATAGCCTATATTAGCAATCTGTCTAGCATGACTAGCCAAGATGAGTTAGTTGGAAGTTTGTTGATGTAAGCCTTAGTATGACATTTCTGTTTTTACGTGTATAGTGTTATTTCTAATATATTACATATCTAAGCCACATCTAAGGTTTTATGTAACTAGCAAAATTTAATAGTCTATATACTTTTTATAATTTATTAAATTTTACATACTTTTAAAAATTTGTTTTCATCAAAATCATATTTGGTTTCGGATTTAAGGGGCTACACTGTAGTGCCTCATACGTGGGAAACCCTTAACATGATAAGATTTCTGTGCTATAGACCGACCGGCCAATACATGGGCAATCCTAAAAAAAACCACCAAAAACAGCAAAAACAAAAATATACAACAAACACACATACACCAAGGGTTTGTATAAAGTATAAATAATTATTATAATAACTTTCCACTTTTGATCTGTAATGAAGGTCAGGCCCAGGTTAACTTGGTTTGTGTGGAAAGATCAAATTCTTACTGCAGGTCCCTTGTGAAAAGCCAGACGGCGCACATATATGTGCTGTTCGATGGTGAATGTGTTAATACACTTTTTTGACAAAATGATTTTCTCAATTACTACCAGAAATTTTAACGAGAAGCAATAAATTAGATACTTAAGGGCCATGGAACAAGGTAATCAGTAACATCCTGTAAAATTATAGATGCTATTAATTATGTTGCTTCGGCATGGAACGAAATCGATCCAGAGGTCATTAAAAACTGTATCATAAAAGCGAATATCAAATGATCTAGGTGTGAACTGGTATTGAAATGTACTGACAATAAAGTTGTGGGTGCCGTATTTTATATCTTCTGACCACGTATCTGTCGATTATAATATCATGACTTGAGAGAAAATATAGAAAATTGTGAAAGACGTTGCTTCGATAGCTTCCAGTACAAATGAAGAGAGCGAGGAAGATGATGTAGAAGAGAGTAGAAGAAGTAGAGTCTCTGTCACCAGTAACAGCACTTAGTGCACTGGCTAATGTGAGACGTTACATTATCAGCATGACCGGAATTTCAGATGACGTTATCGAAAAAGTTAACCAATTGGATACATTGGCTTTAAATTCTCCTTCACAAAAATTAAAACAAAAAAAGATAAAAAATTATTTCAAGAAAATAAGACTAGAAAAATATTTTATCTATTATTTCTCTATTCTTAGAGAAATAAGGTTTATTGTCCGCATATCAAACAGACAGTATTAAGCCATGGGGTTTGATGCAACACAGAGATCCACCACTTTGTCACTTAAATGGAGGTATCAATGTAATCAGGCTCATAATGGTTGATTGCGATGAATTATGAAGATGTTCTTACAATATATGACTTAGGAAGCTCTCACTTTAAAGCCATATTATAAAAATAGATGGAAGTTTATATATCGAAATCTTGTTGCTGTTCATGACGAGCTGGTTATAAATTACAAATTAAACTTTTGTTATTACTTGCAACCAGACATTTGTTAACTAAAAGTTTTAGTTACTAAACTTTTAGTTAACAAATGTCTGGTCGCAAGTAATAACAAAAGTGTAATTTGGAAAGTTTATAGTTTTGATTTACACTAAATTAGTTTGTATGATTAGTTTATACAAGTGAGTAAAACTATTGTTGTAATTTAGATAGTTTTTTACATAGATATTCAGCCACTTGCTCAATTCATAGTTTGTATTATCATTTAAAAACTCAGAATTTTCTGAAATAGTAATGTATTTTCAATAATATTTATTGTAAAACCGCCCCAGGAAACTTCAAAATTATTCAAGATAAATTAACCCATAGCGCCCCATTCACTCATGTCGATCCGTTTATTCTGTTCTTCATTATTGTCTTTTTTTTATATATATATATATATATATTATAACTACAATCACTTTTTCATTCAGTAATCCATTTTACACTGACACTGCTTATCCACTTACAATGAGAGTATTATTGTAAAATATTTCCTACCATGTATTTGTAGATTATATTTTTCACAGGAAAAAACCATGTCAGGTTTTGTGTGAATATATCTACATACCTCTTACACAACCAGAATAATACATTAATATTATTTCTACATACCACTTTCAAGAATAATTCAAGTAAATGAATGTTGAAGGTATCTGTTATTTCTTGTGAACATATAAATTTATGAAAAGAAATGCTGTGAATACATAATTATATGTCTGATTCCTTGCATTCATTGAAAAAACATTGTAAAATTTTGATTTTCCAAATACTCATACTGTATTTTAAATTTTAAATCGAAACAAAAATATAAACATACTAAAATAACTAAAACTAAATATTACAATAACAACAAATATAATATATGTGATGACAATAACAGTCAGAATTTATTTGGTAATTTTACTGATTAAAAAGAATTATATAATCACCAAATAAACCAAAATTACTATATTCCTTTCAGAAATTTATTTATCATTATAGTTAATTTATATTCTTAATTTTATTTTTTGTATATACATCTAAATTATAAAAGCAAAACTTATAAACTGATAGAATTTGTTTTGTAGTTATTAAAGAAAGGTATATATTTATGTTTGGTTTTAACTATCTCTTTACTTAAAATATTAAACCGATTTTTAAAAAATATTAACGAAGTTAAAATATTGTTAACATAATTTTATATAATTTTATGTAATTTTATGACATCTATTTTTAGGAGCAGGACAAGTTACAACAGCAGCAAAAGAACTGTCGAGAAGCTGAGCAGGAACGGGCTTGGAAACAAATGCAGGCATTGAGACAGCAGCAAGCTGCTCAACAGCAGCAGGTTATGCAGGATCAAAGGACTCAAGGTTAGTTGTGTTGGACATTAAATTAATGGATTTTTTATACTGCGACGAATGTAACAAATTCTACATTGGACAAACAGGTCGCAGCTTTAAACAAGAGTCAAAGAACACAAACTCAACATTTTACAACCACATAAAAGATACAGGACACAAATACACAGATATTTACCATAACCTAGAAATCCTACACATCAACAAAAAAGGACCACATCTCAACACAATAGAACAATATGAAATTTACAGACACACACAAAGTACAAACATATTAAACGAACAAACACAATACAAATCACACATACTCTTCGATACTATCAAAAACCTACCTTTAAAACCGTCACCGCTTGAAAAGACACTGATGAAGATCGGCACATAGCGATCGAATTCTGTCTCAGTAAGTCTTAACAAATTTACTAAATTCAAAGTTCGGATAGTCATAAACTATTGTTTAAGTCATTAATAAGATTCACCGAACGTAATAAACTATAAAATTCAAGAAATTAAGGGAGTTGAGTCTTGTTCATGAAGGAGATCTTATACAATAGAAAATCTGATTCACTGTCTTATAGGCCTCTTACTTCTGAAATTATTTTCAAACTTAATTTCATAAGAAGTTAGTTTTTTAATATCAAATGTTTTTATAAATATTTGTAAGATGTTAACGGAATCATCATCCCTTATGGAAATAAATAAACATCTAGGTATGAACCTAAGATGCCAAACTAAGATGGAAACACCACATCAAAAAAGAGAAGGAGGAATTAAAAAGTAAATAATGCAAGCATTATTGGCTCTTGGGTAGAGTTTCAAACCTCTCATCAGAAAATAAAATAAAAATCTACAATCAGATTTTGAAATCGGTTTGGATGTATGACAGTCAACTGTAGGGATGTGCAAAGGAATCCAATGTAGAAGGTCTCCACATGTTCCAAAATAAGGTACTGAGAAATATGGCTAATACTCCTTGTTATGTAAAAATCAAAGATATTCACCGAGATCTAAATATTCCGACGATACTAGAAGAAATAAAGAGGATGGCCAAAAAACATGAAAAGAGACTTCACCTTCATCCAAGTGCAGTAGCTCTTCAACTTCTCTTGTTAACCAGGTCGTGGTTAGAAGATTGAAGAGTACCAAACCATTTGAGTTAGTGTAGTGTTGTGTAGTGCTGTACTAGTTCTAATAAATGCAATTGACAATGTCCAGGCAAGAATTAAAGTTTAAATGGGCACTTCAGTTATATGAGTATTTAGGTTAAGATAATACAAGAAAAGTTAATGGTTGGTATAATAAAATAAATTTTAATAATTTTAAAAACACACACACAGACATACGTTGTAGTCAAAACTAAAAAAATTAACAAGAGATTGATCAGCAAAATTGAGGAAACAATACATCAGTCTATATTATAAGCTGAACATTTTATTGAGTTTAGAGTTTCAGATGTTGAAAACTAAGCTTATGATTTACTATAAATTTTGGAAGCAAATTTATATTATTTGAAAATTTATATAAATTTTATATTATCAACATTTGAGCTAGGTATGAAAAACTATAACAAATATAAATATTTGTCAGTAATTTACTAGAAGAACTAAAGGTTATACATTCACATGTATTAATTATAATGGGAAAAATAAGTAACACTAGTGGCCATTACTACACTTTTATAAAGTTGAATTGTTTTGTTTTTTACTAGTATGCTATTTTGTTCAATATTTATATTGTGCTTCTCATAGCTGCCAATAGAGTACATCGTCAGATGTCAGTGGATGGGGGAGTATTGCAAATGAGTTCTGAACCGCAATCACACCTTACATCACAACTTCAAGTATCCACAGTCCAGGTAAATCAATTGAATGTTAATAGTTTCATATTAATTTTTCTTTTGTAGAAAATATGACATTTTAGAGCTCATGTGATTTAACTACATTTGGTTCTAATATTTATTAGAGTATTTCGGCATTAAAAAAAAAAAATATATATATATATTTTATATTATATATTAGGTTTAATCTTCTCTCCATTTATTATTATTACTAAAACTCGGAGGGACCTTATTGGTGTAGAGCACTTAGCTGTAGCCTTTGTCCATGATTGTGTAATATTACTTTTTTAAAATCATTTTAACCTTAGAATTTGGTTTAATAAAATTTAAAGTGAATAAGAAATACAATTATGTTTCTAAGGGTTTGAAATGGAATGAAGGAAGTATTTACTTTTATGGAATGTAAACAATATATTGTAACATTTTGAAAATAGCAAGTAAGAAAGGCACTATATATAATATAATATAAATTAAATTCAAACCATAAAATAACCAATTATGAAAAAAAGAGAAAAATGTAAACATAACCTAAATTGGCAAAATCGTAATATTTAATCAAGTTTAGAACAATAACCACTGTAAAACAAACAATATAATAGAAACAATTTAATATGTAACAGTTTAAAAAGAACACTAAAACAATGTAAATAAAAATAAAAGCCTTTAAGTGTTAAGAAAAGTGAAACCATGTTAAGATTCACAGAAGTTGACCAAAATGGGATGAACTAGCTTATAAAGTAAGATGTGCGTGCATTGTGAATAGAACAGCTGACAATTTGAACGGAGATATAATATTTAAATGCAGTCACCTGCGAAGAAATTAAAATCTAGTTATTAAGAGCATAAAATGTACAAAAGGCAGTGAATACAGCATCCGTAAAGCCGGTAACAACAATTAAGAAAAGGAAATAGTTTGTTTTAGCCATTTTTGAAATGCTTAGTTAGCGTGGCTTCAGTCCTACGTCTGCTATTCAAGCAAGACGGACGTGTTTCAGAGTAGGCCAGCAAAATTTAACGAATTCAAGTTTGGAGCGGGAGTGTTGGTCTGGAATTGAATTAACATTATGGAATACTTACAACAAAATAAATTAAAACTATTTATTTAAAAAAGATATTATTAAATATTTTATAAAAGGCTGAAAAGTGGAATCGGCAATCTAAAACACTTAAGTATGTAGGCTAGATCCATTAATACATTTTGAAATTTTGCAATCAGACATTTATAAAAGAAAAGAAATTAGAGGAATTTATTATAAAATTAAACTATAAAAGAAAACATTTAGAGAAAATATTAAGGAACAATTTTACTTAGAAAAAGATTGATTTGTAACATAGTTTATAACATTTAAAGATTAGATTTTTTTGTTCTTGTACTTTAGAGTGCCAAATAAGATTTCAGTATTCAAAATTTAAAACCCACCAGATAACCCGAGATTAAGAGAGCTTGTGCTAAATCAAAATTAAAATGAATTTAGGCTAAATTAAATAAAAACTGTTGCTGCCCAAAAGAGAAATACAATTTATAATAATAAGACTTGTAATAAAAGAGGAAACGTATAGAAAATTTGTAAAACTTAAAAAAAAAAAATTGTAATTTATTAATTAAACTTATAATTGTTAAGAAAGTGTTTTTATTATGATACATTAAACTTGTTATAAAAAAAGGAAAGCTCTAGAAAATTTATTTATCTTAAAATAAATTAGAAAAGTTACTAACCTACCTTGATTGAAATATTATTAGAAAAATTACATTTTAAAAACTTCATTCATAATATCATAATAAAACAATTACTTACAATATGAGTGTAAGCAAATATTTAAAATCGACATTTTAAATTATTTTCTATATTTATTTTGTCCTCTGAAGATTATTTGTGAATTGCACTAACCGGGGTCATTATTTGTGTAACTTATGGAATAATAATCGATTATTGATCGTTTTGCGTATTCTTTGTTCATAGCGGATTATCCGGGGAATTCGTTATCCGGCATTGCCGGGCCACCCTATTCCACGGATAATCGTGAGTTTACTGTACTGTAAAACTGCTTAACACATTCAATGTGGACTAGAATTAATGAAGGTACCCCACAAACTAAAAATTTCTCATTCAACATTGAAAGAGTAACGAGATTTTCGTTTTAATTTTAACCAAATGTTTATTGAGTTGAAATTAGATTTTTTTTTGCTTTGAAGTGTGACTCAGCATTTAGGTAAAACATATGAGCGAAAATCTGAGTAAGCAACTCGCAAATCCACTTATATTCTTGTAAAGTTCTTGACTCCTATTTAACTGTATTGTCATAAATTATTTAGAATATTTGTTTATTGTACTTTATAAACTTAGAATCAACATTTGTAAAAATATATTTTTCATTGTTCAAAAAATTTCAGTTATAAAGTTGAGAAATATTCTTGTTTGAATCCTTACTAAATCTTACTAAAACTAGTTTCGTGACTTTTTCTTACAAGGTGGTTATTGGGTAAAATATATTAGTACTGAACAAAAACCAACCATTTTATAATTGACTTATTTCCTAATCAAATTCTAAATTTCAATATCTATTTAAAAACCGACCCTGATTAAACAACAAACTGTTAATTTTGAGTGATTCAATAGTCATCGTCAAGGCTGCTCTCAGACATTGTTCCCGATTTATGACCAATTGAGTGTTTCAAAACTTCTAAAATAAATCAGACATGTTTGCTAATTTCTGCTTTCTATATAAAATATTCTACATTGTAAAAATATAAGATAATACAGAAATTAGATATAAATAAAATAATTGTTAATGGTGGGCAGAATATGAGAAAAAGGTTTGTATTTATTGGAATGAATTAATATAACCTGCAATAGATACAATTGCTATCTTGGAGCCACTTTATTTAAAATTTCATGGATTCATAATTCTGGAAGAAAGGAGGATTGAAAGCAAAGTGAGTTATCCTTTTATTTTTGGTTTATCATTATGCACATCTTTGTTGGTACCCCGGTGCATTGTCTGTTATGAGGAGAACTTTAAAAGGTACGAACTTTTATTTATAAAAACCCCTTTTTTTCCTTAACAAAAAAGTGGAACTATTCTGCAAACAGTTCTCCTTTTTGTTCTCTTTTCATAACACTGGCAAATTATCCTTGTCCTTTTTTTCAGTCCGCTTAGGCAGGGGTTCCCAACTGATAGTACATAAGAATATTTCAGGTGGTTTAGGCCAAGTGGCCTCGTCCCGCCAACCTGGCGATGACTATACCCTCCTCTGCTTTTATTTATTGTTCCGCTCTTCTGGTTCCTCGATCGCCAGTTTGAATCCAGCAGCTCGAACGTTTATATCAACGAGGATGTCGAGAACAGTGGTGATTAGACATTCTAATTTAATGTTTGTTAAGCATATTGCTTAACTGTTGTTGGTTTCTCAAACTAATAAGCGGTTTCACTAAAAAAATCTAAACCGTAATCTTATCGTAAATACGACGAAAGCTACTTCCTGTATGGTTTTATTGTAAAGTCCGGCACAGAAAACTGTGAGAATCCCATTCCTAATTTGTTGTTTGTTTCAAAACAATTTTGAACAAAAGCATGAAGCTTCACCAAAACACTGCATTTTGATTTGTTTGGTAAGCCGATTGAATTTTTTAAAAGAAAATCTACTTCTTGAAAAAAGAAGATAAATGTTTTACAAGCTTTGTAAGTACTGGTACTAAACTTAATGTGTTATGTGAAAAGCCAGTCAGAGAAATTGAAAAAATACCATTGTCAAACAAAGAAGCGAATTGCCGAAATATCTTCCTATATTGCAGAACAAGTGTATTTAAAACTTCAAAAATGCACATATCTTGGACTTCAAGTAGACGAAATCATAGACATAACAAACATGGAACAGCTACTTGTATTTGTACGATTTGATTATCCTGAACAGTTATACAAGAATTTTTGTTCTGCTAACCACTTGAATTAAACACTACAGCGATACTCATTTTCAATATAAGTATTTGCTCAAAATAGGGATCTCTTAGCCAAAGTATTTTGGTTTATACACAATTAGAGCAAAAGTTTTGTCAGGAAAATTGACAGAACTAGCAGCAAGTATAAAGAAAGTTGCTCCAGAATACTGAAGTACACATTTTGTAATCCACCAGGAAGCATCAGCTGCTAAAGATGTGGCAGAAAATCTGACCTCTGTTTTATCAGATACTGTGAAAGTTATTAACTTAATAAAGGTTAGGGGTCCTATTTCAAGATTACTCTCCTTGAATTGTGAAGATATGGCGAGTTCAAAACTCTTCTATTGCATACAGAAGTGAGATGGTTATCTCGTGGCAAAATTTTCACCCGTATTTTTTAACTAAGGTCTGAAGTTTAAATGCTTCTAACTGAAAAAAAAAAAAATAGTGACATGAAAAACGTGTTCTGTGATGGAGAAGGGTTGTCAAGATTGGCATAACTATCTGAAATTTTTTATAGACTCAACACATTGAACATGAGTCTTCAGGGAGCATATACAATACCCTTCACAGCCAATGGCAAAATAAACTCTTTCAAGAAAAAGTTGGTTTTATTATGTGTGCAGATACAGGAGAAGAATGTCTCAGCATTTCCTACATTGTTATATCTTTGGAAGAAAATGATATACCTTTAAAGCCAAATCTGTTTGTTGATACAATTCTGCACTCGGAAGCTCTTCTAGAAAGTTTTAATAATTATTTCTTCGAAGATTATTCCAAACCTGACTGGATCAAAAATTCTTTGATCCACAGTTGGAACTGCGGGAAAAAATTATCGATTCAACTAAACGCAGAGAAATCAATAATAGACTTATAGATTTTGTATAAATCCGAACCTAATGCTCTTCTGGAAAGCTATGCTGGTTTTTATCACATTTTCACTAGTCATTTGTCTGAGAGTGATTTTCTGAACTATTATATGTAAAAAATAAATATAGAAACAAACTATCAAGTTTGAAGAGGACATAAAAGTCAAATCATCCTTTTGGCGAAAGTAAATTTCTCCTCCTTAGATAAGAAAGTTCGTTAAGGCATTCTTTTCTAAAAGAGTCCAGTCTTATCCACATTTAAAACTTAATTGACTGTGCAGCCTTTCTCTGAAATAAAATGTTTAAAATGTGTTGGAAATGAGATGGCGGCTTCATGATCTGCTGATGCTGATACCCTGGCAATTTTCACGCTGTGAAGAGAAAACTGTCTCTCTTGAACTTGTTAAAGCAGCCTTTACTTGCTGAAAATGATTGAGTGTTAGTACGATCACTACCATTTTAAACAAAATGTTCATTCAAACTCCTAACTTTTTCACGAATAAAAACCGAACTAAGGAGTACCCTTTTTTGTGATTGATCTTCCATACACACACTCAGAGCTTTTTCCATTTTTTTCCATTTTTTAATGTTTATATGGTACAGAAAGAGGTAATTTTTGCCAATTGACAAGTCTCTTCTCAAACACTCCTTATATTATCTTCATGTAATGCACTGTTGACTCATCACTAAAATGTTTTGCGACATGTGTTATACTTCTATCACATTTTAAGTTGTCTTGTAATTGAATGTTTATTAATCAACGGCATAAAGTTTTATTGCCTTTTCTTGTCCATATCAGAGTTTGATGACATGGATTGGACCAACAATTGAAAAGAAATTATGAAACTAAACAAAACAGGTATTGATAATTCCATAAGTAGTCTCAACATTATAAAAACTAGCAGATACTACAAGCAGATGCAACACCTGTTTGGTAACTTACGGGAAAAACAAAGTCCGAGCTGGTTAAGGGGGCCGGATATAATTGTTGATGTTTGGATTTCGAAAACTACTGAATCAGTAGTAATTAAATAGTAGTGATGCTAAACTTATCTATGGAATTGGATGCATGCGTTGGAATGACTTATTGTTGTTTGTCACTGATGATAGCGCCACTTGAATAAGGTAGTTTAAAAAACTTTTGATAATGCTGATACTGCCAATCAGCGAATAGCTTCAATGTTTGAAGAAAAATAAAAGATTTGATTTTATATATTGCATACTGCATTAGTAAAGTGGTAATTATCAGTGTTTGTAGAAATAAGAGTTTTAAAACACAATAAAATTCTACTAACATTTATAAGTTAAATTATATGAAGTTATAAATTTTGTGTAGAGGGCATTAAGATACACTGAATATTTTTACCTTCAGTGGATTTATATAAATTACTTTATGCCATCTGCAATGACTTATTGTGCTATTTTTTTAGATTTACCTGATGTATGAAATTCTCTTTATAAGGTTGTGTTCAAAATTTTTTTTGTCTGCTACGAATATTTTTAACTAGAAATAATAGAGTTAAAATCAGATGTTCTGTTTATAGTTTTCTCTTTCCAAATTTTTACTTAGTATTTTGTTGCCAAAAACGCCTATTCTTACCAGATGTTTCAATAAATTCTAATAAATTTGGCCATCTTTTTAATAATAATATATTTAGACATTAGTTGAGCTATAATATATTTAGTGGGTGGTAATGGAGTTCACTATAAACGTGTATTTGTACATTTCTAAATATATTATTTTGTTTAATATTGCTTATAAACCCATTAGCTCTGTTTTGTAATGCTATCTTTAGAAAGATGCAGAATGAATTCGGTCTTTTAAAATTGATATATTATCAATATTTTTAAAGAAATAAAATCAATATATTAGTAACATATATATGTATATATGTTTAATATAAAAATTATATGGTAAAATAATCCTCATCCAAATAATTCTGCTTATGAATTTGCCTAAACAAAATTATGAAATTTGAGGCTTCTAAACATGGATTTTTCTGTTGTCAGGAATCTGGTAGTCTACCATCAATAACTTCACCTAGTGGTGTACGTACTTCTCAACAGTTTCCATCACCTGTGGGACTTAAAGCGCCACTTGTTGGCAGTCCTGTGGGCATTCCTAACTATCCTCGTACTCCAACACCTGCTATGCCAATACGCGGAGTACTCAACTCTACCACTTCTCAAGATCCTTTCAACCCCCCTCGACAGATGCAATCTGTTGTACATCCAACTGGAGTTCAAGGTCAAGAAATGAACAGACAACTTCGGGATTTGTTACAACGACAGCATATTATAAAAAACAAATTGGAGTCGGAGCAGATGATTCAACAAAGAGTCTGGCCTCTTCAAGGTAATGTGACAAGTAATTGAATATTCAGTAGAGTCTTGAAATTCAGAGTGCCGATTTTCCAAGCTTCTGTTAAATTTGAGCCTATTTCTTACTGAGCCCATTTCGTCTAATTGAAAGAAAATGAGTCTGGCTTCCAAGAAATGTTCATATAAATACGGTAAGCTAAGGAAATGAGTAGGGCTTCCAAGAAATGTTCATATAAAGTTCTAAAAACTCTTTTAGTGTATTCTTAATTATATTATTAGGGTTTATTAAAACCCTTATTATTTTTTTAATGGACAGGAACGTATTTCCATGTAATCCGAGTTTTCGGTAAACCAAGAAGGTTTCGGTCCCATCTACCTCGAATTATTGAGGCTCTACTGTATATTTATCTGTGGATCTTAAATTTTAAAATTTGTTAAATAATGGATTTTTTTAATAATTTTAATACATATAATACAATTTTAAAATGTTTTGAGGTTGGAGAACATACAAGAGAAAAATTGTTAGGGCTTAAATACATTAGATTGTTTTTCCCCTTTTTAAAAAACCCAACTTCAACTCAGCTACTTAAAATTTGTATTTTGAATAAATAATTGTATGTGTTTTATGGTGTAGTGTAATCACAATAATTTATCAGTGTGTGTAGATGCATGATGATATATGCATATCAAAAATTACCTTTTAATAGATTGTTACTCCATGACTCAAGTATAATTTTTCTGTGTTATATACTGTTGAAACAAGAACTTTTTAGCTATTTCGAAACAGCAGTTTTGAAATATAAAAATTCTTTTTATAGAAGTCACCCATTGTGTTTAAAGTAATTTTGGAAACATTTATTTTATTTAAATCTTATAACCACTGTTGGAAAAATCTATTTCTTAACTGCTTCAAACAGTTTTTACAAAAGTTCGAGTTTCTAGTTTATACAGGCAGTTTACATACGAGGTGTGACAATTAAGTAATGAGACTGATTCCATAAAAACCGTATATTTAAAAATTATTCTACAACTCTGCCATCCCTTTCAAAATAGTCCCCTTGGGCATCTATACAACGATTTCAGCACATTTTCCATGGTTCAACTAAGATGCTCCCGAATACCTATACTACACACACATAAGATTTTACTATGGACAAGATACATAGATGATATATTAAATATACAAATTTTGTAATATACCAACCTACCATTCACAACGAACACATCATAATACCAAACAAATTAAATACATACAACGAAAAGATACAATTTTCCTTCAAAACAGAAACTACAGTACACAGAAAACCAACTTCCAACTACACCACAATACACAATAAATATAACCACCCTGGACACACAAAATTAACACTTACAGCATGATAAATAAAGCAATAAAATAACAAAGAAAAATTAAATGAAGAATTAGATACAAAAATAGCAATAGAAAATGGATACAACAAACACCTTATAAAAAACATACAGTAAATTTAAAAAAACCCTAACCTCAACACAACACTACAACCTAAACACAAAAATAATAATAAAAAAATTTACCTAACAAACCAAAACAAATAAACCTAAATTTACCTAAAATAAATACACCAATTACAAAATAGAAAAAATAACAAATATATACAATAAAGAACACTACACTCCAACATACAAAGCAGAAAACAAAATAATAAAATATCTTAATAACACAAACCTCAAAACAAATACAGAAAAACAACCAATCAGAAATGTACAAAATTACATGTAACGACTGCAACACATTTACATAGGAAAAACAACCAGATCATTTAAAATAAGATTTGAAAAACATTACAGAGCATTCAAAAATAAAAATACAAAAGCATCAAATATTGCAGCACACCTAATATCACATAAACATGAAATAATAAATTATGAAGATAACCTAACCATACTTGAAATAAATAATAACCCAATAGAACTAAACTCACTAGATAAAATACCACATCTATAAAAACATACACAACAATTAAATGAACATACAGACAACATATGCAGACAAAATACTATTAAAAAACATACACACGGCTCAAGCAGAAATATGTATGACGTCAACAAATACCAACATCACAAACCGAACAACCCCACCAGAAAAATATAAAAAAATAATTTACTGATTCGACAATGGTCAAGTGACCGAAAGGTGCCTCATCACATAAGGTAAAATTATTGCACTTAGTGGTGGAAGAAATTATTTACAATTAATATTAATAACTTCATATATATATATATATATATATATATATATATATATATATATATATATATATATATATATATATATATATATATGAATTTTTTTGGACTTCATAGGAGACTCACAGACTTACCTAAAGGCAATAGTCCAAAACTGCAATCTCTTGGAAATAAGCACATATAAAACACATATAAAACACTTAATACACTTTTATTTGAAATATTTCGATCAACATGATCTTCTTCAGTCAAGAAAGAGAAAAACAAAACACGTGTTTTGTTTTTCTCTTTCTTGACTGAAGAAGATCATGTTGATCGAAATATTTCAAATAAAAGTGTATTAAGTGTTTTATATGTGTTTTATATGTGCTTATTTCCAAGAGATTGCAGTTTTGGACTATTGCCTTTAGATAAGTCTGTCAGTCTCCTATCAAGTCCAAAAAAAATTCCTAAATAAGCTTTAAGCTCTACTAGAACTAACCTATATATATATATATATATATATATATATATATATATATATATATATATATATTTTTAGGTTAGTTCTAGTAGAGCTTAAAGCTTATTTAGGAATTTTTTGGACTTGATAGGAGACTGACAGACTTACCCAAAAGGCAATAGTCCAAAACTGCAATCTCTTGGAAATAAGCACATATAAAAAACACATATAAAACACTTAATACACTTTTATTTGAAATATTTCGATCAACATGATCTTCTTCAGTCAAGAAAGCAAAACAAAAGATTGAAGTGAACCACAGATGTGTATAAACATCCAAATGTCACAGATTCACAGATTTATAGTTTATGATATAGAGCTATATGTGATATGTGTAGAAATTGTTAAATGTGAATCGTGTAAAGATTGGTTACTTGAAACTAGATATTAAAAGTCTGTCAGAAGGAAGGTAATGGAGCTGTTAAACAGCTACCATTTTCTTCCATACTTCTACCATTTTTAACAGCTCCATTACCTTCCTTCTGACAGACTTTTAATATCTAGTTTCAAGTAACCAATCTTTACACGATTCACATTTAACAATTTCTACACATATCACATATAGCTCTATATCATAAACTATAAATCTGTGAATCTGTGACATTTGGATGTTTATACACATCTGTGGTTCACTTCAATCTTTTGTTTTGCTTTCTTGACTGAAGAAGATCATGTTGATCGAAATATTTCAAATAAAAGTGTATTAAGTGTTTTATATGTGTTTTTTATATGTGCTTATTTCCAAGAGATTGCAGTTTTGGACTATTGCCTTTTGGGTAAGTCTGTCAGTCTCCTATCAAGTCCAAAAAATTCCTATATATATATATATATATATATATATATATATATATATATATATATATATATATATATATGAATTGAAAATCATAGTTTTTTGATACATTTATTTATAATACAAATATTTAACATAAAAAAACACATTTGTTATAGTCTATGTGTGTGTATACACTTTTTAAAATCATAGGCAATATGACACAACAAATATAATCCCACTTACAGTTTTGAGTTTATATGCATTGTCATATTGCCTATGTGTTGTGTTTGTATTAGTTTATATGTAATTTTATTTAATATATATTTTTGGATTTTTCTATATGCTCATTAATAATTCAAGAATGATTTCTTTTATTCTTGTTATTAATGTCTGGAAGCTAGTGTGTAAACCTTATATTTATTGTAACATTTTCAGAAGATCAAAGCATAGGTACTTCTACAACTGATACTACAACAGGCGGTCTGTCCCTACTATCTCCTACTGTTTCACAAGCACAGAACACAATCACTTTTGAACCAAATAATTCAGTACCTGCAGGTACTAATTCTCCTACATTCAGACATCCTTTGCCTCCATCTCTAGCTCGTCCTACAAGGTTGCCTCTGCAACAAGGTCAGATGATTATAAGAGGCCAAAGAATGCCACCATTCTCTGATCCTCGAATGCAGGTAATTTTTGCTTTTTAATAATAATTTTTAAAAATGTACAAAATAATCTAGTGAGAGATTTAAATTTATCTTGAACAATATCTAAGGACTGAGGTTGGTATTTAAATAACAAAAAAAACACATTATTAAAGATTTTTTGTGATATTATTGTAACTTTAATAGTGAAATAATATTTGTGCATACAACTTTAAAGTTGTTTGTGCTAATTTATATAGGTTTTCATTCTCTTTGTTAGATTTTTTTAAAGTTTTTTTTTTTATTGGAAGTTTTATACTAAGCATGATAACCAGCAAATCATAACAAGAATTCATAAAAATATCCCCTATTAAATATGCTTTAAAAAAAATTATATTGTAGTTATTGCAACATTTTATAGATTCTTGTTAGAGATGTAAAAGTACCTAACTTTTGAAGTCATGTAAAACAATAATTTCTTAGTTACTAAAAATGTTTTATTAAATCTTCATGTAGGCGTATTAGTAAATAAAAATATCGTGCATAAAATATTTTTCTTAATCATTTTGTTTAATGATTTTATATCATTCTTAATTGTAAATTATTGAATACATTATAGTTAATAAGTCTTCAATTAATGAATTAAAAATAAAAATATCAACAAGAAAAACACATATATCATTTCCATACAGCTTGTATAAATCTCTTGACAGAATTTAAAATAGGTGACAATGTTTGATGATAATAAAATACTGGCTCATAGAAATTAATAACAAAGCAAACTGTCAAAATGTTTCAAAAATTGAGAGTAAAGAAATATATACATATATTTAATGAAAGAAAAATCATTCATGTTGATTAGAGTAGTGGTTACTATAAGTACTGGTTATCCTTTCCTAATGATGATAAGGGATCTGTTGATGTTCCTAAGAGAAATTATAAACAAGTTTGTTACAACCATTGGTTCATAATATCAAAAATTTTCAAATAATTAAAAAAAAAAATATCTTGGACTATTAAGGTGTAAGAAGGGAGGCCAGTCACAAATTAGGTTACTCTATAGTTGATGATGAAATTGTTTAAGTTCTAAGAAACCAATTAAATGGGCCTTGAACTAGTTTTTCTTTTGTACTAATGACTAAAATTGTGACCAAATGTCTGATTTTGGTAATAAAACTGCAGTCAATGGCATGGGGTGGGTTGATTACCTTCACCAAACAAGTCTTTCCCTGTTTTCAGAATGAAAGTTACTCCCTAGACGTTTTAAGACGAGAATATTTTTTCAATTTATGAAAGGTTTTTTTTAGGATGATGTCATATATTACAATTAACATAACTGCTTTGAGATTAAAAGGAACTGCCCTTTAAACTAATGTAACAAATTCTGTTGAAAATTTTATTGTAATTTCTTTTTTTAATTTTCTCTGAATAGTGAAAAAACACCCCACTAACAAGTACTATACAGTACATTGTAATTGTTCTGCTGATACTCTTAAGTTTAACACTCATCTGTAATACCTTAAATAGGGAATCATATTAAAAGTTTAATTGAATTTCCGTCTCTCTATTACTGTTAATGTAATCTCTCTTGATAATTAAACGAATATTATACACTAACAGTAAATATATTTTTTCATGTGACACTGGTTAGTAACCATGGCATCTTTTAATATGTACTCAAATGTATTTTTTTTTAATGTACTGCTAAATTTAAAAGTTATATTTCTCTGGGTTAACAAGTATGTTAGTTTTTTCTGTTTGTCAATGTTAATATGTTATGTTGCTATAAAATATCTTCTTGTTTTTAAAATTTTGAATTGTACCAATTTAATTGATCTAATTTGATTTTAAGCTGTATTCTTATGGATATGTTCACAGCATAACAAATATATTATATCAAATAATGAGAACTGTAGTGAAAAGTCTATTTGTTCACTAATATAAAAGGAATTCATAATTACTGTAAACCTTTGATGGTTCAATATTCAATAACTCTTCAACAAGTTCATATATTTTAGCACTATGTGACAGAGGAGTGATCAGTGCCTCGACAAGTCCTTATTTCTCACTTCTTGGAGTAAGATGTCAGTTTGTGCCATTGCAGTTAGACAAGGTTTCATTCTGTTATACTAGAGTCCTATTTTAAAAAGTGTTCCTTATATTTATGAGGCAATTGTATGGTTTGGTAAAGAGAATATATTAATATAAATGGATTTATTAAATATGTGCATTTTTCATATTAAGTATTTGTATTCCTTATTAATATTTGTATGCAAATAATGCATACAAATACACTCCATAAAATTTGACATTTCGATACTTTCAACACCTCAGTTCACAAAATGTTTAATTATCTAAGGTCTAATCTAGAAATAAGTTTACTATTATATTATAATTACAAATTTAAATCCTTTATACTAATGTAGTAAAGTTATTGTGTTATTGTGGATTTGGTTATATTAGTTAACCAGTAAAAGGTTGTCTTTTGATTAATTTCCAGTATTATTGGAAATTGTATCTTACTAAATATAGTGCACTACTAACATTGTTTTGTATGTTTTATTGTTCTAAATATCAGATTTGTAGATTTCTTTTTCCTTTCCTTGTAGAGCCAACATACTTATAGTAATAGTACTATATAGGAGAGTTTTACTTATCTCTTTGTCATATTGTAGGTAGTAAAACATTTATATAATTCACATTTATAATATTGTTGAATTTATTAATCCAACAAAGAAGTATTGAATTGTTTTTTATACAGTTTATATTTGTATAAACAAGTTAACTCTGAAATACTGAATTTAAAAGAAAATGTCTGATCTATTTTGGGAATACATTTTATATTAGACAAGTTATGAAATTGTTTAATTTAAGGTAGTATATTAAATTGTTTGAACCGAACATTGTCATTCCATCAAGGATAGAACAATATCTATGGCATTAAAAGTATAATTGAGCTATGGATCGAGGTTCTCCTGCCTTTTATACTGTCATTAAATATTTCCTCCTTTTTATTTATAAAACACCCACTTCTAAAACATGATGTTAGGCACTTCTCTAAGATCTTATCAGATAGGTTTACTTTAGGTAAGACATTTCGCCCTTTATTCAAACCATGATTCTACTCCTCTCCTAGTACAAAAATAGCTTTAATTTCCTTCCGTATCTATATCCTTCCTCATCTCTATTCCTTTGCAAGAACCTAGAAAGTAATCACCTTCTTAAGGCTTTGATAAAGAAAAGGACATTATGGGATGGTAATAAGACTTTACATGTAACAGGTCTAATGACCTAAGTGATGCAGACCTGCATATGCGAACCACGGTTTTATCATCACTACCCTTTTGTTCATCCCTTGTAGGATTCACTTTAAGTAAATAATAAGCAAACTAGAATAAGTGATTTACCAAAATGTTAATGTCTGTTGCAGTAGAAGTTAAAATTTTTCCAACATATTGCCACCCACTTTATGGATAATATGGTCCGAAACAAAATACAGTTGTACCTCTCCTCACTACATTTACCTAACAGCACACTTGATGCATTTCTATATTTTGTCAAATGAAAAGGCAAAAAGCCTGCAATTCTTACATGTTCTTAGTGTTTCAGGTTGTACTTTTGAAAGAATAGAGGTAAAAATGCAGATACTGTTACAGATTTCTAGAATGCTTTTCATAAGTTGAAAAACCATTGAAAAGAAACTTTCTAGTAGATAACGTTCAAGATAAGTGATTACCATTAAGCTAATGGTAACTCTAAATATGTTTAAATAAAATCACCTTTATATATATTATTAATGATCTAGTAAACAATAATAAACTGCATGAAATGACGTATATAGACATAGTAATAATGTGGACTTCCAATAGAAAATACTACAAACACCAGTAAATAGTGCTATGTAAAAGGATGAAAATAAATATCGCAAGTGTACTAAATATCTGTGCATTCATTTAAAAAAGAAACTAAATTTGGTTGCACTTGAGAAAATACTATAAACACAGTAAATAGTGCTACATAAACGGGTGAATATAAATATTGCAAGTGTACTAAATATGTAGGCATTCATTTTGAAAATAAACTAATTTTCTTTGGACTTTATTAACATCTAAGGTTAAGTAAGTTGAAGAAATGGTCTAAAAGTTTGATTGTTAAAGCCCTTTACAAAAGATGGAAGAGGAAAGCCATTTTTCAGTCATAATGGGGTCTAGTCTGTTCTTGTTAAAGAAACAATTGATTTTTTTATCTTTTGACAAGGGATTAACAGTTGTCAGTTATATGCTTATAATTATTGAGAGCTTTGTTTGGTTTCAGGGTGTTGACCCTAGGGTCCGTCTTCTTTTGCAGCACCAACAGAGGCCTGGATTTTCTCCTAATAGTCAAATGGTTACTCGACTCTCTGGACCTAGGAACCCTTTAGATCCCTATGATCATCTTGTACAACAAAGACCTGATTTCCAAGGTAGGGTAGGCAAAATCATAGTTAATTAAACAAAAGTTAATACTATCTAATTAAGATCACTTGGGATACATAATAATTTATAATTTGGAAATAATTAACATTTAACTAATACAGTTTAATAAAAAGCATTAATAAAGGCATTAATAAAAAGTTATATAGTATTTATTTTTACAGAAATAGATTTTTACAATTGAACAGGAAACAAACACTATGGCAATAGATATTTTCTTAGTTTTCCTTGTGGCACTTATGTTAATAACCTTTAGACATATAATTATGTATGGTATTATTGTTGTTATTACTCGTTGCTTTAGTATTTTCAAAGTAAAAAATAAACCAGACCTTGAAATACAACAAATGAGATGAGATAATAAAAGAGTCAGATTGATATTAATGTTTCTTTAGGTAACATGACAAAAAATAGGAATGGTAAGTGAAATTTTAATAAAAAATTTTAGTAAATGGTTTAGGTTAATCTTAAAATGTATTAAAATATTATAATAGGATTTAAATGAATATGATTAACTGGAGAATACAATACCTATCATATCAAATGAATATGCAATAGAAATTTTAGAATGAAATCAGTAAATAAGTAAGCAAACTATATTAAGAATAAAATTAAGGATTTTAGTGAGAATGCATCCTAAGACAAATTTAAACTTAAGAAAAATATGAAAATAATTTGGGCCTAATAAATCAGCTCCTCTAATGCACTGATTCCATTGTCCAAATTTAATCATTTACAATAATTAATTATTCAAGAAAAATAATTGAAACGTGACATTAAAACTACCTGTAACTGTCTTAGTAACCCCTATAACAGGCAATTCGTGGAATAAATGATTTGAATGTTATAAAGATATGTCTACTACTATTTATTATATCTGGACTATGTGATTGTAAGCAATTATTGTAAGAGGTTTAAAATATCTTAACAATTTAATTTGAATAAAACGTCAGAGTTAAGTTATCAAAATCATACTTGCTCGTAACAAGAGCTGAATATAGTCAAGATTCTACAGAGGTCATTGGCTATATAGTAGAAATACTTTTGAAACAAAAATTTGTCCAAATTTATCTTCATATTTCTGAATTTGAATAATCTTTGTGTCATTTTGAATTACAGTAATCTCTTGTTGTTCATGGAAGTTTTGTTTGACAAACTTACTGCAAATAGTGAAACCAACTGGAAATGGGAGGGTTACATTTCACATCAAAAATGTTAACATGATGTTAACAGCTTTACTGTACACTTATAATACAGCATGGTATATTTACTTACTACATAATTTTTATTGTTTACTTAACATTTTCCTTCAATCCGAAAACACAAAAATTCTATCAAATATGCGGGCTCACACTCACAAACAGGCACACGTATTCTTCATTATTAAACAGTATTCGTTACATTTTTAAACACCTAATTTTTAGATAAATAATTTTTAACATTGTTTATTTGTTACAATGAAAATATTGGAAAGAAACCCAATACCACCAAAAATAATCAAAAATAATAAATAAAACAAGTTACTTAAGATTAAACCCTTATGTACATTTCGATGACCATGTCATCATCATCAGAGGGTCTTATTACAAAATACAATCTAGCACACAAGAAGTTACACCCTTAAAGGGTTTAATCTTAAGTAACTTGTTTTATTTGTTATTTTTGGTGGTATTGGGGTTCTTTCTAATATTTTCATTGTAATATATTGTACCACTGTGCTCTTGATATTGTGTATTGTTAATTTGATTTTAAAAAACTTTTTTTTAACTTTGTGATTTTTTCTGGTTTTCTACTCTCTTCTTTATACTGATATTACTACTAGCTCTTGATTAAACTTGAATGCTAGATCTAGAGGGAAATCAATTTCAGTAACGGCTGCAGCTGTTTTCCTAACACAGAATTTCACTGACAGCACATTACACATTGGCACAGAGTTTAGTAACACATTTACTGCGGCCCGGCAAATGCAACATTTGGCATGAGCTGACATTATTTATTAAAAAAAAGATATATCCTCTAATGAATTCAGTTCAAAGGCTAAATTATCTATTTAGCACTGTTACACAGTGATGCAAATTCAGGCTGTTCTTAAAATCAATGCTAGCAACTGAATGACACAATAACTTTGGTCGGGAAAAGTGCGGGATATCGATAAGTTTGTACTTTTCAAAACATTGTTGACATCCTCACTAATGTCTTCAAATTCTTCACCGTTAACTCAAAATTCTATTGAGACAGTATCAGTATCAACGTTGTGAATTTCTGGTGAACGTCCTGGTTAACAAAGTTTTGGCATAGTTCTTCCAACATGCATGCACCTATGATGGTTTTAGTTCGTCCATTGAAGTTTTTATTTTAGAAATGCAATTTGCTGTATCATTTCAGCATCGGGTCACAGTGTAAATTTTATTATTTTCCATGGTATTTAATAATTTGCTGAAAGTACACTGAAGATAGCAGGTTTTAAAAATGACAATGACACACTGGTCTAAAGGTTGAATCAAGGCTGATGTGTTTGGTGTTAGGAACAACACTTCCAAGTAAGGATGTAACAAATTTAGTTGTCCTGGGTGTCCAGGTATATTGTCTATTACGAAGAAAACTTTAAAAGAAACTGACTTTGATTTAAAAAAAATACATTCTGCTTCCTTAACAAAAAAAGTGAAGCCATCCTGTAAAACGTTCTCCAGTTACCGCTGCCAAAAAGTGGTTTTCCGTAACAAGGGTAAATAATACTTGTCCGTGGCTTTCAGTGCTCTATGGCCTAGAGATCTATTAACTACCATGTTACTGCTAGAACTACTCTACAGAATACAGTCAAATAATCCTTTGTGGCCTTAAATCTTGGAGCAGATTTCTCCTCCATAGATATAAAGTTTGTGAAGCCATTCTTCTCCAAAACAGTCCGGCCTCATCCGGTTAAAAACTTGATCTACTCTGTAGCCTTTCCTTGTACTAAGATTTTTAAAATGCGTTTGAAGTTTCATGATCCGCTAATGCTGATTCACTGGCAATATTCTTATTGTGAAGATAAAACTGTCTGTTGAACTTTTCATACGAGCCTTTACTTGCTGAAAATGATTGACTGTTGTTACGTTCACCACCGTTTTGAACAAAAGCCTGGCTTTTTCACGAATGAAAATTGTCCACAGTGATACCATATCTTCGATTGATCTTCTATCCTAACACTCGAGCTCTCACCATTTGTTTTTAAATCTTTGTATTGTAACACACAGAGTAAACTTTTGCCAGTTGACGAGTCCCTGCTTTGACACTCCCCTTTATATTTTCTTCATTTTTCTTTATGAAACATGACTTTAGTTCATTTAAGAACCTCAAAATGGTTTCAAATTGTAGATTTGCTTACTAAAAATTTAAAAAAAATTTGTGCACTGTTGGGTTTTATATTACAGCAGCTACAGCATTAAACTAATTTTTAATCTCTTTAAATAAAACTTACATGTGATTTTTATTTATTTATTTAATTTTTATAACGTTTTACAGTTTTTTCTGTTTTATTTGCATTTCAACCACTTTACAAGCACTTTTTGCTTTATAACCGACTCAATAAAATGCATAACCTTCAGGCCCAATTAGTCCATTATAATAAGATTCTACTGTAATTGAAATGGGTTTTTTGTTTTTAGCAGAAGGTTCAGGAGGTAACATTGTAAGACAAATTCCTCCTAGTCTTTGCAATGATTCTTCAAGAATTCAATCAGGAGGAACAGTAGCAAATCCTCCTCTAGACCAACAGAGAATTGCAGGTAGATTTATAGGGATGCAAAAATACATTTGCTTATGAGGAATGACATCAGTATACTGATAATTTATTACTCACTGAATTTACTAAAGTTAAATTTATTCCTATTTTCATAATTTTTTTTCCTTTCAAGGAAATTAATTTATAATTTTTTAGAGAATTTTAAAATTACTGTATCTAAAATATCAAAAAAGTAAAGCTATGGGATGTATTATGTAAGACAATTGGCACATGATTAGTAAGTGACATTTTAAATGTACTAAGTAATAGCTGATAGTTGCTTTAAAAAAAAAAACAGACTGACAATTGTTTAATTACTAATTCGTAATTATTATTAAAACTATGACTAAATAATTATAAATATTCATAATAAAGGAAAGAAAAATACTGCCCATGTTTATCTTTATTATTACTATTACTACAAAAAATTGGTATTGAATCCAGTGGAATAGAATCTGTATTAAATTGTCTCCTGAATGCCTGTCGAATTGCAACGTTCGAGCAGCTGTTGGAAAAGTACATCACTAAAGCCAACAAGTACTCCACTCTCATACACGGGATTGTTATTACAAAAGTATCCATTCCTTCAAATCTTAGAGAACAATCATGAATAGCATGATGCATTCAAAGAACTTAATTTTAACAAGATTTTTGCTACTTTCCAATGTTTAATATCCACTACGTGGTGAGAAATAATGTTCTCATGGAACAATCTGTACTTATACATCATCTTATGTAGACTCTGACGGTTTACAAAATAATTTCTAATTAAAACCAAGCTGTACATTTATTAATAACTTAATAAATGCATTCTTGAATTTTGTAGTCCATTAGGTTTGGCGAATCTTAATTAATCACTTTAACATTAAAGTGATTAATTAGTAAATGCAACTTAAACAACTCAGTTGAGGAAATTGTATGTTTTTTTATAGTATACTTTTTAAGAAGACTCTTACGTCAACATTATACTTTACCGTAATCAACCAATTAAGAAAGAGACAAATGTATAGCACATGCAAGATATTTCAATAATTCATAAATAGCTTTTGCTTAGAAACATTCATCTATAATTATAAAAAAAGTCACCTGTTTTCTGGAAACTGGATATTTTCGATAAAGTACTCTGAAACTGGTCAGCATTTCAGTGTAATTTTGAGAAGTAAAAGTTACCATGTATAATGTTATTAAATTTTACTAGATGTAAGAAACTCTTGGTTAATTTAAGATTCTTCCCCAATATATTGGTCTAGACTTATAAAACAGATTTATGTGTGAGGCTCATAGCCTATTATTAGACATACAAAATAATTCTGAATACATACTCAGAAAGAATGAAAAAAAAAAAAAAAATTGTACACAGTTCATTTCTTAGCTATCAAATCATATTGTTTGTACTGTTTGCTCATGTTCATGCCCATGAAGTAGGAGATGGTTATTTACTGAAGTAATGAAAATAACTTTCTCTAATTTTACTGCACAAACACTTTGATAATCTGGCTGTATTTGTTTGGGATGTAAATTGTTCAATGCATATTTTTAACCAACGTTTGTACAGTAAATTTGTCTTACTTCTTTTTTGTTTTGTTTCTCTAGGTTAGTGAAACTGTAAACAGTATTTAAGTAAGAGGAGATACTTTTTAAAAATTAAACCATACATTTGAGTGCTTGTTAATATGAGCTCATATGTTAATGAGTATCAAATGTTATATAACTGTTGTTACTTTGTTTCATATGTGGAAATATTTGAAATATGTGTAGATTTATAAATTTAATGCACATTGTGATTATGTGGTTAGTTATCGTTATCATTCAGTTATTGTTATAAAAAAAGCTTCTGGCAGATACGATTATAAATCGCGCCGGTTACTGTACATAACAAACAATTTTCAATAATAAACTTTGATTAAAATTTGTATATTACATAAACAAAATTTTACAGCATATAATGTTGTAACTGTTATATAAAAATTGTATTATGTCTCAATAATTCGGTTAGAATGTTTAAAAGATATATTAAAAACAGATTGATGATAAAGAAATTAGTTATTTGTATTGAATAATACTTTTTCATATTAGGTTATACATTTTGTAAGACATAACAATTTGGCATACATTTCATTTTTTGCTACGGCCCTAAATACTTTGATGAGACCATTTAACCACTCAGTAGTTTGCTATTTTTCTGCTTGTTATCACCACTATCCAGCTACGGTTTTTTCTAGAACTCTTATTAATTAATGTAATGAAAAATGGTTATTTGCTTATTTGGCAACATTGTAGTTGGGAAAGGTTGTTAAATACATAACTGATGGTTGACTGCAGACAGCACATACAAACTGTAGTATGGAGACATGGCATGAGGTAAACGTAGTAGTGAAATCTAGGATGATAAATTTATTTAGAGTGATTAAGATATTATGTCTTTTAAATAGTATTGACAAAGGTTTGTAAGTGATAACAGTGGTCAGAGTGAGACTGAGAATAAGTGTGACAATTATGTTGAGGAATCTGTATCTGATATAATATTCCTAGATGTAAACATTATTATTTCTAATGGTAAAAAACCAGTATTTTTCACACAAAAAGAATCATAATAATTAATAATTATTTTTATATTAAACAAACAGGTTCAGATTTGGTCAAACAAGATTATATATTTTTGTATACAAATACACTTTTGTTTCATCTTTGTTATAACAAAATGTTATGGTAACAATTATTGTGATAAGCCGTTTAAATAAAAGATAGTAAAATATATATTAAAAAAATTATTTACTTTAAAGTTTTAAAAATTGAACATAAATTAACAAAACATTTATATAAATTAAAAGTTTGGAATTAAAAAATAACTATTGTATCCTAGTATGTTTGTAACATCACTAAGTTTCATAAACATCTGACTTAAAACACTAAATATATTGAATTGAAAGTAAATACCACTATATTGGCCCAAATTATTTGGATTTTATGTGCAGAGGCGTGGCTAAAGAAATTATTGGTATGGCAAAAAGTTTAAGGAATTTGTGCCTTCAGTATGTGATAGCAAAAATGTCATCCAGTTATCAGTATGAGCAGAAAGCTATTCCCCTACTTAGGTTTTTGTTTGACTTTTCTGATTTCATTTTAGTCATCATCCATAACATTTGTTGTCTCTGTTATAAATCTTGGTGAGTAGAGGGTTTACTTCTCCTTGAAATTATTCATCTTTTCTCTGTAGAAGTTGGGGAGATAAAAATAATTTTTATTTCCTAGTGGAAATTTACATAGAAACATAGTAATTTGTTACAACTGGCATAATTTCTCAGAAATGTGTTTAGTTTTTATTTTTACAATTTATTGTTACTATTTTTCAGTTACTTCTGGAGAAGACAGCCGTGAAGAGATACCTGAAAGTGTTACAGCAGAATTGGAGAAATTAGAACAAGAAGAAGGTAGTACCATTCCTGAAGTTGAAAATGTTGGAGCTATACTAGGGGATTTGGTAGAAGATGACGATGAATTGTTAGGTAGGTGTATTTTAGTTAGAAACTTATGATTTGCGATTTGATTTGTGGTTAATTTTTTTTTTTTTTTTAAATTTCTTACGTCTAATTATTAAATTGATTAATATATATATATATATATATATATTTAGGTTAGTTTTGGTTGGTAAAGTTTATTTAGATTTTTTGGACTAGGAGACTGACAGACTTACCTTGGTAAGAGTCCACTCTGTAGTCTTGAAATAGAAACAATTAAAAGCACTTAAACAATGATATATTTCAACCACACAGTGGTCTTTGTCAATCGAAGAGAAAACACAAAAAGAAATATGAGAGAATGAAATAAAATAAATATATTAAATAAATAGATATTTATTTTATTTCATTCTCTCATATTTCTTTTTGTGTTTTCTCTTCGATTGACAAAGACCACTGTGTGGTTGAAATATATCATTGTTTAAGTGCTTTTATGTGTTTCTATTTCAAGACTACAGAGTGGACTCTTACCAAGGTAAGTCTATCAGTCTCCTAGTCCAACAAATCTAAATAATCTTTACCAACCATATATATATATGAAGTTAATATATTGCTATTGTAAGTAATTTTACCATAAAGACCATAAGAAAACCATAAAAACAAACAGCAACACAAAAATAATAAGTTATGACATAACTAACATGTACCCTAGTATCCCAATAGAAGAAACCATAGAAATAATAAAAAACAAACTAATACACAATAACGAAAAAAGAACTACAATAGATAGTATCATTACGCTAACCAAACACATATGTAACCAAAATTACTTCCAATTTAACAATAAATACTATAAACAAACAACTGGACTCCCCATGGGATCACCCATATCGTCAGTCATGTCAGAAATATATTTACAACACTTTGAACAAATAATAATTAAACCTATACTAAACACACACAATATTTCACTATGGACAAGGTATGTAGATGATATACTTGTAATATACCAACCTACCATTCACAACGAACACATCATAATATTAAACAAACTAAATACATACAACGAAAACAAACAATTCACTGTCGAAACAGAAATAAATAGAACAATCAACTATCTCGACATCACATTAAATATAAATGATAATAAAATAGAAACTACAGTATACAGGAAACCTACATCCAACAACACCACAATACACTACAAATCTAACCACCTCTGGACACACAAAATAAACACTTACAGTAACATGATAAACAAAGCAATAAAATACACACAGGATAACAAACAAAAATTAAATGAAGAATTAGATAACATTACAAAAATAGGAATAGAAAATGGATACAACAAAGACCTTATAAAAAATATATACAATAAATTCACAAAAAAACCTAACCTCAACACAACACTACAACCGGAACACAAAAATAATAAAAATAAAAAAATCTACCTAAAATACAAATACACCAATAACAAAATAGAAAAAATAACAAATATATACAACAAAGAATACTACACTCCAACATACAAACCAAACAACAAAATAAAATATCTTAATAACACAAACCACAAAACAAATACAGAAAAACATAACCTATCAGGAATTTATAAAATTACATATACTGACTGCAATGCATTTTACATAGGGAAAACGACCAGATCATTTAAAACAAGATTTGAAGAACATTACAGAGCATTCAAAAATAAAAATACAAAATTATCAAATGTTGCAGCACACCTAATATCACATAATCATGAAATAACAAACTACGAAAATAACCTAACCATACTTGAAATAAATAATAACCCAATAGAATTAAACTCACTAGAAAAATACCACATTTATAAAAACACACACAACAATTTAATGAACTTAGAGACCACATATACAGAAAACATACTATATAAAAACATCATACACACAGATCAAGAGAAAATGAGTGTAACGTCAACAAATACCAACATCACGGACTGAACATCTACACCAGAAAAATATCAGTGATTCGACAATGGTCAAGTGACCGAAAGGTGCCTCATCACTCAAGGTAAAATCATTGCACTTAATGGTGGTAAAATTACTTACAATAGTAATATATTAACTTCATAAAGTCAGTGCAATGGAAAAACAATGGATAATGTAAAATGTCAAGAATATATATACATATATATATTGTGATATTTCACGACGTCCATTATTTTTCCGTTGCACTGACTTTATGAAGTTATTATTATTACTTGTAAATAATTTTTTCCACCACTAAGTGCAATAATTTTACCTTGTGTGATGAGGTACCTTTCGGTCGCTTGACCATTGTCGAATCACTCAGTGTTGCAGCACACCTAATATCACACAAACATGAAAAAACAAATTACGAAAATAACCTAACTATACTTGAAATAAATAATAACCCAATAGAACTAAACTCACTAGAAAAATACCACATTTATAAAAACATACACAACAATATAATGAACTTACAGACAACATATGCAGACGACATAGTATTCAAAAACATTAAACACACGGCTCAAGAAGAAACAGGTATGATGTCAACAAATACCAACTACACGGACCGAACATCCATACCAGAAAAATAGAGAAAATTAATTCAGTGATTCGACAATGGTCAAGTGACCGAAAGTGCCTCATCACATAAGGTAAAATTATTGCACTTAGTGGCGGAAAAAATTATTTACAAGTAATAATAACTTCATATATATATATATATATATATATATATATATATATATATATATATATATTTTTTTTTTTTTTTTATAAAAAATCTATATATATATATATATATATATATATATAGATTTTTTGGACTAGGAGACTGACAGACTTACCTTGGTAAGAGTCCACACTGTAGTCTTGAAATAGAAACACATAAAAGCACTTAAACAATGATATATTTCAACCACACAGTGGTCTTTGTCAATCAGAAAACAGAGTGGACTCTTACCAAGGTAAGTCTGTCAGTCTCCTAGTCCAAAAAATCTAAATAATCTTTACCAACCAAAACTAACCTATATATATAGATTTTTTGGACTAGGAGACTGACAGACTTACCTTGGTAAGAGTCCACACTGTAGTCTTGAAATAGAAACACATAAAAGCACTTAAACAAAGATATATTTCAACCACATAGTGGTCTTTGTCAATCAGAAAACAGAGTGGACTCTTACCAAGGTAAGTCTGTCAGTCTCCTAGTCCAAAAAATCTAAATAATCTTTACCAACCAAAACTAACCTATATATATATATATATATATATATATATATATATATATATATATATATATATATATATATATATATAGATTTTTTGGACTAGGAGACTGACAGACTTACCTTGGTAAGAGTCCACACTGTAGTCTTGAAATAGTAACACATAAAAGCACTTAAACAATGATATATTTCAACCACACAGTGGTCTTTATCAATCGAAGAGAAAATACAAAAAGAAATATGAGAGAATGAAATAAAATTTTATTTCATTCTCTCATATTTCTTTTTGTGTTTTCTCTTCGATTGATAAAGACCACTGTGTGGTTGAAATATATCATTGTTTAAGTGCTTTTATGTGTTACTATTTCAAGACTACAGTGTGGACTCTTACCAAGGTAAGTCTGTCAGTCTCCTAGTCCAAAAAATCTAAATAATCTTTACCAACCAAAACTAACCTAAAATATATATATATATATATATATATATATATATATATATAGATTTTTTGGACTAGGAGACTGACAGACTTACCTTGGTAAGAGTCCACACTGTAGTCTTGAAATAGAAACACATAAAAGCACTTATACAAAGATATATTTCAACCACATAGTGGTCTTTGTCAATCAGAAAACAGAGTGGACTCTTACCAAGGTAAGTCTGTCAGTCTCCTAGTCCAAAAAATCTAAATAATCTTTACCAACCAAAACTAACCTATATATATATATATATATATATATATATATATATATATATATATATATATATATATATATATATATATATATATATATAATTGAAAGTTAACAGTTTTTTCAAATATTAATTCATTAATTAAATTTATGTTTTGTGGCTAGATTCAAACAGTGTGACTACATGTTGAAGTCCAGGACTCAACTGCTGAAACTCATACATGTACTCATTCAGTTCAGTTTGAATCCAACCTAAAGACATCAACTTTCTTAAATTAAAAACAATAAAATAATATTTGAAAAAAACTATTAACAAATAGTATACACTGGTACCGATGTTTAATTGTAATCATTTAAAAAGTAGCTAAAATAATTTTTTTTTTACCTAGGTATGAATTGACTTGAATTTTTTTTTTTGTATTACTTGTTTCAACTTTTATAGACCAGTGCTAAATGTTCAAAATTCAGTCAATTATAAAATTGTAAAGAAACTGCAAACAAGTCTATGGCGAAGTGTATTGAAGTATAAAATTATGATTAATACTTAATATATTTTGTCAAAATTTGTCTAATGATGCATACTGATCATTTTTTAGGTTTTTATAAAAATAATAACTTTTGTAATTATTGTTATATAACATTACATTGTATAAACTATACATCAAAATAAAAAATGTTAATAATTCAAAAATAAAAAAATGAAATAATTTTTTTATAAAACATATATTTTTGTATATCTTAGTCTATTCAGAAAACTACATACATTTTTTAAAATAAATTCCCTTATTTAATTACATAAATAAATAATCTACGAGTGACAATTATATCATTGTAGAAACTGTTATAATTAAATTAGCAAAGGAATACATCACTAAAATTATTTATTGCAATAAGTTTTGTAAAAAATGTGAATTATGTTTATAAGTACTATTGCAAATTGACTGTGAGTATAATAAGTGTGCAAATTAATACTTCTTGTCTAGAAACTGTCATTCGGATTGTTTGTTTTTGATGGAATGAACAAGAATGGTTTAAAAAACATTGTGAAATACCAAAACCTGATATTTTGTATAAAAAAATGCATATAATTAAATTTTAAGAAACACTTGCAAATACTGTAAGAAATACGTGTGCTTCAATAATACATGGACATATAAAAGTGGACGTGTAAAAAGCATTGATCAACATTACTTTGCTAAAGTTTAAAAATGTTTAATCAATTAAAACGACTTTGTTTTCTATAAGAATTTATTAATTGAAACATCTGGTAATTTTTTTCTGGTAAAAGTTTTGTGAAAACAATAGGCATTTTAATAGTAATTTTAATTTTTCAGCGGAAATGGGAGCCGATTTCAATATCTTGGAGTATGCAGATCCTGAACTGGATACCGTTACAGGTGGAGAAAAAACAAACATTTTGGACGTTGACTTAGAAGAAGAAGAAACAAAAAAAGAGAATGCAAGGTAAATTAAATGAGATTAACAATAAACAAATATTCTTATACAAGAAATTAAGGATAGGATAAGAAACACTCTCAAGAAATGTTTCTAAGAACCTTTAGTTGTGTACAATACACAGGCCCCAATTACAGGGTGTTAGGGTATCATTTTGCTGGGTGCCTGGGTACTGCGGAGTAATTGGAAAGATAAAAGTAGATGAAAGGGCAAAGGTGGCTATAGGTATGATGTCATTGACACATGTCATGGCATCTAACCTTGTGTGCAATTTAAAGAATGTAATATTCCTTGCATAGAATGAATAATATTAAAGTGTGAATGGAAACAAGCTGAGAAAAATCAAGAATCCATGCAGTTTTTCAGTTCGTCCGAATCATAGAGAGGAAGTGAAGGCTACTCGTCTTCCCATCGGCCATTTCTTGTTAATGCATGGATGGTTGATGCTGCACGAGGATCCACCACTATGTCAGTTTTGTGGAGACACCCTCAATGTCAAGCATACTGTAGAGAAGCATCACAGTCACACTCATTCACTTTTGCTGCAGTGTGGCGAGTTGGCCGAGATTCACCTTCGTTACAATCTTCGAGGGAGTTTACAGGTGGTGTCAAGGGACAATGCCACGGCTATTGATTTTCTATGTCATGTTTATTTAATAATCTAGTCTTGAATTTGTAGTAGTAGTATACATTTATTATTAGTAATTCTTAATTTTTAGTTTGTAATAATCTACAAAGACTAATTTAAAAAAAGTGAAAAAGAAAAAAAAGGATAATTAGCATAATTTTTTTAGTGCAAAATAGATATAAGATATAATATTATAATGGATTTTGATTACATATGTAAAAGACCAAATATACTTACAATGTTTAAAAAATTCTCATAAAATTTATAAATTTTGTTAATCAAAAACAGCTTGCACTATTGACTGCTGTTTTATTTTATAATAGCTCTATAAGTATTTTTATATGAATTTGTACATAGTACTAATTCAACTACAAACCTCTCTTAAATATTAAAAATTGAGTTAACATTTTTTTTTTAATACATTGTTCTTAATGTTAGTTATTTTCCTGCATTTAAAAGTAGTTAGACCATAAAAAAGTAAATAAACATGATTTACCTATTTTTTTTTAGTTTCAACTTTATGGGCATCTTTATAAACAAATTTTCCAGCCTTAAAATGATCATCTTGAAAATCTAGTTACACTTCAGTGTGCAAAATTAGATTATTGTGTGAAAAATAATATAATTCTGTGTTTTGCAGTTAACAATGTTTTGAAGAACATACTGTATTTGATAATGTTCTTTAACTCAAAATAATTTAAGATAAATCTTCAAAAAAAGCTTTATTTTCCATTTATTTACTAACGATAAAAGTAATTTTTATAAATCTCAATATAAATGATTCAGTATAAAGAAAATAAATTAGGTATTTTTAATCTAATTTCTAAAATAAATCATTCTTAGTCATATCTGATACTTTTTAAGAACTTATGTATTCAGGGAACATCTAATAACTTCTTTTAACTATGTGCATTATTTTCTTATAACATGCAATAAATATTAGTCTTCATTAAATACATTCCTCAAATAAAAATATAAATATTGAATGAAAAATGTATAAATTTTCATTGAAAATTTTGCAAAAATATTAGCTGTAATTTGTTGTTCAAATTTTTGTGTTAAAAGTAAACATTCTGTATCATTGTTTTTTTATATTATAACATATGATTAGGTAATTTCTCATTACGCAAAATTAAATGTTTTTTCTCAATTAAGAATTTCTGTAGACATGGCTATAAATGTTTTCACTTCTGTCTGCATTCCCAGGAGTGCCATAACCTAAATTCTTATATCAGTATTTAAACCAGCTCCAGGGTTAATGCTTTTTGCTCACATGGGTAAAGATATAGGGCTGAAACTGTGAGGTAAAATACATAAATTTTGTATATAAACTAAATAGCAACCAAGAAAAACATGGCTTATAGAAATATCACATAACTGGCCATTTGTCATTCTTGAAAAATCACTTAGTATATTTAAATAAATAAACAAACAAAAATTACAATATTCTATAAACAAATGTAATATTCATTTTAAATAAAATAATTAAAAAAATGAAATGGTATTATTAAAATAATTGCTATATAACATATATTTTTGTAATTCCACCTGAGTAAAACAATTTGTAATTTCGGGCTGAGTAGTTTATGTCCATAAGATTAGATTTTAATATCAATAAGATTCAAATTAGAATAAAACATTAAGATTTTTTCTAAGATTAACTAGACACTATTAAATATTTAGCTTACACAAATGGATACAACACTACAATAATAGACAAACTATGGCACAGTATACAAAAAAACTTAACACTATAAACAAATACATCACAATACCATACATAAACAGAACATCAAATAAAATAGCCCACAAATTTCAAAAAACATGATTCAAAATAGCATATAAAACTAATAACAATTTACAATATAAAATACAACACAATAACAACAACAAAGGTAAACTACAAGCGCCAGGCATATACAAATTAAACTGCAACAAATTCTACACTGGGCAAACAGGTTGCAGCTTCAAATCAAGAGTCGAGGAACACAATCAGAACCCCAATTCAGCATTTTACAATCACATAAAAGAAACAGGACACAAATACACAGACATTTACCATAACCTATAGATCTTGCACATCAACAAAAAAGGTCCAAATCTCAACACACTAGAACAATATGAAATTTACAAACACACAAAAACACAAAAGACAAACATAATAAATGAACAAACCCAATACAAATCACACATACTCTTTCAAACTATCGAAAAACCTGGCTTTAAAACCGTCATCGCTTAACCTAACAACTCCAAGCAGAAGATACTGATTAAGATCGCCATGGAGCGATCAAAAACGATCTGTCTCAGTAAGTTTTTACAAATTTACAAAATTTAAAGTTCAGATAGTTATAAACTAATGTAAAAGTGATAATTAAGATTTTTTGTTTAGTATCAATAATCGGTCTGAGAAGAAGGAGGATGGAACTCCTGTTCAAAATTCTGCACCTACTTCTGTTATTGAGACAACAACCAGTGACACTACTGTGGAAAAACCACTACCTAGTGTTTCTACTAAGACTACCCAATCTCCTACGAATCAAAACCCTTTACCGTTGATGACAATCACATCATCTAGTAATACCACACCCTCTTCACAGGTATTTGTTGCATTTTTATTTAGTTATTTAGTAGTTTTGTAAATTATTTAATAATTCACCAATTATTTTAAGAAAATTTATTTCTTAGAACAAGCATCAAGAAATTTCAATAACTCATTGTGTATTAGGAGTTGCTAATAATAACCATATTATTAAAAACAATTAATTGTTCTGCAGATGTTTCTTTAAGATCTGCTTCTGATGGGCTTGGAATAATAATTCTGTATATATATATATTCTTGATATTTAACGTTATCCATTGTTTTTCCGTTGCACTGACATTATGAAGTTAATATATTACTATGTGAGTAATTTTATCCACCATTAAGTGCAATAATTTTACCATGAGTGATGAGGCACCTTTCGGTCAATTGACCATTGTCGAATCACTCATGCACAATTAATGCACTTAATGGTGGATAAAATTACTCACATAGTAATATATTAACTTCATATATATATATATATATATATATATATATATATATAAAGTTAATATATTACTATTGTAAGTAATTTTAGTAAACACTATTGTAATAAACAAAATATCAAGAATATATATATATATATATATATATATTCTTGATATTTTGTTTATTTCAATAGTGTTTACTAAAACATATATATATATATATATATATATATATATATATATATATATATATATATATATATATATATATATATATATATATGTATATATGTATGTATATATATATATATATATATATATATATATATATATATATATATATATATATATTTTTTTTTTTTTTTTTAATGCCTTTATGTGTTACTATTTCAAGACTACAGAGTGGACTCTTACCAAGGTAAGTCTGTCAGTCTCCTAGTCCAAAAAATCTATATATATATATATATATATATATATAGGTGTGAGAGTGTCAAAAGTTTTCATTATTTCACAACAGCACCATCTTACATAATCGCAAAAATTCTAGACAAAATCCTAAGATCTAAAATACATATCAACAACACATACAACATAAAAAATGGATACGAATTAATTAATAAAATAAAAACGATAAAAACAAACAGCAACACAAAAATAATAAATTATGACATAACTAACATGTACCCTAGTATCCCAATAGAAGAAACCATAGAAATAATAAAAAACAAACTGATACACAATAACGAAAAAAGAAACATAATAGATAGTATCATTATGCTAACCAAACACATATGTAACCAAAATTACTTCCAATTTAACAATAAATATTATAAACAAACAACAGGACTCCCCATGGGTTCACCCATATCATCTGTCATGTCAGAAATATATTTACAACACTTTGAACAAATAATAATTAAACCTATAATAAACACACACAATATCTCACTATGGACAAGATATGTAGACGATATACTTGTAATATACCAACCTACCATTCACAACGAACACGTCATAATATTAAACAAACTAAATACATACAACGAAAACATACAATTCACCGTTGAAACAGAAACAAATAGAACAATCAACTTCCTCGACATTACTTTAAATATAAATGATAATAAAATAGAAACTACAGTATACAGGAAACCTACTTCCAACAACACCACAATACACTACAAATCTAACCACCCCTGGACACACAAAATTAACACTTACAGTAACATGATAAATAAAGCAATAAAATACACACAGGATAACAAACAAAAATTTAATGAAGAATTAGATAACATTACAAAAATAGCAATAGAAAATGGATACAACAAACACATTATAAAAAATATATACAATAAATTCACAAAAAAACCTAACCTCAACACAACACTACAACCGGAACACGAAAATAATGAAAATAAAAAAATCTACCTAAAATATAAATACACCAATAACAAAATAGAAAAAATAACAAATATATACAACAAAGAATACTACACTCCAACTTACAAACCAAACAACAAAATAATAAAATATCTTAATAACACAAACCACATAACAAATTCAGAAAAACATAACCTATCAGGAATTTACAAAATCACATGCAACAACTGTAACGCTTTATACATAGGAAAAACAACCAGAACATTTAAAATAAGATTTGAAGAACATTATAGAGCATTCAAAAACAAAAATTCAAAAATTATCAAATGTTGCAGCACACCTAATATCCCATAAACACGAAATAACAAATTACGAAAATAACCTAACCATACTGGAAATAAATAACAACCCAATAGAACTAAACTCACTAGAAAAATACCACATTTATAAAAACATACACAACAACTTAATGAATCTACAAACAACATATACAGAAGACATACTATATAGAAATATCATACACACAGATCAAGAAAAAGTGCGTGTTACGTCAACAAACACCAACTTCACAGACCGAACATCCACAACAGAAAAACATCAGTGATTCGACAATGGTCAATTGACCGAAAGGTGCCTCATCACTCAAGGTAAAATTATTGCACTTAATGGTGGATAAAATTACTTACAATAGTAATATATTAACTACACATATATATATATATTTATTCTTGATATTTTACGTTATCCATTGTTTTTCCGTTGCACTGACTTTATGACAATTCCGTTGTACTGACACAACAATTTAATGAATCTACAAACAACATATACAGAAGACATACTACAGTCGGTTCAGAATGTGTTTGCGCCTGATGTAAACACAATCACGAGGCGAACACGTGCAAGGGACGGTAAGCTATGAGTCCGGTTCACAATCATGCATCGGCAATTGGGCTACGTCTTACACTGGTACACTTAATCATTCGAAAAAGAGAATTATAGACTAATGAAAGTAATAAGACTATTCAATAATTTATGCTACAAGTTTTTAACTTACCATGTTATTATTTCATGTTTAAGGGGTCTGCAAAATCCGATTCCGATGACGACGAGGAACTGTCGTCAACAGCTATGACGAATGGCTCGATGTCTTCAATTATATTGTCTAATTTCCACATATTCGACTCTTCAACGTCCACCACATGTTTCACATATTTTTCCCACTTATCAGGTGTAACACGCGAGACACCTTCGGTTAACAGTCTGTGCACCTCTTTAATGTTAAAAGACACATTGTTAGACGCAACATAACCTTTAACCTCAGCCCATACCATTTCTATTGGGTTTAATTCGCAGTGATAAGGAGGGGTTCTCAAAACTATTCTATTTGTTTCTTTAGCAATTTCATCGATAACGTATTTTTTATAATTTGGCCTATGATAGGAAACGAGTTTTAGTAATTCGACCTTCAACATGGATTCATCTGAAAAAATCCCTTTGTCAGTCAACCAATTTCGAATTTGTTGCTTATTCCAACGGGTCGTAGGTAAGCGTTCTACTTGTACAGAATGATACGGAGCGTTGTCCATTACGATAACGCAGTTGTTGTCCAATTTCTGTATTATCGCGGAAAACCATTCTTTAAAATTTTCACCATTCATTTCTGAATGGTAGTCAGTATCTGATTTTGATTCGAAAATCAACAGTCCATCTTCTACAAAACCTTTTTGTGACCCAATATGAGTCACAATAAGTCTCTTACCCTTTCCAGTTGGACATTTTAAACCCGCAGACAGACCCCTCAGAAAAGCATCTTTACTGGAACAGACTGACTTATCTGTCCAAACCTTTGATTTCGTATGGCCTGCATTGACCCACGTTTCGTCCAAATAATAAATCGTACGACCTTCCTCGCGATAGGCTTTTATTTTTCTTAAGTAATCTCTTCTCCATAGAATAATATCTTCTTTGTCCAACAGTATACTTTTACGGTTACGTTTCTCATACCTGAAATTTAGCTTTTTTAATATGTGAAACAAAGTGGTTCGTCTTAGGTTAGGTAAGCCTAACTGTTCGTCGGTATTAACTAAGTGTAGTACTTTATTTAAAGTCGGAAGTTCGTTTTTAAAAAATAACTCGTGTACTTTCTTTCTTATAGCAGTTTTTAAAAAGTCATCCATATTATTAAAAATAGTTTTGGTTTTTGGTTTCCTTTTGGCAGGAGACTTCAGCGTACCCGTTTCTTTTTTTTCTTTAACGATTGAAAAAACACTTCGAGCAGAAATTCCTGCAGATATCGCTACTTTCTGCAAGATGTCTTTGATACGGCATTCTGGATTTTCATCCTTTAAATTTTTATAAAGGCGTAAAATAACTTGTTTTTGCCCGGAGTGTATTACTTGTCCTCGTTTATTTTTTTTGACAGGGGATGACATTGCTTAAAAGTTAATCCTTAAAAACTTAACAACACCACAAACTCACAAACTCAAATATAACAAACAACGATCTTAAATTATTCCGTCACTCACAACTAAAAAATGTTAGGCACAATAAACAGACGAACAAGTGTAACCATGGACGTTTCCAGACTAACTGTTAATCGGGCGGCAGGATATTTCAGTTTTGTCACGAGGTCACTCAGCCAATAGGGTTGCCGAAATCGTTATGTTCACGTGAACAGTTCACCACTCCCTGGCGCAAACACATCCTGAACAGACAGTATATAAAAACATCATACACACAGATCAAGAGAAAGTGCGTGTAACGTCAACAAATACCAATATCACGGACCGAACATCTACACCAGAAAAATATCAGTAATTCGACAATGGTCAAGTGACCGAAAGGTGCCTCATCACTCAAGGTAAAATTATTGCACTTAATGGTGGATAAAATTACTTACAATAGTAATATATTAACTTCATAAAGTCAGTGCAACGGAAAAACATGGATAACGTAAAATATCAAGAATATATATATATATGAAGTTAATATATTACTATTGTAAGGAATTTTTCCACCATTAAGTGCAATGATTTTACCTTGTGTGATGAGGCATCTTTCGGTCACTTGACCATTGTCGAGTCACTGATATTTATGATAGAATCACTGATAGAATTCTTATGTGCTATTAGAAACGGAAATATATATTAACTTATTCCACACATCTTCCGCACATAAATTTATCAGTAAGAGATAAACATCAATATTTAACTTTTAAAGAGCAACGAAATATCTTATAATTTCTCTACCCCTTGCTCCCCTAATTAAATTTTCATGTCCCTTCCTTATTTTTACGTTTACTCCTCCAGCCCTTATCATTCTTGCTTATGAGAATAAACGTAACCATGTACTAATAGAGATTTGGTCCATCACCATTGAGTCATTTATATTTTAACTGTTAACATTTGCCCATTATTTTCTAGAACTCCATGGTAGGAGGTGTGCTGACCCAATCTTCAGGAGGTATTGTAGCTACAGTGAGTTATCCTGCTACATTCCCTGTGGCAAACCAACCTTTACCTAGGATACAGCATATTGGACAAGGTAACAATCAGAGCATTACATTAAAAAAAATATTTGTATGAAATAAAAAGTGAATTATTCTATCAGATATGCCACAGGTTTCAGATGAACACTTGCCTGCAATTTCAATATAGAACGAGTTTATTTGAGGTACGCAACTCTATGCCTATAGGTCATGGTTTTTCCTACAGGATAACTTCAACCAAAGATTATATAATTTTCCTTATCATACAGTGTCGACAAAAAGTTTAGGGACACCCCTACATTTATATGTTTTTGCTATTGTCCTAAAACTTTCTGCCAATCATATATTAGTAACTTATCAATGAATTAAGCATGAAAAGTTACGATTTTCCTGAAATTTTCATTCATTTATAAGTAAGGGTTGGCAAATTATAAATTTTTTTCCCATTTTAAAATTTTTGAGGAAACCCCTGTTTTTTCTAATTAAAAATGTATAATAAAAAAAAATACACATCTGATTAAAATGATACTTTGTACAAATGTTTAGCATAACATTTAGAATGTAAATATGCATTATTTATTATTTACAAAAAATCACCTCTCATTTGGTACCAGGTTAACTTTGCTTTAGATTTTCAGATTTTTCAGCATAAAATTCCCACATTTCAATAGCGAATATCTAGTGAACGGAGCCACTTGGAGCGGAACTGACTGTACCCCCGACCCGCCATGAAGCGAGGAACACAACGGTACAGTCAGTTCCGCTCCAAGTGGCTCCGTTCACTAGATATTCGCTATTGAAATGTGAGAATTTTATGCTGAAAAATCTGAAAATCTAAAGCAAAGTTAACCTGGTACCAAATGAGAGGTGATTTTTTGTAAATAATAAATAATGCATATTTACATTCTAAATGTTATGCTAAACATTTGTACAAAGTATCATTTTAATCAGATGTGTATTTTTTTTATTATACATTTTTAATTAGAAAAAAACAGGGGATTCCTCAAAAATTTTAAAATGGGAAAAAAATTTATAATTTGCCAACCCTTACTTATAAATGAATGAAAATTTCAGGAAAATCGTAATTTTTCATGCTTAATTCACTGATAAGTTACTAATATGATTGGCAGAAAGTTTTAGGACAATAGCAAAAACATATAAATGTAGGGTGTCCCTTAACTTTTTGCCGACACTGTACTTAAAAAGAGTCTATTCCTTGTTCATAATGGTAACTACTATTGTAAATCTATACGGATCTAATTTCTTCTTTTATAAAAATATTTTTTTCTAAATAGCAAGTTTCTCTAGTTATATTCGTAAATTATTATATAACATTTTTTAAACAGATTTCTGCATGGATCTAATTCAATGTGGTGTGGTGTGTGTGTGTGTGTGTGTGTGTGTGTGTGTGTGTGTGTGTGTGTGTGTGTGTGTGTGTGTGTGTGTGTGTGTGTGTGTGTGTGTGTGTGTGTGTGTGTGTGTGTGTGTACATGCGGACGTGAGTAAAAAAGCTTTTTATAAATCAAATCGGTATTTTGTTGCATTAACTTAGTAAATCTTTTGTTAATCAGTACTAGAATCTGTAAAAAATATAATTATATAGGGACAAAATAGCATAGGCATTTTACTGTATTGAATTTGAAAAAAAAGTTACTTATTTCCATATTCAAGATCTATTATTTTATACTTACACACTTAAACATATGACATATGTAAAAGACTTGCCTATAGCAGCACTTAATTTTTGTCTAAATGAGAACAACAATTACAATGAAAAAATTGGAAAGAACCTTAATACCACAAAAATAATAAAAAATAACAAATAAAACAAGTTACTTAAGATTAAATCCTTATGTACATTTCGATGACCATGTCATTATCATCACAGGGTCTTATTACAAAATTACAATCTAGCAAACAAGAAGTTACAAACTAGAGTGATCCTAATGTAGAGTTTATCCTAATGTCAACAGACTGTTATCTAATCTAAAAATGGATTAAAAATATTACATACTGTATTTTGTTTTATTTATAAGTACAGTACACTCCTGATTATCCATGGAATAGGGTGGCCCGGCAACGCCGGAAAACGAATTCCCCGGATATTATTATACACAAATAATGACCCCGGTTAGTGCAATTCACAAATAATGTTCAGAGGACAAAATAAATACAGAAAATAATTTAAAATGTCAATGTATTTGACGGATTATAACATGTACATTCATATGTCTAACTATTTACAATACGTACATAAGTATATGTCAAATGTAAGTATGTATGTACATATGTAATTTCCTTTACACATAATACTTTCACTTTTTAACAAAAAAATCTGTCAATTTCGTCTGTTTTTTTGTGAGCATTGATTTAGCTTTAATGTACGATCTAAGTTTCTTGAGAACCATTTTGTCGCACAGTGTCTACTTGTGTCACGTGTGTCACAAAGCCATAAAGATCGATATTGTATATGACAGACATGGATAATGCATATGTCACGTTCTAGACTATTTATAGCCGATATTAACTGACATTTGTTCACAATCTTATGATACACATTAGGTTTTCGGGCGTCCAAGCATTTTGTCATTGTCTCATATACATGTAAAAATTAGTAAGTACATATTTACGTATCTATTTCCTTCATCTTAACTTCTATTAAGCCTTATATGTATTTACGTCGTAATTCATCATTTGGAAATTTAAACAAATGAATCTGATTGGAATAAAAATAGAATATTTGTAAAACAATGCCAGACCTCGGATAATCAGTAAACCGGTTAATCCGCCCACGGATAATCGGGAGTTTACTGTATTTGATAACTTTAGTAGATATTTGTTAATTACTCAACATAATTATCCTCTACTGCAGGGGTCCTCACTAGGAATACTTTGAGAGCCAAAAATTTTGCATACAATTTTCCTGAGGGCCGCAAGTACAAGAGGCACTAAATAACTGACAAACAATATGATTATAACATACGTTTATTATATTACCAACATAAATAAACTGTTTTGCGCATACAAAAGTTTGAAAATTTTTTTTTTTTTTTACTTAGTTAATTCTTTGAAGTTGATGGGCGAAATCTTTCACAGTCCTTTAATATGGCATCTATGTTGGCAGGTTGGGAAGAAACTGAAATTCTTAAAACATTCTCACTTGTTAGCCTAGATCTGTACTTGTTTTTTTACAAACTTCAGCTTACTGAATGTAGATTCACAGACATAAGTAGATGAAAAAACACACAATATTTTCTGAGCACATTCAAGTAAGTCAGGAAATTTGTCCTTTTCAACAACCCTCCAAAACTCACAGTGAGCTTTATTATTTATCTTTTCTTCAAAAATACTTTTGAGTTCCGTATCGTTGTGAAGATCGATTAATTCATTTTTCAAATCCCTAGCCTCATATCCAAAAACAGAAAGATGAGCTACATTAGCTGGTTTCATTGCCCATGGATTTTCTACCAAGCAAAATGGTTCCTGATACTTCCTGAAGTCAATAAACCTCTGACACATTTCTTCCTTCAGGTCTTTCAACAGTTTTAGTAAATCACAGTTTTTAACTTCAGTAGTTTGAGTAATTAATTAAGTTTAGTAAAACAACAACAGATTTTCAAAACACTCAGTAAATAAATATAATATTTATGTAAGTTATAAAATATTTTGACTTCAATCCTAACCGTCTAAGGGCCGCAAAAAATCGTCCCGAGGGCCGCGTAGTGAGGATGCCTGTTCTACTGGTATCCTCATCAAGAGTATCCTTCAAAAATCCACAGGAAATAAACATCATTTGGCTTTTTTTGTGGCCTATAACTAAACATATAAATACAGTTTTGGTTCAACCACTTTTTTATGATAGTTTGATTTTACACTCTAGTAAACATCAAATAACTGATAAGTTTTAAATACCAAGAAAACCTTTCAAATACTGAAAAAAATTGGTTTTTACAAAAACACTGTCAAACTATGAAAAAAATATACAACATTTTATTTCAAACATGATTAAGAGATATAAATTTATGTATTAAGTCGAAGAAAAGTTCATTTGCAGTAACTATTTTGAAAAAAATACTTTAAAAGTGACTGCAGTAAAGTTGAATGTTGAACAAATTTCCTTAATGTTAAAATTACTTCGTAATATATTTTAATGGTTTTGAATTGATTTTTTAAGTTTTAGAGAGACATTCCTATTCTTTACAAACAATGTTTATTGTTGAGAAATTATATGTAGATAAAATTAAATTTTTACTGGAATTTGTGTAGTTTTTTATAATTTGGAGAAAAACTTTGTGCATGGGTTCTGATATTTTAAAGTTGAAGTAGTATTTGTAAGATTAAATAATATTTGAGTCAACTTCAGAGGAGTAAATTAAGATTATTATTTCTAAATTTTAAATAGGCTTTTTTCAATGCCCCCTTTTTAATTGTAATGTTTTGGTAGGTGATATACCAATTAGAGATTTTTGTAGGAATACTTACAACCTCAAATTACCTTTTTAAATTAGTAAAAGTTTTACTTCTGAATCTGAAAGAGTAAACATCAGCTATAGTATCATGCAAGTTTGCTAGATGCCTTTTTAAGTGAGTATGGTAAGGATTTAATACTTTTGTTGATTTTTTTCTAACATTTATAAATAGTATTTTATTCACAATTAGGCAATTTATAACTTAGCTGCAAATATTGATGTTTGTAGTTGCACAACAACAACAACAACGTTTGCAACAATTACAAAGGCTTAGTGGAGGGCCTCGTGTTCTCTCTGTAGGACCTGGTGGTCACATTCTGCCTCCTCAAACTGGGCAGTCTACAAGCCAGCCAGGACCTGTTAATCAATCTTCTGGACTAATTGCCGCTTCCACAGGAACTTCAAGACTAGCTCCACCTCCCCCACCTTATCCTGGACCCCCGCCACCATATCCAGGGCCCATACAACAGGTCAGTATTTGTAAGATTCTAGGTTAGGTTATTGCTGGCATGGTAATTTCTTTTTTTGGAATGATCTGTTTTGTTTAATATCTTTTGTCATTTGTTTTATTCTTCTTGTATCAGCTTTAGAATATGCAGTTACTAATAGTGATGTGTTTCTTTCAGTTGTAGACAAATTTTAATTATTCAGGATAAATGCTATTTGCTTAGCCAATGTTTCATAGTAAAATTCTCAATTAAAGAATAATATTGGAATATGAAAAGTATTTTCTAATACAACGATTTAACACTGGTTTTTAAGTCAAACATTTTGTTAAAGTTTTATTAATTATTTAATTTATGTATAGACACTTGATTTTATTTAAACCAAACCTGTCATAACATGTAGCTTTGTTTTAAAATAGCTTTATAGTAATGTGGTGTAACATGTAATTTCTGCAGAATAATTGTTAAAAAAGAGTGTTTGTAAAATGAGGTTATATCTGTATAGTGATATTTGACATTAGTGTAACCACTTGTTTCTGGTTTAGAACATATTTTTGTGTAACATATATGAAAATTAAAAAAATATCTGACTTAGTACGTCTTTGTCACGTATTATGCTAACAATTATCTTTTAAACCTGGAAATAGATGAGGATTACATCATTTATAGATTAGAGAATCATTTGAAAATTAATAAAAAATATTAAAAATGACCCTAACACTTCGACTGTTGCCCCAGGATTTGACTGCTTTCCTTGTGGCACAAACATTATTTAAGATAGAACCTATCAAAATACTATGTAAATCATATTGCTATTCCTGTTTATTTGAGCACTTGTGATAGCTATTGAGTAAATGATAAGCCATGAGAGTTATATTAGTGCGGAAAGACGAATTAGGAGAGCTATATATCAAAGAAAATTTTGTGTAAAGTCTAGAGTGTTAGATGTTTTGCCTTCTCACATTACTCATTTGAAATCTTAATGTAAGGACTTTGTTTTTCATAGCACTACTGCCTTGTAAGAGCAACAAATTTGTTGTCAAAACGTAGCGCTAAATAAATGAACTTTTGACTCGATATTTAACTGGTTCATTATTTATTCAATGAAAATCATGGTGTTATGATTATAAAAAACCCATTTTTTAATTTAACAAATTATAATAAATGTAGATGAACAGATATTTTTTGTCGCCAAAGTGAAAACATTGCTCACAAAAAGGGTTTCTACAATAAATTATTTTGCTACATTGATTTTTTAATTAAAAAAATTGTTCACTATATTTAAAATAAGGTTAAATTCCTTGATAAAATCCTTACTTATCTTCATACACTGCATTGATGTAGCATTCTACCTATATTTTCAACCGGACAAAATTTTGTCATAGCTGTCCATAGCCAACTTACTATGTACTGAAAGTTTTTTTTAAGATCTAGCTATTTAGCATTTATGATTACTTTTTCTCCAGAGAAACAAGCTCTTTATTGATGGAGATTTCATTGTAGTTTTTCAAAGTGAAGATAGAAGATACCACACCATCAATAAGAGATTTTGCAAATATTTTTCCAGAGGTATTCACTGTCTTACTTTCAAAATGCATTTAAGAGAACATTTTAAATGGAACTTTTTATTATCAGGTATCTAACTTCCAGATGATTTATCATAGTTTAATGTTCTTGAAGTAAAGTGGACACTATCTTCTAAAATTTAAAACTTTGTTAGAGGAAATATGGTAGTCTAATATGTGTCCAGTGTTGCTTACATCACAAACGTTATTAGTGTTCTTTTTTTACTAGAAATGTGTAGGGGTTTTTTTTGTAGAGATTGAGTAGCTTTAATTTGGTTTTATTGCTCATGTTGAAATGAAATTGCACCAAAATCTCTCTGTCTGAAATTAATTAAGCACAGCGCTTTGTTTTCTCTCATTTCATAAATATTAAGCCTCTTATACTAACAAGAACTACAAGTAATCAAATTGTTTCAAATAACTCAAAATCTATTGAGATACTTTCGAGCTGGTGTATATATTATAGCAGCCATTTATGTTTTGTTACTGTCAGGGACAGTTCTCTTAACCCAAAATAACAATCTTTGATTTAAAGCTCACTTCCAGACGACCATTAAAACTCTTGGCTGTTTAATATTAGTTTCTATAGGCTGCATCTACAGGCAAATACATGTTTAATTCTTGTTCTAGATTCTTTAAATATTTTTCTTATTAATAGAATGGTATTGTTATTGTGCACAAAAGCAGATGTCATCTGCTAATTCATTTTAATCGTTTAAGTCAACCCTTGTTAGATATTTGGAGACTATTTGGTTTGCAGTGTAGTGATGAAATAGTTTCTGATATTTATAAACTATGACATGAAAATTTATTACCTATAGGAAAATCAAATCAAATTAAAAACTAAATTTATTTGATATATTAGGATTTTATTCACAATATTTCATCAATGTTCTTTCTTTAAATTAGTATAGCTTCAAAATCTGATCATTTATTGGTATAATTTATCCTTATTTTGAAATCATTAAATACTTAAAAAATCTCTGATACATACTTTAGAAACGTATTCAATGATATTAAAAACAGTTTCCAGAAGTTTAACAAAGAGTATTTACTGAAAAATAAATTGCATTTATTAATTATACATATTGGCTTGAGCAAATAGTTTTTATCTTCACGTGTTGAAAGTGAAATTCATAATGATTTTTTAATTTGTCTGAAATCATATTTGAAAAAAATGCTGTAATGAAACATTTCTTGAAACACTTTTAGATATATTATAAACTATTTAAAAAATATGTTATTGTTAACAATTTGTTGTTAGAAATTATTTATAAAATTTGCTTTTTTCACAATTTTCTGATGGACTCTAAAATAACTGTTACAACTTAACTAGCTACTTACAAATTTAAAAGTTATTGAAATCTTATACTTTTTGTTCAGTTATAAAATTGAGTTCATAGTAAACACAATATTTTTTGTGCAAAATTACTTTGAAATTAAAAGATAAACTAATAAGATATACAGATTACATGCAGACTATTTAGCAACTTCTCACTTCAAAACTGGTGGATTTCACCAATAACAAATGTTGGATTTTCCCACACTTTGAATAATTTTTAATTTTCTTTAATACTTAGCTTGGATAAAGTAAAGACATTAAGAGTAAATGAAAGTATAAAAGTAAAATTAAAAAATAATTGTTACTGAATGACTATAACTCGCAATTGAAAATAAATTGTATTTGGTAGGGAGGTGTTTTAATTTAGTCAATCAAAGTAACAGTAGAAAGATTGCAAAAAATACTGAATAAAATAATTATTAATATTGTAATTAATACAAACAGAAGTATATATGTTGATAAAGCTATAAAGGTAATTTTAATTTGTAATTAAGATTGCAGTAAAATATATTAATTACAAATAAAAGGTTTTGAAGCATATTTTTACCTAAATGTAAAGCTTATGCATATTTTCAGTGTCCATGTATGTAATTTGCTTTGTTGGTGCTTTCTTCTATGTAATGATCTTTAGTATTTCGTTTCTATTATACAGTATATACAGTTATTATTGTCTATGGTATTATCTATTATGCTAAACCTAATCTGTCATCTTTACCAGTTTTATATGAGAAATAAGAATGACTAGACCTGTTTAAACCTATGGATAGCAATTATTAAAACATTAATATTCACAATATTTATTAAAAAAAAGTAACAGATATTAAATGTGAATAGAGTGAAGGATACTTGTGAAATTGGCATTAAACTATTAGGTTCCTTTAGTTATGGATTTAACTAGATATTTAAAATATTTTGTTGATTTAATATTTGTACTGGTAATATATTTCACAAGCCTCTAGGACAAAGATATATTCCTTTTGGATTTATTGATGCGAGTGTAATAATTGTCACTTATTACGGTCATATTATTTACTCAGTTTAAACTAATTATCTGATATAATCAATAACTGATCATTGATCATATCATTATCGCCGTTTTTAATTCTATAAGCTAATAAAGATGTATAATGTACAAGATATGACATTAAAACATTTTATTCCTTATAAATGTTATAGAATGGAAACATTTCAAGTATACTGCTGGTCATACAAGTGTGACCAGGTCTTAGGGATTTATATTCTGTTATTTTTTTGCTGTAGTTCATAATGTTAGAGTAAAGTCACAGTCAAAAAGAATAACCATAGCATTGGCAAATGCTTTTCTTCTACACATTACAGGTCGTCTTTCTACCTCTTTCTACTTAGATGCTTATTTGGGAGTCAAAATGGCCATTCTTCTTCTGGCACACTCAATAAACTTATAGCTTGTTAATGATTTGTAAGGATTTATAAGCAATCTTTTCACCATTATATCTTTTTTTGATAGTTGACTTACATTATCCAAAATATTTTTCTTTATCAACTGGTTTACACTTTGTGCAAGTGTGTTTGAACCTTAATGCTATATGAAATAATTTCATAAATAAACTCTTGCTCTTTGTAACTCTATTGTCTATTTATTCCATCATTATACTGACCAACATAGTTTTCTTTTATCATTTCATCTAATTTACTCGTTCTTTGTTCATGTGTCTGTATGTGCTATAAAATAATAAATATTAAAGTGTGTGCAAGCTCAGGGTTTGTTAATTGAATATATGTCTAACATATATCACAGTCCAAAAAATAATCATTTAAACAACTAATACTGTAGTTTTAAGTAACTAATACGCTACCAATGAACGGCAAATGTTTAAATATTTTGATAATTTAATAAATGGAAATAATGTGGAAATTGTTTGATTTTTGTCATAGAAAACTATTATAATATAGTGGGAGGAACAATATTATACTTGAAGAAAGATAAATGTTTCAGTCAATGTTTAACATGTATAAAAATTATATTGTTATGAAAAACATATCAAGTGTATTTTTAACTGGAAATGTTTGAATTGGTTTCAATTTTTTTTTTCTAAACATTACAGTAATCATTTTTCATGTTCATCATAGTAACATTCACACACTTAATGGTAATGATGACAAAGAAATGGGTTTTATAATAGATTTTCAGGATTGTTTAAATCTTTTTTCTTGGTCCTGAATACATGTTAAAATATATAAAAATGTCTAAAAACTTACTAATAGAAGTACTTACTTTTAATGTTATGAGGAATAGCATTTTGGGAGATATATCCTTTTGTCAACTTAAACTTTGTTATTATATCATGAAAGGTAAGTGGTACAATATGTAAGTTTTTACATTTTTTTTATAAGTTAATGTGTATATAACTTTGAAGAATACTAGCAGTTCACGTTCAAAGTGAAAACAAACAATTGTATAAAATAATTTTTTTATTGATTTTACTTTATATTATGTACGTCAAATCTTTTTTTTTTTATTACATAAGTTTCATATAAGATGTTGGATTACAAAGTTATTTTTTCAAATAATTTTCCTTTTAAAAAGTTTTATATTTTAAGATATCAGATATTAATATTGAAATACAATAAATGGAAGCCAGCTCTGAGAGAGATCACCTTCAATTACAATAAACATTGAAACAAAACAAAAACATATCAAGATATAAGCACTTTATGAATATATTTTGAAAACTATATGAATCATTGATAATTAACAATTAGGTTTTAATGGAAACACTGTCATTAAAACAGTATATAAGAATGCTTTACATTGATTTTAAGCATATTGGCTTCTTTGTATTCTCCATAACCATTACAGAGATATTTCTAATTACTGGATTTTCAATGAAAAAGTATTTTCAAGTAGAGGGTACTCCATCTACTTACAACACTTTCATTCCACTACTCTTTCTGTTCAAATTGTCTTCAAATCCTTCAATTTTATCCCAATTTTTCAATGGTATAAAATTAATTAAAGTAAAAAGAGCTAAATGATTTTTTTCTTTACTTATTGATATCACTTGCAAAAAAAAATACTACTTATCGATATTTTTCAGCAGACCAGGTGATTTTTTGCTAAATATCAGTAAGTAGTGACCTTTGTTAAATGATATTAATAAGCATATAATAAAAACTCTCAAGGTGTACACACAAAAACTGTGTTTAAATTTTTTTTTTGTGTCAAGTACCTTAATTACTTTAGCTTTTACAACCACATCCAATGTTTTGTGTTGAAGGTTTTTACTTTATCCCACTTGTGACCTATTGTACAAAAAACAAGTCAAACCAAAATTCACAATACATAGTGATAAATAAGATTATCATTTATTGAGGTTTTTAAATAAATTGTCATCACATTAAACACAAACCACAAGTACTAAAATTTCAAGACTATTCTGCTTTAAAATATTGATGATTAATGAACTGCTGCTGTTATAGATCTATTGAACTGAATTTTGTTAAGTACTTTTTCTCAAACTCATATATCTAGGTTATAAGGTCTATAGAATCAGTGTATGAATTATTTATTCATGTATGCTTAAAGTTAAGCAAAGGTTGTTACAGTATTTCTCGGTCAGTACACAAAAATCCCAGTAAGTAATAAAACATTGTGTTATTAAATCTAATTTTTGAAAATTAACAGATAATGTAACACTCCTGGGAAAAAGGTAATGTGAAAACAAAGGAATTATAACATTAAAAGATATAAACACATTTCAAATTTCAGATTCTATCTGACATTTTCATAAACAATATTTTCACTCTAAGTACAGTTATTTAATCTAACTTAGCCTTGTATTTAGAAGGCTTGTATTGTCTTGCAGTAGAAATAAATTTTCAATTTACTACAACATAATATATTTCACTGACGTGTATGAGTTTTCACCAAAATATATTAGTCTCAAAGTTATAGTAGGCTATGTTAAAATTATGTGATCTAGAAATTATATAAAATGAAACATAATATCAAATATTTATTAGAAGAGAAAAGTACTATAATTTTTATAAAGTATTTTTTTTTCATAATCTTGAACTGTATCTGAAGTTTAATGATTTTTTATTAGAAGCGTTAGTTTAATATTGGATGTAGAAACTAATAACTTATTTTTATGTTGAGGTAATTTTAGTGTTAGTAGTTTAGTACTAGCAAATTAATCAAAAGGTTGTCAATACTAAACCAATCCAGTAGTGGAGGGCAGACATTAATAATTTAACTGTTAGTCACTATTAGTAGTGAGTAAACAAAAGAAAATATAAGTCCTCCTTAACATCCATCAAGTAAAATTAATATGAGCATCATAGGAATGTCAAATAAATATAATATTACAGTGTATTTAATTTTCACATTTTCTTTTTAAATGAAAAATAACATTAATAGAAGATAATTTTTCAATAATTTTTCACAAAAACAGGTTGGTAGCACACTTTAAAATAGCACATAATTCTTCATCTCAAGTAATGTAATGTATCTAAAATTTGTTCTATCTAAAATTTGTTGGGAGATCAAACTAATTTAAAGAAATAAATAATCCTGAAAATAATAAAACCTGTTTTGAATGTATTGGTGTATGTAAACGTAGCCTAGAGTAACAATTTGTATTGTATTGTATTGGTGTTGGACTAAAATGGTTTATGCATGACTTAACCTAGACTCAGGGAGAGTTCAGAGGCTTAACATCCCCACGACGACGACCTCTGCTCTTGCAGGTAATTCATATCTTTGTCATTTGTATTGTATTACAAATATTTGTCAAGAGTGTATTGTAGAGTAGATTTTTTAGGGTTTATAGTCTAGTTAAATTTTAACATAAAACCTCAGGTAATCATTTCAAAATTTATGAATATGTTACTAAAGTTTACAGTTAGTTGAAGGAAGATCTTAGTACTTGACTTTTAAATTAGAGAAATTATAAAACGTACTATAGAGTAAAAGTATGACAATAATGGAAGTAACTTTTATCAACATGTCAGGGGACTAATAGTTTTGTTTTATAGAAGTGTCTTTAACAAATCATTTAAAAGTTTTCGTATTAGTAATAGAAAATAACCATTCAGTGATTTTCAAAATTCGTTGGATTTAGTTTACTCTTGAAATGTTTTGTTTGAGAGGGCCTAAACAACTTTTAGGCAAAGTATTTTATCTTTAAGAATAATTTCAGTGGGGTTGTATATTGTAAAGACATTATTTATAGTAAAATCAAAAATTTTTTTCTAAAATGTCAGGTTTGTGAAAATATTTTAAAATACAGTATTTAAATTGAAAAAGTCAGATGTCTACTACAATAGTTATAAAATAAAGCGATGTTAATGATTTGAAGAAACTGTTTTGAGTGTCTAAAAACAATATTTTAAGAAAAAAAACTCTTTGAACGTAACTCTTTGTGTCACTTGATTTAGTTATCCTATTTATTTTTTACCTACATACATTTCTGTAGGTGATGTGATGTACATTCGGAGATGTGATCCAGATGTTTCAACAGTTCAACATCTGAATGGCTGGGGTTGATGAATATCAAGCAACCTTTCCAGATTTCTTTATATCTTTTTTGAATTGTTTCACTTCTGGGATGAACTCATTTCTGTACCATTTATAAAACAACTCTTAAATTCATCCACTCTTTGCTTTGTGCTTTATAACACAATGGAAGGCTCTTCACATTTTTAAAACACTGCGGCTTCTTTGATTTACCAATCATTAGGAGGGCAGGTACCGCTAGGATTCGCGCAACTATTATTATCACTTGTTTCTTGCTAACTTTTTAGCCAGGAGTTGACCTTTCTTGTTTTGAAGCAAGGTACTTAATTCAAGACAGTCTCATCTGAATTGTAAACATCATATAGGGTGTAGTTCTCATTCTTCAAAAATTCTGCAAAATTTTTTTTGAATTCATCAGCAGTCACTAGAAAGAATTTCTGCTAGGATATCCAATGAGCGAATACCATGACGAGATTTGAAATTTCTTAACCAACCCGTACTTGCTTTGAAATTGGTATAGCCTCCTAATTTTTCATTCAATTAAGTGTTTTTTCACATAATAGAGATCCAGAAATAGGCTCTCCTTGACTTCTCTCCGGAATAAACCAAACATAGACAGCTTCCTCTGAATTTTCATCTTTCGTAGATTTCATAACTTTCCTTTTTCTTGAACCTTCTTCACTGTCCAACTCTGACAAAATTTAAAATTTCATTTTTCGGCTTTTTAAATCATAAATTGTAGGTTGTCCAAAATTTTACATCTTGTAAAGATGGAACACTTTTGCCTTTATGAAGATGCTTAATGATTTCAACTTTCTGTTTAATTGACAGAACATTACGGGGTCTTTTGGTTTGCTTACCGGTACTCGAAGATGGAGTAGAATTTATTCACAGCCACTCATAACACAGAATACAAAAATTAAAAGACGCGCACAATACAGTAGCTGCAGATGACTGACGGACTGATATGAATTACTAACTAGAAACATAACACCCAACAACACGCTATACACCCATACCAGTCTCGACTTGTATCATTAATTCTGAGGAAAATTGAGCGTGCTGGTATCCAGACAATAATGCCTAGAAAATGTAAAATACAACTTTGGTTAGTTTGATTTGTTTTTCCTATAAATGTTTTAAACACCTGCTGCTTTTTTCACAATGAACATTATAATTACAGAATTTATGGTTGTTTAAAATCATGTTACCAAACTAATACATTGTCTTTATATCTTCAGTAAAATCACGGTAAATTTTTTTCTTCTTCTTCGGCGTTCCAGATAATTGGAGGCCAGTTAGTCGGCGTTACACAGTAATTAATTTTTTTATTTAAATGTATTTGTTTTTAATGTAAATTTTTATTGAAATTTCTTTGTTTTACAGAAGAAATAAATAAATTTCGTACAGTTAAGCCTTACATTAACGTACAGTTTAGCCATACATTTAGAACGTTTTACACAGACTAAAGCGGGCAAAAATTAGTAAGTTTTTCTATTACTTATTGCAAAAATATTTAGTTTTTTTATATCTGTAGGTAATTCCAACAATTTGGTTGTTTCACTTTTAGCAACTGATTTATTTTAGTTATAAGTATGAGATTTACAATGAGTTAATGGATATAAATAGGTATAAGAGTTAAATAAATTCCATCAGGATTGATTACCTGAGGTTTTTATTAAACCGTTCGGTTAAGTATTAAATTATTTAATTTTTAAAGTTACCAGCATTTGGTGTTGGATATATGTTTTTAAAATCCTAATTAGAATTTAGATTAATTTTAAGGGATTGGTTGGTAATAAATTAATATTTTAATAATAGAACTTGTATAGTAAAAATTGAATAAAAATATTACATGTTGTTAATAAACAGTAAAGCTTCTACATATTCAGTATTTTTAAAAGTTGAATTTTTTTTATTGTCGTGATCTTGTAGGTTTTAGTAAGTTAAAAATTTATATAATCTTGTCATAAATATAAAGATTAACATTAACAAGATATTAACATACTTACTAACAAATTTAAAACTATCACAGTAACCATTATAAGTGCTTTTTGATTAACTGAATCGACAAACAAAAATTTATATTTGTGGAAAACATTGTGAATACATTAGTATTACCATATGTTGTAAGACACAATTACTAATTACTATTACAATTATTATTTGGTTATGTATTAAACACTATTTTATCAAAACTAATTATTGTGAATCATATGTCTTTAAAAACAAAACAATGTCTCTAGGAATAGAGCTTTCAGAAGATTCAAATTACAGAATATGCTGTCAGTTTAACAAACAATTGTGGTTATCACTTTTTAGTGCTGTGTACAGAGTGTAAGTTCTTCATTTCTTACTTAGTTTCTGACTCATTGCTGAGTTACCATTTTGTGTAGTTTAATATAGAAAAACAGCAGTAAAGTAATAGATTTTTGTAAGATGACTCTTATCTTCAATGTTTAATTTTTATCTCCATAAAATGTGATTTGTAATAATTAAAGGACTCTGTTACTGGAATTTGCGATTAAATTCGTAAAACGTTTTAGGAATAATTCACCATTGATATTTACTACATGAAGGGATTTTCTCCTCGATCTAAACTTCTAGCGACACTGCTAGATTTACAGCAATAAACAGCCATAGAGAATGTCCCAATAAAGATAACATTAAATTAAAATGACTTGGTATACAGCTGTATTATATGGCAGATTCCATTTCAGTTTTACGTATACCATTTACATAGTTAGCATTTTCTTTTCTACTTAAAACCGACAGTGTTATATTTAACAGATGTTAGTTATCTATTATTATAGGTTTATATTTTAATATTAGATTATTTACCTTTTGTTTTCAGTGTTTATAAATTCCCCAATAGTAACTTTAGGTAGTTGTTTGACAAAAAAATAGTTTCTCTTTTACTATCTTATCAATATTTAGTATTAGTTGTTAATTATAATTACAACCATGTAGAATTGTGATTATAATTTTATAATTAGCCCTTAGTTTCTCTAATCCCTTCTTCGAATCTAGTTTCTTTTGGCTTTAATATTAGTTTAATTTAATTTTAGTTTTTAGTATTAACAATTGTTATAGGTTATAATTTTAAGTTTGGTTTGAGTTTCTTTAAGGAAAAAGCTGTATTGTTTATTGAAACACCTAGGTTATTTAATGGAAAAGTAGAAACGTTTGAATTTGTTGAGAACATCAATCTTCTGCCTCTCCAAGCTGTATCCTCTCTTCTACATTTGACGCTTTCGTATGTCTTCCATATATGTGCACCTTAAATTAGTGCGAGGATAGTTCTGATAGAGCACTATCACATTTAAAGTATTATACATTATCAACACAATGAATTCTATTATTCATAAAAGTTCAAGCTGAAGGATGTAAATATTGTACAGTAGTAACAAATATCATGTGTGTATAATAATTGCCTGTTCTAGGTTAGAGAAGTTGTCCTCATTATTATCAAGTTTGCAGAAAAATTATCAAACCGTAATTGTTAAGTGTGTGTACACATTTTGCCTTAAATGAATAGATTCGTAACTAAAGTTTTTCAAGTTGAGCCAGATATGGGAAAATAACTGCATAAAGTATTCATCAGGGAGGATTGTAACTGAATCATTATTTATATTATTTAACTGTAGTTTTTATTTGGTAATCTTTGTGTATACAAATTTAGTAGTGCCATATACCATGGTTCTTGATAGAGATATCTGCAGATATCTACATTTTCAAGTATGTTTAACACGTTTGCTACCACAATGTTAACAAAATAACTATTGGTATAGACCAGCAGACTCACGTATGCACCACTCGGGGTAGTTAAAATGAACCGATGACTCATGTTTGGGACATTGTTTGCGCATTACTTTTGCGCATTCCTCGGACAAATAAGTGGTTAATTTTAATGGCTTGATATACAGTGTGTACCAAAAAGAATGACCCGATTTTAACTTGTAATAATATTGAAACAAATGTCACTAGGTAACCAAAACACCGCCAGATGTAATCGGTATGGTTTAGAGTTTCAGAAAAAATCCGCTGTATGTCACTACGAGCGCTGACGTAGATCGTGCAGCCAGTCTCGCGCAGCAGAAGGCGTATTGTGTTATTGAATTTAGTCGTACTCAATCAGTGGTCACAGTTCAGCGGGTGTTTCGTATTCGATTTCATGCTAAACCATCATCAGCAAAGAACAGTTTGAAGAAACCGGGTGCCTCTGTAAAGGAAAAAGTGCTGGTCGGCCACGCGTTCTTGAACAAACAGTAGAACAAATCCGACGAGCATTTGAGCGGAGCCTCAGTAAGACTACGAGGTCTCGTGACCTATGAGTCTCATGCTAGCCGAGAACTTGCGTTACCGTGCATAACAGTGTGGCGTGTGTTACAGCGTCGTGTAGCCCTCATACCATACCGATTACAATTGGTACAAGCTCTTTGAGCTAGTGACAAAGTGAAGCGCGTGGACTTAAGCAAATAAGCATATTAGCAGTAAGATTCACCGTCATAATGTGCGTATATGGGGGCTCGAAAATCCTCATGAAACAATTGAACACAAACGTGATTCACCAAAAGTGAATATTTTTTGTGCTGTTTCGCAAAGCAAGGTTTATTGACCCTACTTCTTTGAGGAACAAACTGTAACAGGACAATCATATCTTGCAATTCTACAGAACTGGTTATTCCCACAACTTATTGACTCTGAAAATTTCATCTATCGGCTTGATGGAGCACTACCGCACTGGCAAAACAATGTGAGCAGTTTCCTCAATGCCAACTTACCTCAACGTTGGATAGGGCGTATAGGACAACGAGACCAGGCTTTACACTCGTGTCCTCCTAGGTCCCCTGACATAACGCCATGCGATTTTTTCCTGTGGGGATATGTTAAACAACGTGTTTACGTTCCTCCCTTACCTTGTGACATTTATTAACTAAAAACCAGAATATCAGCTGCTGTAGCTTCAGTGACAGAAGACACCTTACGCTCAGTTTTGGATGAATTCAGCCATGCAGCCAATGGAGGGCATATTGAACATTTATGATAGATTTATAAACTTATGTCTTTTGTGAGTAATTTAGTATGAAATTTGTTGGTGTTAAGCCCTTCTTCCTAATAAATAATCTATTTAAAATTGGTTCATTCGTTTTGGTACATACTGTATATTCATATCTGTCTGTAGACATGTCTGATGTTAATGTGGGACATTTGGTATCTCAGTAATCAAGGTCAATAACAGTCTTGTTTATTCCTTCGTGCCACTTGGGAAGTTTTTGTTTTGAATGATCATGTTTTACTAGGTTTACTCTAAATGAAATTTATCACAAAAGATGTAAACATGTCAAAGTTATTGGTGCGTTTGTAAATATTCTGTACTCTGTTTGGAAATCAAATGTAAACATATTTTGTCTCTCTTACAATGATATTTATATTGTCTGTATTTTTTCGATATATAAGCATTCTGTTTAACATGACTAGCCAAGACAAATTAGTTGAGTGTTTGTTTATGCAAGCCTTTGTAATAGCTCCTGCATGGGGTGCTCGGTCTTCGACAGAATTTTGTGCTATAGACCGACCGGCTCATATATGCGCCATCCCAAAAAACACTAAAAACACCAAAAACAAAAATATACATTCAACAAACATACTTGTAGTGTTTGTTATCTAGTATAATAACTTATTATAACAGCATTCCACTTTTGGTCTGTAATGAAGGTCGGACTCACATTAATGCGGTCTGTATGGAAAGATTGAATTTTTACTGCCAGTCTGTTGAGAGAGACCAGACGGTGCACATAAATTAGTTTTAATTAACCTTTTCAGTAGCGGGGTTTCTCAATACTAGCGTCACCTATAGGAGCGAGGTTTTTTTTAAAAATATTTTCCAGATTTTGAGATATTTTAACTTTTAATGTTCCAAATAATAAATAAAAAATAAATAAAATACAAAACCCCTATTTATTCTTCAAAAAATTTTTTTTTTTAATTTCCAACTTAACCTTACCTAGGAAGAGATGTTATGTCAATTTTTATACAAACATTGGCAAATATAGGTAAATAACAGGTTAAATACATACAAAAACACTTCCTGTCTGACAAACATGAAATGTCAGCTGATTTCCAGATGGTTGATGAAAAAACATTACAGAAAAGTTACTTCGATTATTTACCAATAGATGGCCTAGCAGATGACACCAAAAAAGTTCAAATAATGACCAATAGATGGCCTAACAAATACCGAAGAAGCTTAAATATTAACCAATAGATGGTGTAGTAATGACATTTGACAAAAAAGATTATAATTGCGTATGCTCTGACAGAAGAAATTTCAAATAGAGTATTCTCGGGAGTGCTCCTACACTGCGCACCGTCCGCGAATGAGTATGTTCGGGAGTGCTCGTGAAAAGGTTAACCAGACGTGTTAAAAAAAATTAGTTTGTGACCTAATTTTTTAATCTCGAGTTTTTCAAATGATCATCTAAACCTAGACAAATAAGCTATGATTCACATCAAAGACTACCAAGTAAATATATATTGTCTTCAATATCGAATACTTCCTGAAAGTTTGCATATTTGAGTAGAAAATAAAGTTAGTCAAAATAGTAGTAACTAACTATTCAATTATATTTACATTTCATTGAACTACTTTAAGAAGAACCTAGTGAATTATATTTAATATTTAATTAAATATTGTTGCACCTATTAGGCAATTGAAACTAAACATATTAGTTACATATAAAACAATACAGTTACAATTTGTCAAACAGTAAGCATTTTATTTGCCTTAAATTTCACATATTGGTCAAAGTTTTCAGAATTTGTTTTAGCTGTTGATTGATTAATGAAAATTTTGATAATGGCAGTATAATTAATTGAGCCATTTAAAATTTTCAGCCATTATTTATATATTATGGAAGACCCTAGTTTACTCATTGTACATTTCTGTTGTGTAGCAATATCAGTCATAATCCAGCATCAGGTTAATTGCATGATGTACAGCAGGGGTTCTCAACCATTTAGGCTCTGAGCCCCCCTTCACACTTTGGTGTGAGGTCACGCCTCCCTTCACGGATTAAGTTAATTTAGACTTATATATGATAAATTTACTTACAATATGTTTAAGTAATAACCAGAAAAATGTTTGCTACTTTTGTAGTGCTAGTGTGAGGGCTGGCACTGTTTCTCGTTAACTATTTTTTGTATGTTTGGATGAAATTTTGACAAAGAACACCACAGGTCACTTTCCACATCTAGTCTGGCTCGATATTTAGATTTTATATTAGCCAGGGCTGAAAATCCTGTCTCGCATAGATAAGTTGATGGAAATTGTACAAGCAACTTGACTGTCTCCATTGCTACTTCTGGGTAAACAGGAAGATATAGTAGCCAGAAATCTTCGAGATCCATGTTTGGGAAATCCAATTTAGCTTTTGAATCACATTGCAAGTCAATTGTTTGTTCTTGAATGTGATCAGGAGGTATATCAATGTTGATTTGAAAGGGGTCTCTTGTTAACTTGAATTCCCAGTTTTCCGAGCTTATATCTGGGAAATAGGCTCCAATTTTGTTCTTCAGAGACAACAAATGCTCAGATATTAGGTCCTTCATTTCATTTACTAGGTCTTTTGGAAGACTTTGGGTATCATCGACGAGATTTTGGAAAGGAAGAAAAATTTGTTGAGTAAAGCTCTATTAAGCTATAAAGAAATTTCAATGATTGTGTGTTTTTGTCCAACATCAAATTCAATTTTTTAAAAAATTTGTTGACGCCTCCCCTGGAATTCTTCTACGCCCCCCAGGTTGAGAACCGCTGATGTACAGTGTGTTATTACATTTTGAACTAACAAAAATTTTAACCCAAAAGAAATTTTAACTTAGTTACAAGCATAGTTTGGTGATAGTACTCTTTCTTTGACCAGAGTGTTTGATAGAGATAACAAGGTTTAAAGTTGGTCATGGACATGTGAAAAAATTAAGGTTTTCCATGATATCACCCAAGGTCAAGCCTCAACGATGATAACTTTCCATATACAATATCAAGAGCACAGTGGTACAATATGTTATACTAAAAATATTAGAAAAAAAACTAATGTCACAAAAATAATAAAAAATAACTAATAATACAAGTTACTTAAGATTAATCCGTCTTTGGGTTTAAGAGGGTTTAAAAGGATTTAATCTTAGGTAACTTGTATTATTAGTTATTTTTATATTATTTTTGTGGTATTAGGGTTTTATCCAATAGTTTTATTGTAACAACTTTCCATCCATTTTGTACCATTACTTGAAAGTGATAATTGATAAACAATCAGTCAAATTGTTTCAGGGTTAGGTATTAGTCGTAGAACTACTTATACCATCACCACAGAACACTTTTACTCGAGTAAAGAGTATATCTGATGAGTAATTAGTTTGTATGACTACAAATAAAAAATACATTAGATTGAAAATTTTGGAGACATTTTTTAATTGATTTTAGCAGAAAAGAGATTTGTTTTTTAAGGAAATTTGATGAAATGTATGTATGTACACTAGTCTATGGTAGAATCATAAGTAGAAAATAAGGAATCCCCAAGAAGATAAAGTTTCCTGTAGAGGCCAAAACTCATCTTTTTGCTGAAAAGGAAAAAATGGCATTGTAACAATAGAAGGGTGTTTTACTGTTTGACTTCCTACATGATTAAAGTAACTGAAGTAGGGCAAAGTATCTGTCTCAGTTAGCAAGGCTGTCGACAGAATGAAACTCCCCTTCTGTATTACAATCATATGTCATCCTTCTTCATTATAATTCCAGGCCTCGCATAGTGATTTTGACAAAGACATATGACGTATATAATTACATACAATAAAATCCGCCTAGTAAGATTTTCAAGGGACCATAAAAAAATAGCATCCTTAGCAGGGGAACGTCTTAACCTTGAATAGAAAATACTATAATACTAACAAAAGAATACTGTATCTACTCACCATTATACTTGTATTATTCCCATATCCACCAAAACAATTTTTTTACACAAGAAAATCATTATCTACATACTGTACATTGTTACATTTCTACTGTATAAAGTGGATATTTTCTAGAGTTTATATCTTTTTAAAATAATTTTCGATCTTATTTTGTTTTAATTTTTTAAAGTAGAATTTAGAATCAATGTTTCCAATTGATTAATCTTTTCGATAGAGTCGTCTGAAATTCCGAATATGCTGATAATGTAACGTCTCACATCAGCCAGTGCACTAGATGCTGCAGCAGGTTTACTGGCGGCAGAGGCATGTCTTCTTCTTCACTATCATCATCCTCACTTTCGTCATTTGTAGATGAAGCTTTTGAAGCAACTTCTTTCACAATTTCCTGTATTGTTCATATTTCACACGCCACGATATTACGAGCCAGTCCATGGGTTGAAGCTGGCTTGTGCCATTCGAGGGTAGAAACATAATTTGTATGTCGGTAAATTCAATATTTTTTTGATCTGCTGGACAGTTATCAATAAGTAGGAGAATCTTTCGATTCTTTCTTTGAAATATTGTATTGATCGGATTTACCGATAAAACAAATAGTTCTCCTGTCATCCATGTGCGACACTTTGCAGCGTAATAGCATGGAAACAAGCAAATGGTCTTGAAACATCAAGGTGGCTTCGACTTTCCCATAACCAGCAATCTAAGTTTTCTATTGTGTTTCTTGTCTTCTATCGTGGCATTTCCTTCTTACAAACAACCAAATTATCTGGCATAAGTTTGAAAAAAGTCCAAACTCGTCAGCATTAAAAATATCACATGAGGAGAAAACCTTCAACAACCATGGCAATACGGTTTCTTTTCACGAAACAACATCTTCCTTATTAATTTGGAGCTTTTTCGTGATCTCTCACACTTTTTTGATTAGGAATGTCCTATTCATTGACAGATATAAGCTACAAGCACATGCACTCACACACACACACAATAGGGTGTTATTTGAAGTGTAAAACTTGGAAGATTATACATAAAATACATAATGTGTTTTTTTCCTAATTTTGCTTATTTAAATTTGGATCAAATAATTAAAAAATACTATGCTTAGTCGCCAGGGACCTGTTTTATTCAATTTGTCAGTTTATTTTACATAAAATCCACTAAAATTTCTACACCTTATATAATGCCCTACAAGTTTTAGTATGGTTTTATTGTAATGGAAAACTACGATCCATGGGAAATTTTTTGCCAGCTCTAACTCAATAATGAAAGGTTTCCATACCTCCTTTTATATGTAATTTTTTTCATTAGATTAATTTGAAAGTTTCTTGTTCACACACTCACATACATGGCTAAGAGTAATATTTATAGAGATGTCTAAGAGTAAGGGCCATTTGAAAAGTTTATATACAATTTAAAAGTGTTCAATCAATATTTAATAGCTAGAGTTAAAGATGCAAACAAATGATAGAAAGATGAAAATTCAAGTATACCACTTTCAATATTATGTTGTGTCTAAATTGCAATATAAAAAATCATTAAACTAAATAGAATTTTTTTAAAGTGTAAAGAACTGCTTATAGAGAGCTCCTTCTAGAGTGCAATCTTGTGGCTTGTGCAATCATCACTGCATGTTATTTCTGGTAATTCAGAAGAAATTTGTTTTGTAGGGTGTTAAATATTATATTATTAAATAAAATGTTAGTTTTGTTATTTTTTACCATTAAATAATACTGAATAGGGAAGTTATAATTTATAAATATAATTGTGTTATGTGTTATGTCTATATTGTTATTTAGACATATATATAATATACTTAAACAAGAATCGTACTTTCTATAAGTACTCTCTTGTATGCGAGTCAACTTTTGAGGACTAATTACATGTCCTCATTTTCGAGCATCAACTGTTGATGCTGTAAAATGAGGACATGTAATTACTCCTCAAAAGTCGACTTTCATATATACAAAGTAAGATTCTTGTTTATGTACATTATAGTGTAAGTGATAAATAAATACATGAAACGTGTTACTTCCATATATATGGATATAGTGTTTTATCTAAAGTTTAATATTTATATAATTGTGGTTTAATTTCTTGCATAGTTTTAATTAAAACAATGTTCCAGTGAAAACATTTGTTTCTGTTATAAAATGGTTTGAGTCTTAGATAGAATCATTAGTATTTAATTTGTATTTGGGTAGATCACTATAATATTAAAGCAGTATTATTATTTTTCCTATAAAATTGTTTCCCCTTTATAGTACATTTGAGGCTTTAGATTTTAACAATTTTTTACACATTCTACTTAAATTATTTTAAAATTTATTGTCTAATTACTGCCTTTAATATTTCATTAGATTTAAATGTATAAACCTTACTTCAATGTGGACATATTCAGTGCAAAAATATCAGCAGAAAGTATTAACATATTAGTTTCTCTAACAACTGAAGTATAAACTAATTTCCAGAAAGTATAATCCTTTATAATAATCATATAGGCTTGTATATTTATTGATCTTTTTTATTTCAGACTTTTAAATAAGCTAGTTTATAAAATCATTTAAGTTTTAAACATTTTCTTTTATAATTTTTCTCTTATAAACAGTTTTCTCTTATAATTCCTTGGGTGTTACATTTTCATATTTCTAAGCCTGTTAAAAATTTATTGCAATATGATTGTAGGGTACAAATATGCCGCAGCCTTTCCAAGAATGTATTTAATAACTTCCCAAAGTTTCATGTTAATTGGATGAACGTTTTAGGAAAGCATAAGAGTCATACAGACAAACAATCATATATGTACTAAACAAGAATCTTACTTGGTATTTATGCGGGTTAACTTTCAAAGACTGGTTTTGTCTCCATCGTCGGGCAAACTGATCGGGGGTTGTGGTAGACTGCGGCTGCTTGGAATTCGCGTTGTCACCTGGCATGGTGTACCGTTATGTTCTATTTTCGGATTCACTGCACTGTGCAAGTTTTTAAATTTTGTTTTGGGGTTAATTTTCTCTATTAGGTTAAATAATTTATCGTTTTTTAATTTTATTTGTATTTGTATGTTAATGATATTATTTTTATGTTTATAAATTTGTAGTTGTTCCCAGATTGTCATTTTGAGGCCTTTTTGAACTTTTTTTATTAGGTTTACGTTTTTTAATGCGGGGGATGTGTGTTTGTTTGGAACAACTACAAATTTATAAACATAAAAATAATATCATTAACGAACAAATACAAATAAAATAAAAAAACCGATAAATTATTTAACCTAATAGACAAAATAAACCTTAAAACAAACCTAAAAGACTCACAAAGTGCAGTGAATCCGAAAATAGAACATAACTGTACACCACACCATGTGACAACGGGAATTCCACGCAGCCGCAGTCTACCACAACCCCCGATCAGTTTGCCCGACGATGTGAATACAAGAAAACAGTGTTGCAAAGCTACACACACACACACACACACACACACACACACACACACACACACACGCACGCGCACGCGTACACGCACACACACACACACACACACACACGCGCACACGCACACACACCCGTGTGTGTGTGTAAAAATGTTGTAAAAATATTTTATTAGATAATTATTTTCCTGAAGATGCTGGTACTATTTTATCGGCGAAAAGCTTTGAATAAATATATTCATTAAAAGTATTCTTGTTTTTGAAATATTTTAAATTTATTAACTATATTACAAGAAAACATATCACCATATTTTATATATATATATGTACACACACACAACACACACACACAACAAATCCATAGAAGTAGAAATAGATAATACTAAAGCAATTGTAAGGACTATCTCATATATCATTGTTGAATCTTGATTATTACTATTTCATTATAGGAGAGAGTATAGATGATTTTCAATACAAAATCTCTTTGTACTTCAGCCCACTCTATAAGCTTGTTTAGGAAACTAACATCAATAATTGTATATGTATTGTAATGGATATTTTTATAGTTTTAAACAATTTTCAAAAAAATATACTGGTATGTGCTTGTACTGTGTTGAGCATTTTAATAAGAAAACATTAATTGTTAAAAATTGATATTAAACTTTAGTATCAACAAAAGAATTGGCAATTTTCTGTAGGCAAAAATATTTTTGCCTCAAGGGAGTAATGGATTAAGAAAGTCTGAAACCACCACTTTATGACGTAATTGGTCTAAAAATAGAACTTTTTGGTGCTGTGGTAATAGTACTACGAAAATCTATAATTCAATATTTTTTAAACTCAAGTAAAATGCACTGTCTCATTAAATAAACCCTGTGTTTTTTAACGGCTAATTGGTTCAATAATGCAGTAATATTCAAAATAGTCAATAAAATATCATAATTCAGCAATGTAAATATATCATTATTTGAAAAATTAGTTTAAAAAATAGGAGTTTATATTTTTAATATTTTTTTTATATGAAAGTAAATGTTTCTACTAACATCTTGAAAAATGTTTACAACAATACATCTTAAATGTATGAAAAAAGTAATAGATTATAAAAACAATTATTTTAGTTTACAACAATATAGTCAATACAGTCAATTTAAAATATAAATTGAGAACAAATAAGTTGAATGTAACCTGTTTTGTTAAACAATGTTAATACAAATGTTATATTTCTTGTTAATATAATTTCTTTTAATATTGTATTTGTTTTTATTTAAAACTCAGGAACAACCATTACTTCTAGAGGATTTGCTGGAACAAGAAAAAAGAGAGCAGGAGAAGCAAGCAAGCGTTGAACCAGCACCTGCCACAGCTCTGTTAAGTGACGCAGACTTTGAACGATTAAGGGCAGATGTTTTGGGTACTACTCAAGGCACTGTAGTGGCCTCACCACCACATGGTTTACCAGGTAAACCATTTGTTAGAGTTTAGTAATTTGATATATAGAGAACTCATACAATTTTCACCAGATTAGAAATTATTATTATACTAATACTTGTAATTAGGTTGAAGCCCAATTTAAATGCCTTCTGAAAATAAGTAAAGCAATTGTGTAGCAAATTGTTATTTGTTGTAACATATGAGTTAATTTTAAACAATTGCCATGAATTATATAAAGTGTTTACCACTATATCATACTTGAGCTTTGTGTATGGACTCATTGATAAAATATTGTTGTAATGATACTAAACACAAAATGATTTGTTATCCTTAACAATTAATCTGCCCCAATTATGAAAATTTTATAATTTCACTTTTAAACAGTGAAATTGTAAAACTAAGCGATAGAAATTAATTTTGTCAAACCCTTATTTTGTTGGCAAAACTCTTGGCATTTAATTAAATTTAAAAGTAGGTATTTAATTTTGTCAAAACTCTTTGCGCACTAGTGAAATAAATTTTGCTGTTTTACTCAATACGTCACATTATTCTATTTCATCATTTTAGTTTATGACAAATTTAATTAGTTCAACATTCTTAAAGAGTTTAACAATCTTATTGGTAACATTTAATATAAAATTCAAGTTCTATTTTAAAACATATTTATACAAGATATATCTATAACATAAATTCTATTTGTATTTCTTGACATTGAAGTGTTCTACTCACAGTTTCATAAATGTATTGTACTAATCCTGACTTACTATAAGGAGTTGATACCATTTTAGTTGCCTACATGTTTTCTCTTCATAATGGATTTTTTATATAAAAAAGTCAATTGAAAATTCTGCTTTAAGTGAGATTTGATCATAAATTTATATTTTCAATGTATGGAACATTAAACCCACACAAATTCATCAATAAATCTTTGAAGTGGTATGGGAAAAATGTAATAAATGATTTAATGGTAAGATAGTAGATGATGTAGTGTAATGATTGTTGGGAATGAAGACAAACAAAATTAGTATGATGAATTTATTACTGAGTTTCATAAACTTATTCAATTAAACCATAAGTTCCTAACTACTGTTACATTTATGGAATATCTCCAAATGTATATACAGGTAGTTTTTCTTCGACCAGTCAAATAAAAATTATTGTCTCTCTCTCTCTCTCTCTCTCTCTCTCTTTCTCTTCTATAAATGTAACAAAAGTTATAAACTTACAGTTTTATTTATTGAATGAGTTGTATATATATAATATACATACATATAATTCCGCTTTTATTTCCACAGCAAAGTTATACCTACATATTCTTAGTTTCGTGGATATCATTCTTTATGTTGATTATCCCACTTTACATGTCTTTACCTTTAGGCCAGTCAGTGTTGCTTTTACAAACAAAAACTTATTTGGTAAAGTGTAATGACCAAGAGCTTCAAGACATTTGTTTGACAGATGGTGGTTTGGTCAGATAGTGTCTTGTATTAGAGCGAGTTTTTTATGTTTCGTGTTTGTTGTAGTTTGTGTAATTTTGGATTAAGTTTTGATTTTGTTGAATTTCGCTTTAAATTTATCTTTCAGTAATTTAGTTTATTTGATTTTTATTGTTAGAAATATTGTTATATAGATATAATGGCTAGACATTTTAGGAAAATATGAGATATGTTGCTTTTAGACAGGGAAACCGATCTAGGCTGAGATACAATCGATATATCTTTTATTGATGAACTGAATGAAAATGTAAATGGCCAAAATTTAGAGAGTTTTCTAAATTTTAAAGGAAATATTTCTAAATTATATTTTCTTTCAGCTTTAAAATGATGTATAACATGTATTTATTTTCATTCCAATGTAAAATGTGTGTAGGGCAGTGCAGTGATATACAGTATTGCAATTTTATTTTTAAAATTTTTTCATACATTTTTCGTATACATTTTTTTTATACATATTTTTATACATAGGAGCATAACATCATCTATATGTGAGTAATCAATTTATATGTATGTATTTCCTGACAGCTTGTTTCATTTCATTTACAAAAATGTCTAATTTGTTGTAAATATGGTATTTATTATAGGCCAGGAGTTTTTTATATTTCACCTAAAACCTCCAGGCAGATAGAGACCGGAGCCTATTAGGGGGCTAGCCTTCAAAGTGTTAATAGTTATTGGAACATTTTTTTAGTACCTTTTTAGGAAATACTAATACTGTTTTGTTTAATGTTCCAATATGATTTACTTACTTTTTTAATGCTGTTTGTAATTAAAATATTAACAATATTAGCAAATTTAGTTCAGTAATTTTTGTCATTGTTTTAATGATTTTTATAACAACTGCTGTTAAAATATTTCTAATTTTTATGATTTATACCAACTAACATTAAATAACTGATATTAATTTGTTCAGTTCCTTTGTATAATAACTTGAATGTAATCTCAGAATAAGGAGAATTTTCATTTATTGTTTTTTAAAACTCAGTTGTTCATGTGGTTAAATTGAATGCAAAATTTGGTTGAAAACTAATTTTAATTTAAAAAGGAGAAACTAAATCAATTTAATGTTTACTAAATAAATGCCATTAAATAATTGAAATTAGAACTAATATATTGATTTAAAAGTTTTACAGATATAAAAAACGTTTGTTAAAGACAGTGATAATCTGTTATTCCCATATCCAATAAAAAGTTGTGATTATTACAGTATGAATATATATATATATATATATATATATATATATATATATATATATATATATATATATATACTATAATATATTTTACGTTGTCCATTATTTATCCGTTTCACTAACTTTATGAAGTTAATAAATTACTATTGTAAATACTTTTATCCACCACTAAGTGCAATAATTTTACCTTGTTGTGATGAGGCACCTTTCGGTCAACTTCATATATATATATGGATAACGTAAAATATATATATATATATATATATATATATATATATATATATATATATATATATATATTTGGATGATGTTGGTACTGTTTACCAACGAAAAGCTTTGAATATAAATTAATAAATATTCTTGTATTTGAATAACCTATGTTGTTTTAATATATATATATATATATATATATATATATATATATGATAATATATTACTGTTGTAAATACTTTTATCCAACACTAGGTGCAATAATTTTACCTTGTGTGATGATGCACCTTTCGGTCACTTGACCATTGTCGAATCACTGATTAATTTTTTCTCTATTTTTCTGGTGTGGATGGTCAGTCTGTGATGTTGGTATTTGTTGTTACACGCATTTTCTCTTGAGTGGGTGTATAATGTTTTTGAATAGTATGTCTTCTGCATATGTTGTCTGTAGGTTCATTAAATTGTTGTGTATGTTTTTATAAATGTGGTATTTTTCTAGTGAGTTTAATTCTATTGGGTTATTATTTATTTCAAGTATGGTTAGATTATTTTCGTAACCACTAGAAAAACACCACATTTATAAAAACATACACAACAATTTAATGAACCTACAGACAACATATACAGACGACATACTATTCAAAAACATTATACACGCAACTCAAGAGAAAATGCGTGTAACGTCAACAAATACCAACATCATGGACTGAACATCCACACCAGAAAAATAGAGAAAAAATTAATCAGTGATTTGATATTGGTCAAGTGACCGAAAGGGGCCTCATCACACAAGGTAAAATTATTGCACTTAGTGGTGGATAAAAGTATTTACAATAGTAATATATTAACTTCATAAATTCAGTGCAATGGAAAAATAATGGACAACGTAAAATATCAATATATATAGGTTATTTTTTGGCTATAAATTGTGGGGTATTATCTAATTTATCTGGATTTCAGTGATTTTCTATTGAAATTAGTTTTTGTCTTCTCCTGGCTAGGCTAAGAAAGGAATATAATATTGATATAAAAAAAATAATCCTTACATAATTAGGAATATTCCTGTTCAGATGTTACCAATAACATTTTAATAAAAGTTACTGAAAAATGAAACATAAATTATGAAAATATTTAAAATCTGAAAGGTAATAAGAAACTTGTACATGCCATTTAAAAAAAAATCTACCTTGGTCAATTCTGTATCAGTTTTATCCTTGGCTATATCAATCAATTTTCAATCAATTTATTAGTACGCATTAATTACTCTAATACAATATATAATTTATTTAATAATTAGCATGGTTTACAGATATTAAAATAATTTGTGAGCAAACAATTGTAGATAACGATATGAATTTAAAATAAAGGATAAAATAAAGAAACAATTTTAACCTTATTATACTGAGCCAAGAAGTATATTTTTATTTTGTCAGCACAAGGGATCCTTCCTGCCCCAGGGTTGGTTGGACAACAACCTGTTCTAAGACCTCAGTTTGTCTCTCGACCTCAGTCTCAGCAGCCACAATGGCAACAAGCACAATCAACCATTGCTAGGACTCCTGTACTTCAACAAGAGACACGTATGTTCTAAGTTAAATTGTTTAGCAGGGGAATGTTTCAGTTATATTTAAAGCCTATTTATTGTCATAAATTTATACAAAAATTGATAATTCTGTTATGGTTTTGGAAATTATATTGCAAATCATATAAAATTGTGTTAATTATATTTTAAAAATGAATTCGTATATTTGTATTTGAAAAATGTATTGTAAAACATATTGTAAATTTGTATTATATTTTTTTACCACATTTTAGATATAAAATGCAAATGTTAATTTTATCTACTTTTATTAATGTTTATGATGAGTCACCTGACAGTCATCTGCACTGCAAGCTGAACATAATTGACTATATAAAAATAATATATGTAAAATATTAATCACTAAATTTTATTGAGTATTTTGGCTGTTATTCTTTTTTTTTTATCTCAGTACATTTATTTATTAAATTAGCATCTATCTCACACATAACATTTTAAAAAACCCCATTTCTACAATATGATGGATTAACACATTCACTGCCATAGACAAAAAATGCAACTGACGATTGAACTTTTAAAGTGGTAATCAATAATTTGCTAACTTCTTCCAAATATATTTTTGACACAATTGAAAATGATGTCTGTGATAATGTTGCTCAGATGTAGGTTGGGCTGCGATTTACTGTGCATATTTTTTTTAACATATGTCACAAGTCAGAAGAAAAGTTGTAAAATCATCACCAAATAAAATAATTGAAGTACAGAATTATATTTACAACCTTAAAATAGATAATATTTACAACCCAAAATACTTAAAATAGATAATATTTACAATGCAAAATACTTAAAAATAGATAATATTTACAATCCAAAATACTTAAAATAGATAATATTTACAATCCAAAATACTTAAAATAGATAATATTTACAACCCAAAATAAGCAAAAACCAATTGTATCATCAACAAACAAATTGTAACTTATACATGTAGAAAAGTATTTAAAAAACCAATAAACAGGTTTTTATCACTTGGAATTGATCATAGAAGTCTTTTACAGTCAATAAATGAGATACTTTTCAACCAGTAGTATTATGGGATCACACCAGGTCTAAAATCACTTTCTTTGTAATAATTTTCTTCATCAATCTTGCAGTAACATATGATAACTTATTTGACATGTCAGAATCATTATAAATAATGTAAACAATATTTAAATATAAATATGAACAAACTAAACATTAAACCCAACACGCAAATACAAACAAGACATGATTAATTCCGTAGCAATAGCTTGTTAAATAACAAGTCCCACACTAAGGAAAAATTGTGTACATTCGAAAATTACCAGTAAAATAGCTTTAACAAGTAAAGCACAACACACAAACGACGTTACTGTCAAGAGGAACTGATGCTTTACCAACAAAACCATTCAGTCGTGGTTTATTCCAGAGTGTATTTCTAAGTAACAACTAAACATATGTTGTTACTATCAGTTATAATTTAGTGTAATTTACACATACTGATTTCTTGTTGGCGTATCAACAAATAAACAGATACACACACACACAAACGTGCTTACGCTCATTGTTGCCAGTGTTTCCTTAGTTTAAGCGAGGGTGATGCATGATATTAACCAAGAATGGAAGACCATTGTTGGTGTCTGACAAGGAAATTAGAAACATTTATGTTACTGTAAAAAGGATATTTTAATTTAGATGACAAAGGTGATTTATTTAGAGACAAGTGTTTATGTTATTTTAACACGTTTTTGCTTGATATATTAACATATTTTTACTTGACCTGGTCCACCAATGAGAAAGAAATTCTTGTATGATTGTATTGTCCATATCGTGATAAGAAAGGATGACAATCTAGTCTTTTGATCATCATGTCTAGATCCCATTATTGTAATAAACCATATGTCTAGGTTTCCTTACGCTTTTTGTTACGTTTCAGTTTGAGATGTACGTTAAGTAAATTCGGAACCCTTTATTACCTACAAAACAAAATGCATATTGACAAATATTAACACACGATTTTTATTTAGATATTTTGAGAATTACATACATTGTTTCAAATAAATGGTACCTAATGGTTGCATATTGACTACTGCATGGAAATTATAAGCCTAAATTGATTGAATGTATATTAATGGGTTAAACGCTATATTTAATGTGGGAATATCTTTAATGGTTTGTTTCAGCTCTAAGAGTCGCATTGTTCAATGCTCCAGTACTTCCACCTCCAACACCTCCACCTGATATTATTGCAACAGAGCAAGACAGACAGCAACAGTTACAATATGAGACATGGCTTAATAACCAGAACCATATTGTTACACAACAGTTGAAATATTATGAAACAGAAGTTCAGAAGCTACGCAAAATTAGAAAGGTATTTTAAAAATAATTTGTCCTATTTACTTTTGAATAAAGTAATTATTGAATTTTTAGACGTAGTTGTATCCCTGATACCCAGTTCACTATCTTCCACCCCAACACCTCCACCTGATATTATTGCAACAGAGCAAGACAGGCAGCAACAGTTACAATATGAGACATGGCTTAATAACCAGAACCATATTGTTACGCAACAGTTAAAATATTATGAAACAGAAGTTCAGAAGCTACGTAAAATTAGAAAGGTATTTTAAAAATAATTTGTCCTATTTACTTTTGAATAAAGTAATTATTGAATTTTTAGACGTAGTTGTATCCCTGATACCCAGTTCAGTATCTTCCACAACAATAAAACTTAATTATGCTTTTAAAACAATAAAAGTTAACAGTAAACCAAGAAAAAAAAATATAAATTCATTAATGTCAGTTTATTGTAACAGAGTAGAAGCTAAAAAACCATATTGCAAAACAAAGATACTTTTCATAACTAACAAATTTGTTAACGCCAATATCTTGTGGCTATTGTAACTGTATAAAACAACTGTGATGTAATGTTTAACATAAATTAATGAAACCTCTATACCACAAATGACTTTTTTTTTTTTAATTTTTTCAATTTAAAACCTTATGTACAATCATCCTTAGAGGTAATTTACATTAAAAATGATTTTTATTGTAAATTACCTCTGAGCATGATTGCCATGCAATCGAAATGTACATAACACATTAAATAAAAAAATGTCATTTGTGGTATAGAGGTTTCATTTATTTATGTTGTGGTTATTGTGCTAATACTTATTTGTCAATGAATCATTTAAAGTATATTGCAACATAAAAGAGTGAATGTTAAGACTAAACAACATCTGTATTATGATCCTTTTATGAGTTTCTGTAATAGAATCCGATCATTTATTTAAATATTATAACATAATATAAATAATAACGTAGTATAAATAGTATATTTACATAAATAGTATTAGTAATTCTAAAACGAATGTCTTATTTTATTGTATGTGATGTTGTTATAACGCCATTGTATTTTTAAAATGGGCGTGTACTTTAATTTATTTTAAAAACCTCAACTACCCTTATTTACAAATCATTATTCCTTACAACTTAATAAGACTTGCCAGATCAATTGTTTTCCTTAACAATTGTATCTTACGGTTTGGCCTAAGCAGAATTATCCATCTATCCAAATCGTTCTAAAAAAGAAGGGTTTAAAAAAGTAAACAAGATTTAATTTTAAAACCAGTTAAATATTAGACTTTAAAAAATTTTGCTTTTCACAACTTTAACAACATTAATTAAAATACAAAAAGTTCACGTACGTTACAAATAGTTACGACAAGGTTGGGTTGGTGCACGATGGTATTGTATATTTACTGATTTGAATATATCAAAAAATATTAAGAAATTTAATTTAAAACAGCTTAGCAATTACTTGAACTTACTTGCTTTGTTATAAGATATTAAAACTATACACGGATTTACTTTTATAACATAGTTGAATATTGATAATTAAAAAATTAACGAAACAAAACTTTATGTAACACATTTACCCGTTGTTAATAAACTTAGCGTGTGTGAATTGTTGCAAAATTTTTTAACATAACCCTTCAAAACTTTAATAGGCATTAAGTAAATTTCAGTGAACATACACACACACAATCTCTCAAAATTTTCCTGCAATTTTTGTTAATGTTAATCACCCCTGAAAATTGTTGTTTCCTAATATTTTGAGGTGTATTTATTAAACAAATATTTTTCTCGGATGAATAGTTTAATATCCAGTTAACATCCGATCATTTTGCACACATAAACTCAGTTCCGATGGTTCACCAGAATCTCATCTAGCATAGATAAAGTATACTCTTAAATATTGACTTGCATTTAAACTGTTAAATGCTAGTCGAAATGTTGTGCAAAACGGAACTACGTTTGACAAAATGAACAGATGTACTTCCTGTATTAGCTATTCATTATATATTTAATCTGATCTTTACATTGTCATAGCAATGATTTTGGATTTTCAAATCTGTTATTAGATGTTATTTTATTTTAAACTGTTTATTAACATACCTATAATCACTTTAAATTCATCCAATTTTGGTTACAGTCACTTAATAGTAAACAGAGGCAACTACGAAAGAATGGGAATGAACTTGCTGAGAATGATGCCATGGAACTGCAACGGGTTACAACTGAGCAAGCAGTACTACAAAAACAATTAGAGAGTTCTCGTAAACAGAGTCGTCAACATGGTGTATTAATACAGGTAATGAGTGGTAGAAGTTAATTGTAGTTTATAATATTTTTTATTTCCAAGTTATTTTTTAGTATTGGTTTATCAGATTCAGCAAAAGAAACATCTAATTGACCTCTTTTATAATTTCTCAAATTTTCGTATGACACTCTTAAACATTAAATACCTAGTTTATTTATGATACATTTTCTTAGTAAATGGTCAGTACATTAAAGTTAACAAATACATATGGGAACCCACTGAAACTAAAATATTTTTAATGAATAGGAACAATTAAAAAAAAAAATGAAACAATATTGATGAAGATACAAGTACTTCGTGTTAAGTGTGAAATCAGTATTTTAAATAAAACGGTTAAAATTTATTAAAATGCATTAAAACTAGGGATGGGCCGATTCCGATTCTCGATTCCAGGAATCGTCGATTCTAGGTGGTATCGAGGAATCGTCGATACTCGATTCTTCATTCATAAAAGTGTCGATTCCGATTCCTATTTTGTTAACTATTAAAATATGCGTGTAGAGTAATTTATTACCAAACAAAATTTATTATATTTGTGTGGAAAAATAATTAATTACCAACTATGTCTTATTTATGTATTAGTTGATTTGAATGAATTAAATGATTAAAGTAAACGAAAATATTATTATTTATGAAGCAACAGCAATCAAGATCGTAACCATTTCTGGTCGTTTGACATCGCTCGTCTCTCTCTCTCTCACTAGAGTGGGTTCGATACTCTCTTTTGCTCTCTCTCTCTCACCCACGTGTCTTACTGCCTCTGATTTATAGATGTCAGAACAAAACACAAAAAAGTACAGTAAAAACTCGATTAACCGTCACCGTCGGAACCGTGGCCATGACGGTTGAGCGAATAGACGGATAACAGAAACACTGTATTATTCCTCCGAAACTTAACCTTAATAAATTATATTATAGACAGGTATCACTCTCACGGTTGAAGGTTTTGTGTAGCCTATTACATTAAAACGGAACTTTTAAAAGGTTTTGCCATATGACCAAGATGTTAACTAAATTAATTATTAGAGAACTAGCATGTGAGCTAATATAACTTGAAAGAATCGAGAATCGAGAATCGAGTAAAGAATCGAGAATCGAAAGGAAAATTTTAGAATCGGAATCGGAATCGGAATCGAAAATTTTAGGAATCGGCCCATCCCTAATTAAAACAATGGCCAATAGTCAAGAGTATAAGACTGTACGAGTATACACAATTTGAAAGAAAGCAAATAAGTTAACAAAGATATAAAATTAAAATGCTAAGGGAAAAGAAGAATTGTTTGTTATTTTTATGTGTTGTAAGTTAACACCATTAGGAAAATATATTTAATAAATGTATTACATTTCTGCATTATTATTGACAGATTTTTTTACCAATAATAATTTACAATTTAAAGTTTACCAGTTGGCTAGGTTTATGATAGATAAACATGAAAAATCCTTTGCAAGGATATTGAAAGATTAGCGAAAACAATTATATAATGGCATGATACAGTTTTTATAACTGAAATGTATATTTATAACATTAAAAAAACAAGGAAAACACTCAAGATGAAGTGAAGTAAAAATATAATAAACATAAGATGAAGTGAAGTAAAAATATAATAAACATAAGATGAAGTGAAGTAAAAATATAATAAACATAAGATGAAGTGAAGTAAAAATATAATAAACATAAGATGAAGTGAAGTAAAAATATAATAAACATAAGATGAAGTGAAGTAAAAATATAATAAACATAAGATGAAGTGAAGTAAAAATATAATAAACATAAGATGAAGTGAAGTAAAATATAATAAACATAAGATGAAGTGAAGTAAAAATATAATAAACATAAGATGAAGTGAAGTAAAAATATAATAAACATAAGATGAAGTGAAGTAAAAATATAATAAACATAAGATGAAGTGAAGTAAAAATATAATAAACATAAGATGAAGTGAAGTAAAAATATAATAAACATGATTTTAAAGATAAAACAAATAAAAACATACATAAAACTCACAAATTAATCATTTATTGACTCATACACGTTTCAATGACAAAGTCATCATCATCAGTGAGTGTTACTACTACAAACTCTTAACTTGCAACTTCTTCTCTTCTTAAGAATTTTGTTTGTTTGTTCTAAAGTATTCATCTGACACATAAGATTTTGAACTAGATCTTAAATATAATAATTGTCATTTAACAAAACTAAGTGAAGACATACATGACTATATTTATAACTGGATAAATTTTTTTGGAAAACTTAGAGTACTTTTTAAATTTCTTTTAGTGTTTTGAGGCAAAAATGTAGGAGAAAACATATTCTGGTGTACAATTTTCCCCCATAGCTTCGATGAGCTAATCTCTTAGAAATAGTTCTAATTTCACAGATCTGTTTAGGAAATATGAATCCTCATTACACAGCTGTTTTAACAATTTGTATGTTGTTGGATGTAAAGGTTGTCGTAATTAAATTTTTTGGGTAACACTAGGTAATTATCTGTCTTATTGAGGTCAAAAATTAATTATCATATTAAAAAAAATTAAAAATGTTAAAGGAAAATATTGATATCTGTATTTAGTTGCAGAGACCAAAGGATAGTTCAATTAACATAAGATCTGTAATTAAAACTAATTACCCAACTCACTAGAACAGAATAGTGTTATAGGCTAGGCTATTCAGTACTATTTAATATTTTGAATTGATGGGATCTACCAAAAATGCGGCAAGTATATACAGATAAAACATGACAAGCTGGTAAAATATACAAATAATAATTTTAAAAAATGTGAGAAAAAACTGATAATGCAGAAATTATCACAGCTATTACAGGTGCAAAAATTTTTTGAAACAAAAATATACCTTCCATAAGATTATTACAAAATTATAAAGTGTCTTGAAATTTACCATCAATTTTCTACACCAAGTGCTTGATAGCAACATCTACTCTTGTTCCTTATCATAGAAATTAGTATACAGGGATTATAAAATACTGTGTCCAATACCATTCGATCACTTATCATGTTTTTTGTTGATATACTTCACTAATCTGCTGGTGAATGTCAGGTGCTGTCTTTTATAATTAAAAAATTGTCCAAGGCATTTTAAAGACACAAATGAATTCCCCTTTAATGATGTTTGTGTCTAACAGATTTAAGTAATTCTTCATGAATGTCTGGACTGTTTTATGTTCTCAACTGAATGGCAAACTCTGTATATTATAGCAGTTATGTTTATTTCTAATATACTTTTTTACTATTCATTAAAATGAATATTCATTTAATCATTTATCAATTCAATAACTAAAGTTTGGTGAAGCTTGGGAAAGTCTCCCAAGAAAGTACTAATATTTTTCAGGCTGTTTACAAATAAATAAATAATTTCAACTGGTTTTTCCCAGTTGGCAGCTTATTTAGCACTTCTCAACTTTTGATGCTGTGTCAGAAACATGCTCACAATTTTGCTTAGAGTTTTTTTTAAGCGTAAACGTTTAATAAGGATTGTATGTACAGTTCGTTTAGCTAAATTAGGCCTATCATTGATCATTTGCACTGTTTATTAGTGATAAGGGCAAGTACTTGCACATAATCAATGTCTTCTCATCAATGCAAGATGTTGAAGGTCGTCCTGACTTTCCTTGCATCTTCTTGACCATCTTTAAACGGTTAATTTACTTAAAAACAGATGTTTCAGTTGGATCATCAAAGTTTATTTACATACCAGAAATATTCTAAGAGCTTTGCTTGAGTTTCACCAAAAGCTTGATGTTGAGTCATTGCTCTGTGATTTTGTGAATCTGCATTTCAACAAACAGTAAAAACAAGCACCTTAAAAATAAACATATCTTTCATGGTATGCACAAGTACTGGTAGCTCATTTAGACGAGTACTGATAGCTCACTAGCTACCTGGCTATATGTGATTTAGTGAGTAACTCTGTACATTGTAGCATAGCTGTCGTATTGGATCAGTTAGTTACATTATTGGACAGATCTTCAACTGGTAATGTGGCATAGTATAATGCTTTATTTTATTAAACATACGTTTTAAAGAGTCTTGTATGTTTGTAAATTGAGGCTAACCATGCATTATTTTATTTAGTAAGCATTATAGGTTGTGACATGTATAATAGCTTTTTTCTAGATATGTTGATAATATCTAGAGAATTCAGGCTTATAAAAATATGATGGTATATAATTGTTTTAAAATTAGTAAATTGTTACTTCAGTTACATAGAAGATAATCTTTCCTATAAATAAAATTAATTTTATCCAATATTTTTTGTAAAAACTAAATGGAATTGCAGTTCCATTTAATTACATAGACGTATGTTTATTTGTAAGGATTTATTTAAATAAAAAAATTATGTTTGAGTTTTTTGTTGAAAACTTTACAATAACATTGTATAATTTTTTTTTAAACTGTGTCATATAACTATCCTCTTCAAACTTAAGGCCGTTTGATGAAAAATAATCAAAACTAAAACTAAGAATAATAAAAGTGGAAAACTGCAGCATTTGGTTTTATACATATATAGTTATACTAATGCTAGCAGATAATGTTATTAAACAAACTGTCATTATTATGGTTGAACAAGAACTGAATGTTAAGAGGATAAAAGAGTAATGTATTTACTTAAATATAAGATCTATCCCAATTCTGAGACAATTTTTTAGCAACTTCTTGTAATTTGAAAAGAGTCGTATTTATGTGTTTATGTAACATAGTCATTATTTCCTTCTTCCAATGGCTCTCACTGGGCTTACGCCATTCGAGATCTTGCTTCCCAATGGTATCCAGGTAAGTCCCTCATTGAAGGTATTTGGTATTAAATCAATGTCATGCGCAACTGGTTCTTAAGTCTTAGAAAATGTTTCCTAGCGCAACACAATTCAGTTGTCGTCATCACTTGGCACGATGAATTAACTCATGCCACTAGATCGCTTGAATCGTGAATAATTTAATCTGCAATAGGTTAAACCAAGCAGTAGCTAACTTGAGCACAACATGTGAATAACTATCTGAGTTTAAAGTTGCATAATCCTGGGTCCAACAACTATACTTCAGTAGGAAATATAGTGAAATATTATTGGATGTCTTAATGCAACAGGACATAGTTTTCTTTTCCTACAGATAGGAAACACAGATTTAACCCAATTTTATTTGGTATTGCAAGTTGCAAAGCAGTAAACAGCAGAGGAACAGCTATTATACTTGTAAAATTGATTGGGACTGAAGAACTTCACTGTACTTTTATGTTGATAATTGCAGTAGATGATAGTAAACTTTCTTAACGCATAATCTTAAAAGAAAAACTATGCCTAAGCAAATTTTTTTGTATAATTCATTACTCATGTCCTGAACAAAGAGTGTGTGGTGTTTTTTAAAAATCTAATATGAGATTGGTTAGGCTGTGTTTGGAGTTTTTATTTAAAACTTTGCTGCATAAATATCATTACTAAACAGTTTCTCTGCATACCTTGTTGATGCACTGTTAATCTAATTATAATGAATGAATACCCACCCTAATATTATTCTGGAAAGACTAATATCTATCCTTTAGGTGACTGGGTTGCTTATGGAAACCCTGCGTTAAAATAGGCAAACAAATTAAAAAGCTATCTATTAAAAATATATCTGAATTGATTGTTTTCAAGTTAGGAAAAATTTCTTCTAAAATTATTGAAAGAATTTTCAAAAAGACTAGCATTTCATGTTCATCTGATTGATCAGAAGACTGTAATTTTAAAAACTAATCTTTCAAGGAGTAGCAGTTCAGTCGAAGAAGTACATTTGGGAAGACAGTGACTATGAATGAATATTAAAGATGAAGATAATATTTTTAGGATTTAAATGAAATATTTCTACTAATCTGTATATAGCTAATTAAAAATGTATGTCTAGTATAAAAGTAAAGAAGGAGTGTTGATTTCAGAACTGGATTTGTGTAGTACTCTAATATTAAAGCAATATATTTGTAAATATTATCACATTATCAACCCTCTATAATTATTTTACTTTAATAATAAATGAGGATCTTATATTTGAGTCAATACAATGTATGCACTATTTTCATGAACTAAATCTTCACCTATATTTTGATTTATATACACTTACATTTGTGAAGGCAGAAGCAAAACTGTATTCATTGGCTAATAAATACTGTTTTAAAAAAACTTTTCTCCTTTTTTAATATTTAGCACTGTTCTTACTGCATACAACTTCTAATCTTCAAAATCTGGCGCTAGTTAGTCATAAATAATCTGACGTGTCGTACTGCGAAGTTATGACAAATGCAGCTGCTATCTGCTAGCTAATAGAATGTTTCTTTTGCTCCCTAATTTATGCCCCTTTGTGTAATTTTAAATTGCTAAATTAAATTATAGAAGTTTATTATTCTGTCTTCTTTGTAAAAATAGCCACCGAAAACTCCAGGGAATTTAGTATAAATATTAAATGACAATATGACATGTTTTTCTATTAATAATATATTGTCATATTTAGGCTTAGTGTGTTTTAAAAAATATTAATTTTTTTTTTTTAGAAGGGGAAATAGAACAAAAATATTAGACTGGATTAGAATAAATGTAGAAAAAAATACTTTGATTATATAGATGTTTCTTTTACTGAAATTGCTGAATCTGCACTATTAGTGTGGGGCAACTGCAAATCATCATTATATTATAAACTTATTGACAAGAGTAATATCTTGAAATATAAACATATTTATGTAATGGCATGATTTGTTTAGAAATATAATGGGTTAATAATCTCTCTAAACAATAACCTAATTTACTGATCACCAAAATAAGAACAAAATATAAAATAGACTTATTACTTAATAAGGTGACGATGCTTATATTTCTCTGTTAAGTTCTAATTGAATCAATAATATTTTTTATGAAAATTTCATAAACACTTTTTATGGTATTATTTATTAACAATTTGTCTGTAACACCATTTTATGTAACACTTACAGACTTTAAAAAAAAAAAAACAAACAAACAAGTCTATAAGTTACTGGTAGACTGGGAGTTATTAAAATTAAATAATATGGGTTCAGAAAATTCCCATATCAATGTTCAATAATAGCTTTGTTCAAGTAATTATTTCATATTTGACTCAACTTGAAAATACTGAATTTCTATACTAACAGTTACATTGTATTTATTTTTTAAAAGCATTGAATGAATGATGACTGGAAAAATGTTTCTGTTGTTAGTAGATAATATTTAAATTGTATTAATAATAATATACATGATAACAGTAGTTTAAAAATTAATCTTATACTTAACTGCTGTTTTAGATTAATTTTGACTGTTTCTACAAGTTGTGGTGGTATGTCTATTTTTAATAACATTTTGATTAGGCCTTAATATGAGTGGAAATACTTTTAAAAATGGCATGATTGTATTTCTTAAATCTTCCATTGATTATTGAATTTTTAAGGTAATGTTTGTTGTACTGCTTTTTAGTTGTTGCTTAACCTTTATCTTGTTTTATGTTACATTTAAATATATTGTTGCCTGTTTTAATGTTGCTGTGCTTGGAGTTATTATGTTCTATTTCTATTAAAGGATATTGTTAATATTAATAATAGAAACATATTATTAATGAATGTCACAATAAAGAATTTATTTTAATTTTGTGTTTCTTGACAATATTGTATACATTCCTTATGTTTTTTCCCAGGAATATCGAAACAAGCAGCAAGCTAATAAAGTAGTAAGGCAAGGAGGCTTGAGCACATCTTTACACTCATCTCCTTCAGGATCTTCACCTCAATCTCCACTTTTAACTTCCCCTAGTCCTGGACCTCTTAGTACATCACAGCAACAGTCTCCCAGAATTGGCACTCCACATTCTCAGGCAAGGAATTTTAAAACATTTAGCATATGCGCATTAACTGCACTCTGAAATTTCTTTTGATTCTTCATAAAACCATTCTTGTTATGAAAAAAAATTACATTAAAAAAATTTTCTGTGTCAACGTACAATATTTTAATATATAAATTTAAATATCATTTGTGATTTGAAAGTTGTAAAGAATAAAAAATAAATACTTTATATTGAATACAAGCTAACTACTCATCAAAAGTATTAGGAAAACTAAGTGTTATTTAAAGACAAAAAGGTTTTGAAAAATTCAAATCACCCTATATAAATGAAAACCATATGTACTCCAAACTATTTGGTGAAAGTAAAAATTTTAAATGCGCTTGACCTATAATAAACATTTATAATAATATAGCAATTTGAAGAAGAAAAATAATAAATTGCTTAGTATTAATTTAAATATAATTATATTATTGATTTCGATCTGGATAAAATTTGAATTAAATTTTTAAACATTACTATTTTTATAAATAATATATATAGTACAGTGTTAAAAATAACTTTATTAAAAGTATCGTTTGAACTTGTGCTTTATCAACGAGAGTGGCTAATGGGCAGTAACCTCTAGGAGTGTGGTGGAAAATCTGCCCAGAAGAATCATCAGTTTTGCCGCAAGAGCAAGGATTGGACATCTGGTGATTAAGGGTTATATGCACCGTTTCAACTTGGCTGTCACTCCCATCTGTCTCTCATGCGGGGAGGAGGAGGAAACTGTGAAGCATGTACTGATTATATGGGTCTGTCCTTTACTGGCCAGAGATGTACTCAGAGGAAAGACAAATGAACTAACAACATAGTGAAAAGCCGCTCATACTGGGCACTGGCAGAGGCACTCTACACACGACATCAGGCCATCGGGTGTTCAAAGCAGCTGGATGCCTGTTAGGAGAAGAAGTTGGTCGAAATTATGAGACTGAAGAAAGAAAGAAATTTATATGAAGGAAGACAGAAGAGACATTCAAGTACTGTAGTTGAAATAGAAGTTTGTGCTAATTTAAGATGTATGATACTTATGTGCTTAGGCCTTTTTGACAAATATGTGTAGAATTTTTTTTTTGTGTAGTGTGATTATAATACATTTTTATCGGTTTGAGTATATAGTTTGATGAGTGATTTAGTAATATGTAGTTTTTTTTCAATATTGTGGATAATAAGAAGTGTCTTTTTGTATATAGAATGTTTTATTATAAGGGAATAATATTGTAATTAATTTAGTTGGGGGTATTTAACATTTATGGGTGAACATTGGTTGTTATGGGTAACAATAATTTTTGTTTGATAGGTAAATGTCTTTAGCATTATGTGTGAGGTTGTTGATGGTTTTATGGATTGGATTGTTGGTAGCATTTTTATATGGACTTGGTTTGGACTGTTAGGGATGTCAGAGAAAATCAGAATATAATTGTGTAAAATTTTGATTTTGCCAGTAAAGTTTATAAATTTGGTTTTTTAGTTTAATGTTCTATTAGTTTAGATAATTTTTTCGAGATATTTGTATAAGAATAGCCCACATGATCAATCTTCACACAATTTTGTAAAATTATTTAAATTTTATATGCAACCAACAATTGATGTTTGACTGTTCTGACACATATAAACTGTCTTTATAAATTTTTCCCCTGCTTCTACATTGGTTATACATAAGATATATACGCCATTTCACATAAGATATAAACACTTCATATAAAAAATACTTGTACCCAATAAAACAGCAATTATTATATTCTGGTTGATGTAATTATATCTTTAAATTGTATATATTATATTTATTTACCCCCTCTTTATTTACATCACATCAAATTAAATCTTATGCCATTACAGATTTGGGACAGTGAACAAAATGACCAAATCATTCATCACAAGAGAAAGTGCAACTTTTATAAAAGTTTTGTTATTTAAAAATAAAAAAAATTTTTTACATTTTTTAATTTTATTATTTTTTTATATTTCTAATATCGGATACTCTTAGTTTCTTATTATCATTGTCAACATTTTCTTACAATATTATTCCAGTTTAAAAATAAAAAAAATTTGTTACATTTTTTAATTTTATTATTTTTTTATATTTCTAATATCGGATACTCTTAGTTTCTTATTATCATTGTCAACATTTTCTTACAATATTATTCCAGGTAATTGTAGGTTAGCCTATATTTACTGTTAGTATGTTCCTAGATTCGGGTTGTCCAATTTTAGCTTTCTATTGACTTATTGGTGTTCAAATGATTCACAATTCATCAGGTACGAATTTATTCCTCTTACCAATTAGGTTGTATTTTGGTACAAAAATATTCTCAAATACAAGGTACATATAAAATAAATTATATATATTATATGGGTACAATTTTATATTCATTATTTTGTACCTTAGTTTATTATTTGTAATTACTTACGTCTTGGTACGGGCATCCAGACTCAGGAGACATTGACAATCCAATGTCCGAAATAAACAGTCACCGCCAGTGTCCAATAATCTAAGTAGTTTTTTAGTATGATGAAGCTCAAAGCATTAATTGTCTATATAATGCAATTTTACAATATTCATACTCATATCTTTTTTCCATAACAGATTCCTCTGTTATATACTTTTCATCACAAGTTTTTTTTCCTGTGGCTCAAGATTGAAAGTGAGACTAATTTTTAGCTTGCAGATGTAGTGGGTTGTATTCTATTTTTTATAGCCAGTGAAAACTTTCTGGGGGATCAGATTTTGACCGTAACTGTTCTGCTAAAGTTATTCGATAATTTGTTTAATGCCTCTTCTGTTTTGGTGTAGGGGGTTTCAATTTATTATAAATAGTGAATAAATTATAAATTGTAAGATCAAATAAATAAAAAAAAAATTAGATCTTGATCGTAACAATCTTGATGTATAACAATACAAAAGATGTATTATTATAACCAATAGTATGATCGGGTTTCTTTATTTTCTCTTGTAGACCTCTTTTCACTTTCTATTTCTAGTTTCCTTAAAATTCGGGCCTGAGTGAAGTGCGTAAAGAGCAATAACATCTATTGTAACCTCTAGAATACTTCTGAAGAGTTATACATAGCTTCATTTTTTGTTTAGTTTACATTCTTTAAACTCCTTTGGCACGTTGGGTCTAGTTTCCTTAAAATTCAGGCCTGAGTGAAGTGCGTAAAGAACAATAACATCTATTGTAACCTCTAAAATACTTCTGAAGAGTTATACATAGCTTCATTTTTTGTTTAGTTTACATTCTTTAAACTCCTTTGGCACGTTGGGTCTAGTTTCCTTAAAATTCAGGCCTGAGTGAAGTGCGTAAAGAACAATAACATCTATTGTAACCTCTAAAATACTTCTGAAGAGTTATACATAGCTTCATATTTTGTTTAGTTTACATTATTTAAACTCCTTTAGCATGTTGGGTCTAGTTTTCAAAGCAGTTCTGATAGCTTGGTATTATTCTGTAGGAATTTGAAAAATAACATACCAATCATCTAAAAAACCAGTGTATCCCAAGCCCTTGAAGGGTTGTATACTATCTAAAACAATGGTTTCACTGGCTACAAACTCACTAGATACTTTTTCTTCCCAATACAAGTTTTCAACTCTAAACCATCCCCAAAACTCACTTGACAAACTTTATAAACTTTTATACAAAGTGTTGCTTGTATTTGGGGTTGAATTGTATGTAGCACAATGATGACCTCAACTTATAAGACTCTAATCAAGGGATATGTTTTGTTCTGGTTGATAATTGAGAAAAAATAAAATTTGTTTCCAAATATCCTATTACAAGCTTGATTTTTTAAAATTTGTCAGAAGGATCTTCTAAAAAATCATGGTTTTATCACAAAAATGCAGAAATTTAGATATAGACATAGACCTTGCAATAGCCATGATTTCTGAATAAATAGGTGTCCAGCCTCTTTTTAAAGACTAATAATTATAGATATTGGGGTTTTTTCATTTGGTATGTCATTTGTGTAATTACAAATAGCTTTTTAGCTCACATCCTGTTAGAACCGTCCAGTTATTACTACTTTTCAGTTTTTTTGTGTGTGTTTTTTTCATTCCTGACCTTAATCAGTAGTTTTCAACACAATAGTATACAAATTTCACAATTCTACAAAATACACTAAAATTATCTAATTCCATAAAATCATGCCCTAATTATTTGTATAAATTCTGTCCAGCAGAAAAAATATTTTTTTTTTTTACTAAATTTGGTTTTTCTTCCCAAACAAAATTTTAGATCCTTTTATCCTCACCTTGCAATGGATGCTGTTGGATAGTGAGAATGAATGTAGTGACATTGACAGTTAACTAAAATTTTTCTATGTACGTTTGCTAACAAAATTAGTGATGTAGTGACTTTATAAATACAGACAGTGATTCGGACAATATTCCCATGAAAAATGTATCATAAAGTAATGACAATGTATCAATATTCCCACATGAAATGACAATGTATCACACGAAAATCAAATTAAGAAATAAGTTTAGATATTTTTTTGAAATTATTTAAATTTTTTACAAATGTAATGTGAACAATTAGTTGTAGTATTTGAAGGAACCTCCAATAAACTACTAAGCTACAAACCGTAAATAGCATTGTATTTATTTATTCATTTGTTCATTTGTTGCACATTTGTGTATTTATTTATTTCAATTAATACTATTATTTTACATATTTTAATATATAATTATTTTGTTTACTAACAATGATTATAAATAATAATCAGTTAAAAATAAATAAACTAATACAACACAATTCACTGAATTTGGTCGCTCAGAATGCAAATCATTAAATCCATAATGGGTTAATAGTGTTTCTGTGTTTCAGAGTGATGACAACCCGTTTAGTCCTGGTACCTCCGGAACAGGTCCTTCTGATATTCTACGGTCTTTACCTTCACCAAGTCGACTGACTTCACCTTCGCCACGTGCTATTACATCTCCTAGGGCACCAAACCCTCCACCGCCACCTCCCCCTCCTCCTTCATCAACACCTCGGCCAAATGTAGGCAGTCCCGGTACATTTTCTGTGCAAGACCAATCTATCAGGTAAAGATTTTATATTAAAGTTTTATAGTATTAAAATAAAGAAATAGCTGTGACATAATTATGGTCAAGTATTTTAAATAATAATTTAGTTTAATCATTAAATAATTCTATGGTTGGTGGTGATTCCCTCAAAGATTATACAATAAATTTTGCTTTTTATTGTGAATTAAAAAAAAAAATTCCTGTATTTTTTATATCAATTTCAAATATATTTCAGTACAAAGAATTCAGTAACATGGAGTTAAAATAGCAATTTACTGAATGTATGGACACTGTTGAATTACCGAAAGTACACGAGTAATAGAAGAGAAGTCACTTTTGCTTTTTTTATTATTTTTTTGCAGTAATTATTTAGCAATTTTTCATAACACTTTCGCTGCCATGTCGAGCCAATTGGCCCGACTGCCCAGTAGGCTGAACCAAATACTGTACGGTCACTAGGCCAGACATTGTTGTCTAGTCAGACTGAAGTCTTTTCTTTTTCTCTTCTTTGATTGACAAAGATCATTGTGTGATCGAAATATTTCAATAGTGTGATAAGTTTTTATATGTGTCTATTTATTTATTTCCAAGAGATTGCAGTTTTGGACTATTGCCACTAGGTAAGTCTGTCAGTCTCCTATCTAGTCCAAAAATTCCTAAATAAGCTTTAAGTTCTACTAGAACTAACCAAATATATATATATATATATATATATATATATATATATATATATATATATATATATATATATAAAATGTTAAAAACGTATTTTCGTACTTAGATATGATAGGGGAACAAAATATAATTACACATTATTCTTAAATACAAATATTTTGGCAATTCACTGGAAAAACGCTGATATTGTGGCCGGCAGCTAAAGTGTTGAGCAGCTAAAAATAAGTAGCTTTAATAATGTTATAAGAATTAATATTGTATATTATATTTAGTATAATTCTGATAATAAAGTGTAGAAACATGTTACAGAACATTGAGATATAATATAATAATACAGAAGATATAATAAGATAAAATAAATTGATGAAATAATTTTAAAAAGAATTCTTTTATTTTTAGACCTCTTGGTATGCCACCTAGATTTGTTCGTTCTCCAGAATCAGGAGGACTGCGACCAAGAGTAGCTGCTCTTCCCCTTCAAGTCCCAGGACCAACATCAACACCTGTAGTATATCAGGGTCCCCGCAGTGTTACTTTCAATTCAAATCCACAGCCTGTAACTGATAACAAGGTAGTCAGGTTAGGTGGGCTAACTCCCCAGCAGCAACAGTTGTTGTTGCGCCAGCAGCTACACCAACAAAGACAGGCTTTACTACAGCAACAACAGGAATTGACACAGGTTTGTAGTAATTTCATTTTGAAATGAAAAGAAATATTATACAAGAAAACTTATAATATGGTTTTTAATAAAATAAAATTTATTACATATTTTGTTAAAAAAATCAATTATGCTCTAGGAAGCTGGAGGGTTGAGACAGATTGCACAGCAACGACTAGAACATCAGCAGCAACAAAATGAGGGAATGACTCCACAGCAAAGACAGATACAACTTGTTCATCAGAAACAAGCTTTATTACAACAACAAGAGTTATTGCAGCAGCAGCTCAATGAACCTAACTTAACATCACAACAAAGACAACAAATAATGCAACAAAGACAGGCACTTTTACACCAGAGTACTGAAGTAGCTGTTCAAGAGAAAACTGTTAGACTGTTGTTACAAAATCAAGAAGGTATTGAAGGTAGTAACATAAATCGGCAACAGATTCAAATGTTACAACATCGACAGCAACAATTTTCTCAGCAAACACGTCAACAGTTGATTCTGTCTCAACAAGGCAAGTCAGGGCAGTTCCGAGGCATGATTCAACAACAGCAAGGGTCTCAACAACAGTCCCCATCAAGGAGTCCAATGGCACAATTCGGACAAACGTCCCCAATGCCAAGTCACTTCAGTGGTACGCCAACGTCACCTATGCCACCACAAAGTCCTGGACAGTTTCCTGGAAGCTCTCCTATGCACCCTCAGAGTCCTATGGTCAATCAGACTCAGGCAAGTTCCCCAATTTTGCCTCAAAGTCCAATCAGTGTTCAACAACAATTTAATCAACCTAATAACTCCCCAATGCATTCGCAAAGTCCAATGATTCAACAATATTCAAACCAGCCTACACCAAATTCACCCTTGCCTCCTCACAGTCCTAGAGTACAACAGTTTTCAAATCAAACGCCAAACTCCCCAATGACCCCACAATCTCCAATGATACAAAATCAAAATTACCAACATCAAGTTACAACTCCACCTATGTCCTATAATCAGCCACCAAGCTCTCCAATGCAGAGTCCAAGGTTACAGTCACAGTATGGTCAGCCTCCTAGTTCACCAGTCACAACACCTCAGAGTCCTTTGGTACAACAAAGTCAATTTGTACATCGGCCAAATTCTCCTATGCCTCCTAAAAGCCCTATGCCACCCATGGGTTCACCGATGCCTATGAGAAGACCTTCCAGTACAGGAGGCAGTATTGCTAGTAGTCCACAGGTACCAGATAGACCTCAAAGTGTAGAAAATCCAATGACCCCTAGAACTCCACAAGACTATGAGGTTGGAGGTGGAGGAGGAAACCCTCACAATCCTTTAAATCCCATACCTTTTCCTGTGGGATTTGGAAGGTTTGGTTATATTAAATTAGGATTAAGAGGAGGTTCCCCAATGTGGGGTTCTGATAGGCAAACATCTAGAAAACCTCCAGTTTCAAAAGTTAGCAGGGATAGTATTGGGTCATCAAAATCAGAAACTTCAATGAGTGGAATGTCTTTAAAAACAAATTCACAGATGGTGGACGCTCAAGAACAGCCTTCTAAACCTTCAGATGATAATGAGCTTACAGTTTATGATGATATAGTATTAGTAGAAAGTTGCAAAGATGATGATAATTTAGAAGTTGAAGAATTGCAGTCATCATTGGAAAGTAATGTCATGTCAATGCCAATGGTTCTTGATTCAGGACATTTACCCATTTCTGGAATGAATTTAGGAACAGGAAATGTTGAAGGACAGCTATTGGAAGAATGTCTTGTATCATCCACAGATCTTGTTGTACTTGATGTTGAACCATCAGAGAGCGAAGAATGTCTTTTAGAAATGGTTGAAAAAGATCATATTGTTTCTGGAGAACAAGACTTGTTAATCTTAGAAGATGAACTTGTAGAAAGGGAGTCTAAAGGAGATGAATCTGATGTTATAGAATTAATGGAAGAGAGTTCTTCTCCTCCTACTGGAAGAAAAAGAATGGCTGGGAAAGTACTTCCAGGTGAAACACTAAAGAGAATTCAAGATAAAAGAGATAGTACTACAGACACTCCAGAGTCACCTGACCAAGATGAAAGTATTACTGATCATTTGTCAGAGACAGATAATGAATTAATAACTACAACATACGAAAACTCAGAGAAGAGTGAAATAGTTTCAACAACTATTATGCCAGAAGGATTTCGTTTAAATGAAGAATCAAAAATCAAAGTGGAAGAGGCGAAGACAAATTTTCCAGTCATTACATCAGGTACAACATCGTCAAGTATCCATCAAACAAATATTGGCATGCCTGGTTTATCAAGACAAACGTTGGCTTATCCTACATTTTCTCGAAACCCATCTTTTCCAAGGCATGTGTTACCTATAATTAAATCAGATGGAAGACCAGTATTTGCAGTTCAAGCTACTGTTGCAAATTTAGTCCAGGATGCTGTAAATGCAGCAAAATTAGCCGCCGAAAAAAAAAATTTAAATCAGGGTGTTTCACTAAGTAACAGTGTTGTTATTCCAAATATTTTATCAACTCCATCTACAATAGCATCTCTAGGTGTTGTTAGTACCACTTGTTCTACTTTAATTGGGCCGCCAAGAATGTCCATTCCATTTTCAAGTAGTGGCCGAGTTACAGTCACTTCTGCACCAACAGGAACTCATTATGTGCCAATTTTATCTCAACCTGATAAATTGGGATTATTAAAAATTGAAGGCATCAAAGTGATCAACCAAAAAATTGAGTTAACAGATAAATGTAGTGATAAAACATCAGATAAACAAGTGCCTAAAATTACATCTGCAATGTTAATTACATCTCATTCTTCAAATGAGACAGCAAATACTTCTGATCGTATTTTTCAGAGGCGTTATTTTGAAGACAAATTTAAATCTGATATAAAAACATCAACTGAAGAAAATCCAATTACTTCTCAAATGCAAGCCGCAACAAAGTTTCATAATTACAGCAAGGTTTTAGTCAAAGCAAATGAGAGACAACCATCTCCAGTTAGATTACAAAATCAGGAGATGGATATTGAATCTAAAAGATCTGATATAATTCAAAAATCTGAAGGTACTGAAAATTTATCATCTCAGAACTCTATAATTATTAAAAACTATGTTAATGAATCAGTTCGTCATGCTGGTGTAATTTGTAACAAGAGGTCATCAATTGACTTGACATCGTCTGCTAGCAGCAGTAATACTTCTTCTGTTATTACTCAGGTTAGCGTGATTAGTGATCACAAAGCTTCAACCACTCCTTTAATACAAGATAATTTTTATAAATCTGAAGGAAGTATACTGATAAATGAAGACTCTGGAAGCATAGGTTCCAGTATTTTAGAAGCTCAGTTAACAGCAACTAGTAACAAAGACGATCTGCTTCCAAGAACTTCATCAGCTGCTTCTCCATCCAAAACATTGTTTTCATTTTTAGATAATGTTGGTCCACCAAATAGAGAAAATAAATCTCAAATAAAAGAGCCCCAATCAGTAAGTGTCAATATGTCTGGCTTAACATTACCCTTTGATGATCAAACGATCCATACACAAGGAATGACTTTATACAGATCAAGCGAAAACATCACTGCTGCTAGCAATATACCACTATCATTCAAATCAACCCAGTCTATATCTGAAGTAAAATTACCAACAAGTGTTGCTGAATTTAAAAATATACAGGAGGAATCAAGGGCTTCGTCACAACCTACAGTTTTCAATCAGTCTGTTAGACGTATTGGTAACATTTATGTGCACTCACAGAATTTAAAATCTGATTCAAATATATCTCTGTCAGATTCTTCTGCTAGTAAAGATGATACTATTGAACAAAAACAAATTCAGAGAAATGTTTCTGTTTTGTATTCTACTGATAATTCTTTCCAGACTCAACCCAAAGATTTGGAAACTACTGCAAAAGATTTGAATAGAGCATCAAGCATGACGGATTTGTTAAGATCAAATCAGAAGCGAGAAACAATGTTTGAAAGACAAATTAGTTCTGAAAGTCGTGAGATTGAAAAAATAAATGCGGAAAGACAAATAGGTAGCTCAAAATCAATGCCATCTAGACTTGGTGAATTAATATCAGGCAGTGCAAGTGTTCAAGCTCATATAGAGCGGAGGATATCCATAGCAGGGCAAACAGATTTATTGGGTAGTCGTAATAACAGATTTTTCCAAAAAGAAGAAGCACAAGTTTCAGAAAATATACAGCAAAGATCAATTTCTAGTAGTGAAAGTAGCAGTAGTGTTATGTTTACAAGTGGATCAACACAAAGAGAGAACATTACAGAAAGCAGCTCGACATCTACACAATTTATACCTTTATCATCAATGCTGACTCCTAAAACAGAGCCTGAGGACAAAGTGATTAGAATATCATCACATTCAGTACCTAGAATATCTGAAGAGTCACAAAATGTTTTACTGAAACAGCTATTACAGAATACTGCATGTGCAACAACTGCTGCAACCCCGACCACAGCAGTTAATACTTCAACGATACCACCTCCATTACCAGTTGAAACACAACGTACTGTTGTAACAACAGCCTCAGTAGTCAGTCTACCAGCTACAGTTGCTGATCAAACACAAAAAGTCAGTCAAACTCCTGTAACTGCTAGTGCATCAATGGTCTCAGTTCCTAAAGCTACAACACCTCCTACACCTACTCAGAATATAGTTTCAGTTACTAGCACAAAAACTCCACAGGTAATGATTTATTGCTTACTATATGCAGTTAAAATCTTTTTAATAGTGCTTTTTAAACTTTGAATCTCAACACTTGATTTTGAACTTGAAAAATTAAACACTATGGAATTTTCAATAGAAATTATTCGAGTGTGTATTAATATATGAATTAACATTTTTTAATTATTTTTTCACTATTGCCTTTAATATTTAAACATATTAGTCAGTGATTTTCTTTTGAATTTAATCATAAATTTACATTAAACACAAAAGAACACAATGTTGAGTAATATAATAATAGTTTTAAAAGTGAATGACTAGACCAACATGAGTGGATGGGTTTGAAAACATTAAAAAATTTTTTATTAGCATAAAGCTTTATGGGAATTAAACTTTTATTAATGGAGCACTTATTTGTATTATGATCTTGTTCCTAGCTTATTAAATTTTTGTATGTTAATTTAAAAATAAATATTAGAGTCTTACCCTACATAAACAAACCAAAAAAATCTCAAATGCAAAAATGTTGAATATAAAGGTGTTTGGAAAAAACCTATAAGTTTAAAATTACATATAATTCTTACTGGATGTTTTATTTCAAACTAATTAAGTAATTTTTGTTTGTGTAACTTTACAAATTACAAGCCTAATATTAATCGAGCTCTAGCAATACAATGTTTGATGTTCATAATCAATTCAAGGCTATTTGAAATTTCTTGTGATATTGTAGTATGCTTAAATTGTCACCTTTTCTTAATATGCTTGAACTTAGGAACTACTTTTTGATTTCTGGCTGGAAAACATACTGTTACGTTATTTAATTAATGCTAAACTCATCACAAATATTTGATTTCCTATTAGTTTTTCAAATTTGATTTCGGAAATCTTTTCATAAAAGCTGTTATCTCTTCAAATTTATTGATATTGTTTTACACAAACAATTAACTGATAGACAGTGTAGCAATTGTTTCACAGCCTGAGCCAACCAACATTTGCTATATAATCTGGGTTCCCTTCATTCAATTAATTAAAAAAGGTGTGACACATTTTGGTATAAAATAGATCATGTAAGATATTTGTTCTTAAAATATTTAAACTAAACAAACAATTCTTCACTAACTTTTTTCATAGCCATATTTAAAAATGTTTTGACCTTGTTACCTATCCTATGCCAAATCAATCAGGTACGTTTTGTTCCTTTTTCAGTTTCTTAATTGTGTCAAGTTTTTTGTTTTCTTTGATACTTTTTTGCTTTATATGTAAGAAAGTTATTAGAACTTTTAACAATTTTTTGTCAAATTAATATACACAGACACATATGTATATAATGTGGATATTAAAGGACCTGTATACATGAGTTATGGAGTTTTTAAAGTGAGTGAGATAAGTGATAAAGGACATCATTGTTAGAGTAAACAGGATCTATTATATGTTTGGGTAGACAAATAGCTTCACAATACAAAATAGTTAAGCTCATACTTGTAGCTTACAAATCTTGTTGCCAATTATTGCGTTAGTTTTTTAAAATTTATTTTCTTTGTGGATGAATGTTTCGTTGAATGTAGTGTCAGTTAAATAAATGCTGGATATAAAACTGTAGTATTTTCTTTTATTCATTGTTTGAAAAAGCATTAAAACTATAGAAAAAACAACCAATATTATATATCAAATATTAATATGTTTCTTTCTCTCGTGGTTACAATATCTGAAAAAATTAATAATTTAAAAGTGAATTTTCAATAATTATATTCATTTTATAACATTATTTTAAAATTTTATACTAATTTTAAGTAACTTAATTATTCACTATTCGAATAAATAATTTTACAAGTAGATTGGATGCAAACAACCTACTATGAAGAAGCAATACATCTGTTTTATTTACATTATAGAATATCAAACAAAGAAATATGTTGACTGATTCAGCATGTTTATAAAATATTTTCATTGTTGTCATTAAGCATCATAATGTTTTTGTTGACCTGATCACTAAGAAAACAAACAGCTGTTTTTAAATTTTATAAACAAACCGTTGCCAGTAGGAAGCAGTATATTATTGTGTATTTACAATAGTGAAGGACAGCCAGAAGACACCATGATAAATTATGATTGTTGGGACTGTGACGAATTGTTAAAAATGCTAGTAAGTTAGTAAGTTTAAAGTTACAGTTAATTTAATTAAGTTAAGTTAAGTTAATTTTGATACAAGATCTATATATTTATATTGACCGTAGGCTGTTGAATTGGTTTTTCACAAGAATGAAGTATTTCATAATTACTGCCTATTTGTTTTTACCGAGAAACAAGTTTTTATAAAGAGTTAGGTTTCATTCAACAAATAAACATTTTTATGCAGGAAATTTAGTGCAATTATACTACATTACTATTTTCCCCCAGAAAATGGGTATTTAAAATACAGTCACTTAAAAAAAAACCACTATTCGCCTAAAATTCACATATATACATGAAATTAAAAAAGTTGTATACTTTCTATCTTTTTGGTATACCTGTAAAATGGTTCATGCAAATGATAATAGTTCTAGTGAATTCTTCCTTTTAGATCCAGGTCACTACTATGTACTTTTTTCATAGTCTTTTTGAACAGACACAATATTTGCCTCAACCCTAAAAAGGTTGAGCACTGAAACAAAAATATTAAAATGCACGGAAATTACGATAACCTTTAGATAAATAAAAGGAAGTCTTCTGAACATATTTTTACCTCTTGGAAGTTTGTTCAAAATAATTCAACAAAAAAATAACTAAATTAATTTTTTTTTAACACGTTGACTACCAAGACAGTCACCGGTGACCGACACTGTATTTTTGTATAGGGCCACGGCGATCACCCTTGAACGACAATGTAGATCTAATTTTAGATCATCACACAAGACTGTCGGGCACATTCACGATGTATTTATCCATATTAGGTGTCCGACACTGCCTTTGTGTGTGTTCCTGCAACTTAGCGTTCAGAATTAAAAAAAAATTTTTTTTTTACAAGACTGTAATTATTGGGAAACTAGAAGTTCAGAATTACAAGGAAATATTACAAGCAAATAGTTTTTATTTACACTTCTTTGTAGAACTACACTATGTTTAAGAATAGTGTTACCTTTGATTTAAACCTAAAAATAATTTCACCCAAAAAACTAAACATTTTGAAAATTAGAAACTAAAAACTATACAAAAAAATTTTGTTGTTTTTCATAACAAGCTGGTTGTTAATCACTTATTACACTTTGAAATTATTTGCGACCAGACTTTTTATAAATATAAGTTGTTAAATTATTAACTTTCACTTGGAGAAAACATTTCTGTCTTGCGACTTCAATTTCAAAGTGTAATAAGTAAAAACTTTAAAATGTCTTCCTCCAATACATAAGATCATATAAAATCTGTAAAAACAGCTCATACTTATATTGAAGCAATACAAATGTAAATATAAGAATAATGTTCAGATTATATTCACATTCTAATTATTTGAGAAAAAATATTTTCAAACAAAAATAGTTATGCTGAAATTTTAAAAAAATCGTGAGACAAATCTAGTAGCTTTATTTATTGTTTAAAAATATCTATAATATTGTGAAAATATGTCATAGTATATATTTATACTTGAATTGATATTGAAAAAAATACGATAAAACAGTTAACATTTTACATTCATTCGGAAGATCAGCCTTGAACAGAGAATGCATAGTGCCTGTACAACATGACTGACTTGATAGCGCCTTGTAGTATAAATATTTATATCGGGCCATGAGGGTCAACGGTGTCCAACAACATTATAAAATAAATCAGTGTAAATGAATAAACACACTAGAAGTTAAAATATTATTATGTTTTGTCATTATTTAAACAAAGAGACAAACAACAAAATTGTCTTCGAAGGTTCGGAAAACTGGTTAGCAGTCAATGTGTTAAGTTTGCCTCTGACCTGCTGGGTTAGTAAAGCAAAATTTATTTTCAAGATGTAGCCAAAATTTTGAAATCCAAAAAACTGTACAATGGTTTCTGATTTACATGTGATAGAGAAATCGTCAGCGACTCATGCATTACTGAAAATAAAATAGTTAGACTAATTCAGAAACCTTCGAGGGCATGTAAACAAAAACTGTCAAAAGTTTTATTGCAATCGAATGAATGGTATAGTAATAATTACTGATTAACACAAACAACAATTTTATTATTACAAGATTATGTTGGCACATTATAGGTTTAAATTAATTTCTATTTTATTACTACTCAACAAAATGTTTAAGAAAATAGTTTTTCCCGTACTTTAGGAGTCGCCTCAGCCAGACATTCGCCGAATGTCCACTGGTACACCAACATCAGCAGGAACTCCTACTTCAAATCTAGATGAACTCTTGTCTCCAACATCATCATGTTCCATGCCACAGACCAGCCCTGTAGTGATCAAACGTGAACCTATGTTAACTCCTTCCCAAATTAAACGAGAACCGATGCAGCAGGCTGTAACCTCACAGGCAGTGCCAGTAGCACAAAAGAGTCCAGTAATGGTGGAGGTGAAAAAAGAAATTATGTCATCAGATGAAATGATCTCTCCCAGTTTAAGACAAGAAAATCCAGACCTACAAATGTCTGGAGGAGGCTTGGAGCAGAATTCTAATTTGCCTCTTGACCCACAAGGTAATTTAAATTCATTGTTTAAATTTATTTAGTGAATATTTTCCAACACTTTTTGTACGTGATGCAGTCTGGAGCAAATAATTTCAGGTAATAAACCTTCTTCTCTTTTTGGTGGAATTGAAGAAATGGGATTTGGGATTAAGATTTGTACCATATTTTATTTCATTATATTACTCTTTAGATCCTAATTAAAATTGTGATTGGAGTATTTTGTATTTTTTTTTTTTTTTTTTTTTTTGTAATTAACAAAACAGTCAGCATAGTTTTAGGGTAGTCGTAAAACATAATTCAGGATTAATTGTTAATAGTTCTTAAGGTTAAGCATGCTTATCAATAATAGTGACAGTATTATTGTTATGATTTAAAAATTAAGTAAATTAAGAAACTAACAAAAGTGTCCTCCCTAAATCTTTTAAAATATACAACGATATTCAGTGGAGGTCATTTTTTATTATCGGGTTTATTTTAGTTGTGGTTTTTGTTTAGTGTTAACTAAGAGAATTAAGTGTATTTATTATTACCTGCAAATTTTATCTTATTTTTAGATATTGCAATGTTAGTTGAGCGATTTAAATACAGTCTTGAAAATGAATAATTGTGTTTAAAAAAATTGTCTTTTTTGTATACTTTCAAAAAATACTATAAATTCAAACCTACTAATAATACTATAAATTCATAGAACAAGTGAATTTATTCTAAAATAAAAAAAAGTAATTGCAAAATAATCTACATAGTATGAGATTTGTTGTAATTATCTTACCAAAATTTTGTGTTTCTGTGTGTTACTATTAGCATTATCCTAAATTATAACAATAAACTAAAATACCACACAAGAATATACTCACCAATATTAACCCTTAGCGCTCGGATTTTTGTAACATGCTTTGCTTCCCCACTTGTAATTAAATTGAGACAAATTCCTCACCGGCAGGTTGCATTATTGTTTATAGAAAACTTTGTTTTCTCTTACATGATTTTAGTAAACTAAGCTATTTTTATTTACTAATACTGTGTGTACATGATTTTATTATCTTATTTGTAGTTTTGCAGAGTATGATATTTTTGAAAACAGTCTTCTGGATGAAGTCCTGGATTTCTGCCGCATGTTTTGTAGTGAAAAACTTTCCCTTCTACCTCCTTTTATCTTCCTGTTACTGCAAACTACACAATCCTTAGAACTATTTTTATCATTGGAAAAGATTAAATGTAATTTCCCATTCAGTCTTTCTTCTTTGTCAGTAGTTGATGGCCGACCCCTCTCACTGTACGGGTTATTCCTGATATAACAATTGCGTTCCCTCACCAAGTTTTGGCGAAACTATTTTTGTTTAACATGATTTTCTCTCATTTCCTTTTTTTTTGTTATTATAGATAATAAAACTATTTACTACAGCTACATCTAATAGCCAGAAAAAACATTTTCCTCCACCATGTATTTGTTCGCCTCGTAAAACTGCCTGGTTCATTATATTGATCAGCTAAAGCTACACCACCCATAAACTGGTTATATTTACAAATACCTGTTGGTTTAGTTATTTTGTTTATGAAACTGAACTACATTCTAATAAATCAGTATCAAGTAAAAGATCAGGAATTTCAGAATCACTAATTGTACGTGAAGCCACGGCAAACTACGAGTAAACAAATAACCGGCAAAACTGATACCCACTTGCAGCTTACAACGTAGCGGCAAACTAGATTTTGTGATGACTCACATATTCCTAGGCATTTTCAACTTAGTTCACATTATTGTCAATAGAGTGTAGCACCAAACGGGGAAAAGATTGAATGTCATGGGCTACGCCGCAGACGAGTTATAGGCATTTGAAAATCATGTCGGGTGACCCCCGACATACGAGTAAACTGCAATATACGCTTGGCGGGGCTCCCGTGACAGTCGAGTGCTAAAGGTTAATAAGCATACCTAAAATCCAAAACCCAACCTACCATTCAGACCACTAATTAACTTCAAAACAGCACCATCTTACATAGACGCAAAAATACTAGACAATATAATAAGATCTAAAATGCATATTAACAACACATACAATATAAAAAATCGATACGAACTAATCAATAAAATTTTAAAAAACAGAAACAAAGAGCAACACACAAATTAGTTACGACATCACCAACATATACCCTAATATTCCAATAGAAAAAACTATAGAAATAATTAAAAACACTAACGCACAACTACGAAAAATAAAAAACAATTAATAGCATTATTACACTAATTAAACACACATAAAACCAAAACTACTTCCAACTTAACAATAAATACTATAAACAAACAACTGGCCTCGCCATAGGATCACCCATATCATCAGTCATGTCAGAAATATATACAACACTTTGAACAAATAATAATTAAACCTATAATACACACACACACACACACACACACACACACACACACATAACATTTCACTATGGACAAGATACGTAGATCAACCTACCATTTACAACGAACACATCACGATACTAAATAAACTAAATGCATCAACTAAAACATGCACATACAAAATAAAAACAAACAGAAGAATTAACTTTCTTGGCATCATATTAAATATCAACAATAATGAAATAGAAAATACAGTACACAGAAAACCTACTTCCAACAACACCACAATACACTACAAATCTAACCACCCCTGGACACACAAAATTAACACTTACAGTAACATGATAAATAAAGCAATAAAATACACACAAGATAACAAACAAAAATTAAATGAAGAATTAGATAACAATACAAAAATAGCAATAGAAAATGGATACAATAAAAACACTTTATAAAGAAGATATACAATAAATTTACAATATACCTAACCACAACACAACACTACAACCTGAACACAAAAATAATAAAAAAAATTACCGAAAATATAAATACACCAATAACAAAATAGAAAAAATAACAAGTATATACAACAAAAAATACCTCAATACCACAATACACAAAAAATCTAATCACCCCTGGGCACACAAAATTAAAACACAGTAATATAATAAATAAATTAATAAAATACACACAAGATAACAAACTAAAATTAAGCATGTTCGTGACAGTTTTAATTTACATGGTAGTTTAAAGGTGGTTTTAAAGGACTATGCTGCTGCCGTCGACTGTGTCATCGCATTCCTTCATCACCTAAATATAACTTCTAAAATTTAATATTTTAATATTTAAAATTTATAATATACAAATTTATTATATTATAGAGATATTCATTTTAGTTCGTATTTAGAGTTTAATTATCGCATCAAATGTAGCAGAACACCTAATATTATACAACCATAAAATAACAAATTATAAAAATAACCTAACCATACTTGAAATAAATAATAATCCAATGCCACATTTATAAAAACAAACACAATAACCTAATTAACCGACAGGCAACATATACAGATGACAGACTCTTCGAAAACATCATACACAGAACACACGTCAAAACGCATATGACCTCTACAAGTACCAACATCACGGACTGAAAAACAACATCAGAAAAATAATTCAGAAATTCGACAATGGTCAAGTGACCAAAAGGTGTCTCATCACACAAGATAAAAATTAATTGCTCTTAATGGTGGAATAATTGTTTACAATTAAAATATAATAACTTTATAAAGTTAGTGCAACGGAATAATAATGGACAGCGTTAAATATCACAAATATATATCCCGTGATATTTCACGTTGTTCATTATCGCTTGACATTATAATATTATATTTATTAATTAATTTCAAATAATTTTATAATAGATTTAATTTGTACTAGGGGCTTGTAGCAGCAATTACTGCTTTTTATTCATTACAATAAATATTCACATGAAATGAAATATTCACTGTTAAATACTTTTAATAGTTTTAGTATTATATTATGAAGTATATATACTCTAATAACCATACCTCATCTCCCTTCACTTCATCATCTAGCCTTGTTACTGTCATTTGTTCACCAGTTTGTTGTATCGACTTTTTTCTACAAACACTGTCTTGTTCTTTGGCCCTTATCAAACTACTTAATTTTAATTTCTCTTTTTTTATTCTTTACTCTGTCCTAATGAGTGCTATGGTTTTTATAACATATTTCTTACTTAGCTATAGAAACTTCATAGAGTGTTCTATGTGGTTTACTTCACAAGCTAATATTTTTCAGTTCTATTTTCTTCATTTCATTACTGATTTTATCTCTTCCTATGTCACAATTATTAATTTTTTAATTTTTTTTAAAAATTAAAAGTTACAAAATGAAAAAAAATATTTGTACTTTATAATGGCAAATTACCTGTTGTAATGTGTTAACATAATATTTAAAATTAATAAAGTTAGATTTGGATGTACTATTTTTTCTAAAGTTGATTAGGCAAGACGTCTGTTGTATTAAATTATACTTTAATGTTGTTAATATTTATTTGCTTCAAAACATATTACAATTTTAAAGTATGACTATTTCATCAATGTTTTTTAGATATAAAAAAAATAAAAAGAAGACAGTATCAGCAAAAGCGTAGACAAAGCCAAGGCAAGGATGCAATTGGAGGAACACCTAAGAAACGACCTCGTAAGGTTAGTGTTTCAACAAACATATTTTTGTTTTATATGAAAGTTTTACAGTTTTAGTCGCAAGTATGTTGATATAATAGTGGTTTAAAATCTTAGAATAGTCCCATAAAGTTTACTGTTTCAAGGTTTTCAAAACTTGCTTATTATGTCAAGTTTTCTAAAATGATTTCAGTCTGAATCAGTGAGTTAAAAAAACATATTATTTGTTCTTAGTATTATATAAGCATGTGAGTATTATGTAATTAAAAGAGTCTTTTTATAATCTTTAAAAATATCTCTTAACAGTAAAAGAGTAAAATAAATTGTTGTTTAGGTTTATTTGTTTATTTAATGTTTGGACTTATTCATGCATTTAATTAAATATAATTTTGGCCACAAATAAATACAAATAAAAAGTCTACAATGAATAGGGGTGTGTTGTACAAAATTATAATTTAATTATTCTCATTCCTAAACCAAGATCAAGACTAGATCTAAAGAAACCAAATAAATTTTAGGATAGACACAAGGTTGGTTCATTTATGTTGAAAATAACATTTTTTAAATTTTAGAATTGATTTAGCTTTTAGAAACTTGGAGTTATTACATTTTTCTGCTTTATATAAATTACTATAACAACAGCTTTAGGGTTTAAATTACAATACAAATGGTGGTTAAATGAGTGCCTAATTTTGAATAATTGCTCAGTAATTCAAACCATGGGCTGCCTACATAAAATTTAAATTTTTAAAATTATTATTTTACAAAAAAATTTAAAAAAGTTTAATTTACAAAACTCATCTGATTTACATATATCATATAATGACTTGTTTATAGATGGTATTTTTAATTTTTAAGAATGAAATTCTGATAAAAATTATTTGTTTTAGTTAGTTATTTGATTGGTGTTCAATTCCTATAAATCTATAAGTGATGATACTATAAATTTATGATTCACTATGGAAAATTATATCTTTATTATTAGATGTTTATATAAGAGCAAGATTACATAAAGTAAATTGTGCTAGTATATAAGCAATTAATATTATTAGGTTTAAAAAAAGGAATGTTTTCAATTTTGTATATAACTATCTCAAACTCTGAAAATTTAGATCACTATTTTTACCAATTTTAGTAGGTAATTGAATATAACTTATGGAATATATTACAGATGATTGACATTCTTAACAATGTATCGAATTTTGAACTTAATAACTTTAAAATTCTCAGTATATATTAAATTATTTAATTGTTTTATTTTGAAAGATTAATTTTAAAAATAATAGTTAATTTGTTTAAAGAAATTTAATGCTTATTTACTAAAACTTAATAGTTTCTTCAAGTTTAATTTTGGCTTTACATTAAACTTGGGGCTAGTAAGTAAGTAAGTTTTAAAATAAAATTAGAAAGTACCAACTAAAAAAATTATTGTTAACTACAAATGTTTTACTGTATATCATAGATTTGTAACAAGGGGATTGCATAGACCCATAGATACTCTTTACAGTGTTAATGCAAACTATCGTAAATATTAAGGTCATAATATACACCAAATCTTCCCTTATTCCATCTAAGTTTTTGAAACATTATCTAAGAATCGAATGCTTAAAGTACTTTTTTTGGTTTATAATTTATATGCAGTTGTTCTTCAGTCACAATTACAGCTACTCAATATTTTTTAAAATCTCTAATGGTATAACTTTTTTCTCAGACTTTCAGATGTATTGAATATCCACACATTGCAATACGAGGTCTTTTAAAAAAATACGGGGACTGTTTGAATTTCGCGGCTCAAGTTAGTTTCAGGAGAATCCGTTTGGTGTCGCTAGGTTCATATAAATCAGCTGATTAAAACGCAGTATTTCAGTCGCAGATATCTTAATTTGTTGATGAGTTACACGCAGTTTAGTAAAGAGTGTTTTTTTTCGTTTGTCCGATTGCAAAATGGACAGACTGAAGGAGCAACGAATTGCTGTGAAATTTTCTGTAAAACTAGGAAAATCTGCAACAGAAACATTTGCCATGCTTAATACGGCCTACGGTCATGTTGCCATGAAGCGTACTGCATGTTTCAAGTGGCATGAACGTTTCAAGGGTGGCTGACAGTCGATTGATGACGATGAGCGTAATGGACGTCCTTCAACGTCAACTGACGACCCACACGTTGACAAAATCAACACCCTGGTGCGCGAAAATCGACGTCTGACCATTAGGGACCTTTCCGAAGAGTGTGAGATATCAGTTGGATCTTGTTATGAGATTTTGACCGAAAAATTGAAGATGCCCCGCGTCGCTGCGAAATTTGTGCCACGCCTGATGACCGACGACTAAAAAGCCAATCGTGTCCGGGTTTGTCGGGAACTGCTTGATCGTACAAATGAAGATGAGAACTTTTTGTCAATAATTATAACGAGTGATTAATCATGGGTGTATGGTTACAACATTGAAATGAAGGTCCATTCATCCCAATGGGTGAGTAAAATGTCCCCAAGACCCAAAAAAGCTTGCCAAGTTCGGTCGAATGTCAAGGTGATGCTGACGGTTTTTTTTGATGCTAAGGGTGTTGTTCACTATGAGTACCTCCCTGAAGGCTCTACAGTCAACCAGATTACCTACATTGAAGTACTGAAACGTCTGAGGGAGGCCGTCCGACGCAAAAGGCCAGAACTGTGGAGAAGTGATTACTGGTTTTTCCATCACGACAACGCTCCAGCTCACTCAACACTCAGAACTCGTGAGTTTTTGGCCAAACACTCTATCACTATTCTTTCCCCCCCCCTTACTCACCCTGACCTTGCTCCTTGTGACTTTTTCTTATTCCCAAAACTCAAAAAACCACTCAAAGCAAAAAGATTTGAAAAGATTTTGGAGATTAAGACAAATGCGACGAAGGAGCTGAACGCCATCACAAAAAAAGCGTACCAGGACTGTTAAAACACAAGTGGAAACACCGTTGGGATAAATGTGTGCGTTGGGGAGGAGAGTACTTTGAAGGAGACCCAGACGTGTAATTTCCAAATAAAGTACATGTTTTTTATGACCTCAGTCCGCGTATTTTTTTAACAGACCTCGTACATACATACAAATTCATTATATATATTAAAGCACTTTCCTCTTTTAAATTCCACCTAAGATTATAATTTTATTGAATAAATAAAACCTCTCAACTCCTGTTTATTTAGGGACTTGTATGAAGTTTTAATGAAGGCAAATATTGTTGATAAATGTTTGAATAAAACATTGACTCATTTATCAACTATATTTTCCTTCATAAGAAAAATAGTAAACATAAATTAACATTTCAATTACGCAAATCCTAATGTACAACGATTGCTATGCAATAATCTCCAAATTATGTTACACACAATAAATACTTAATTAACTCCCTCTCCATGCCTCCTACACCATGCAACTAATCATGCTGTGGCAATGTCTCCTTCTTCTATCAGCTGACCAATACTGCCCGAGCGAGATCCGATCAATTAACATAGAGTAATAGGAGTTATATTTTTTTTTTGAATTTACATTATTTTATAAAATAAAATATGTACTACAAACACTAATAAAAGGTCTCTCAGATAAAAAAAAAAAATACAAGTTAGGGATATGTCCTTTGTCAAAATTTAATAAGATAATTTGGTAAAAACATTTGTAAATATGTTATAACTTGGTGATAGTAGCATTTAGTTATATTTGTTGATGGCCATCCTCAACAGATATAAGTAAGTGCTACTATATGCAGATTGTAACATATTTAAAGTTTTTTAATTGAAAACTACTAGCTCACGTGAAGATAAAATCAACAAATATATAGATATTTTGGTCATAATTTAAAAACAAATAGGTTAAACAATTTTTAAAATATTGTTAAACACTTGAGACTTTTTGATAAAACAGTGTTAATAGAAAAACAAACAACTCCTAATTGGAAAGCGGCATTTTTAATTTTTGTATTAGTTTTCTCACACATAATATAAATTACAGGCTATTTTTAGTTACCTTGATTAATCCACTAATATGACTGATGCTATTTTTAGTGATAACATTATTTAATATTCTGACAACCTTCTATATAAATGTTTATACTTATATTTTCATATATAAATTATTTTTTAATAACTCATAATATATCATTTAACATTTCTCAGATTAATATTATCTATTATTTGTAGAAAAATTGCTTCCATAAATAAACTTTGTTTCTATTAAATATATAATTAAAAGATACTTAACTAAGTGAATACATAGCGGCCATAACATCATGTTTTTAAGTAAAAATGAGAAATACTTTATTCAGCATATTATTGTCATTACATAGACTTAATTTCTTTATTAAAAAAAAGTGTTTAAAACCATATTTAAGTTTATATTTGTGTTAGCTATCTGACTTTGCTTTTAAAGTGCATATTCTGTTATAAAATAATTTTAGTAAATTAATTATTTTGTAAAATCTGACTGTTATGATATATATATAATATTATGATATGTATACTATTTGACTGTTTGCAATATGATATATAGTGTTGGCCTGTTAAAGCGAAAAATTCTTGTTTGTTTAAATTTAAAAATGTAACAAAACTGTTGTATCAAAACACAATAAATTACACTGTCTATAGTACTGTCAAAAAATAACGGCTCTAATATATATCTGATTTTAACACCGATTCTAAGTGAATACAATGCTTTTTTATAGAAAGCATAAGGATTTGTAGCACTACATATTCTGCAGTTCTGCTGGCTATTCACATAGCCGTCTAAAAATGAAACTGTGCCTCGGCAATAAAAAAAACCCATCCAACACTTGAATACCATTTCATCCACTAAATATCGAAATCAAAGACATTATTATACATATTTTTGATGAGCTCTCACTTCATGAGTTTCACCAATGTGATAAAGATACAAATAAATTTTTAGTAGCTCTGAATACAGTGCTACAATTTTATACTAGATTGTCATGGAAAATATTTTAAGCGATTGTGTCAAATCTTTCTAACGTCTGTGTTTAACAATATTGGGTGGGGAATGATGGTTTCTGATCACATACACTTCCAGTTTTACAGATTTTTTTTGATCAAGCAGTAAATAAAATTGTTTAACTGAAAATTTCTAAATACATTTACAGAATTCGAAGGTTGAAGAAGATTACGATTCTTTTATTGATGCTCTGATGGTACAACTGAGACAAACTCCCGCCATGAGTATCCTGGAACCTTCATTAAGCCGAAATTATACAGTATGTCCAATATTTGGTTCTGGGGATTTAAGCAAAGTCAGTAACAAGTAAGTATATATATTATTATATGAATTAAACGATATTGTTATTAAATAATATTAAAAGATAAATAATTAAATTTTTTTATCCATGTGCCATCGTATCATGTAGATGATTGTAATCACTGCTTAAGACAAAATCAAATATTTTCCAATAATTTTCTTACATTTATAATTATTGTATAAATCAGGCAACTTAACGAAATTGTATATCAAAGCCTATTAATATATGGCAAAGTATTTTTTCTTTTTGTTAATCACATAAACTTCTGTTTCAAGCGCCATAAGCTTGACCTTTCATGAACATTCGGCAGGGTGCCCCCAGAGTTCCCCAGTACAAAACAAAAAGGTTAATGTCAATGATACTTCCAAAGAGCCTTTATGTAGAATTGATGTGGATCAATCACTTGATTATTTATGACTTTAGATTTAATGTTTTATTCATTTAATATATCTTTATTGGCAAAATGCTTTATAATTTTAATGATTTTCTATTAATATAAACATTTACTTTTTTTAACCTAGATACTGTCCCTGTAAATCTAAGAAAAAAATTCAAAAAACAATTTATGTACAGTGGCAGTATATAATTATACTCACATGTGTATTAGATACTAATAAGATTAGGAAACAAAGATGATGGTATTGTAACATTTTTTATATAGTACCTCCACAAGCATTGGCAGAGTCATTATATAATATATAACCTATCTGGAATCTACAAAATTACATGTAACCACTGCAACACATTTTACATAGGAAAAATAACCAGATCATTTAAAATATGATTTGCAGACCATTACAGAGCATTCAAAACTAAAAATACAAAAGCATCAAATGTAACAGCACACCTAATATCACATAAACATGAAATAACAAGTTACGAAAATAACCTAACCATACTTGAAATAAATAATAACCCAATAGAACTAAACTCACTAGAAAAATACCACATCTACAAAAATATATACAACAACTTAGTGAACCTACAGACATGTGCAGACGACTTACTTTTCAAAGAACATCATACTCACGGCTCAAGAAGAAACAAGTATGATGTCAACAAATACTAATATCCCTGACCGAACAACCAGACCAGAAAAATAGAGAAAATTAAGTTAGTGATTCGACAATGGTCAAGTGACCGAAAGGTGCCTCATCACACAAGGTAAAATCATTGCACTTAATGGTGGATAAAATTACTACAATAGTAATATATTAACTTCATAAAGTCAGTGCAACGGAAAAACAATGGATAACATAAAATATCAAGAATATATATATATATATTTATCTAAGAAATGTTAATATCAATACTGTATGTAGAGGAAATGAGTTGGGTTTTCAAGAAATGTTAATATCAGTACAGTATGCAAAGGAAATTAGTCGGGTCTCCAAGAAATGATTACAGACATATGGTATGCAAAGGAAGAGTCGTGCTTCCAAGAATTGTTTATAGCTATATGGTATGCAAAGGAAATGAGTCGGGTTATCAAGAAATATTCATATAAGTTCTATAAACTTATTTTTTGTGAATTCCTATTTATAGTATTAGGGTTCATTAGAACACCTATTTTTTCTAATGTACGGCAATGTATTTCTATGTAATCCGAGTTTTGAGTATTTTGAGGAGGTTTCGGTCCCATCTACCTCGAATTACCGAAACGCTACTGTATCTTAATTTGATGTATTTCGGAAAGCGTTTTAAAATTATAAGCTCATTCCAATGATTTTGATTTATAAATGGATTTGAAAAAGAATTGCGATCTTATTTCTGTGTAGCACAAGATTAGGAGAGTTGAAAGGATTGTATGGGACAGCTGCCTTACCTACTGAGAGTGATTATTACAACACCCAACCATATGGAGATTTACTCCCTGTACCACCTCAATCGACACCATCCACGCAGAGAGGATTCTATAATGAGGAATTTGCACCACTCAAATTGGATACATTTAAAGATGAGTGTAAGTATAGTAATATAATAAGTAATGAAGTATAGTAATAAGAAGTTCTGATAGTAAAACACAAAATTTTGACTTTACTAATTAAATTTTATTTTCAACAGTAGATGAAAGGAAACTTGAGTTTAATCGGGACCGTGATAATGATACACCAGATACTATTGTCAGTTCTTCATCACCTGAATGTGTTGTTCCTGAAATTCCAATACGTTATCCTGGTATGTAATTCTTGTTTTATTTAATTTAAAATATTACATAGTCAGGTTTTTAGAAATTAATCTTCATAGTTAGAGAACTTTCAAGTATCTTCAACGGTATCATTTTAAAAATAATATGCATTTTAAATAATCCCATATACTTTAAATTTAAAATGTTAATATAAATACTTGTTTTAGGTTTGAGACTAATTGAAGATGATGACTCAGATGAAGATACAATACTAAGAAAACGAGGTTCTCCTATCATACCATTGTTTATGCCTCAACCTGTTAAACCTAAATCTAACAAATTTTTAAGTGACATGGTAAGAATTGTTTTTTATTTTATAAAAAAAAAAAACATTTCTATTTTGTTTTCTAGTTTAATTTAATATTTTATGCAGTATATTAACTTTTTACACCTTACAGACAAAACTTGTCCTAACAAAATGTTGTTAGCAGGCGTGAAGACAAGAGATTCTCGACATTGATCTTCATTGTTGCTTCAAGGAAGTATGTTGTTTTTTGTTGTTGAATGTTTATTCTTGATTCTTAATAATGTGTTATCGTCTTCATGCTTCAGATAAGCTCGTGCAATAAATTTCTGATATCTAAGCAAATCTTTTTGCTTTTTGAAACTGTCACTATAGTAAAAGGTATTTATGTCTATAATTGATTCTTGGAATGACAGGACACATAACATAGGGTTTTTATTGCTTCTTAATGTTTATAAGTAACTTGTCAACTGGCTACTTAGATCAACCTCTTTCTAATCTTTGATTGCTTTATTGCTCAGTTGTGAGTTTTAGGCTGCAGTGAGTGGAGGAGCGCAGTGACATTAGTTCGCAGTGCCCTAGATCTGTATTGTTGCTTTCACATGTTCTTATTTACTTATATATATATATATATTATTGTTAGTAATATTATATTAGTAATATAAAAAATATGTTGGTAATATGTGTGAATATTTATTTGAAAATATTTAAGTTATAAAGTTCTTTTACAAATGTGAAGTTAATGAAGTTGCATAAATGTTAGGGGAACCAACATTTAAATGTAAGTAGGATTTTATCTATTTTGTTTACTTATTTATTATTTTACATATTTTAATTTATAATTATTTTTCTATAGTAGCGATCACAAATGATCAATGAAAAATAATAAATTAGCACAACATAATTTACTTGCTGTGATCACAGAATTCAGAATTAGTTTGATTCTGCTGGGCTGTGCAGGACAATAATAACTTAATCTGCAATGGGTTAAATGTGTGAAATACTGAACCTTTTTTATAGTAATATATGGTAATATTTAAATAAATTTGAAGTTTGTTATAACACCTACTGTTATAACACCACTTCAGTTATAACATAAATTTTGTTGTAGTTCTGTCAAGAAAGAGGATAGTTCTGTCAAAAAAAGATGTTCAAATTCATCTTTATAAGCCATCATTAATTTTTAGTGAATCTCTTTCCTGTATTAATTTTAGCCTCAGTATTTTCCAATTGATTTCTATTTTAAATTCTATGTAAACAAGAATGAATAGCTAATGTCTTTAAACCCAGTCAATTCCTTACATCTGAAGTCTAGGCAAGCAAATAATAGGGGGTTCCATGGTATGTATTAATGCTCCGAATGCTTAATGAAACTAAAAAAACATCTTTTAAAAAATAATGCAAAGAATTATCTTTGGCATTTATACAATGATTTGTTTAACCCAAATTTGGTGAGAATTAGAAGGAATTCAAAATAACTTGATTTCTTTTATTAATTTTCTGATATTAAAAAAAAATAGTGAAAAAGGCATATCTTTCCACTCAAAGATATAATCTGGCCTTTCATAATCAATAAGGCAGTAATTGTGTAATCTGTATCTTAAATCAGAAGACTGCAGTATGGTATGAGTTTGGTAGTAAGTAGGTAGGGTTTTGGTAAAAATCCCACATAAATTGGTATTTTTATAGGTTATAATCACATGTCCTTTATAGATTTGTAGCTTTTCTGTCATATCTCGGATGAGACTTTAAAAAAAAATTAACGTTTCTTATTATAATAGAAGTAATTTGCTTGATGCACACTGTCACAAGATACTTCTGAATTGAGCCCATTGACAGAGACGAGCGAGTTCTAATTCCTTCTCTTTTAATAATATTTGGAAAAAAATTTCTAAACCAACCTCTTGCTTCCCCATATGAAGAGGCCATATGAATTAAACATGAAACCTTTTGTCATGTTTCTGATTGTGGCTGTATTTCAAAATCATATTGAGAGGAAAGTTAATGAGGTGTTTAAAATTGAAAGTAAACATAACCACTATTAGACCAACTAAACATTGCACATGGAAAATATGCGAACGACTATTATACGAGTTAACATTGTGGGTGAAGAAAAAATACTATCAGCACTACTATACCAGGGCGAGAAAACATTGCATGCAGAAAATATGAGAGCTACTGCTACTTTGCTGCTAGTATTCCCTTTCTTCGGCAATGTTTTCTTGGTTGGGTAGTAGAAATCTAACTTTCTAATTCTGGATAGTTTTTATGGAGAAACAGAATGCACTTAGTTTATCTTCTGAGAAAACAAGCTAAAAGTACTTGAGCTCTATATGTTTTTGAAAGTAATTTTTTGTTAAGCTTTTAAAAATTATGTACTAAGGTGAATGTTTTTTAGAGGTTTTAATATTTTTGTTTTTTCTAAATAGTTGTTATAAATGATGTTGACAAATTTAGATGAACATAAAGTATACCTCCATTTTGTTAGGCATAATTATGTAGGACAATATAATTTTCTAAACTGATTGTAATTAAGTACAACTATAAAGTTGAAATTTAATATTTTAATTGAGCCTGTAAAACCCACCTTCATCCTTGAACGCTATGATAAATTTAACCAATTTACTTTTTTGTGTCTTCTCATCAGTGTCATGTTTATGTTGCAGGATAAAGAAAACCGGTATGGAGATCATGCTTTGATTAAAACCCGTTTATCCCCAACAATTCCATTAAAAGATTCAGGCAATGTAACGGTTACGCTTACTCTAACTTCAGCTGCTGCGGATGATGTATTAGGAGTATTAAGAAATTTAGCTAATGTTTTACGTATTCCTGCACCAACTGCTTTCCATATTACAGAGAGAACCGCTACACCTCCTAGTCATAAGTTGGGGCTATATAGGTGCAAGGGGAAAGATGGTAAAGAAGGAGGTAAGTGATACAAAGTGGAGTTAGATTAGTTTAAAACTTTCTCCACCTTTTGTCATTTGCTGAATTTATTTCTTAACTTTTATATAATGTTCAGTTTGGCCTTATTTATTCAGCCCTCTTCATTACTATTTATTTATCACTTCTGTTATAAACGTATTTCTTTTACTTCAGTAACAAATTTTTAAAAAAAATATTACATTTAAAAATTTTAAATATAATAGTCTTTTGTATGTAACAGTCAGTTATGTGGGTATTCAACATCATACATTTCTAATATACTGTGTACAATAGAAGCAACAATTTAAACGATTTTATGATTATAATAATAAATTTAATATTATAGTCTTGATAACATAATTTTATTTTTTTACTTTTATTCATTTTGGATGAGGCAGCAAAAGGTTAACCAGATTTTTTAGCTTTCTCCACCTGTGTTTTACACAGGCAGTGACTCAACACTACTTGTAATAGCATTTTATGCAGTAGAATTGGTTCCTGAGAACTCGTTATATAGCTGACTTACCCACCCGAATAACTCTCCACCCATCCTGTAAATTATCACCACATCGGTTGCTCTCTATGCCTATATTTTACCTATAGTTTTTCTTAGTCCATATTAATGAAGTTATTTGGACTTGATTAAAACTATTTTCTGAAAGTTATTTTGAAATGTTATGAACTGAGAGTAAGTTTTTTTCATTTTCCGTTATAAATGTTTTCTATCCTATTTTCGTTACCCGTAAATGCTTTACTACTATGGGCTCCAAATATGTTTTCTCATTACAAATGTTTTCTTTATTATTATTGTGCACCAGTAAATGATGAATTATTTTCTCCTCCAATTGTTTTATTTCCTGACATTTCCTCTAAAAATTATAAATTAGGTTTTATTACAATTTTTAAAATTTTATTTTGAGGAATAATTTGTTGTAAAACACTTATGATGTGAACAGACATAAATAAAGAAATATTGGTAAAGTACTTTATGATAAGCCACCAAAGTAAAAGAAATCTCAATTGGGTTCTTGTGAAACTTTAAATTACAGCAGTACCCCGACTTACACTACCCCCATCTTATGCGATTCCAAAGTTACGCGGTTTTTACATCATGCTGTCCGAGTTACGCAGAAACTGACCTGTTTTGGAAGAAAATACATATAGCTTAAAAGAGAACTTTTATAGCTCATGAAGAGAAAATATTTTCAGGTTTTAAGGCCGCCAAACACTGATTGACAGAGATATTTGGGTCAAATACAGCTATTGACTGTAAGTTACAATCTCCCACAGTTTATCACTCAGAAAATCCAAGGGCATAAAAAATATTTTTAAAGCTAGCTTGTCTATGATTTAGAAGTCAAATCGGAAGGCTTTGGTGACAGCTGTTTTTTGAGGATTGGTTTGGTAATCATTTCATTCCTCAAATTGAACGTTATTGTTGGTCTAAACAAATTCCTTTTAAAGTAACTCCTACTAATTGACAATGCACTTGGCCATCCTCATACTACTTTAACTAATTTTGACACGCGCATGAAAGTGATATTTTTTGCCACCAAATACAAATAATTTGCTTAAACCGATGGAGGAGGGAGTCATCAAAACATTTAAAGCTGATCACTTGGACATCTGCATGAAGCTATGAGACAGAACAAACAAGCTCTCTGTTGGATTTCTGGAAACAATTCCATGTTTTAAATGCTTTGAGAATCATTGAACAGTCTTGGAATGAAATTTCACAAAAAACTTTGAATCTCGTTTGGAAAAAGTTAGTCTATTCTTTTCGCCACTGAAATTCAAGCGGAATCAGTGCCAGTCTGATGAAATTGCTGATGTGATTAAAGAAGTTGTCGGTTTTGCCAGACAACTAAATTTAGCAGTAGATAATGATGACGTTCAAGAACTGCTGGATTTACACAACAAGGAGCTGACGAATAATTGATGAGCTCATAGAAATTAGCAAGGGCAAGACCTTAAAACCCCAGATTCTTTAAATCCAATTGACATAGAAGATGAAATGGCAGTTAGAAACTTGACAAGAGGCTTTAGTTTAATTGAGCAAGGTTTACAAATTTTGGAAAACATAGAGTCCAACACTGACCGTATTTCTGCCAAAATATAAAAAAATTAACGAGTTTCTAAGAAATTCTGCATGAGAAGAAAAAATCTTGAATTCTTCAAACGAATTCACTAGTTTTTATGAAGCCTTTTAAAAGGCCTTCTTTTTACTTACTTCTTTGCAATATGTACATATATAATATAATTTTTTGTTGTAATATGTATTTAAGATTTTAATAAATAGACATTTAAAAAAAAATATTAGTTTAATTAGTCTTTGGTTCTAAATAAACATGATTCTTATATGATTGTATAATAAAAATATGCCCCAACTGACGTGAATTCAACTCACATAGTTATCGCTCGGTCCCGCCTATATCGTAAGTACGGGGTATTACTGTCTCTATATAAATAATGTAACAATGCTTTATTTATATATATATATATATATATATATATATATATATATATATATATATATATATATATATATATATATATATATATATATTGAGATACCTGCAACTTTAAAAATTAATAAAACTTGGGATTGTGTTGAATTTTTTACATGAACACATCAGAGATTTAGAAAATTTTTTGTTCAAATATTTTTTGTGGGATGTTATCTTTAAAGATAATATTATTATGGCAATCAAATTTAAATATACAAATTTCTGATGCAACAGAGGCCCCTAAAATATCTGTTTATAATTTTTCTCCATCCATCATAGAAGAAAAAAATCATATTTTGTGAAATACTTTGGTACTAGTTTGGTGGATTAAGATGTGTCCTTCATACAATAATATGATATTGCTCTTATAGTAAATTACATGCTGTTGACAATAATGTCTAAATAGTTGAATAAAAGGTAAAAAAAACAGATCTATTGGTTTTCTTGTATGGAGCTTCTGCCTTTATATTGTTGAGTCGAATAGAAGTTTTAACTTGAACTATTTGTGAAAAATGCAAGACAGGATCATTAAAAGAAAAATAGATTTTCAGATAGGCTGTTTGAACCTGAAATGTAGCTGCTGAATAAAATTTTACAAGACTTTTAGAATGACGGCAATAAATTTTTAATTAATGATGTTTAAGCAGTATATTATCTGTGGAAAATTCAGTTGTGGAAGCTGAGTTTTCTACCTCTGAAATTGTAAATAAAATTTTGTAAACATAATGATCATAAACAAGTTAAAAAGGAGGAAGATAATTTCAAAAATCTAGAGATATGAGACTTTATTTTACAATTTATTTATTACCTATCATACACTGCAATCTCTGGATAACATTCTTAAAAATATGACAGTTTTTTTTCTTATATTGACACATTTCAACTGGTTTTATTTCTATACATTTTTGTTTTTATTAATATTGTAATGTGGAAGGTCCTACTTGTGATTAATGGTATATGACTTGATAATGACACACCCATTCACCAATGAATGGTCACAGCTAGATCCTTCTAGAAGTAAGCAAAAAATGTTACTGGAAGTGGCAAGTCACACTTGATCAGACACAAGAGCTACGTTGTTCTAGACCTTCTGTTACACAAAATTACTATATGTAGCGATCGTTAAGAGTAAAGAAGGAGCATTTTTTAGTAATATAGTGAAGAGGTAAAAGCTTTAATGACCATGTAAGTTAAGTGTAAACTTCTTCATAAGTAATAATGTTTAGACCTAATGTAAAATTGAGTCACTTTTATTATTATTGTTTTAAATAATAATATTTTATTGTATTTGATGTTTTATAAAAAAAACATGTTTTTGGAAATAGCACCAATTGACATCCAGAGCATACTGAATGGAGCTGCCAAGTTTTGTCGTCACTGTGATGTTGTCATTCTGAACAACTTGATCAAGAAAAAAGCATCGGAGATGCCATTCTTGTCTCGAGAAGAAGGTTCAGAAGACCTATACTTCTGCAGCTCAGCTTGCTATATGCAATTAGCTTTGTTGCATCACCCACCTTCTATATCTAAAGACAAGGTAGGCCTGCTTTATTTCTTGTTCTTTTTGTATGTAACAATATACAATGTTTTATTAACGTTGGTGCTAACTAAGTGAAATTATGGTTTATACGAATTTGTATTTACAAATATCAACCAAACCTATCAGTTTCTTCAACTCTTGTGAATTAACTTATTATATAGCATTTTATATTTTTGCAGTAAGGTAATATAATATATTATGCCTCAAGATACTGATATGGAATGTAGAATCTCCGGAAAGGCCGTTTAATATATGCTGGTAGTTAACTCAAATTCTTCAGTTATATTCACATTTGCTATTAAGTTGAGTTCTATCTATTCTAGTTAATCAGAAATAAACTTTGAGCTATAGCTAATCTAAAATTCTTCTTTTTTTATTGGGTTCAAGTATTACTGCATATGCATACTACAAATGGTCAAACCAACCCTATCAGTTGACTATAAGGTATGAGTTAATAAGTTGTTAAGTGTCATTTGTAACTGTTTTTATTATTTTTGTCGGCTCTAATTCTTATGAATTTAAGCTGATTTCAAATATTGCAGTTTATAGTTACATATTTAGAAGATGACCTGCAAAGTCTTATTAAATTATTGTTTAAAGGCTTATTAAATTAAGATGTATGGGATTTGTGTATTCGTTAAATAATTGCTCTCTTAAATCTTCAATTAAAACAAATTAAACATATTTTATTTAGCAAAAAAAAATTATAAAATTACAACCAACATATTTCTGAAACATTGCGTTAGTTACTGAATTGTGAACATTTAACAATTTACTTATGAGGAAATTTACATATTAACAAATCAATGGCTGAAATGACTCTGTTTTCGAGTTTGCTTGCTTGCTCTTTTCATAATTAATTCTTACAATTTAAACTGAAAACAAATGCACCAAATAATGCATAAATTACATTTACGTACGTATTGAAAAATTTAAAGTTTATCAATTTTGTGTTAAACTGTTTAAGCATTTAAATTTTGTGATAGATCACCAAAGTTTGAATTTGTTCACTTAGCTGTTTTAACAAGGTGTAGCCTCGCATCCTTCTATTGGAAAAATCCTTACAAGATTCCCTCAGTCATGATTTTGAAAAAGGCTTCAGTAACTCAGCGTTCCATCTTCTTTCTTGGCAATGCGCTGTCTTCTATATTCTGATGACAAGAAATTGAAAAAAAAATGACTGTTACATTAAAAATTAAAATTAAACACTTCTTCGCTCCTCGCACTACAGACATGTTTCCTTTCCTACATCTTGGTTATGAGAGAATTAAATTATCAGAAGCAAAGCAAGCGTCCTAGCTACCGCGCATCGGAAATACTCATATTACTTTAATTTTTGTTTTAAACTCTTCCTACAGATGCCACTACCAACCAGAGATTTGATTTACTTCTAACAAATCACAATTTTTTGATCTAGTTCTATATTGTTACATTTTCGAATACATTCTCGTTCGTTTTCTGAAATTTCCTTTTTTAATATGTAACACCATCTAAAGTGTGTCACACATTTAAGTTGTATCATATGAAAATACAGTAGAGTCTCGTTATTCAAGATGCGTTTTTTCGAGCCTATCTCTATTTCAGACTATTTTATCAATTTGAAAGGAAATTCAAATTATTTACTGTTAGACAATGCATAATCGCATCCCGATGAAGATCACCTGTTGTCTGACGATATCCGTGCTTTATATATCCCGGAAATGTTATGAACCTAATCCAGCTGACAGAGCAGAGTTATGGAATGTATGAAACAAAATACAGGTGTTACCTTTTACAATCTCTCTTGGAAATACTTTCTAAAAAAATTACAGTTAAGGAAGTTCTATACTGGATAGCCGAATCACAGAACAAAATAAAAGAAGAAACATTAAGAAGTCATGGAATAAAATCCTGAGTCATAATGAAACTGTTGACTGTGTTATTGATCCACAAGAAGAAACAGATTTGACATTTCTTATCTAGAAACTGTTTAACTTGCTGGTTTAATTAAAACTTGAAATAAAATTTCTTGAATAATTAATTAAACAAACTTTCAATTTCTAGGTTGTATATTATGAGGCTTTGGATTAACTCTGTACTGAATAATGAACTGATCAAGTAAAAAGACGCTTGCTGAGAAGTATCAGTAAGTGGTGGTTTTTTGCCAACTGATTTGATCAATTACAAAAAAATTAAACAATATCTACATATTTGTATAGCAAGAATATTTTATTGGGTTATTTCTGTGTGGCCATAAAACCATTTAAATATATATATATATAATATATATATATATATATATATATATATATATATATATATATATATATATATATATGAATATTATAACACAATTAATTTAATGGATTATATAAAGTTCATATATTGCCTCCCTATTGTTACCAGTTCTGCAAGAACTGTTTTAAAATTATTAGATTTTGATTATATTATGTAAGTGTTTTAATACATGAAGAAATAACTACTAAACATATCTATTGTTAAAATTCATCTAAAATTACATGAGAATTACAGAAACATTCATGTATGTGTTCCAGAACTTATTATTTATTTATATTTGTTTATACAATAAAATGAACAATTATTTAAGACTTGAACTTAAGATTTAAACAGAGATCAATATATATTGTTTTTTAAACTTATCTTACAAAATTATATATATAATTTTACATGAATGAAAATTATCTGATAATTTAAATTTATTTAATTTACAATTTATTTCCAGCAGTGAATTTTATGATTATTTATCAAAATTAGAAATATTTAAAATATTTTTATATGTATCTATAGTTTATTTTACTTAGAATCTGACACATTTGACGTAAATCCTTATTCCTAGTCACCGACACTGGATACTGAAGATGTCAAACCTTGCTCTTTCCGTTTTCTTACTTCATTCTTTCAAAGTGAGGTTAGCAATTTTCAGAGGATCTTAATGCGGTACTCTTGTGCTATGCTAGTCTTCCCATAAGTATTGTTGCATTTAATTTCCAATTGGACACTTTGTTTTTGTGAAAATCAAAAACTAGCTAGCAGTTTCTGTTCTGCTAAGCAGAAAAAACAAAATTTTTTTTCTAATTTATCATTAGGACACAATATTTATCAATATATGCCATAACATTAGTAGTTAATAAATAAATATGCTTTAATTAACAGCTGAGCTAGAAACTCTGAGATTACTGTGGACAAAAGATAAGAGTGTTCCTAGAACCACTACTTATAATTTGTCAACAGAGGAACCTCAGTCGCATATAGATTATAATCAATAGAGATGATTTATTTTTGATAACCGTTATAACACAGGCACAAAAAAATCTGTGTTTGTGTTCATTTCTGCATGTTTGTATTCGACCAGTTTGCAGTAATGTACTGATTTTAATTAAATATCTGTCTAGTAAACTAATACAAAAACCAAATATTATGGATTTTTATTAGAAAACTAAGAAGTAAATACTAGTTTTAATTTTAAGACCTGATTATTCCTAAACGTTTAAACTTACTTATAAAGAGAGGTAAAGTTTTTGGTGTTGTTATCTCCTAACAATGGTATTTAAATTGCAATACAGTAGAACCTCTCAAACTCGACACAATGTGGACTTGAAGGTTGTCGAGTTTTAGGGAACTTAAATAAAAATAACTAGGAATTGAATAAAAACGCTTATTTACAGTATTAAAATTGTACATTTATTGATTTATTATATACAATTATATATTTATATCAACATTTATAACCTATAATCAAAAAATTATAAAAAAATTTGAGACAAAAGGCCTAGTAGAATCTGAAAATACAGTGTTCATTACAATTATTACTGAAGTTGTTTATGCTGCTTATAAAAAGTCCATCACAGTTAGTTATGGGAAGTTTTCTGAACACTAGAAGAAAAGTGTAAAAGTAAACTTACTGAAGTCGTTTGAAAAACCCTGTGATTGAAGACTGCTTTTCTGTCTCCACACGGCGTCTTGCAGCTTGATCACAGAGTCGCCTGAGGAACAGAATCTCCATTCCAGTCACATTTTGCTGCTCTAAGTACTGCAATGTCCCTTCAATAAATTACACAGCCTTACTGTGACTAACTTTTCTTTCTTGTCAATGGTCCTCTTGCTCTTCTTCTTCCGAATCGTCCCCTTCTACGTCACGCCCTTTGACAGCTGCGATGATTTCATCTTCTCCTAATGGTTCTGATGCTCCGTCGAGATCCATCCATTCATTGACATCATTGCTAGAAGACTCTTCACACCCTGGGATTTTTTTCATGAGTTGAATCAAGTCGCTATTTTCAGAATTGATTCCATCGTCACGCGACAAATCATTGCCTACATGATCTAGGAGTTTTCTCCAAGAACGAATGAGGGTTATGGTCTCAAGCTCGATTCAAGATTGAGAGACCCATCCAATAACATCTAATAAATCGATCTTCTTTAGTTTAGCCGTTAGCTCCTCACCCGATTCCAAGGACAACACCAAAGATGACAAAAACTTACGTCTGTACCTTCTCTTTAATGCTGCCAAAGCTCATTGGTCCATCGGTTGACAGAGAGATGTGACGTTCGGCGGTAGAAACATTGCTTTAATGTCTTTGTCCTGTAAATATTGCACATCAGGGTGAGTCGTAGAATTATTGAGAATCAGTAGAGCTTTCCTGGGAAGATTTTTTTTCTTCAGAAACTTCTCAATCTCTGGGATGAACTGTTGAAAAAACCACTCTTTAAAAATTGCTTCGCTCATCCATGCATTAGATTGATTTCTATACCAAACTGGGAGTTCAAAGTTGCCATCACTTGTGCATCTGGCAGTTTTAAATGCTCTGGTTTTTTTGCTTTTCTAATTAGTTCTAATTTGAGTTTGTGCTCTCCTGTTGCATTACTGCAGGCAAGAATAGTCACACGCTCCTTACTTCTCTTAAAACCTGGTGCAGGTTTTTCATCTCTCAGAGCTAAACTTTTAGTAGGAAGCATTTGAAAGTTTAGTCCTGTCTCATCTGCATTGTAGATTTGATCACCTGACAGTCCTTTTTCAATAAACTCGTGTAGTTTGGTCTTGAAGTCACTCACGTTGTTAGGGTCAGCTGACAGTTTTTCCCCGCAGATACTGAGCAGCGTGATTCCATATCGTTGTTTCCACCTTGACAACCAACCATTGCTCGCTGTAAACCCAGGCTCTCCTTTGTCCTTAAATCGTTCATAAAACTGAAGAGCTTTCTCTTGCACGATGGGTCCCTTCTCCCTGTGCACACGGAACCATTGGTAAAGGGTTTTGCCGACTTTTTTGAACTCTGCACTTCTCATTTTTTCGTTCCGCGTTGGATTTTGTACACTGTCTTTTCAAACACCACGATTCAATTTCAGATTTCTTTTTCTTCCAACCGAGCACTGTAGACCTACTGATGTTCAAGTCCAACGCTATTTTATTTACGCTTTCACCACGCTCAAGTCTTTTTAGGGCACCAAACTTTGCTTCCATTGACACTGACACTTTTTTCCTCTTCTTCTCCGCCATACTGTCGCTCTATATTCCAGCACAAAACTCGTGTAAACAATTGTCAACCACTCTCGAACAAAAGCAACTGACCACAACTGTGTCTCAACAAACACTAAACTGAACGCCCCATGGCAACAATGTAGCGAGGGTAGTTTATGACCTGCCCAGGAATCCCAGGTCAATGCGCGGCCTCACAATAAGGAAAGCGGCCACAGAAATCCTCGAACGTGTGCAAACAATAGCCCGCCCCAGCTGGGCAGGTAAAGGGTGCGTTGAACGACCTTGGAAAACCCAGTAACCTAGTCTGAGAATCTAGCATTCTCAGGCAGTCTATGTACTGATGGAAAGCTTTACGTTATGGGCGGTGTAAAAAAAATTATTAATTCACCAGCCCTGTCGAGTTTTCGGGAATCGAGTTTGAGAGGTTCTACTGTATCTCAGTAACTGGTGAAGTTAAACTCATGAAATTTTCAGATAGCTTTAATTACACATATTATTTTAGTTAAAAACATTAAATAAAAAATGTTTTATTTAATTTTTTGAATTAAACATTTAAAATACATTAATTTTAATAATGTTTAATAAGTGAACTTTCGTCAGTTTCACTATTTTCAGATTTATCACTAGCAGATTCCTTATCATAACTATCAACATTACTACCACTTTTAATCATATACATGGTTAAGTCTCTTATTTATCCTAAATTTTCTAGATTTGGTCAACACTTAGACCACTTGTTATAACAGGTTACACTGTTGTAACCTTCTATGATTGTATTAATCATAGCTAAATAATGTGTTATAGTTATATAACTTGGTGAAGGGTGAAGTTTCTAGACCATAGCTACTAAATACTCTTTTTAAAAATCAAAGAGATAACAGAACAGTAAAATTTCTAAAGTCACTTCATACCTCAGACACATAGTATCTGTCATGTAAGCATCCTGGCTTGAAAGGTTAAAAAAAACAGACTTTATTTATATATAATATCCTTTTGTAGAAGTAAGCAAAATCTAACTGCTTATTCCTGTTGAGGATTTCTTATTCTTTTCATGTTTATAGTTAGGTCTTTCATTCACAACTAACAAATAAAGTATTATCTTCAATCTCAAATATTGCATTATAAATTGTTTTGAGCCAGAGTAACTGAAAAATTGTATCTTGTATAATAATTTATTTCTACTTTACAAATAATGTAGTTCTATGATAACGTGTAATAGTCATTATAGATTTCAGTGGAGTGATAAATTTACTACCAATTACAACTACCAATCAAACAATTACATTAATACCATACACCAGAACCTTACATTTACCGTCGAATTAGAAGAAAACGATGAAATAAACTTTCTAGACCTTACCATCACCAAACATATCACCAGACATAATTTCAAAATATACAGAATACCAACAACTACCGATATTGACATACATAATACATCCAACCACCCCACACAACACAAACACGCTGCATTTAATCAATATACCAATGCTACAAGAAGACTACGACGAAGAATACTCATAGACAACATACTCAGGAAAATTCAACATAAATACCATCAAACGGCCACGCAGACAAACCGCACAAAAAACAACAAACACATATCCATCACCTACTACAACAAAATCACACAAACTAGCCTCCACATTCAAAAACTTCATTACCAAATATCATACAAAACAACAAACACTTTAAGACAGCACATACAACCTTTTCAAAAAGAAAATGACAAATACAAACTCTCAGGTATTTACAAATTAACTTCTAACGATTGTCTCAGCTATTACATCAGCCAAACCGGCAGGTCAATCTATACACGCTTCGAAGAACACACTACCCAAAACAAACAGATCCTGAATCCAGCTATGCAAAACACCTAAAAACACCCAACACACACATACCGACATACAAACTAATTTAAATGTTCTACACACATTAAAACAAAGTAAAAAACTAACAACCTTAGCAAAATATGAAATATACAAACACTAAGCAACAGATAAAGAAAACGTATTAAACGATCACACACACTTTGAAGGCAACAGCCTTTTCTATTATATGACACAACCAAAACAACCCACCCCATTCCACAGTCATAAATCCATTACCTTTAGAGCCTTTACACCTAACCGATGCCGCCAGTAGAGGGTTAGCTTCGTAAAAGGAATGAATGTTTTGAAACCCGGCAGTAAGTAAGCAACTACGTATTCACTTAGTTGAGTATTTTTAAAATTAGGTTAGACAAATTAAAAGTTAGTCCACAGAATTGTCTTACCAGAGTTAGGAAAGTTAATTATCCAGAAAATGATCATTCAATGTATTTAAAATGGTAATGTATTAAAACCATGTTCCTTAATTTGAATTATTACATTCTAAAAATGGTAACTATTTTAATAGCCTACCTGCCAATTACAAAACTTTAAACTGCTGAACTCTTCTAAATTTGATAATGGAAAAACAGACTTTGTATTTATAACTATTTTTTTAATGCAGGCTGCTGCAATTGTGGATCATCTTAGCCAGAATGGTCCTAGTCCTCCAAAAAAATCTAGATCTTCATCTACCTCAGACACAACAGGCGATGTAAAAAAATCTGCAAAGATAGAACTCAAGACAGATATTCTAATTTCACAAAAAATGGTATGTGTACCTTATATATTTACCATTGTCATATTTACCACTGATAACTGGTATATTCAGTTTGATCCTTTTCAAAATCGAACTTTTTAGCAATTATTTAAACTTAATAATTTGATTTGTAAATGCAGATGTAGTTTAAATCCCTCACCTTTGGCAAAGAATTATAGTTATAATTTTATATATATATATATATATATATATATATATATATATATATATATATATATATATATATATATATTTTAGGTTAGTTTTGGTTGGTAAAGATTATTTAGATTTTTTGGACTAGGAGACTGACAGACTTACCTTGGTAAGAGTCCACTCTGTAGTCTTGAAATAGAAACACATAAAAGCACTTAAACAATGATATATTTCAACCACACAGTGGTCTTTGTCAATCGAAGAGAAAACACAAAAAGAAATATGAGAGAATGAAATAAAATAATTGTAATCACAGATTGTGGAGAGTAGAAATCAGATGTCACAGATGCACAGATTAAAGATATATATATTGTTTCCATGAACATATGAGTGATTATAGTTTATATAAGTCTGTCAGGGGAAAAGAGATAAGGCTATTTAAAAGGGGGGGGAAAAAAAAAAAAAAATGAATGGATTTATCTGATGTTGAGGTTAGGGGATTCTCTGGAATTGGTATACCACTGGTATGATAGTTCCCACCTTCTCAGTTCTGAGGGATTGCAATCAGGGGGGAGTGATTTAATTATTTTTGTGGTATAGCAGTCATCAAAAGTTGCGATGTTGTGACTCGCAGCATGTTGAGCTGTTGGTCTATCCATATTCATAATTTTAACATCATGTCTGTGGCCATTCATTCTGATATTCAGACCATCCGTGGTCAGGCCTATGTACTGTGCTGAGCAAAGTTTACATTGTAGCTGGTATATGACATTTTTCGATGTACAAATATATATATATATTTCACGTTGTCCATTATATAAGTAAGTTGTTATATATACCAACAATATGTATAAGTTGTTATAGTGGCGGTGTTACAAGCGACCAAAACATAGCATTACATTAGAGCGCCAATGGACCACCCAATATGTAAACACGGGATCATGTTAGAGCGGCAACTGATATTTTACTGCCCAATGTATTAACACAACATTATTTTAGAGCGGTGATGGGTATTTTACCGCCCAATGTGTAAACGTGAAATTATATTAGAATGGCAACAGATATTTTACCGCCCAATATAAAAGTACCAGAAATGCTGGTAGCAAGATATTTGGATTAAAAAGGAAGAATGTGTTGCTCAGCAGTGTTAGTTTTGTGTAGCGCTTGCGAGCTGCCCTATCACGCATCCGCTTCAACATTAGGAGCTCGGTTTAGGTTATTTCCTTCTGATGTTCAAAATAACCCATCAGATCATCTAAGTGGGATACTGCTTCAGCGTGACTCAAAATATTTGGTTGATTCCCACTGTTATCGTCTGTACATAAGCAACTGGCCATCGCGTCAGCGCACTCATTTCAGTACTGCATTGTATTGCATTTTGCGGTCGCACTTATGCACTATGCTGTGAATAGCAACTAGCCAAGATTACAATATAAAATCAAGTACTTTTACGTTATGTGCCTGACTGTAAGGCTTATAAACGTATGAAATGGTATGAAAAGTGGTACAATGTTTATTTGTAAAGAATGTGATAATTTTTGCTTGTATAGGAGAACCTCGATAATTCACACTAATTGGGAATGGAGCCGATCCGGATTAACACGGAGAATGCCTTAACACGTTCATTGCTAATCACACGATATCGCGTGATGTCAGATCTTACCGGACGGCGGATCACACGGGGCTATTGCGGGACCGTTGTTATCCAAATTCTAAGTCAATTATTATAACGGCCACAGCAAAATTGTGCGTAATACTTATATTGGCCACTAGGAAAGGGATTAAGCTTTTTGTAGTGGGGATATCCACCAGGCATTTTGTTTTGTTCTTATCAGTAAATTGCACACAATGGTAGCGTTCAGATAAGGTAATATCCTAATAATTTTGTTTAGTTATTCGTTGATTTCACGTTGAATTTCGGTTTTTATTTATTTGAGTGTTGATTTTGATTTCTTAATTATAAGTGACCAACCAGGACCCTCGAAAAGGCTCAGTTAAATGCCAAATTGTCCAAAAATCATTTTTAAAAAAATCAGAGGTGGAAGAGTTATTACTAGATTATGACCGACAAACAGCGCAGAAAACACGAGGAGACCGAGTCCAACACAAGGTAACTAAAATTGAAAAAACTAAACCAGGATGTCCCAGCACCTGCAAAACAGTAAATGCAACTTCTACAAAAGATTGCAAAAATTGCTATAAAAATAAAAAGAAGATAAACACCACAACTTAGTGTAAAAACTGCCCAGGTGCTCTCCGCCATTATGTTTTGACTGTTTTTTTGAATTGCATGATTGCAATGCTAAATAGTTTTACATTTAGAAACCATTTTGTAAATTCTGAATGTATAAGTGAATTACAATCTAGAGTGAGTTTTTCAAATTATGTGTTTTCTGGTCATATGGGCAAAAATCGCATTATGTATGGCCAATCGCGCTATATCGTGTGATGGATATTAGAGGCCATAATTCCTAAGTACATAATAATAAATGTTTGTAAATATTATATTTACTTAATTTGAGTACTATATAACTAAATAAAACAATACAAAAAAATTGACCACCATACAAAATTCCAGTTTCCAACTTGGCAATGAACTTGTTAAAAAAAGGGTTATAAAACATATACTTACAGAAAATTACCTTTATGTAGTAGGTATGATGTTGGATATATATATATATATATATATATATATATATATATATATATATATATATATGTCACAAAAATTTAAATTTTATTATATAAATAATTTCATTATATAAATAAAAAAATTATATAAATTTCAAAACAGCACCATCTTACATAATCGCAAAAATACTATACAAAATAATAAGATCTAAAATACATATCAACAACACATACAATATAAAAAATGGATACGAATTAATTAATAAAATAAAAACCATAAAAACAAACAGCAACACAAAAATGATAAGTTATGACATAACTAACATGTACCCTAGCATCCCAATAGAAGAAACCATAGAAATAATAAAAAAAAAAACTAATACACAATAACGAAAAAAGAAACACAATAGATAGTATCATTATGCTAACCAAACACATATGTAACCAAAATTACTTCCAATTTAACAATAAATACTATAAACAAGCAATTGGACTCCCCATGGGATCACCCATATCATCTGTCATGTCAGAAATATATTTACAACACTTTGAACAAATAATAATTAAACCTATACTAAACACACACAATATTTCACTATGGACAAAGGTATGTAGATGATATACTTGTAATATACCAACCTACCATTCACAACGAACACATCATAATATTAAACAAACTAAATACATACAACGAAAACATACAATTCACCGTTGAAACAGAAACAAATAGAACAATCAACTATCTCGACATCACATTAAATATAAATGATAATAAAATAGAAACTACAGTATACAGGAAACCTACTTCCAACAACACCACAATACACGACAAATCTAACCACCCCTGGACACACAAAATTGACACTTACAATAACATGATAAATAAAGCAATAAAATACACACAGGATAACAAACAAAAATTAAATGAAGAATTAGATAACATTACAAAAATAGCAATAGAAAATGGATACAACAAACACCTTATAAAAATATATATACAATAAATTCACAAAAAAACCTAACCTCAACACAACACTACAACCGGAACACAAAAATAATAAAAATAAAAAAATTACCTAAAATATAAATACACCAATAACAAAATAGAAAAAATAACAAATATATACAACAAATTTAAAATAAGATTTGAAGAACATTATAGAGCATTTAAAAACAAAAATTCAAAAGTATCAAATGTTGCAGCACACCTAATATCACATAAACATGAAATAACAAATTACGAAAATAACCTAACCATACTTGAAATAAATAATAACCCAATAGAACTAAACTCACTAGAAAAATACCACATTTATAAAAACATACACAACAATTTAATGAATCTACAAACAAGATATACAGAAGACATACTATTCAAAAACATAATACACAAGACTCAAGAGCAAACGTATATGACGTCAACAATTACCAACACGACGGACCGAACATCCGCATCAGAAAAATTAAAAAAAATAATCAGTGATTCGACAATGGTCAAGTGACCGAAAGGCGCCTCATCACTCAAGGTAAAATCATTGCACTTAATGGTGGATAAAATTACTTACAATAGTAATATATTAACTTCATAAAGTCAGTGCAACGGAAAAACAATGGATAACGAAAAATATCAAGAATATATATACAAGCAAAAATTATCACATTCTTTACAAATAAACGTTGTATTACTTTTCATACTGTTATATAATTTTCAGTAGGTTACATAAATAATGTCACTGTTAACTACATTTCCTTATTTGTACTGTTCATTAGTGATAAATGCAATTTTACTATGCATTCATATGCTGTTGTACAGTCTGCATTCTACTGCAATTAGACGATGTTACACTACTTAAATCTCTAATTACCTCACAACATGTTCCAATGTTAGCGTTTGAAACATTTAACTACATAGTTAAATATATTTTGAAGATATTTTCAAGTTTGTATAATGCGAATTTCTAGCATTTCTTTTGGACTGTGATTAAAAATATTTTCCTGGATATACTTATTTTTTTATTAAAAAATGTTAGCATTATATTACTACCATAAATATAGTTTCATTTCTTCTATAAAAAAAACTAACAAAATAATTATAATATTCTACACTAACATTACTAACCTTTTTTAAAGACAGAACATACTATAAATGCAATAGTATTTAAAAATGTATTGTGTAAAGTTAATAAAAAGTAAACATTAATTTTGTAACATACTAATGTTTTTATAGGTATATCAGTTTTGCCAAACAAAAGATAACCAGAACTCAAAAAAGTTTGGCAGTAAGTATAAATAACTTAGTTTCAGATTTATGTCTTTCGAAACTATAGGTTTTTAGTCATTTGCAGTAGTTAATATTTAGTAGAGATTGTTTATATTCTAAATTGTTGAAATGTTTTTTGAAGCAAAAGAATATTTTTCAGGATTTGGATGATGTTTTAAAACCAATGACAGGAGTCTCATCTGAGATTAAAGAATGCAACAAAAAAGAAGAAATTGTGGAAGAGAAAAAACTAAAAGTAAAAGGAATAAAATACAGAATTTTCAATTTCAATTCAATACCACCCCCAACAAGCAAGCACAAGAAGCCTACAGATAAGGAGATGACAGATGTAAGTCCAGTGTTTTCTATAATCTCTAATTTCAGTGTTTTTAAAAGTTTGTTTTTTCGTCCTAAGACCACCATAATGTCATCTTACGCTCTTCGGGAAGTAATTCATTTCTTTTGCTAAGTAAAACAATTATAGATTGTATCAATAGTTATAACTCAAACTAAGAATAATCATTTATTTTAGACCAGAGTTTTCTACCAATGGTTTTTTTCATTTTTGACCCAAAACTTATTGTTAAAACATGATTGATTTAATTATTTTATCAAAATTTGAATTTAAAAGAACATTTGTACTATAGAAAAACACTGTTTATTTTCCACATAATATTGTTTTCACAGGACACTAGATCAAGTTAAGTAAGCAAAGATCTAACTAATATAAAAGCTTATAAAAAAGTAACACTGCATTCAAAATATGATATGGTAAAGACTAATTACACTGTGTTTATGAAACAACAGAAAACAAAAAATGACGGCGCATTCCGTGTTTATTGAAATTATTTATACTGTGATATTGTTAGGTATTGCAGAGTATTAAAGTTTTTGAAGGGCCACCGGTTAACTTAGTGCTTAAGTTGACTGGTTAAATATTAGGGATGGGCCGATTCCTAAAATTTTCAATTTTAAAATTTTTGCCTGATTCTCGATTTTTTAAAGTTATACAGGCCTATGCGATATTCTCTAATGATGAATTTATTTAATGTCTGAGTAATATGGTGGAGCCTTTTAAAAGTTCTGTTTTAGTGTAACAGGCTACACAAAACGTTCAACCTTCATTTATGAATAGGAATTTCTGAAAGCATGACAAACATATTGGATATAAATATTTATTTAAAACATATTATATTATATTATTATTATAACATATTTATTTAAAATGACAAATATGAACTTTATTTACACTCTTTTATAAATGTTGACAAAAATCCCTGAGCCTATTTTTATTGTCAGTAAAAAAAAAACAAGTCAAAAACCTATAAAGTAAAAATTTTATAACATAATTATATTTTTATCTCAAATCGTCATTTGCTTTAATCATTTAGTTCATTTAAAACTACTAATTGATAAATAAGACATAGTTGATAATTAATTATTTTCCTAATAAATTACAGCACACATATTTTAACAGTTAAAACAAAAAAGAATGGGAATTGACACTTAATTCAATGAAGAATCGAGTATCAGGGACTGTTCGATACCATTAGAATTGACGATTCCTGGAATCGAGAATTGGAATTGGCCTACTCCTAAAAAATATTGTTATACAAACTTAGTTCATTCAGTAACCCGAAATCTAGTAAGTTTTACCATACCTTTTATAAAGTGAAGTTGGTATGAGAAGCATAGAGAGGACCAGTTTATGGTCTGCCGAAATTTCGTCACTTCACATACACATGCCAAAAAAGAGAAGAGTCCACACTAGAGTAACATATACATATTTCTATATATAGAGAGAATAAGTCCACAATATATATGGGTGTGGTGGTCATACTGAGTCAAGAGCAATAAAAAGTCTATAGACAACTATGTACAACAAACGTCTTTTGCAGTAGCGCTCAACATGTGTCTAGGTATGAACTTTACCCTATTATTAGGGAGAGGTCCATGACAATGCTTTCATTGATACCACAAAATTAATGTCTTTTGAATATCTTGTGCTTCACACACATCAGTTTTTTTTAACTAGAAAGTAATTTCAGTTTTCAAAGAGGTTTTTTTCTGAATGATTTGTAAACCTGTAGCTACATAAAGTTCAAATATATGTCACAGAAAACGTCTAAATATTTGTAGAAATTAGGAGCAGCTTCATAAGCCACAGTTAATAAGATTAGGACTTATTATAGTGGTCATTTTTAAAACTCTTTTTACAAAGTAGTTCTCAAGTTATTTCTTTCTTTTTTTGAGAAATCAAACATTGTTATCATCCATGCTGTTACCTTATTAGGTAATAAAATATTACAATGATTTATATATATTTTTGAGGTTAGTTCTAGTAGAGCTTAAAGCTTATTTAGGAATTTTCGGACTAGATAGGAGACTTACAAACTAGGTAGTGGCTATAGTCCAAAACTGTAATCTCTTGAAAATAAATAAATAAACATACATAAAAACACATTGCTTTAACTTATTGATATATATATATATATATATATATATATATATATATATATATGTCACTCTGAGAGTGATTCGACAATGGTCAAGTGACCTAAAGGCGCCTCATCACACAAGGTAAAATCATTGCACTTAATGGTGGACAAAATTACTTACAATAGTAATATATTAACTTCATAAAGTCAGTGCAACGGAAAAACAATGGATAACCTAAAATATCAAGAATATATATATATATCGTGATATTTCACGTTGTCTATTATTTTTCAGTTGCACTTACTTTTTAAAGTTATTATTGTTATTGTAAACAATTATTCCACCACTAAGTGCAATTATTTTTGCCTTATGTGATAAGGCGCCTTTCGGTCATTTGACCGTTGTCGAATCACTGAATAATTATTACTGTTAATTGTAAACAATTGTTCCACCATAGAGAGAAAAACAATTTAGTGATTCGACAATGGTCAAGTGACTGAAAAGTGCCTCATCACAAAAAATAAAAATTAATCGCACTAGTGGTGGGTCAATTGTTTACAATCAACAATAATAACATTTTTTAAAGTTAGTGCAACAGAAAAATAATGGACAACGCGAAATATCACATATATATTGAGTTCACTCTTCAACTGTTGTTGGGTTCACCTCATCAATGCTAGATGATATTCTAGCGAAACGTCAGAACTGCGTTTTTATGCACCACAGAATGAACGGGTGTATTCTGGATAATAGCTATGCATCATATTTTTCTATCCTTGAAGGAATATGTATGAATATATAAATATGTCAGCAGTTCTTGAGTTTGATGTGAGACATTAGGTTGAGCGTTGTCATGGATAAGCCTCACACCACTGGACAATCTTCCTCTCTAGCGGCTCTGGACCGCACATCTGTTTTCTTAATGCGTTGAATGTGGCGGGTGTCCATGAACGCCCTACTCTACTGGCCCCTGTGGCGATAGGTGTTCATGCACGCCCCACTACCCTTCTCAATTCATTGGTTGAGTCTGAGGTTAGCCATTGAAGGAAAATTTTGTGTCGCTTGTCGGTTATTGTGCCAGTTTTTGTGAATATTTTGGTGCAATTACTTTTTGTTCCACCATTGCTGTCGGACTAGGGACTGTGTTATGGTATTAGTGTTTCTTGAGGTGGGTTATAGTAGTGTGTATTAGTTTTTGTACAATGAATATAGATTATTAAGATGAATTATTGGAGAATGTCTACTTAGACAAATGTTGTTACAGTAGACAAATTCATCCTCACTATCCATATTCATTGTACAACAAATAAACTCTACTATAACATACTTCAAGTAACACTAATACGATAACACAGTCCCCTATCAGATAGCAATGGTGGGAAAATAAACAAAATGCATCGAAATGTTCATAAAGACTAGTGCAGTAACCAACAAGCGATTCAACGTTTTCTGGCAACAACTAACCTTACACTGAACCAATGAATTGAGAGGGAGAGTGGGGCGTACATGAACGCCTACGGTAGCTGGCGCCAGTAGAGCACGGGCGTTTGTGCTCGCCCGCTGCACTGAACTTGTTAATGTGTCGGAATATCTATCGGAGTTAACTGTTGTTCCATGAGGCAAAAAGTCAATTAAAAGCAGGCATTCCCTGTCCCAAAATAAGGCCGGGGATGACTTTCCCAGCAGACTGCGTTTGTTTAAACTTCTTCAGCTCGGGGAAGTTGAGTGACGTCATTTACGTGATTGCTGCTTGGTTTCGGAGGTAAAGTGAAACACCCATGTTTTATCGCCTGTAACAATGGAATCCAAGAATTCTTCTCTGTTGTTCACATTGTTGCAAAATCTGCTGGGCATACTCGACATGTTGCTGCTTGTGATTTTCATTCACGGTACCCACACTTTGTGATGTTATGGGCTAAGGTGTTATGAATTGTGGTGTTGGAAGTCTCAGGATTACGCAAAGTAAGATCGTTAATGGTGATCCTCCAATCTTCAAGTAATATTCTTTCAATTTTATCAACAATTTTGAAGGCATCCTGCATCGGTCTTCATCATGAATTTTCGTGCAGCCTTCACTGAATTATCTACACCATTTGCGAACACATTGAACAGATAGACAATTTTCCCCATAAGCTTCAATTAACTGACTATAAATGTCAATCTGTTTTGCATTTAAAAAACATATCACAACACGAATTTTGCAACTGGCGGCAACAGCGATAGGGAGCTCTATCTTTGAAGGCTTCTAGCCCGGCACTGAGCAATGTAGTGAGGCGGAAGTGGTTGGAACAGAGAGAAGGGGCGTTGGTAATTAAGACAGTGTTACCAGATTTCTCCTAGCACGTCACATTCTTTCTTAGCAGCATAGGGAACTTTATTTTATGATTAAACCTCGTAATATGTAGTTTTCTTATATTCAGGTAGTGTATATAGAGCCCTTTAATATGCTAACATTTTGTTGAATACCTTTATATTTCATGACCAAAAATAAATTGTATCTTTTCGTAAATAACAAAGTTATTATTTTCTGTTATGACTAATAAGTGAAGGCAAATGAAGATCTGTCTTCTTAAATTAATGCATAATTAAGTATAAATTGTAAAGAAGAGTCTGACATCCCAGTGAGGCTGAATTTTCTTCTATTACATTGAATCAATCATGCAGAAAATATCTAAAAGAGGACCTTTTATAGTAATAGGAGTTAATACAATAAAAAAAAGTAAGAATGATCTTTAACCACAGAGTTATGTTAATTTTATGTTTTTAGTAAAAACAAATCTTCATTAAGACAATTTTTTTAAATAGTCTTAAAAACAAAGTGGTTTTAAGGTAATATCTTGAAAGTAAGTATATCATACATTCTGTATGATGTCAGGATATATTAAGGCAGATGTGTGCTGGTGTCAAGCAGAGGCTTTTCATAATAAAGGAAACTATTTAGTTTTCTTTTTTCACTTTATTATTTTTTTGGGTTATACCTAGTCAATTCCACTAACTTACTATACAAACAAATATTTTTGGTTTCACAGATGTTGTTCAGAATGGGGATAACAGTTACTCCGCAGAAAATGCCAGATGATACAAGAGTCTGCTTGTTTTGTCATCAGATTGGTGATGGAGTAGCTGATGGACCTGCAAGGTTAGTGTGCCACATTTAACTAAGAAATGCCATTTTACAAGTCCTAAGTAACAGTGTTTAAAGTAATACATTAAGTATACATTAAAACTAAAGAAATTCTGTCTTATTTGTCTTAAAAATAAACCGTATTTTAAAAATAAAAATTACCTACCACTAAATGGTCTCACCTATTGCAACGGACCGGCCCACCTTGTCGCTCCGCCGTCAACCCTACCGTTGACCAGCACCGAGCGCAAGGCCGACCACCAAACACCCATTGCAGAGCAAGAATTTTGAAACGAGCCGCTCGCAGCAAAAGCCACGAACGCTGTGCAGTGCTCGCCAAAATCTGCCAGAGAACAAGTCACTGGACTTAAAAAAGAAAAAACCTAACTTGCTGCGGATTTTACCCTTAACGGGTAAGTCATCCCGGGGGAGGGGTTCTTTTGAAAGACATCTAAACGGCGAAATGACCATATCAGTTGTAGGAGAGTGTAAGAAACTTGTTTAAAAGAATACTCAGTTTGTTTGCAAGTTAGTTAAAAAATATTTATTTTTTAATTTTAAAATTTAAATTTACATCGCACAGTCTGTAACTTCTTTGACTTAAAATATCTTTTGTGTTGGTTCTCACCAGTTAAGAAACCATACTCTGCTTATGCTATTTGACATTAAAGTTTAAATTAAGATTTTACGATTTTAGTTTGCTTACAATCGGAATATACCAAAGCGTAAAACTTTGCTCTACTTAACGTTCCATCTTAATTGTCAAAATATAACCCTTTCCTACCTGAAGTTCTTGGTCCTTTCTTCTAATTAAAATTTCTCTTTTCCCTTAAGTGACTATTTTAACAACCCTTGACTGCTTGTCCTTAGTTTTATTTCAGTATCCCAGGTTATTAACCTTGAAATTTTAATTATCAATATTTGGTTTTGTTTACTTAAATTTTTACTTAAAACTTCATTGTTACAGTTTACAAATTTTCGTTTTAACCTTTTTGATTCAAGCAAAGCCTTACTCTTCAGTACACTCCGAAAGCTCCCTAACCTTTACATTTTGTTCAATTAGTTAAACTTTCTAAACACACTACTTTTTTTATGGCAACATTCTATATAGCCATGTAAATGATAAAATTTTTCCTATATCTCTATCAATTTTAAATGACCTTTTAAAGTTTAATTTCTATTTACTTTAGCAGGTATAGTTTTACTCAATTTTACCAAACAACCTAAAAACAATTTCATAAATTATATCAGATTATATAAAAACCAATTATCAAGCACATACTGAAACAAAAATTACATATAAAACATATAGCCATATCTCCCACAAGATTATCAAAATATTTACTGAACAACAAATCATAATTAATAAAAATTGTTAAAACATCTGCTGAATAAATTCAAACACCTTCCCAATTGAAATTACAATACTTAAATACATATTTTAATTAAGACGTTTACTGAAACATAGTTAAAACCTTTTTTAAACATATCCTCACTCGTTTACAAAATCTACAAATCAATTAAAATTTATTTAACCCTTTTAATAGAAAATATTTAACCCTTTGGTTACTATTTGATTAACCCTTTCGGCATGAAAATTATAAATACTAAGATTTATTAATACGTATTTAAACATAGTTAAACCCTTTTAATATAAAATATTTAACCCTTTGGTTACTATTCAATTAACCCTTTCTGCATGAAAATCCACATACTGAAATTTATTAATATTTATTGAAACATAGTTAAACCCTTTTAAACTGATCCTTGATCATTTACAAAGAAATTTACGAATTTACTAAAATTTATTTAACCCTTTTACTAGAAAATATTTAACCCTTTGGTTACCGTTAGATTAACCCTTTCTGCATGAAAATTTACATACTGAAATTTAATTAAAATTTATTTGAATTTTTATCAATGCAATTTCTGAAGAAAATTGATATTCACTAAATTTTGAATAACCTTTGCTAAATGGTTACTAACCCATTTGCCTAAATTATATAACTTATATTTAAACCAATTTGCAAAAATTTCATTTTTCCTTCTAAGTTTCCCTATTACCAACATATTATTTTACATACATATAAATCATGAAATAAACAAAATACACTTATAATTCATAAAAGAAAAACTTATTTTAATATATCATTAGCTAGCCCCACTCACAATTTTTAAAATCTCTGGTTTAACTTAACCATTTTGTTGCACTTTTTAAAATATTTAAAATCTACACATATCAAAATCATAACCCTTTATTTTTACTCAAACCTTGGTTTGATTTAATTTATTTAATACACATATATAATTTCACCCTTTTCTAAATAAAATCAACAATTTAAATTAAATAGCTTCAATTAATGATATAACCCTTGTTCATTTTAAACGAGAACAATTTATGTCAATTTGTTTCATATGGAAAAATTTCATAATGACTCCTTCTAAATAAAATAACAATTCAGTTAAATTTAATTATATGAAATAACACTCCTGTTTATAGGAGTACTTGAAACTAAAACATGGCCTTCAAATCAGCTGTTGTAAACAATTGTCTTTGTCCGCCATCTTGGATATTTACTTTTAGCATATCATATTTAATTAATTACAACCCATCTCTTATTTAATTTCCTTACACCTTCATAAGATTTTAACTCTTTAAATAATTTAAATCCCTTTATTTGATTTGTTTATTTAAAAACCTTAACCCTTTACATTATTTCTAACCTAAAATTTTTATTTCCCTTACTTTCATGAAATGCAACATAATTTCTGCTTTTATGGCATCGCCATCTTGAAACCCCCTCTTTAAAACAAAGCCACCAGTATTTACTTCTGAATTTCAAAGTTTACTGTTAATGGTTTGAAAATTTATTTAAATTTTATAACATTTTCCCATAAAGAAAAATTTTTCAAATTAAAATTTTCTAATTTGCAAAGGGAAGACAAAACAGACCTAACCTGAAATCCACCACAAAGCACGGCTTGCCCATTTCTCCCCCTCTTCTTCGTCTCTCCCTTTGTTCTCCAGTGGGGTGGGGGAGGTCCGGCTTGGATGTTGTATCTTTCCCACGCAGGTATACTTGGATGACTTCCCACGAGTTGCCGCCATCTTTGGAACCACCTTCCCTTTGTGCTTCTGGTACACCTCATGTAGATCTGCTTGCTCCACCCTTTGTTTGAAACTCTCCCATCTTCTTTCTTCGATGACTTTTGCACCTCTTTTAAATTTTAGACTGTTACTAATAAAATTTTCAGCTTTAAGCCTTTTTTTAACACTGTTCTTAACTGGGCATTTTATAACACAGGAAAGAATAAAAAATTTTTTTTTAAACGTTTACCAAGTTAGTTGAATTATGTTTGATTTAGTTTGGAATTTAGTATCACTTTTTTAAAACTGTTTGCTAGGTTATCACTGTTCACTTCGCCTTGCCTTTGTAGTAAGGCTGTAACACACACATTTTAAGACGCTCGCACATTATTGATGGAATTTTATGGGGAAACCTCTTTCGGCGCGATCTTGAGTCCGAAAGGGCCCCATTTTCGGAAACACAACGTCACGACATTCCTACGAAACGAAATTGCCTTAGCCACTCATCGTTTTTAAGCAATTAACGGTAAAATACTACTGTTCATTCTTTACCGGAGCTAATCCCTCACACGTCCGTACGCTTCAGAAGTCCTGGTTTCGCTGGGGTGTAAAAGGACGCTAACTTTTCTTTCCCACGGGGAAACCCTCTCTCCGCTGCTCTGTTCCCACGAGCCTCTCAACCAATAAGAAACTTAATCGATTTCGTCATGATCGGCGCGCGCATCACCTTTGTACTAAACTCAACGGCTCGCAAAAATCAATAAATTGGATCGATTCTATCCACTTTTTCGTTCTAGCCGTATAACTCTTTAAGGGTGCCTTTGATGAAGTTTTCTTATTCTTTATTTTTGATTTTTCTCGTCTCGCTTTATCTCTGGAAATGTCGATGGTAGCTCTAGGTCAATTTTGACAATCTTCCCCTTGCAAACGGTCTTACATTAAAGTTTCTAACCCCTCTTACGGTGGCTTGGTTGGTTTTATATAAAAGAAATTTAAACTCTTTATGTTTTAAATTTTATCTTTTTGCGGTATGTATTCCAAGAGAATACTGCCCGTCGCACTATGTGGAAAGATTTGAAATTGAACTTTGTCTGAAGATAGATTCTACCTGACCACTAGAGAGGGTATGGTAGATTGAATTACACCTTGTTTCTTTAGTTTTGGCAAAATGAAATAAGCAAGAGAAATTAATTTAAACATCTATTTTAAAATTGCTTAAGCTTGCTTAGTTAGGTACCAATCGCTGATAGGTTGTGGTTAGTACTAGAAATCTTTTAATGCTGCTGTGAGGTATAGGAATTATCCATTTTTTATCAGATTATTTTTACATTTTGAATTTGTGTTTCAGTCCTACCCCGTGTCCGTTTCTTAGTCGTACTTTTCTTATAAATGCTTTTTCAGAAGGTCATAAAAAGTAATAAAGTAAAGTTTCAATATGCTATTAATTAAATTAGCACCAGAGATTAAAAGTATTGAGAACAATCGGTAATGTTTTTGCTTCCCAGATCAAATAATTAATTGTCCAATTTATGTTCTGCTTTAGTTTTAAAATAATGTTAGGTAAAATGGAGCAAACTGCAACAATTTTTCTAAGAAAAGGTGGCAATTTTAAAACTATTATTTTGAATCGGATTAAACCACTTTAATATATTCAACATATTTTTGCAGATTGTTAAACTATGATGTTGACAAATGGGTTCATTTAAACTGTGCTCTTTGGTCAGACGAGGTTTATGAGACTGTAAATGGTGCCTTAATGAATGTAGAGACAGCTTTACAAGCAAGTCTTACTGCTGGATGTACATTATGTCACCGTACAGGAGCTACGTTGAAGTGTTACAAGATGAGATGTTCAGCAGTGTATCACTTGTCATGTGCTGTCAAAGATGAATGTATATTCTATAAAAATAAGGTAACTTTTATAACATTTTAGCCAGAGAAATTTAATTGCAATTTTTTAAAAATATATTGAGTCTGAGTTTTCTGCCATTCCTAGTATTGTTATATTAAATCTTGTCAATGCATTCAGATGAGCTTTCATTAATTAGAACTTCCTGTATTCTGTTTGATAGAAATTCCCCGAAAAGCATCTACAAGATATAATACAATGATGATAAGAATGACAGAAAAATCTTAGACTTGATATATTAATGTATGTTATAGAACTTATTATTATTATTATTATTACTAATATAATAATAATATACAATAATTACTAACATTATAATAGAACATATTATATTAAGGAACTTAGAATATTATAGAAACTATAATTTTTTATAATGCTTTATTGTTATTGTAATATTTTATTATGGTTTAAAAATTGTGAATTTCAATGAGTCAGGTGATATCTTTGTATGCTGCTTATCATTATATAAAATAATAAAATCACCATTTTTATTTTCATTCAGTAATAATTCGTTAGTTTTAGTCTTTTAAACTGTTTTAATGAAAAGCCCAAGTAGTATGGTTCAACACTGAATCAACTTTTATATTTCAATGGTTTTATAAGAAAAAATGTTAAAAATATTGTTTAGGTTTCATGTTTGTTGCTTTGCTTCTTTTTATTTTATATTATGCTTTATTTGGCATAATGTTTACCAAAGAAATGTAGCCAAGAATTTAACATTTCATTATTCACAATAGTGATTTACTAGTAAACAATCCAGTTTTACAATATATTTTTGTGGTGGGAGTTAAAACTTGACATAATACCATGGTTACCACGAAATTTTAAGGATTAGAATTAGTGGCTGAAACTACCTACCAGAAAATTGTTAAATACATTAAAACGTTTTTAATCTAGTATCCTTCCTGATATGGTCCAACTTCAGTTTACATTTTATAGCCTAAGGAATCACAAGGTACCATTCAGCGATGATCACATTTTATACTTAGTAACTATCATTTTATGGGCGTAATGTATAAATGTAGTATTTGGTGGTTTTAGTGTCTTTTAGAACTTGTGAGTGATTTATATCCTTAGCCATTTGTATCAATATCAAATTAAACTTTCTATTTTAGTAATTATATAGTTTGTGTTTGATTTATATGCTGAGATTGATCAATATGTCTTTACATATTTAAATATATTTAGAAAACAATTTTTTTAAAGAAAGTCTAAAACTAAAATTTTTTAAAAAAATCTATAATGTTGCTTAATTTGATTTATCTTTTTGTCTGCAGACTCTGTATTGTAACCTACATGTGCCTAAGAATGAGAAAGAAAATGAACTAACAACTCTAGCAGTTTTTCGAAGAGTTTATATCAATCGAGATGAAAACAGACAAGTTGCAAGTGTAATGCATTATACTGAACACAACCACTTGTTGCGAGTTGGCACATTAATATTCTTGAATGTAGGACAACTACTGCCTCATCAACTAGCTGCATTTCATACACCAAATTACATATATCCCATAGGTTATAAAATTGTAAGTATGAGTGTTGTTTTTTTAAAATTGCATATTAAGTAGAACCTAATTTTATCAGACCCTATTAAACCGAATATTGCTTATTATGAACTATATTATAAAAATCGATCATGTAGGTGTGGTGCGTAAACAGCTGGCAACATGGTCACTTAATTTTGGCATTTTTCCTAATAATTATGCAAAAGAACTATAAATAACTATAATGAAAAATATCTTAATAGATAAACAAGGTAATCTAGTGTAATATTATAATAATTATTCTATTGTAATTTGTGATAAATAAGGTAAATAATTTTTTGTTTAAAAAAGTAATAAACTTACATTGAATTCGTTTTAATCACCTTCAAAGTACTGTCCTTGGCTGGCAATGCCATTATCCCAACATTGAATCCATGACGGGAAACATTTCTGGAGGGGTTGTTTTGGAAGGTTGTTCAGCTGTTTGCTGGGTCCTCTTAACCGACAGGAACACTTTCTTAAACCAAAAACTCACGAATGATGGTCGAGGTGTGACCCAGCGCATTGTCGTGATGAAGAAGAAAGCCATTCGCCCATTGACATGCCATGCCTTTTTAGGGATAGGAGATGCACTGGTTTTTCATTGGGAACTTTGCATTTTGATCTCCGGGTCATATTCATTGACCCAACTTTCATCTCCAGTTACAATTTTGGCCATGAATTTCGAATTTTTTGTTTGAAGAAGATCCTTTAACTCTGTGTAGTCTGACACACGTTTTGCCTTCTGTGCATCACTCAAAAGTCTGGGAAAAAATTATGGACTCTCTTGTCTAATTTGGAAATTATTGGTTAAAATGCTTTTAATGGAACTGTACAAGATGTTAAGATCTTCCGATAGATCTTGAATAGTCATTCACCTGTTTGAACGAACCATTGTTTCTACTTCTTGTACATTGTCATCTGTTTTTTAGGTTAATGGATGTCCTGAATGCTGCTCGTCTTCAACCGACTCCTTTCTGCTTTTAAATCAGTCATACCAGTTGTACACAGTCCTCAGAGTTACCACATTATCACCGTACACAGATTTTAACATTTTGTGAGCTTCTTTGACATTCTTTTGCAACTTTAAACAAAACTTAATGTTAATGCGTTGTTCGAAATTCACAATGCACGACAGACACTATAAACACTACCTCCCTCTAAAGGCTCTGGCAGTCGATTGACAAGATCCATCATGTTGAAACTTGTCACTGCCTGTCTCAACAGATCATGCTACTAGGCAAATTACATCATATGGATTAGCGTCAGCAGTTGGTGCTATAAAAATTCATTCACTATATTTTTTTATTACACTCGTAATAATAATTTTTTCATTGCTAATAAATGTTTAGTTCATTAAAAACTTCTGAAATATCATGTATGTTTTGTCAAAACTACCTCATATGATATACATGAATTGTAAATAGTACAGGGTGCGGCAGCATAACTTCCTTTTTTTAAATGCTCGCCATTCAGTTAGTTGATGTCATAGCGGAGCGCTAGTGGTCTCGTTCAAGAGGGGGTACAGTAAAGTTTTGTCCCGACACGTTTCAGTCGCCATCATGCGTTGGAATAGTGAGGAGCGTGCCTTTGCCGTTGAGGCCTACTTTCAAGCGGATGTTCGGTTATTGCAACACAGCGCGCATTTCGGAATCGCTTTAATTTAGCCCCGTTGGCTCCCGTCCCAGACCGCAAATCAATTGTTACATGGGTCACTACATTCAGACAAACTGCAAGTGCGACAAAACGAAGAACTGGAGTCCCTCGGCCCGTTAGATCACCTGAGAACATTGAAGCAGTGAGAGCGTCAATGTTGCGATCACCAAGGCGTTCTGCGCGCAAACACGCATCTGCCCTTGGACTATCCGATCGTTCTGTGAGAAGAATTCTTCGTGATGATCTTCATTTTCATCCCTATAAGATGGCGATAGTGCAGGAACTTTCAGAACGTGACTTCAATTCTCGGATGAACGCGTGTGAGCTTCTTCTTGATGTCGTTCCCGAGGGTGCTATTGTTTTTTTTAACGATGAAGCCCATTTTCATTTGTGTGGGTCGGTTAACAAACTGGGCTGACAACAACCCTCGAGAATTGCTGCCACACCCTGTATAAACCTATCAGTAATGTTGTTAATATTACTTATCAAGTGTTGGCAAATATTTACTTAGAGGCTGCCCTTCACACTGACCTGAAACTTGACTATTGTTCAAAACAACCTCAAAATACTTTCAGATCAATCTGTAGACTGCCTAAATAAATGTAGAAGAAAATTCTTAGTACTGTCATTGAGTTTTATGTTACAGTAACTGCAATGTAAATAATCCACTCTAAATCAATCTTACATATGTTTTGAATCAATGTATTGCTTTTGCTAACCTTAACAGTTTTTTCTACATTTTATTTGTATTTTAACCACATTTTGCATAACAGACTTGTATTAAAACTAACAACCTTCATTCCCAGTTCGGCTGATGGTGTTATTGTACTGTATAAGGAAAAATAATTGTACATTATCTCATTAGGTTTATGTTTTGTAATTTCTAATGAACAACTTAAATAAATTAAATAGTTCTTGTATTTCTCAACATAAAGTAAAATTGCTGCAGTTAAAACTAACCCAGCACTAAACAGATTAATTTTGAAATCCATCCATGCTCTATGCATATTGAATATGCATGCCTGCTTATGTTTTAGTTGTCCATGCCTAAAATAATGTTAAATCATCTTACATAACTATAATTGATTGCTTATAATGTGTTTACAAGAAATTTAATAGAAGAAATTAGTACCACATGTTTTAGGTACACACACACACACACACAAAACTGTCTGTTAGTCATTGAATTTTGTTAGTAATAATTAGTTTGAATAATATTTAAGAATATTGAATAGCCAAATGACAATCATTTTAAAGAAAGGAGGAAATTGATACTTTTTATATCAATTTCTTTGTTATCAGTTACAAAATAGAGATATTTAATATTGGTTTACTAAAAACAAGTATAATTTATATAGTCTATAAATATGTTCACTTATTTTGGCTTTAGACCTAACACTTTGTATATTGTTGCTTTATAATATTTATGATAAACTGGAACTGAGAATGTATAGTTATATTCCACAGAAGAAAAAACCATCACTCAAGATGAAAATATTTTTGGGAGACAATATAATGTTTAACACGTTTGCTACTGCAATGTTAACAAAATAACTATTGGTATAGACCAGACGGCTCACATATTTGCTGCACTGGGCAGTTGAAATGTGCCGGACGGTTCATATTTGTGACACTGTTTGCATGTTACTTTTATTCCTATGACAAATTAGTGGTTTATTTTAATGGTTTGATATATTCGTATCGGACTATAGACATGTCTGAAGTTAATGTGGGACAGTTGGTCTCTCATCAAGGTCAATGACGTCAAAATACTCCTGACGCATTGTTTTTTTTTCGTGCACCATTCTATTTCATTAGAATCACAAAGATGTACTCTAAATGGCATTTATTAACACAGGATGTAAACCTGCTACATGTGATTAGTGCATTTGTAAATATTCTGTTGGCCTATTGTATGTGGAACCCAAATGTAAACATATTTTGTCTGTGATACAACATGTTTATAATGTCAGCATCTTCTCAATAAGATGTAGCCTATATAAGCAATCTGTCTAGCATGACTAGCCAAGACGAGTTAGTTAGGAGTTTGTGGATATAAGCCTTTGCACGATATTTCTGTTTTTACGTGTATATAGTGTTATTTCTAATACATTACAAATGTAAGCCCTGTTTTATGTAAGTAGCAGAATTTAATAGCCTATATACTTTTTATAATTTATTAAATTTTACATACTTTTAAAAATTTGTTTTCATCAAAATCATATTTGGTTTCGGATTTGAGGGGCTACACTGTAGTGCCTCAAACAAGGGAAACGCATAACATGATAAGATTTCCGTGCTATAGACCAACCGGCTTAGTTATGGGCCATCCTAAAAAAAAACGCTAAAAACGGCAAAAACAAAAATATACAACAAACAGACATATGCTAAGGGTTTGTATAAAGTATAATATGTTATTATAACAACTTTCCACTTTTGGTCTGTAATGAAGGTCACATTAACTTGGTCTGTGTGGAAAGATCGAATTCTTGCTGCCGGTCCCTAGTGAAAAACCAGAAGGCGCATATATACACTGCTCGGTAGCGAACGTGTTAATCATGTCTGATAGATTGGTTGAATTATCAATAACAACTATCAGCTATTTGTTGGAATTATTAATAACAACTACCTGTTATTCATCTGTTTGCCCCATATCAACCACACCCTTCACCACATATTGTTTAACCTAACAAAAAAATTAATAAATAATAAGCACACACAGACTACAACCAAAACCATCTTTGGTGAAATCATCATATTTTTTGTTTAAGAGGTACAAACATTTCTAAAAAAATTGATTAGAACTAGAAACAAAGAAAATTTTTAAAAACTAATAAATTGCCTTTGGGACTCGCAGTTGTGGTAGCTAGGAAATTTTTATTTCAGGCTCATAACCAATGGAATCTGGTTTTCATATTTATAATCCAAAAAAAAAAGCTCCCGTTGTTACAGTGGAAATATTCCAAATCACACGAAAGAAAATACAGAGATCAAAAATGCTATATAAACCATACTCTCTGTTTTTTTTACACCAAAGATATTGTCTAGCAAGTAGTTTTTTCAGCTAGTGTTACAGTGAATTTAGATTTTGATTGAAATGTTGTGAGGAATTTGAGAGAAATGGTGCGGTGTATTGGACCTGAATTATGTATCGGGACATGTTATGTAAAGGTTGCTGCATTATGAGAATGCACTTCACTAATAACAAGTTTTTTACTTTTTAAAAATACCCATCTATTACACTTGTCAGATTTTCCATTGTGTTGAGAAAAGAAATAATGTTTTTTTTTGAAACTGCTACATGTTTTTTTATTATTAGTGAACAACCACTTTGAAATGGACTGGCATTAACCGTTTGAAAGCAGTAACTTTTAAATCCACCGTGTCCCAAATATTGAGTTTTAAAAAAAATTCGTTGTATAACTTTATTTTAATATTTGTAAAAAAAATTTGTAAAACCAAATTTTTGATAAGAAAGAAACATTTTTTATAAAACACCATAATTATAGTAGTAACCAATAAGAAAAGTAAAAAAACATGTTCAGTCTTGTCATAAAATATAAAGCTAATTTTTTATTAACAAATACATAACAATAATCAAGAATTGTATTTCTGTTAGCTGTGAAATAGCCAAACTGACAGTGGTAAAACCAAAACACTAATCATAGTCTTTGATGAGAACTAGCTAGACTGTCCAGTAATACTACTTATTACTTAACACAATATGCTTCCGACACTTATCCAAAGTGATTAGAACTAAAAAAATGTCCTCTTGAAAGTCGCCAAGGGATGGTAGGGTAGGTAATTTACTAACAAAAATAATTAGATTTCAACATTTACCTTAACTGTGACAGTTGTGTTGTTACTGTTCAAGGAGTTAATGAGCTAAGTGAGTGACAAAAATTTTGATACCTAGTCTGAAAATTTTCACAATTTGTTTGGGTTTTTTGTGCTTATTGCCAACATTATTTAGTTTTTGATGTTCTAGTCCCACTTAGCCTAAATAGATAAGCTTGAACTGTACTTAAATTGGAACTTTTAAACTTTTGGTTTTTAAGGTAAGTTTCTATGAGTAAACTAGTTATTATTATAATGTTTACATTTTACTGGTTACACCAGTGTAACCATTACTGTCTATGTATTATTTTCGAAACAAATGTTTTAAATTTTAATCCTCTATAAACAGGTTCGTTTCTATTGGAGTATGCGGGTTTGTAATAAGAGATGTCGTTATGTTTGTTCAATCCATGAAGCCAATGGCCGCCCAGAATTTAGAGTTTTAATCCAAGAACCTGCACAAGATGACATCGAACTGCGAGACTTGTCACCTCGTGCTGTTTGGACACGTATATTAGAACCTTTATTGGCTTTACGTAAAGCTAATAACAATGTACAAGTATTTCCAAGATTTGTATCAGGTGAAGATCTGTTTGGGTTAACAGAACCAGTTATCGTTAGAGTTTTGGAGAGTTTGCCAGGTTAGTCACTTTATAGCTTTGATAGGCTAGTTTATTAATGCAAACAAACAATTAAATTACCCGAGGGTCACACTATCTATGGAGGAATAAGTTCTATAAGAAGTAGGTACCAATTAAATTTTTTTAACGTGTTTTGATTTATATTGAGCTTTATTAATAATCATAATCAAATAATTTTTACAAACTGGCTCACTAGGATATATAGGTCAAATTTTATAAGCTGGTACCTTGGCTCTTAGGTAGAAATTGTGTATTCACAATTTACATCTATTGTGTATTCACAATTTACATCTATTGTGTATTCACATCTATAAAACATCAGGCACTGTAGTCATACCTCATATCATGAGCCAACCGTATATCTAAGCAGAAATCCAAGAATCAATGTTTTTTTTAAATGACCCGTTACCACCTCCACCCTCCCTTTGTCCTCGGCCTCTCACCAAGACCCGCATCCAAATACCAGCTTTTAAAATTTTACCTATACTTCATTAATCTAGGAATAGTAAGCCTCATTGAATGATTGACCTCGTTCTTCCAAAAATCTACGCATTCAATCTTCATAAGTACGTGACTGGCTTATATTGATAAATATCATTTTGTGTTTTTTAACATGTTGACTGTTATGACAGTCACCGATCACCGAAACTGTATTTTTGCATAGGGTCGTCATCGACAATGTAGACTTAACATTAGATCATCACACAAGGCTGTGGGTCACATTCACGATGTTTTTAACCATATGAGGTGTCCGACAGCCTCTGTGTGTGTTCCTGTAACTTGACGTTCAGAAAATATTAAAAATATGTTTTTTATAAGACTATAATTATTGGGAAACTAGAAATTACGAAATATAAGGAAATATTAGAAGGAAATAGTTTTTATTTACACTTATGTGTAGAACTAAATTATGTTTAGAATAGTGTTGCCTTTGATTTGATCTTAAAAAAAACTTCACCTAATAAAGCTGAACAAATCAAAAATTAGAAACTAAGAAAACTTCACAAAAAAATTTTGTTGTTCATGACGAGCTGGTTGTTAACCACTTATTACATTTCGAAATTACTTGTGACCTGACATTCTATTAATACAAGTTGTTAAATTGTTGACTTACATGTGGATAAAATGTTTCTGTCTTATGACTTCTATTTCAAAGTGTAATAAGTAAAAACTTTAATTTAAATACTTCCTCCAATTCATAAGATCATATAAAATTCATAAAAACAGCACAATTTAAAACAAAATTGCATTGAAACAATATAAAGATAATTGTAAGAATAATGTTCAGATTATATTTACATACTAATTATTTGAGAAAAAATATTTTCAAACAAAAATAAAGTATGCTGAAGATCTTTTAATACGTGAGAAAAATCTAGTATCTATATTTATTGTTTAAAAATATTTTTATTTATACTATTGTGAAATTTTTTATAGTATATATTTATACTTGAATTTATATTTAAAGAATATAATACGAATGTTAACATTTTACATTAGTTCGGAAGATCAGCATTGAACAGGGAATGCATAGTAAGCCCGACAACGTGACCTCCTTGTAGTGTAAATATTTATGTCACGCTGCCATGGCGATCGCCAGTGTCTGATGACATTATAAAATAAGCCCGTTTAAATGAATAAACACTATTATGTTTTGTTGTTATTTATCAACACAGAGTACGACAAAAAAAAAAATTGTTTGAAGGTTATCGGAAAACTTGTTGGCATTTCATAACAACCATGGAGTGTCTTAATAATAAATCTATCCTAGCCGGCAAATTTGTATATATATTTTAGAACAATTTTGTAGTTATTTAGTATAATATGTATGCGTGTATATAATATCAAAATAGTGAGATAATATTGGTACCAAACGAACAGACGAATTGTTTCTTTATATTTTCATATATTTCATGCAGTATAACTAGCATCAGAAATAAAATACAAACATATATACAAATTTGTAACTAAAAACTATGCTTGACAAATGGTAGAGGTCTTAAAATATCTAATCTTTCACTAATGATTTTATTGAAATCTACTCAGATTAACCAATACATCAAAACAGTAACAATTGCTCTATACAGTCAAATTGATTAGAATGATTTATGTGATGTGATACTTGTGAAAATTTTGATCATTAATTATTTGATTTTTATTTCTGAAGCATTTTATTTTTGTAAATTATTGTCTATAAAATATTGTTATTTAACTGATTTAATTTTTTTTTTACTGTGTAGGAAATAAACCTTTACGTTCATATCTAATCATAGCCAGTAAGTTTTTTTTCATTTTGAAAGAAAAAAAAGTAATGTGAAAATGAAATTTGCTTAGTGAACATTGTAACAATTAATAATATGGAATTTCATATAAACCATTCACAGGTGTTGAAACACTGACTGATTATCGTTTCAAATATGGAAGAAATCCATTGTTGGAGTTGCCTTTAGCCATAAATCCAAGTGGTTGTGCTCGTTGCGAGGGTAAACCTAAGGGCCAAGGCCAGTGGAAACGAGCTCATACCCAACGGACAGGTTCAGCAAGTAGACCTAATTTCACTCCAACTGTAGGATTTGCAGGTGATGCTGTGTGCCCTTATTCTAAACAGTTTGTACATTCCAAATCATCCCAATACAAAAAAATGAAACAAGAATGGAGGAATAACGTTTATTTAGCAAGGTAACTGAAATTTAATGGCAAGGTGAAATGAAATAAGAAGTATATATTAGGAAACATACAACAAAATTTGTGAAATTTATTAAATGGTTTAGATAAATAAAAGATAAAGATAAATCATGGGACCTATTTAAAAACATTACATAGAGTAAAATCTCATGGTTTAGCAAAATAAATATAATTGTTGGCACATCTTTAAAACAAAATTAATAAATTTCAGATAAGTTTTTTTTTAGTGTGAAATTGATTATACCTGCTGATCACTTTTTTATGTTTTCCTGATTAAAAAATAATGAGGAAGAAAAGAAATAGTGTTTGTAGAAAATGCTCCAAAGACTATGGAATATCTAGGAGGTTTTTAAATATAAATTTTAAATTTATTAGATGTTTATAGGCGATATTAGGTTATTATTATCATCTTTTATTTATGTTTTAAATATTATTTTTTATTTTTAACTTGATAAAAATTAACAACGATAAAAATTGAAACAGTTTACTTTAAATCTCATTACACGTTAGTTTAATAAAACAAACACACTAGTTTTTAAAACAGACTAGCTTTGACGACAATGTCACCTTCATCCGTGCTTGACTACTACAAACACTGGTTATGAATTGTTCTCACTAGCTAAGCTTTAACTAACTTAATATTAATAACAAATATCTAAAATAATTTCATATTCAAGGCTTCTCAAATAAGTCACATATTTTCTATTTGTGTGTAAAAAAATTAGTAATTTCTTATATAACACAAATACAAATATTACAATACGATATTACTAAATAATACAGTATTATAATACAAATATTATTAAAGGTAATAATATTATTGAATATTTGTTCAGGTCAAAAATCCAAGGCCTTGGCTTATATGCTGCTCGTGACCTTGAGAAACATACAATGGTGATTGAGTATATAGGAGAAATTATTCGTACTGAACTGGCAGAATCTAGGGAGAAACAGTATGAAGCCAAGGTATAAGAAATCTACATAGTTTTCTATCTTTAATTTTAGTCAGTTTTATTTTGTAGATAACTGGATATATCCATTACATCTGTTTCTTTATGTTTTCAGAATCGAGGGATTTATATGTTCAGATTAGATGAAGAACGAGTAGTAGATGCAACTCTCAGTGGAGGTTTAGCTCGTTATATTAACCACTCTTGTAACCCCAATTGTGTTGCAGAAACTGTTGAAGTGGAACGAGATCAGAGAATAATTATTTTTGCTAAGAGAAGAATCAATCGTGGAGAAGAAGTAAGTGTGCATAGGATTTAAAGAATAATAGTTTGTTTATTCAGTATCTCTAAAATAATTATTGATTATAAAAACCAAATTTTATTTATGTAAGAAATTAGAGTAAGCTCATGATTATTCATAAATTTCATGAACAACTAAATTTAATAAAAACATTACCAAAAATCAATTACTAGTTTTGGTGGATTATCTATTAAGCTTATCCAACTAATTAACATTTATTTGTAATTTAGGTTAAAAAATAATTAGAGAGTTTACACTTCTTAGTTATTATGTTGTCTCACAGTAGCTAATTCTACTTCCTATTCTTTAACAGCTAGCGTACGATTATAAATTTGACATTGAAGATGATCAGCACAAGATTCCCTGCATGTGTGGTGCACCAAACTGTCGCAAATGGATGAACTAAAAGCTTCCCAGTGGTTTTTCCTTTTCAGAATAGTATTTTTATATAAAGTACATTTATAACTGACGAACATTTATTCTGTTTATAAATATTTAACATTTGTAAATATTTCACGCCTTTACATATGTTTATATATATTACACACAGGGTTTGAAATAGGAAATATTTTTTTTTTTAACATATTTATTACAGCGACCATAATCAAGTGTACAAAATATTTTATATCTGTAAATTGCAAAAGAGAAAAGTTGTTTTCTAGTTTTATTTTAGGAAAGAAATCATGGTGTTTAAAAATAGGTATGAAATAAATAATGAGAGTGTTGTATGTGTGACTATGAGAAATATTTTGGCTATGGAAGATTTTTTATCAACTCTTACTACTAATAATAAAGACTCTGACAAACATAACAAAAGTTGAATAATTAATTGGTTTTTATTTTAGCTTATGGCCATTATAAAAAAATAAAACCTATTGCTGTTATTTTTATTAAATAAATCGTATTAAAATAATTACTATTGATGACTTCCTTCATAAAAGTAATATCAATATGTTTTATTCTTGAAAATTGCTATAAGGTATCTAATAAATAATTGAAAGTAGATTAAAATGAAAATAAACCTTTTTTATAATGAGGAGTCCAGTAAATGGTTGAAAGGTCGACTAATATAATAATAAACTAATTATTATTCAAAATTTTTCTTGTGGGGTTTATCAGAGTCTTTTTTATCTTTTATAACATAAAGGATGTTGTAATTAAATTGTTATAGCAACTTTTATGGTGAGTTGTTTATTTTACAATTATTGACAAGTAATTTGAAATCTCACAAAAACAAGGAAAATCATGATCATTTTGTAATAATTTACAATCTGGTGATTATAATTTTTTCAAACTTTTTTTATTTTAGATTTTTATATTTAATTTATATTTTGGACACATAATACAAATACTCATAATTAGGTATTGTAAATTAGTTGTATTTTTTATAACCAAACTCTGTTTCATACTTTGAATTTAATACTTGAAGTGAAACAAAGACTAATTGATTGTAAACTGTATAGTTGCCTTAGTAAATGAATTGCTAAAAATTTTAAATGACAATCAATATTTTTATAAAAATATAACTCAAAAAGGAAAAAATTAAACCCCTGGTCATATTTCCTTCGCAATTTACAGATGGTCATTAGCGTCCATAAATTCAAATTATTTAGAAGTAAAGCCGTTATACAATTAAATTTGTTCATTAAATATATTTGTTATTAGGTGTGATTTTTAGAATTGTGGTGATGTGTTACAAAGTATTTTATTTATATATTATTTCACAGCAATTATATTTTATTTACAATTTCATTGATCATTGTCTTTTCAAATAGTTTACAATATTTTGTATCATGTGATGTTACATTTAGATCAATTTATTTTTCTTTAGTAAATTTTGTTGATATTTTGGAATTTTTATTAAATTAATTTAGTTTAATTGACGTATATAAAATTATATGATTTTAGCGTAAATTTGTATTTAGTTAATAACAACAAATAATTTTTCTTTGTTATAATTTATTGTAAGATTGATTACTTATTGTGTAGATATGGTAAGCATTGTGTATACATTTACAATAAATGGGGAAAATATTATTGCACAAGATTTTTTTTACATAGATTTTGTTTTGTTTGTTCATTTTAAACAATATATTAATTCATCTGAATTAAACACCATAGCTTAAAAGCATTTAGGTTTTATTGTATTAATTTTTTATATATTTGTATTTTTTTTAACTGTTGATTTGTTTTTATGAAATAATTAAACATGAATTTGAAAATCTAAAATAATGGTTTTAAAAACATGGTAGAGTTTCAAAATCATACCATTGAGCGTACTTATTTTTCAGCTTGGTAAATGAATGGTTTTACTGTAAATTATGTTTTCATGGTAAACATTTTAATAATTTTGTACTTATTATTTCATAACTTTAGAATAATACTTTTTACATCAGAATTTGGCTTTAGTACTATACAATAGCTCCTACCTCCTTGTATATCCTCCAAAAAGAGGATACAGGTTCTCTTCAATTAAGGGCTTAGAATTTATTCCAGGGGATGAGTTGCTATTAATTGCTTAGTTTTTTTAAAGCATAAAATAGTAGTAATGAAAATTATTAATGTGCTTTAAACTACAAGAATTTCCTAATATTTTGATAAATAAATAATATTAGAACAATCTTTATTTCAAACAAAAATATTTTTGACGAAATAAAACAACTGGTTTGGGGGCAAATTATTGTCATTTTTTATTTCACAGCGACGTTTCGGTAACAGATTCATTACCATCTTCAGACCTATATGTATCAATATTAATGAATGGTGATACAAATACAATCAATTATAGCTATAAACTAATTAATACAGAGTTATCATGAAAGAATGATGCGGTTTCAGTAATTCGTAGGAAGATTTTAGGGAAATTTCTAGATGTTATATTGGTATCTCTGAAAGCCTCCAACCCAAAAGTTTGTTTATAAGCTGTTCTGACCTCAGTTCTTGTATTGTGGTTGCTGATCTCTAAAATTCTGGACATTGATGGATAGGTCGGCAAGAACCTATGCTGTGGCCTTTAAGGACTCTAGACCTGACACCTTGTGATTTTTTCTTGTGGGGGTACATCAAAAGCGTTGTTTATTCACATCCTGAACCACTTTAAAAATAGGATTAATGAAGGAATGTCAACCATAAACGGAAGAAATGTTGAAGAATGTTTAGAGAGAAGTTAGTATCGTTTGGACATTTGTTGAGTGACTAAGGGCGCACATATTGAAATTTATTAATTATGTAAAAAAAACTCTTTAAGATGGCAAATTAGATGAATAAATAACATTAACTGTAAGTAATTCGGTTTTCCTTTAAACCATGCTCGAAACCGCTCTATTCTTGTATGATAACCCTGTATAATACAATTTACCTTTAACAAATGACAAGGTCATACACACAATACAATACAATTCTCAGATCGAGTATTAGTCATTTCATTTGACATACTAAAATATATTTAATACAAGTAAAAATGAAAGATATTATTTATTGTAACATTACTGTATTATTTAAGAAAAACTTGACCTATTACGAAAGACTAATAAACAACTATAATACGTTGACATATTAGAATTTTAAACATTGTACTAATTTTCACTACATTGTATTATATTATTTAAAATAGTTTATAGCTATTAATTTATCATATTTTCATCAAAATTAATTATATATTATTCACATATATATGCCTGGAAATGGTGTTAAATCTGTTACTAAAACGTTGCCACTAAAAAAATGTGATAGAACTTGATTCGCCATCCAATTGTTTTATTTCTACAAAATTTAAACCTAGGGAGCGTAATATGAAGAAGAAACAATAGTTTAAAGATTGAGTACACTGTTTATGACCCTAGTAGAGAATAGATATAGAATTTAGCACTTACAAATGCACATAATATATCTCCCATATATCTATAAGAGGTGGTTCTATAACCCACCATGATCCCATATTTACAATTCTTTCTTAACCCTTGTAGGCAATAATACTGGCCGATTGCTCCGAAACTAGAAAAAAAGCTTTAACCTATTCACTACCTGGTTAATCATAAAAAAATGTGACCTCCAGTACCAAATATATTTTGGATTTTTATAGTTTGAATTCATTATCTTGCCAAAAATGACTTATTAACACTCACCTTAGCTATTTCTTCAATGTGATTTGTTACACTAATGAGCAAACATATTTACACACTTTTTACAATATTTACACCAATTTAGTTAAATTTTAATAGCTTGTCTGGGTATGAGACATCTCAAAACAGTCTTCCAAATGTAATGGAAATTTACATTTTTTGCACTGGTATACAGTTTGTTTCCTTTTTCCCTGTTTTGTACAGACTTTACATCATCTTTAAGGCCTAGCTATTGATGTTGATTGAATTTTTTCAATAAAGTGGCTCCAATATTTCCCTTGTAGGCATAGAGGCGAATCTTTTAAAATTGACGGTCGTCCAGAATTTGGCCTGTTTGGTGGCTGTGTGGACTGTAGGAGTTATTTTGCTAAATTTAGCCTGAATTGTGTAAATGTTTTCAATATTATATCTAAAACAGGCCTAATCTTTATAAGTTTATCTGTGGAATCAAGAGATGACGAAAAATGTAAATATTTACTTATGATATAAAATCTATTGCGAGACATATCTTCACCAAATATTGGAGTATGCAAAATTGTACGAGTAGACCAGCAATCACTTATTTTAGGTTTTGTGATATTATAATTATGATGGCAAAATATGCCTTTAGTTCATCTATTGTGACATCCATCTACTTATATGAAGTATCATCTCCAGCTGTAATTTTACCGTGAGCATACTTGTTGGTTTCATCTGCAATACATCCAAAAATCATTTCCTAAAAATTGATTCAGTATTTCTAAATCAGTGGATTTTTCGGATAAACATCATGAAATAATAGGATTTACTCCTGAATTACCACTAAATCTTAAATTATTTACATTATTAGGCTTAGAAACCATCAAGCATTCTGTATTACTAGACACACAACTCGGTGTTTTGTATTTTCATCATCGTCATGACTACTTTCAGAAGAACTATGACTTTCACTAACCCTACAGTCAATAATTTCCATTACTTCTTCATCACTGTCAAATAATACAGTATTTATGAATTCTGTAAATTCTTCTGAATCAGGAAATACCTGTTCACGATTAGCTATTATAAGATGTAAACTGAGCAACAAACGTAGCCTATGATTGGGCATGCAAACACTTCTAAATAAGAACTAAAATAGAGGTTATATTTACGAAAATACCAAACAAAGAGTATACAAAACAATTATGCATAAGTAGCCACCTACGCTAACTGTTACCGCACAAGGAAACCTTAAAACTACAGGACGGGCGCTGCACGTCCTTGGTATTTACGGCTCTCAAACAATGATGACGGGCACATTCCGTCTTTGGTAGTGAATGGCTAATTATGTATATTCTAAATTAAATTTCACTTAATTTCACTCTAGCTATAGAACTCAAAAAACGTTTTGTGTGTGTGTGTGCACATATTGTCCTTTTTGCCAGGTTGGTGGCAAAAGGACTTTGTTTCTATCTCATTTAAATTCCAGAGTTAGTGGGGCAACTCTAAGAAATGACAGTAGCCATGTGTCATTTGAAACAAATAAAACATGTTGATTGTCTGACCTTTTTTTTTCAATTTTGTTTGCTTATTTTGTCAATTCCTTTAAATGAAAGGTAGACACAAATTATGAATGTCTACTTATTTGTTATTGCTTATTATTATTATTAAAATTAATTCGAATCATTTTAAAATGTTGAAAGCTAGTATCTACAAAATATCTTAGTCCATTACCTGAGAACTGTTGTCAAAGATTCCATCAGTCAGTACTGTTACCACCATAACTCTGTGCTAACATATTGAATTATGAAGACATAAATAATCCATCATTAAACATTTCATATGTTAGATTGAATACAAATATTTATAAGTAAGGATGAAATTAGTACTGTATATTAAACCAATACTAGTAAAGTGGAATATTATACAAATAATGATTAAACAATATATTCTAAATAGATAAGAGAAAATAAGTACAAACAAAATTACCTAACTCAGCGTATTAAATTGAAATCAATTTAATTAGTATGAAATATATCTTTTTAGTTACTTTTGATTTAAATTCATCTCTACTTCTAAAACAGTTTCCTAACATACAGCGTCCTATGGATGAAATGTGTTTGTCATGATACATTAGCAATAGATATTATACAGACATCAATTTCTTATCATTGGTTTTTTTTATTTTGTTCAAGAGAGTTTATTTTATGATGTGTCATCTACGAGACTAAACATTTATGCATTATCGGGTCTCAAAACTTGCAGCATTGAAAAGGATATATATATATATATATATATATATATATATATATATATATATATATATATATATATTTAGGTTAGTTTTGGCTGGTAAAGATTATTTAGATTTTTTGGACTAGGAGACTGACAGACTTACCTTGGTAAGAGTCCACTCTGTAGTCTTGAAATAGAAACACATAAAAGCACTTAAACAATGATATATTTCAACCACACAGTGGTCTTTGTCAATCGAAGAGAAAACACAAAAAGAAATGTGATATATTAACTTCATAAAGTCAGTGCAACGGAAAATATCAATATATATATATATATAGGCCATAAGTGGTAATTTTATTAGACATGATCTAGATACGATAGACCTGACATCGGTTTTTATATCAATTGGACTGTCGAACAATTGTACTGTATCAACAATGAAAATCGAATTATGTATTTTCATATACATCCGAAGTGAACAATAATAGTAGGAAATAATACAAAAAAAAGGGCAATAATAGTGGGAACCTAGAATCTAACACATACTTTAAACCATAAGTAAATTTTTATTTGTTTTTACTAACTATGATGACAAATAATAATCAATTAACAAATAATAAACTAACTAATTTACAAATAAAGAATACAAAATTTCAATTTTATAAATATATGATATTTAGTGCTTTATAAGCCAAACTATTTTTGTAGCAAAATGCAACTCATTTTCCGCGAATTAATTTGCACCTATTAGATCACTTGGATAGCATATCATTTATTCCGCAATGAGTTAAGAGATTACTACAATTGTAAAACAAAATTTTTTGAAAATATTCAGCTTAAAAATTTTATTATCCCTACGTAACATGTATACTCTTATTTAACATTTTTCAAAATCATTTAATATGTTTTTTTTTAATATACTTCATTTATATATATATATATATATATATATATATATATATATTTTTTTTTTTTTTTTTTTTTTTTTTCCCCCAATAACCTTATCTCTTTTCCTCTGACAGACTTATATAAACTATAATCACTCATATGCTCATGGAAACAATTTATATATATATATATATCTTTAATCTGTGCATCTGTGTCATCTGATTTCTACTCTACACAATCTGTGATTACAACTTATATTTATTTTATTTCATTCTCTCATATTTCTTTTTGTTTTTTCTCTTCGATTGATAAAGACCACTGTGTGGTTGAAATATATCATTGTTTAAGTGCTTTTATGTGTTTCTATTTCAAGACTACAGTGTGGACTCTTACCAAGGTAAGTCTGTCAGTCTCCTAGTCCAAAAAATCTATATATATATATATATATATATATATATATATATATATATATTCTTGATATTTTACGTTATCCATTGTTTTTTCGTTGTACTGACTTTTTGAAGTTTATATATTACTATTGTAATTTTATCCACCATTAAGTGCAATGATTTTTCCTTGAGTGATGAGGTGCCTTTCGGTCACTTGATCATTGTCGAATCACTCTACTTGTCGAGTGATTCGACAATGGTCAAGTGTCCGAAAGGCGCCTCATCACTCAAGGTAAAATCATTGCACTTAATGGTGGATAAAATTACTTACAATAGTAATATATTAACTTCACATATATATATATATATATATATATATATATATATATATATATATATATATATATATACATATATATATATATATATATATATATATATATATATATATATATATATATACATATATATATATATATATATATATATATATATATATATATATATATATATATATATATATATATATGAAGTTGATATATTACTATTGTAAATACTTTTATCCACTACTAAGTGCAATAATTTTACCTTGTTGTGATGAGGCACCTTTCGGTCACTTGACCATTGTCAAAAATGGAAAAAAAAATTATCAGTGATTCGACAACGGTCAAGTGAGCGAAAGGTGCCTCATCACAACAAGGTAAAATTTTTGCACTTGGTGGTGGATAAAAGTATTTACAATAGTAATATATCAACTTCATAAAGTCAATGCAACGGAAAAATAATGGACAACGCAAAATATCAATATATATATACATATAAGTTAATATATTACTATTGTGGAAACGTAAAATATCAGGAATATATATATATATATATATATATATATATGAAGTTAATATATTACTATGTGAGTAATTTTATCCACCATTAAGTGCAATGGTGGTATATATATATATATATATATATATATATATATATATATATATATATATATATATATATATATCTCGATATTTCACGTTGTCCATTATTTTTCCGTTGCACTGACTTTATGAAGTTATTATTATTAATTGTAAACAATTTTTTCCACCACTACTTGCAATAATTTTACCTTATGAGATGAGGCACCTTTCAGTCACTTGACCATTGTTGAATCACTGAATTAATTTTCTCTCTATATATAAACACATATGTTTTTTTATATGCGTAAAACAAATCTTGCATAAATTGAAATTAATATTCTATTATGCATTTTAAAGTTAGTTTCCAATTTTTATTAGATTAAGTTCTTCTATTTTTCATAACAATACCATGATGTAGGTAATTTGCAGCAACAACTATTAAAATATAAAGAAAATTATATTAGGTTTGATTTTGTCAATTAAATTCAAGGCTTATTTTTTAATTCAGGACTGTTTTGGATTTTCAAAACTGTTTAGTTAACACTGTGTTTCTTTATTATTTACGAGTTTCTTTCTGTTATAAAAATACGTAATAATATTCTTGAGAAACAAATATTTGTCATGAACGTGCCTCTACCAAAGCAGGTAAAAGATTATTGCATAAAAAAACCTTTCATGTTCTGTTGTTAAATTTAGCGATCAAACTTAGATTTATAAATAGATTATTACTGTATTTGTAAAATTAAATTATTTACTCAAAATCGTTTGTGTGAACATTCACAAAACAACTGTTGTATTGTATAGTCTGAATTAAGAATTGTTATTGTCACTTTTAAGTTAAATAATTGTATATACAAGAAAAATGAAATGTCATTGTATCTGTAGAATATCATTTAAAATTTTGAAAAAAAGTTATTTTCTTTTTATTTTTAACTTGTCTTGAAAAGTAACTCCTCAATATCAATTGAAAGCATTTACTACTTTTCTGACCAAAATTGGGTTGAAAGTATGCAGTGAAACAGAATCCTACACTAATGGTAATTTTCAGTAGGATAATTTCAAATAAAGTTTTACCTGAGGAATAATGGTTGCTATTGATTTAACACTAATTAAAACCATTGAAGACATTGATTCCTAGTAGGAATTTCATGGAAGGCAAATACAGGTGCTTTCAGGTTTCTATCAACATGTTCGGTCTCAGAAAACCGAAGATGATAAGAAAACAGTGTTATGTTTCTGTTTCCTAGAAAAGAACTAAAATTACGGGTTGGGTATAAAACGTGTGGCATTGTCAAGATTTGTGTCACAAAATTCAAATTTCTTATCATGTAATAAATTTCAATAAAGTGAATTTTCAAAGGGCTCTTCGGATTACTTAATTCACATTTTTTAGTCTGTTTCAAATATTGAACCACTAATCCTAATGGCCTTTCTATATAACAAATATCAGACATTTTAAAGATGAGTTTCAGCTTCATAATCATGATCAGTACTTCTAAGAGTTAAATTAGTGTTCGAGAAGCTAATCAATCGAATTGGGACCCACCATTTCATATAAATACAGTAGAGTCTCGAAATTCCGAGTCCTGATAATTCGAGGTTCCGTTAAATTTGAGCCTATTTTATCTATTTGAAAGAAAATGATGAATCGTACTTCCAAAAAATCATTATAGCCATATGGTTTGCAAAGGAATTGAGTTGGGCTTCCAACAAATGTTAATATCTGTACAGTATCCAAAGGAAATGAGTCGGGCTTCCAAGATGTGTTTATACTAATATGGTATGTAAAGAAAATTAGTCGGGCTTTCAGAAAATGTCTATATAAAGTTCTATAAACTGATTTTATACATTACTGATTATAGTATTGTATTAGGGTTCATTAAAACATCTATTTTTCTAATGCACAGGAACCTATTTCCATGTAATCCAAAGGGCTCTCCGTTCCACCTACCTTGAATTAGAATATATATATATATATATATATATATATATTAAATATGGTGATATGTTTTCTTGTAATATAGTTAATATATTAAAAATATTTCAAAAACAAGAATACTTTTAATGAATGTATTTATTCAAAGCTTTTCGCCGATAAAATAGTACCAGCATCTTCAAGAAAATAATTATCTAATGTTTAGATTAGATAATTATTTTCCTGAAGATGCTGGTACTATTTTATCGGCAAAAAGCTTTGACTAAATATATTCATTAAAAGTATTCTTGTTTTTGAAATATTTTTAATATATATATATTATATATATATGTGAAGTTAATATATGGATTACGTAAAACAAATTCCAAACAGATTCCAAAACAATGGATAACGTAAAATATCAAGAATATATATATATATATATTTAGGTTAGTTCTGTTCGAAATATTTCATTAGTGTGTTGAGTTTTTATATGTATCTATTTATTTATTTCCAAGAGACTGCAGTTCCTAAGCCTGTCAGTCTCCTATCTAGTCCAAACATTCCCATATGTATATGTATATATGATAAGTATTATTATTACTATACATAACTTATCAGGGAACTGACAAAAAAATCGTGTTAGGAAACTATTACTGGTCCTCAACCGTAATGGACGTGTGACTTACACATTTACCAGGCAATTCAGGACCAGGTGGAATAACTGTAGTTTAGTCTTAAAATCTGTCCTCAGCATTTGGAAAAGTATTATGCCTGTTTGTAGGGAGGGTAAATCAATTGTGTGCACGGTTTTTTAATTATAACTTTGTATGATTTGTTATTAAAGTTTTAATGAAAATTGTATTTTTACTCCATATATTGTTCATAGTTTTATATATTGAATACTATATTTATACCATGTACCTCACAAGATAGTAGTTAAAAATATTTTTATATTCATTTTGGCTATGACATTCAGAGCATACAAACTAATCTTGAATCCCCTTTATCTCTTTCAAATGCTACTTTGCTTATAAAACTTGTTTATTTTACAAAAATTGTGTTTTCTTTATCGGGATTTAAACACGTATCCAGGTTTTATATAATATTTTTTAAATTTTATTTAGATTTAAAATGTAAATTTACAAAATTTAGTGTTATGTCTTGTATGTGACAGAGGATAACACTATGACCACCTGCAAACTGGTGACACAAATGAAGTTGTAATTGCATTGAAATTTGAACCTCAATAACTACCAAATTTCAACTAGAATTAGTAACTGAAATTCAATAATAATTTTTACCTAGTATTTTCTGCTTCTAGAAAGTAAAACATTTTTGAGAAGGCTCAATGGAGAACTTGGGTCACAATAGTATTTAATTAGTTTTAAGACATTACTTTAGGTTTTGGTTTCAAGTGTGAATCCTTTTAAAGGGCTAGAATTGTTTTTTTTATTATTTATCAAATAACAGTATTTCTATGGAATACTCAGTATTATATAGATTTCAGAACAATTTTGGTTTGGGTTAAAGAAGGTTAGGGTTGTTAATTTCAAGGGTTGTTATAGTTTGTAGTCTCAAGGAACCCTGTCTCGGCATCTTCTAATGATTCCACAGTGCATGTTAGTATAGACTAATCTTGTTATAACAAAAGTAGTCGGGACTACGCAAAATATTTTGTTAAGCTGAAATTTTGTTATAACAAAACATAAGCTAATTGCTAAAATACATTACTAAATACATTAAATAATATCATTCTTACCTTTTAAAATTTATAGAAGTCATTGTTGAAGTTGAATGGTGTAAAATAAACTATATACACATTCTTTAACAGTACTTTTTTAATTAGTATTGTATAGAAATAAAATTTATAAACGGTAGATACTGTTTTGTGGCAAAGTATAGAATAATTAAAAAAAAAAATACCTCCATATAACAAAATCTAAATAACAAATTTGTACCTTGTTCCATAACATTTTAGAAATTACACAGCTTATGTACCTTTGTACCGTATTTCCAACCTTTCAATAACGAAGTTTTTTCGACCTCTCAATAACAAAGTTTTTTCTTCATTCACTTCAACTGAAGAAGTGTAGGCAGCTCACAATGTTTAAATTATGAAATTGTTTATTTTCAGCAGGTAGGTGATACAGGTACAATATAGGATAGTTGACATATTTGTCAGCAATTAACTGCATGTTAGTAAGAATTGATTCTAAGAACTAAGTAAACTAGTTCTAAAGAACTAAGGGAGAGTAAACACCTTAGAAAAGTTGGGTTCTCTATTGCTAGAGAATCGGTTCAGAAGAACATGCCAACCATAGCTGTTTGCGAAATTACCAACTATCTTGACTGCCTATTATACTTATAGACTTGTACTTTGTATCTTATCCGGGGTTAACACTTTCCACAAACATACCGCATAAAGAGTTTAGCATTAGTTTAGTCAATAATCTGGTACCTGAATTTGTTTCAATTTTCTACGGATTAAGTCTAATACCCTCGCCATTGAAATAGGGAATTTTTGCATATAGTTTATTTTGTCTTGGTTAGATCGAAACAACTATGGATACCATGAACCCTCTTGTTTTATTTTAAAAATTGTCAATGTACTTTGTAAACAGCCTGTTCTATTTCATAAATGAAACCATTTCGTATTGCCAGACCTTGTACATTTCTAGTATCACATAACCTTTTAGAATAACTGCAAATCTTATCCAGAATACAGTCTTCATTCAGGTACTAAGTTCTCGCCACATGTACAACTTAAGGCAAACATCAATTCATTGTTCATCCTGGTGAGCCATTGTTCAGCAACACTTGATGATAAAGTTCACAAGGAGGCAAGACCATACACTCAAGGATACTGTCAGCGAACACTTCTGCAACTCTGTACTCACTGTTACTGATTTAAATTTTTGGATGCCCTGTTGGATATGTTAGATGATTTCATACTCAGGAGTATATATCAATGTAGCGAATCTCACGTTTCCCGTATGACCGCCGAAAATCGCATCTCCAGGGTTCAGTGGTCTGAGGTTATAAGGGACGATCAAGGTATACCACCGTTTTGTTAGTTTCAATAAGTTTTATACAATTTTCACTCCCATATCTCAACAGCACAGAACTGACGGAACAATTTAGAAGTCTTATCCTTGGTCCTGGTCAATTGCACATGAGGGATCGTCGATTAGAGGTCTAAATGTGTAATAATGTGAACATCAGTACCAGTAGCAGCCAAATACTCTTATATCCTCTTTGATTGGCTACATAGCCCACCGACTTACACCATCTACTTTAATTTAACGACATCTACCAGCATGCTCCATACGGCATCCATTCTGGTTTATCGATGAGTCTGTATTCTTTCTTTGGTAGGATGAATGTTGTGTTTAGTTTAGGAAAGTTTCTTCTAAACGTTAGCATACACGTGTCAGTCTGGAGAAACGGATCTACATTGCATCCCTGCAAAAACAAAGCACGAAACCTTATACTGCGGTTTTGACATTGCCAATGCTATATGGTTTAGGAAATCGAAAAACTTTACATTGTCGATCTCTGTCAAAATAAATTTTGTTCCATGCTTTATAGTTCTGACATGAACTGTATTTCTTCCAGAACGTATTTTAAATGAATTGGAAATCAAAAGCCTCTCCAAGGAGCGATTAGATACAATTTTTTTATACGTTCTATGTACATCTATTATGTACAACATAAACCCATCAATTTAACTCTCCTTAAATACAAAAGGTCGTGGTATACAATTACGAATCCGTTCACAGTTTACGCATTACCAACAGCACTTGGGAAACGCCTAGATTTACTCTGTAAACGTGTGCATTATCAAGGACTTCATCTTGACGCATAAAACCTTTAACTATAGGTTTTTGGTGTTGGTTTTCATGTAGCACCGACGGTTAGCAGGCATGAATTGTAACTATATTTTACAATTAACCTCTCCGCCCTGACAATGGTTTTAAGATCTAGGGAAACATTACTTTTTCGCACACTGGACATTTTCTAATACAATTCCAAACATTTCCAGAGTGTTCTTTGTAACATTGTTGGACCCGCAGGGTGGTGCGAACTAACCGCACCTACTAAGAGGGGTCTGGCGTCCCTCCCGGTACCCCAGCCAAACATGTACACTAACAACACTTACTCCACTATTATACACTTTCACAGACACAACATATTCAACACAATCTCTACACATTTCAACACTTACACCTTCTCTTAGGGATTTTTGACTGGTCAGAATCGTTGAGCGTTGGAAGTGCTGAAAAGTCCAGTGCTTGACAAACTCTGGTCTGGGACGCTGATGTGAGTTTGCTCTGCCGAAGACGTAAGCGCGGTTTCTGGTCTACCGGCCGTTTCGGTCCTTGGTCAGGGAGTGTTCGCGGTGCACGGGTGTCGGGGCCTGTGCTCAGTATTACGAGTTCTCGACTGATGCTCATCCAGTCGAGCTAAGGAGATAAACTATAGGCCTTAGATTTCTGAGGGTTGGAAATGATCTTTATGCGATCCAAGGGTGTACCCTTTCCTATAGTCTCGCCATTAACGCTTGACACGATGGCTGGCTTAAAAAAATTATGGATTCAAAAACCCCATCAATTATAACTAGTTTAAAGAGGACACGCCACGATTCTCCTGACGATCCTAAAATTATTGATGCGAACGTCACAGACATTGCCATCACAAAAGTTTTAATATTTTCTATTACCGAGGAGGGGAAAGAGCTATCAAACTTTCTCCTTTCCTTATCAATAAGACAATAACTGCCTGTGCTGGAGGTCCTGTCGCCTCTATCAAGAGACTACGAAATGGAACACTGCTGGTGGCAACCTGCTATGAGAAACAAACGAGATCTCTTTCAAAAATGACCACTTGATCAGGACATCTCTCTCTTCGATCAGGACATGGTATCTGTGGCCCCCAAAGATCCTTGAACTTTTCAAAGGGGGTCATCACCTGCAGAGATTTATTGAACGTCACTGTCGACGAAATAAAGTTAGAACTGTCTTCTCAGTCAGTAATAGATGTCGTGCCTATTATGAAGACAGGCAAAGGGGCGAAAGTGGTAACAACCTCTTTTATACTTACATTTGGCAAACCAGAAATACCCGAATATATACATGCGGGTTACCAACGGCTCTCCGTAAGACCATATGTGGCTAACCCTAGGCGCTGCTTCAAGTGTCAGCGTTTCGAGCATATCAGCTCTACCTGTTCGAAGCCGAGTGTATGCGGTAAATGTGGCGAGGAAGGCCATGATGAAAAGGAGTGCTTAAATTCTCCAAAGTGCTCCAACTGTGGTGGTGACCAATCGGCGCGATCATATGACTGTCCTAACTTTAAAGAGGAAAAGGCTATTCTCAGCGTCACGGCTAAAGACAGGATATCCTTTTCACAGGTAAGAAACATTTATAGGTTCGCCTAACCAAAGGTTGACGGTAAAACCTATGCCGCTACTGTGACCGCTACGACATCGTCTTGTTCAAACTGTGCCGACCTGGCGAGAAAGATAGAAATACTAACTGACGAAGTTTCTCGTCTACTCTCGCTAGTCACATGTGGTCAACCTTTGAATAATAAAGAGCCTGCAAAGACGTCACGTGATTTACCTTTTCTACCAAGCTCTTCCGCGGAAGGGTTAGGTAGGTGGCAGAACCAAATCCGTGAATGAGATATGCATCTCTGCACAAAAGAAATCGCCTAGCAGTATAAAGTCTATTGCGTCCAAATTAGTATCCCAACCAAATACAGCGAAAAGTAAGTCTGTATTCCAAAGCAGTAAATCGGCACCAACTATGTTGGGTGCTAAAAACCGTATCAATAAAGGAGGGCATGGTAGTGGAACGATGATTCCACCTGATTCGTAGTGGAACGATGAATGCACAGAAATCCTACGTTTACGACGAGGAGCCCTAAGGAGATTTAAGCGTAACCCAACAAGTGACCACCTTCAGGAATATAAAATACTCCGAGGATTTTTAGGCTAAGTAGGATTAACTCTTGGGCACAGTACATTAGCACAATTAGACGAACAACTCCATCCTCCACAGTATGGAGGAAACTAAGATTAGTTTGTGGTACTTCGATTTCGTTGCCTGCCATTGCGCTGAAGCATTCGAATGGAAGATTGACTACAGACAGTGATGATATTGGTAATGTACTGGCAAAACCATTTTCTTATTGTTCTGTTTCTACAGTCTATAATATATTATTCCAGAGACATAAACTGAAGAAAGAAGCAATAGCCTACCATTTACTGTTGGGTTGTCTGGGGACTCTCCTTTGAACACTCATTTCGCCTTAGGGCAATTGGAGTCAGCTCTGGCGTCAACGAGGGATTTTGCACCAGGTCCTGATTCCATTGTACACTCCATGCTGAAACATCTATCCTCATCGGCGAAACTTGTCCTCCTTCGAATATACAAACATTTATTCAAGGAGCGGTCTTTCCCCGATGCATGGTTAGAATCGACTGTAATTTCTCTTTTAAAGCCGGGTAGTGACAAAACCAATCCCAGTAGTTACAGACCTATATCTCTTACAAGTGTCTTGTGCAAACTACTGGAGAAGATAGTCAACCTTGTCTGGTACCTAGAAACCAATGAACGTCTTTGCAACGAACAGTGTGGTTTCAGACAAGTACGATCATCCGTTGACCGATTGGTTTTGTTAGAATCCGCTATTCAAGATGCTTTTCTCTTGCGTCAAACTCTCGTTGCTGTTTTCTTTGACCTTGAGAAGGCATATGGTACGACTTGGAAAAGATGAATTCTGAACACTCTGAAATCATGGAGTATACAAGGGAATATCCTAGCATTCATCGCTAACTATCAAACAGATCTTTCCGCGTTCGTCTTGGAGGCACATATTCAAACAGTTATAAACAGGAGAATGGTGTACCGCAGGGCAGCGTGCTGAGCGTAACGCTATTTGCCGTTGCAATAAATAGTATAACATGTAATATACGATGTCCGGTACACTGTTCACTCTTTGTGGATGACTTTTGTATTTATGTGCCTGCTTGTAATATGGCAACTGCGGAAAGATCTTTGCAGTTAGAACTAAGCAGATTAGAGGAATGGTCAAGAACTACAGGTTTCAAATTCTCTGCTTCGAAGACCCAATATGTAGCAATTAGTCGTCGTAGGCAACACCAGAAGCTGATCCTTTATATTGATGGAATTCAGCTTCAAACCACGGATAGTGTTCGATTTTTAGGTCTTTTATTTGATAAAAGACTCTCATGGATCCCACATGTGCGTGGGAATGAAGGTGAGATGCAGCAAGAAATTGGATATGTTAAGAGTCCTTAGTGGTATGAATTGGGGAGCAGACAGAACTAGTATGCTTCGCTTTTATCGCGCGGTCGTTAGATCGCGCATAGATTATGGCTGTCAAGTCTATTCATCCGCACGACTTACAGTTCTGAAAACTCTCGATGCAGTCCACCACTCTGGACTCAGACTTGCTACTGGTGCATTTAGAAGTAGCCCAATCCTTTCTTGTCAAAGCTGGGGAACCTGCCCTTTATTTTTTTTATTTTTTATTTTTTTATTATTTTTTCCCCAAGCAAAAAACCTATCAAGGTTATCATCGCCTACCTCAAGTGTTGTTTAAAATTAGTGTTGCATAAATGAATCTAATCAAAATAAAATAAATGTTTAAAACTAATTATAATTATCTAAAACTTAAGAAACTAAAATTATACAACATTTAAATATTTTCAAATAGGCCTAGATTCAGGTGGCGTAAGAAAACGATGACACGGTCGATAGCCGTGACATCGTCCCATAAAATCACCTTTAAACTACCTCGAAGATTGTAGCGAATATACAAATCGGTCAACTCATCACAATCAAGCAGAATGTGATGGTACTTCTACAAAACTGACATAGTCGTGGATCCTCATGTTTAAACGATCAATATGCTTTCTACCTCCATGGATTAGAAACACCACACTTCGATTTCTGATTGTCCAGTTACATAAAACACGACACTCCTGATTTGGTCTACCACCAGGAATTTTCATCTATTTATAAATCTCATCAACACAGTGAAATTATTTTCACTGATGGGTTTAAACTGGACAATGGCTTTGGGTGTGCGTTTTATGCTTCGGAATGTAGTTACACGTGTGGATTGCCCTCAGCTTGCAGTGTTTTCACGGCAGAACTATTTGCCATTTTCAAAGCGTTAACCGTCATTCAATCTCGATCTTCCCACTATCTTTTGTGTTCTGATTCCAAAAGTGCTTTTCGGGTTCTTCAGGATGTCTTCTCTGTCAACCCTTTACTTGGGGACATTTTGTGTGCTGTACACAGGCTTCAATTGGGGTATGTGGGGATAACATTCTGTTGGGTTCCTGGACACTGCGGAATACTCGGAAACACAAAAGCGGATGAAGCGGCGAAGAATGCTACAAGTTTGGTGCCCATTACTCAACGAGTTATGGCATCTGATTATGTGTGTTTTGCGAAACATTTATTGCTCACTGCTTAGAATGACGAATGGCATTCCGCGATTCAGAATAGGCTGAGGGAAATTAAAGATACCGTCCGTCCATGGAGGTCTTCAATTCGTTCAAAATGTAGGGAGGAAGTGGTGGTTACACGCCTTCGCGTAGGCCAGTCTTTTGCAACTCATGGATATTTGATGCGTCGTGAAGATCCACCAATATGTCAGTACTGTGGTGATATCTTCACTATAAAACATATTTTGGTTGATTGTGATGCTTTAAGTAATATTCGTGCCCTTTTTAATGTGAAAGACAGTTTAAAAGTGGCGTTGGGGGATGATGCCTCAGCCATTGATCGGGTCATTGCTCTTTTGCGCCACTTAAACATATTTTTTGAAATTTAATATTTAAAAATATAATATTGTTTTTATATTTATTTCTTTGTGTTTGTGTTTTGTAAATAGATGTTTATTTATCTAATTTTATTCTTTTTTTATAGTGTTATAAATATATATCTATTGTTGTATTTATTTATATATTGATTTCTTTGTATTTGTATGTTGTGTATAAATGTTTATTTATTTAACTTCATTATATTTTATTTTCTTGTTAAAGTGTTATAAATATTTATCTATTGTTATATTTGTAAATTATTGTTACGTTTTATTTATTGTTATCTGTTTTGTTGTTTTGTTATTAATTGCGATTGTGCTTTGTTTTTTTGTTGTTGTTATTTTTCTTCTTGTTGTTATATATTTATTGTTACATATCTATTGTTATATTATTACCGTTATGTTTACATTATGTTTGTTAGGTTTTATAATTTTTGTGTTATTCAAATTTTAATTTAATTTCTTATTTTGCCTGATGTAAAATATTTTGCTTTGGTTTTGTTGCTGATTGGCGATGATAACCAAAACTGGTTTTTCGCCAAAAAAAAGTGTAACATTGTTGGTTCATAAATTGACGGTTACAGTCGCCACATTGAATGGCACCGTTGTCATCCAACACACACGACGGATAACAGACAGTCGAATACCTGTGTTTTCCAAAGTTGTAAGGGGTGTGGCATGATTCACGAAAGTAACCACACGCGAACGGGTTATTTAAACTGGTAATCACATTGAAATGGGACTTGTGAAATTACGCCTTCACTTCGCACCCGAATTGGTATTATCTACATTAGCGTCAGTCATTACTTAGTGTGCTTTAAGCGACTGACGTTTACCTTTGTTCTTTAGTATAGCTTTATATTTATCATTGTGTGCCTGAGCAATACAAACCAAAAGAGCACAAGTTGAACATAAATAATCTTTATTAGTAATTACATCGATCCTTTCCCGCTGTGACACTCTTCTTCAAAGTTATTGTACATTCCGCGCTACCTCTGTCATCAAAAGTGGGGAGGTGAGAACGATGGTAGGAAGGTGATGCCTACAATTGAAGTAATAATTGTTTAGACAGTATATATACTCGTATATTCACACAGAGCGCATCAATCCTCAGTGCTTTGCAGTTAGGTGAGTTGCATTTTTGTATAATTATGACAAGTACTTCCAGTCAGCTCTCCAAAAATCTAGCAATAAAAAAATCAACGAAGTTTCGGTTTGTGAAAGAACATTGGCGTCGTTAAGGTCGTTAGTTTTAAATAAAGAGTGCGGGCAAACGCAAAGGTCTTAAGAACAGCTAACGGTTCAAGTCCACGATACAAGTGGACTTCGTCGATGACGAGATTAAGAAGACTGTTTCCGAACAGTTGTTCAGGTGTAGTGAAAGAAGATGATCTTCCGGCGTTAGTGAAGTGTAAATTTTTTATTACAGGTCACATCGGTAAGTTAGTAAAAAGGAATTAAAACATTAAATTATTATTATTTAGGGATGGTATATTTTAATGGAGTTAAAACGGTTGAAAACAGCGTTAGTTGGAGCTGATTTCACTGGAGTGAACTTAATAGGGGAGCTGACTTGATTGTCGAATATTTGCTCTTTTAAACAAACATTAAAGTAATGAGTAATTTCGGATTAATATAGACAAAACCTACCAGAAGTAGAAAGAAAATAGTGTTAGTCTTTATAATAGTTATATTTATTTTGGAAACCTTAATCTGATAGATTTATATTATTATTTTCAGTCCAGTGACACATGAAAAACGCCAACGAGGCTATGATAAAACGGAATTTTAAGAAAAATTAACTAACCATGCTATCGAAATCGAATCTGATTTTAACGCCCGTCATTCTCGAAACCTACGGGCATCAATTGATGGTTGAACTGACTTCTATAGATCCAAATAGACGTCTCGAAGCCTCATCCACATCACTGGTAATTATGAACAATTTTGTTTTTTAACTGCCTCATTTTCATATCTAAAAAGCTTTCTCTTTCATAGAGAACAGAAAACACGACTCCTTCTAGAACGCATTTCAAAGGACCTTTTGATTGATCGTAGCAATGACGTTAATAAATCTACTTCAACTGGCTGAGCTGACATCACCGGCTATTATGAATATGTTTAATAAATTTGTACAGATATCCTTTTAACATATCTTTACAGTTTCATATTAGGCTCACTTAACCAACCAAAATACACTTTAGGGCAATGTTCAAAATATGCTCCTAATTTCATAGATAGCTGTGGTATTGAAAGAAATTTTTATTCAGATTCAACTCTGATCTAGTTAAACAACAGACCATTAATGGTAACCTAGAGTATTGGCACTGTAAGAACTGATTTATTTACTGTTATTTTACTTCCAGTGACCTAAAGTCGGCCCCACAGTGGGGATAAATCCGCAGTAGATCTCAAATAATGTTAGGAATAGTGACTAAAAACGTATATATACATATAAAAACACATCGAAATCAATGACGCTGGCCGTTGTGGCAAGTACTTAGCCATCTGTGATGAAGGTAAAAACTGAGGCACAGAATTATCAGTTTAATGAATGTTATTGTTGCAGGCTTAGTCTGTAGAGGAGGGCCCACCATTAGAATCGAGGGGAGAAGAAAGCTGCGTCATGGCCGAAACATTGGTTTTTGCAAGTTGTTGCATCAACTTATAACGTTAAACCTACTTCACCAGTCTTGTATACTGCCTTTCGTATTTTTATAAGTCAACCTCTCTCTGCATATCCAAATTATCTTACGTATATGCAATATAAATTTCTTGGCTTAGTTTATTTTCCTTTCTTTACTAAGAAATTAGTCAGTGTTTTATAGAAATTAAATATAACTTACTCAATATATTATACTTATTTATTTACTCTACATATTTCAATGACTATTTATAATATAATAATAACAGTATGCATTGGTTCTGCGCTTGGGGGGGCCTTCTAATTGGTATATCGTGAAGACTGTAACCACCATCGACTGTAACTCAATGGAAGACCAACTTAAGAATATCGTAAATATTATTGTAGCTTCTCACTTACAGTTTGTAAAAGAAGTTGATTATTCTGTTGTCCTTTGCGAGAATCGTCTTAAAGTAGTTCTCGATTTTACAGTCCTCCTATAACGTTATTGAACGGGAGTTTCCTCGGACGGGTGAAGGCGAGAATGGCTGCTTCATCCTACTTTTAAAATTCTGTAATTTTTGTCTTGTTTTAAACAAAAGGCAGTTCCCGTTGACACATAAGGCCTAGTACCCTTTCATTATTGACTGAAGAACTTTAGCCAATTGGGAGGTAAGTCATTGCATTCGCTTTTTACATCGCTATAGCCCCGATAAAGAGTAGGTTCAACTGAGGGGAGGAAATTCAAGTGAGTCGTGACCTTTCCCTTTCTTACAGACTAGACCATCTGAGTGCTGTTTAGGATTCACCACTCTGCATAACCAGCATAGACGGTAATAATGGAATCGAGTCGCATAGGACAAGTAGATGACTAATGCTTACTTTGCAATATAATGGCTATTAGTGCGAACGAAAGATCCAACTATACTCACTTTTAATAGAATTTTCTGGTTTAATTATGTTCAAAGTCTCATTAGGGCCTGAATTACAGGTTTCTATAGCAAACAAAAAAACGATGTTAAATTAAATTGAAGCATCAATAGTATAAACCAGTAGCTTATAGAGCATTTGATTTCAAGGGGAGCCAAACTTTACTCTTCTAAAAAAAAATATTTCACTTTTACATTTTTTTTAGCAGTGTTTTTTATTTGGCTATTATTACAAGAAAAGTCATATATAGGGCTTAGATATTGTAAATAATAAGTAGGCCTACAACTTATCACACGCAACGTTTTGAGGTACAAAAAACCTAACCAATAAAAAATTAATTTTAATGAAATTGCTTTAATTTTTTAAAACGTAAAGTAAAATACCTTTATATTAGTACTTGGGTAGGCCTACTATGAAAAACTCCATATTAGATAGCCTATTAACATACCCTATGATTATGGCTTCATATTTAATAACATACAATAAGATATGAATTAAAACTATTAAATGTTATATAGGCCTATAGTTTAACTATGCTATACTATCAAATTTATAAAATTCTGTAGGGATCCAGTTCTCTTCGGCCCCCGATTATATTAGCAATTGTTATAAAATGACAAAATCTATTGCGAAATCATCGTACTTTATCGAGGAAAATAAATTATTAGAACACTATCTAAAAAGTTTTAATCAACAGGATCGTAATTATCGCAGCAAAGATACCGAGCCCATACAGGGAAAATCAAAGAAAGATAAGTTTGGAGAGTCTCGGATGAACAGTTTATTACCTGTCCTTAAGAAGAGAACAGAAATTGTCAATCTTTACAGATAAAAGTCGTCTAGCTTACTGAATGTTTTATTAAACGCTAAAGAAAATTTGTACTTTAAAAATGCTTATGAAGTTTTTGTTATTGACCTAATAAAAAGTCATGGAAACATTTTTAAATAATTCTAATAGCAAATACAATAAATTTGAATTCTACATAATTATATTAAATAGTAAATTAGCGTGCTACTAGTAACAGAAGTTATTTTTTCACACTCAACTTTATATCAGAACTATTTTTTTCTCACTAGCCTATAACGATTTCAAAGTTTACAGATAAAACATTTCCTAGTGGTCAAGGCTTCTACGTATGCATTAGCTTTTAGCTTAAGTGGGATTTCCTACATTTCTTCAGGCGAATGAGATTAGTTGAGTGGAAAGGTCAAGTGTTGTGACCGCGCGTGTGTTATGATGAGGACGTTTTGGTTTACATTGTGTATGGCAGGTAAACTACTGTTAGACTACTAGTTAAGCTTTACATGATATGCTCTTTACAAAATTGTCTCTGCTCTGTCTTTGCCAATAATATTAACTTTATAGATTCAACATTCTTAACCTCAAAGTCAGTTGAATGTTTCAGTTATGCAAGACCTTGAATTGAAGTATAAATTGAAAACAACAGTTAAAAGTTTCGTTGTGCGTTTTAATATGCAGAATTATTTAATCTTTGCTCTGTATGGTCATTTCTGAAGTAAAATGCTTAGCTGTTTGTAAACGTTATATTGTATTTGTAGTAATAGCTGCCAAATAACTACTTCAAAATAATTGAAATGTAAATTATTTACATTGCTTGCAGTGCATACTTTGTTTATGAAAATAGGGACATTTGTATAAATATATTTTGATTTATAACCGAAGCTACAAGTAAAATATTCAGTTCCACTTTTTTATTAATGTGTTACATTTAAATTAGTACTGGAATAATTATCTAAAATTATTTTAGTCTGGATGTGTTTTTTTATAATTTTATGATTATTTCTCGCTGACATATATTTAATAATTTTATAAGAGCTTGTGTATAATATATTCTACGCAAATAAAATTTAATTTTGTATTTAGTGCCCTTTGCCAATAATCATCTTAAACAGAGGGTTTATTTTGTTACCGGTGATGAGTGTTTTCATTGCCGGTATAAAACTAAATTTAGTAGGTGTAACTCAGTTGTTATTCTTCGCATGTTTGACATCAGTTTTTGCTGTTCGTCTTTTTTTTGCTTCCGTTCATTAACCTGTCTCAACGTTAATACCGGATTGTTAAAAAAAAATTGTTTGTTTTATAATAACCAAACTATATAATATCGAAAACAGTAAAAAACAAAAATTATAGTATTTTATATCTACTACAAACAAGTAAGCCTAATTAGAAAAAGAATTTTTCAATGTCAATTCCTACTGAGATTGACAAAATGTTTTTTATCTTAGCCACTTTTTATTTTACAATTACAATTGTTATATATATATATATATATATATATATATATATATATATATATATATATATATAAATATATATATATATATATATATATATATATATATATATATATATATATAAAAGTTTCGTGTTTTATATAAAAATAGTTTTGTTTTACAAACCTTTATTAATTAAGAACAACTTATTGTCGTAATTATTACAAAATTAGGCTTAAGAAATACAACTGATATTCACTCAGCTGGAGTGGAGACAACTGTTCTCTTCTAAAGTTCGCTTCACACTTTGTCCTAGCAGCTGCACAATATAAAGTCTTTATAAGCAGAAATCTACTCTAGGTAATCATTAAATTTAGTTAATTATACGTTATTTATTCACATAACTCCTCCATGTCTAAATGACGTTAGTCCTCTGTCTATTGACGAAGTTTCGGCCTCTGTTGGAGTCCTCTTTATTGTATTGATGAAGACGAAGTGTATCAATCCACTGAATAGGGTGCCATAAAGGATGATAGTCCGCACAGAAATATGATGGGTTATTCCCATAGTTGGATTAGTTTTAGACATGGTTCAGTGTTGATTTTGTCCAACTCCAGCTTGTTCCAAAAGTCAGTTATTTTATCTATCTTAAAATTTAATTTTGTGTCCTTGAGAATATGGTGACCTCTAGACGTCGTTGACGTGTGGCTTAGTTTCATGTCGTCGAAAAAGACTGAATCATTATTAGTTTTTAATAGTATGCCTTGAATGGTTACAGTGGTAGTTGCTCTTTGGGTGGTAATTTCTATTACAATTACTGTAAGCCTGTAATTCTAATACAATTACTGTCTAAACCTATCATTACAGAATTAGATACCTACATTACAAATTGGTATAAATACAATTGTGTAGTCGTACTCCAATTGCAAATAATTTAAGAATGAAACAATCATTAATTACTTCTAAAACACTGTTCTACGTTTCTCTTCCAAAACTGGATCTTCTTAAATTGTTAATACTTGTGTAATGTATTACCTTTCAAACAAAAACATTCCATGCAATGTTTTTGTGAGTTAGTGGCTACATATTGCAGGCTTTAAAGACTTTTAAATTGATTTTTGTGATATTTGGTGTTTATATTTTGATGTACTGTCTATGATTTTGTAAATTGCGTTTGGTTGTTGCTTTAAATATCTGTAATTCATATGTTGTTGATTAAAAGGTGAAATAATAAAAAAAACATTGTAGATCCTAAACAGGATCTAAGTTATGAATAAAAACGTAAATGAATGTTTTAAAAATTGTTAAATACTAATTTAAAAAATACTTAACTAAGTGAATACGTAATTGCTTACTTTCTGACGCGTTTCAAAACATTCGTTCCTTTTACGAAGCTAACACTGTACTAGCGGCGTCGGATTTGTGTAAAGGCTCTAACGGGAATGGATTTATGACTGTGGAATGGGCGGGTTGTTTGAGTTGTGTGTCATATAATGGAAAAGACTGTTGGCTTCAAGGTGTGTGTGATCATTTAATACATTTTCTTTATCCGTTGCGTAGTGTTTGTACATATCATATTTTTCTAAGGTTGTTAGTTTTTTACTTTGTTTCAATGTGTGTAGAACATTTAAATTAGTGTTAAATTAACTCTTGGCCTAACGAATTACTCAGATTGTTTTTAAGAACTTCCAGTTTGGAAAAGACTAGCAAGTAGCCTGTAAATTTTACATTCTTTAGCGCATAATGTTTAAATCCTGAATAAACGGTAAGCAAGGAAAATAAGTTGGGCCTAAAAGAAATGTTTATATTAATACGGCACGCAAAAGAAATAAGTCCGGCTTACTAGAAATATTTATATCATAACGGTATGCAAAGGAAATAAGTTGGGCCTTCAAGAAATGTTTATAGCTATATCGTATGCGAAAGAAAACAGGTTGGGCCTCGAAGAAATGGTTATATCAATACGGTATGCAAAGGAAATTAGTTGGGCCTCCAAGAAATGTTTATATCAATACGGTATGCAAAGGAAATTAGTTGGACCTCCAAGAAATGTTTATATCAATACGGTATTTAAAGAAATTTAGTTGGGCCTCCAAGAAATGTTTATATCAATACGGTATGCAAAGGAAATAAGTCGGGCTTCCTAGAAATGTTCATATCAATACGGTATTTAAAGAAATTTAGTTCGGCCTCCAAGAAATGTTTATATCAATACGGTATGCAAAGGAAATAAGTCGGGCTTCCTAGAAATGTTCATATCAATACGGTATGCAAAGGAAATTAGTTGGACCTCCAAGAAATGTTTATATCAATACGGTATGCAAAGGAAATTAGTTGGACCTCCAAGAAATGTTTATATCAATACGGTATTTAAAGAAATTTAGTTGGACCTCCAAGAAATGTTTATATCAATACGGTATGCAAAGGAAATTAGTTGGACCTCCAAGAAATGTTTATATCAATACGGTATTTAAAGAAATTTAGTTGGACCTCCAAGAAATGTTTATATCAATACGGTATGCAAAGGAAATTAGTTGGACCTCCAAGAAATGTTTATATCAATACGGTATTTAAAGAAATTTAGTTGGACCTCCAAGAAATGTTTATATCAATACGGTATGCAAAGGAAATTAGTTGGACCTCCAAGAAATGTTTATATCAATACGGTATTTAAAGAAATTTAGTTGGACCTCCAAGAAATGTTTATATCAATACGGTATGCAAAGGAAATTAGTTGGACCTCCAAGAAATGTTTATATCAATACGGTATTTAAAGAAATTTAGTTGGGCCTCCAAGAAATGTTTATATCAATACGGTATTTAAAGAAATTTAGTTGGACCTCCAAGAAATGTTTATATCAATACGGTATGCAAAGGAAATTAGTTGGACCTCCAAGAAATGTTTATATCAATACGGTATTTAAAGAAATTTAGTTGGGCCTCCAAGAAATGTTTATATCAATACGGTATTTAAAGAAATTTAGTTGGACCTCCAAGAAATGTTTATATCAATACGGTATGCAAAGGAAATTAGTTGGACCTCCAAGAAATGTTTATATCAATACGGTATTTAAAGAAATTTAGTTGGACCTCCAAGAAATGTTTATATCAATACGGTCTTTAAAGAAATTTAGTTGGACCTCCAAGAAATGTTTATATCAATACGGTATTTAAAGAAATTTAGTTGGACCTCCAAGAAATATTTATATCAATACGGTATGCAAAGGAAATTAGTTGGACCTCCAAGAAATGTTTATATCAATACGGTATTTAAAGAAATTTAGTTGGACCTCCAAGAAATGTTTATAATACGGTATGCAAAGGAAATTAGTTGGGCCTCCAAGAAATGTTTATATCAATACGGTATTTAAAGAAATTTAGTTGGACCTCCAAGAAATGTTTATATCAATACGGTATTTAAAGAAATTTAGTTGGACCTCCAAGAAATGTTTATATCAATACGGTATGCAAAGGAAATTAGTTGGACCTCCAAGAAATGTTTATATCAATACGGTATTTAAAGAAATTTAGTTGGACCTCCAAGAAATGTTTATATCAATACGGTATTTAAAGAAATTTAGTTGGACCTCCAAGAAATGTTTATATCAATACGGTATGCAAAGGAAATTAGTTGGACCTCCAAGAAATGTTTATATCAATACGGTATTTAAAGATATTTAGTTGGACCTCCAAGAAATGTTTATATCAATACGGTATTTAAAGAAATTTAGTTGGACCTCCATGAAATGTTTATATCAATACGGTATGCAAAGGAAATTAGTTGGACCTCCAAGAAATGTTTATATCAATACGGTATTTAAAGAAATTTAGTTGGACCTCCAAGGAATGTTTATATCAATACGGAATGCAAAGGAAATTAGTTGGACCTCCAAGAAATGTTTATATCAATACGGTATTTAAAGAAATTTAGTTGGACCTCCAAGAAATGTTTATATCAATACGGTATTTAAAGAAATTTAGTTGGACCTCCAAGAAATGTTTATATCAATACGGTATGCAAAGAAAACTAGTTGGGCCTCCAAGAAATGTTTATATCAATACGGTATGCAAAGGAAATAAGTTGGACCTTCAAGAAATGGTTATATCAATACGGTATGCAAAGGAAATAAGTCGGGCTTCCTAGAAATGTTCATATCAATACGGTATGCAAAGAAAATAAGTTGGGCCTCCAAGAAATGGTTATATCAATACGGTAAGCAAAGGAAATAAGTTGGGCCTCCAAGAAATGTTTATATCAATACGGTATGTAAAGGAAATTAGTTGGGCCTCCAAGAAATGTTTATAGGTATATCGTATGCAAAGGAAACAGGTTGGGCCTCGAAGAAATGTTCACATCAATACGGTATGCAAAGAAAATAAGTTGGGCATCCAAGAAATGTTTATAGCTATATCGTAGGCAAAGCAAACAGGTTGGACCTCAAAGAAATAGTTATAGCTATACGGTATGCAAAGGAAATAAGTTGGGCATTAAAAAAATCTTCATATCAATACGGTATGCAAAGGAAATAAGTCGGGCTTTCTATAAATGTTCATATCAATACGGTATGCAAAGAAAATGAGTTAGGCATCCAAGAAATGTTTATAGCTATATTGTATGCAGAGGAAATAGGTTGGGCCTCCAAGAAATATTTATATCAATATGGTATGCAAAGAATATGGGTCGGGCTTCCTATAAATGTTTATATTATTTAGGTATGCAAAGAAAATGAGTTGGACATCCAAGGAACGTTTATATCATTGTGGTATGCAAAGAAAATGGGCCACGCTGCTTATAAATGTTTATATTAGTATGGTATGCAAAGGAAATTATCCGGGCTTGCTATAAATTTTTATGTTATCACGGTATGCAATGAAAATAGGTCGGTTTTCCTATACATTTTTATATTATTACGGTATGCAAAGAAAATGGATCGGGCTTCCAATAATTGTTTATGTTATTACGGTATGCAAAGAAAATGGGCCGGGATTTCTATAAATGTTTATATTATTACGGTATGCAAAGAAAATAGGTCAGGATTCCTCTAAATGTTTATATTATTACAGTATGCCAAGAAAATTTGTGGGGCTTCCTATAATTGTTTATATTATTACGGTATGCAAACAAATTTGGGTTGGGGTTCCTATAAATGTTGATATTATTACGGTATGCAAGAGAAATGAGACGGGCATCCTAGAAATGTTTATAGCAATATGGGGTACAAAATAAATAATTTGGGCCTCCAAGAAATGTTTATATCAATACGGTATTCAATATAATTGGGTCGGGCTTCCTATAAATGTTTATATTATTACGGTATTCAAAGAAAATGAGTTGGGCGTCTAAGAAATGTTTATAGCTATACGGTATGCAAAGAAAATGGGTCGGGATTCCAAGAAATGCTTATGTCAGTACTGTATTTAAGAGAAATAAGTCGGGCATTCAAAAAATGTTTATAGCTATACGGTATGCAAAGAAAGTGGGTCGGGATTCCAAGAAATGCTTATGTCAGTACTGTATGTAAGAGAAATAAGTCGGGCATTCAAAAAATGTTTATAGCCATATGGTATGCACAGGAAATGAGTTGTTATTCCAAGATATGTTTACATCAATACGATATGCAAAGAAAAAAAGTCTGGCTTCCAAGAAATGTTAATGTCAATACGGTATGCAAAGAAAATGGGTTGGGCTTCCAAGAAATGTTTGTATTATTACGGTATGCAAAGGAAATTTATCGCTCTTGAAAGAAATTTTCATATAAAGTTCTTCAAACTTATTTGGTGCATTTTTAATAACATATAGTATTAGGGTTCATTAAAATCCTATTTGTCTAATGCACAGGAACGAATTTCCGTGTAATCTAAGTTTTAAGTAATTCGAGGGGGTCTCGGTCCCTACCTTGATTTAACTAGACTCTACTGTAAATTAATTATAAATTCTTAAAAACTATTTGAGTATTCTGAAATATAAACAGAATTTTTGTTAATAAATAATTAAACTTTGTTAATCAATTTTTGGTAACCAATTATTTTATCATATAAAAAATATTTTATTCTTTTTTCAGTGCTTTTGGACTCATGTACTGGGTCTCTTAGGCCATTATTTTCAGGACGTACAAAAAGACAAGTTTGCAATATGTAAGTATATGTAATGAATTTTAATGTAATCTAGAATAATTGGTTAACTATTGTTTAGCTTTCAACCAACAATCTAATAATACAATTTAACCATCTTTTTTAATTCCTATTATTAGTTCACATAATTCCTATCCAAACTTTCAGTAGTTAATAAAATATTTTTTATACATTCACTCAAGTTCAAATAGACTTCTTCAATTTCTCTCTATATGTATGAATAGTTATTATCTGGAGCACATCCGTTCATTCTGCAGCGCATAAAAAGTTGGGTTCACCTCGTCAATGCTAGATGAGACGCTAGCGAAATGTCAGAACTGCAAATTTATGCACTGCAGAATGAACGGAGTACTCCAGATAATATATTTTCATCATTTTTTCCATTCGTGAAGAAATACGTATTAGCATATATATAACCTTCGTACTAGATACCTTACAATCGTTAACAAAATGTTTTTATTCATCCAATCATGTTAAAATAGATATTTTATAACCATTGGTGGATAACAATTGATGTTAATACAGTTATTTCAAAATTTTACTCCGTAATTCAATTTTAAAGAGATTATGTCTTGGTCCGATTGAAAGTGAATGAATCCACGTTTAAAATCCAGCACTTTGGCACTGAGTCAACTTTTCAATAACTAGAAATCATTTGCTTTAATTTGTATCTGAAAATATAAAAGAATGTTTCTTTGCAATAATGAAACATTACAGTTACAACAGTTGAATAAAACGGGAAATTATAGACCACCATCAGCTTCATAAATTAGAAACTAAAACACACACACACACACACACACACACACACACACACACACACACACACACACACACACACACACACACACACACACACACACACACACACACACACATACACACACACACACACACACACACTCACTCACTCACACACACACACACACACACACACACACACACACACACACACAAACACACAAACACACACACACACACATACACACACACACACATACACACACACACACACACTCACAAACACACACACACACACACACACACACACACACACACACACACACACACACACACACACACACACACACACACACACACACACACACACACACATACTGCAACGTCCCCCCACCTTACTCTACTTTACTATCGTAACGTTAATGGTGTTAGGGGGTTGTTACTTTTTATTATTTTAAATCGCGCCTGCTTATCTCTGATGCGCTCTGGAGCTCATGTAGCCTCGAGCGTTCTTAAATTTTGTCTTGTGTTCACCCGTTACATGCCACGCCTAAACGCAAGCCAATTCCCGCTGATTCCTACCTTAAAGTTTGTATGACCCCCCCCCTAAAATGGTTAACATGTTTGGTTGGGTCTTTTTATAGTCATACTTGTCAGTAAAGTAGTCAGCTGGAAAGAAACATTATTAATATGAACACAAAAAATTTTCAAAGAATCTTACCACCATAGAAGATCTGCAGGCACAGCAAGGGGACGTGCAAAATATGATCATGTTTAAGATATCTTATTAAAGGCTCCTGTGTTCTTTAAACATGATCTGCCAGTAAACTTCGTCTCTGGGCTTCAATACAAAAAACCAACTAATTTTTAGAATAGCTCAATAAATTGGTTCTCAGGAGAGAACTCGTTTTAAGAAACATTAGGTTCTGAATTTAATATATATATTGATTAATTAATGAAATTTAATTAAAACTGTACTTTGATTTTATAATCATTATTTATCAGTTGGAAAAAACTAAAAGTTTTATTGGTTGTTCAAGACAGGATAAATTTAAATATCATTAAGTTTTTATAATGCATTTAATTACTGGTTTTAAAAATAAAAATAAAAATATTCTCAACTAAAATACATTTGACTCTTCCTTACTATTTCTTTGTTTTTATTGAAATCACAAATAATCATTTAAATTTTTCTGATATTTCATATATATTTAATTTCTACAGTTTATATATATATATATATATATATATATATATATATATATATATATCACTCGCTCTTCTACTGTTGTTGGGTTCACCTCGTCAATGCTGGATGAGATTCTAGCGAAACGTCGGAACTGCGAATTTATGGACTGCAGAATGAACGAATGTACTCCAGATAGTAACATTTCATCATATATATATATATATATATAATTCATTTACTATATTTACATATTTGAACAAAAATTATTTCCTAATTTAACATATTAAAAAATTTTTTATCCTCTGATTTCAAGTTTGAATTGGTAAATTTTGCATTTTATAACAAATAATTTTAAAATTGGTTCAATTCTATAATTCTGGTCTTCCTTAAAATGATTGACTTATGGCCAAAACCACTTGTGAATTTAATATTTATTATTCATGACTTAAGCATTTTTGTTATACAAATTAATTTTACTGCATTTAACATTTATTTAATATTCAACATAGAATGAAGTCATTGTTTAATTTTTATTGATAATTTTGAATTTAATGTTTTTAACCTACTAAATTTGACGTTATTTAATAAAATAGAGAAAATGACTTGCCTAGGATTTCCCTGTCGGTCCTATAGTCCTCTCGTCTGGATTCCTGGTCCCTGGACATCGGAAGTTGCCATCCCTGGTCAGTCGATGGAAGTCCTTCTCTCTTTTCACGTCCCGGAGGCTGAGTCTGAAGCCCTCGTCCATGGATGGAAGTAGACGGCGGAAACGTGGTAGTTTGGTCCCATCTGGCCTTATGGTGGTTGTCCTAGGCGCTGACCGAACTTAAGACCGTTAGCACCTCGTATTAAAATTTTTTACAGACTGTCTTACAGGTCCATAAGTTCCTGTATTTATTGCGGCTATGCCACTCTTCTCCCCCGCTTTAAGCTCGTCGCTATATCTGTGCTTTTTTTCTTGTACACGCTGGTTGGACAACGTATTCGATTCTACCTGCATAATTTTGTTATCTGTTTTAGAACACTGAAAAATGTCTATTATTTTAAAATGACTGTAACGTTTTTGTTATTTAAGTTGTTTAAATTTAGTTTTCACTATTGTTCATTTTGGATTTTGCTGGTCAGTGATAGTTCTACGTGGCCTTGTTCTTAAGTTAGCATTTTTCGGCACTTAGAAAATTTTCACTGCACTCCCGTTTGTGAAATTTAGTTAGTTATTACAGTTTTATTTCATTTTAATTTTTAATTTGACTTAATAATACTTATTCAAAATTTTACTGACTTCTTCACTCTTTACAACGTTTCATTTTACTATAAATCGAAACCTTATTATTTAATTAAATTTGTTATTAAAAGTATTGAAATTATTAATTTCTTAATTTGAACGGTGATTCAGACCGTTTCAACACACAGACACACACACACACACACACACACACACACACACACACACACACACACACACACACACACACACACACACACACACACATACACACACACACACACTCACACACACACAAACACACACACACACACACACACACACACACACACACTCACACACACAAACACACACACACACACACACACACACACAAATAGATATACACACAAAACACACACTGCTCAAGAGGGCTGGCTTCGTCAATGAAACAATTGTTACTATAAGTGTCAGCTAGTAAGTTAAAAGTTTTCACTCAGTTCCTTAATAATTATTTATGAAGTAAAGATTATTACAAAAGCAACTTTAAGAGAAAGTAACTTAATTTATAATTTATGTAATTCACAAAAGCAACAGCTTAAATTAAAAAATATATATAAATTATAAACAGAAACAAATGTTTTAATTATACCAAATACGTATTATAAAACTTTGAATCGTTAATATTTGTATTGAAATATTGATATAGAAGGCAGATTGTATTTTTATGCTTTCATACTCTTTTCTTTGGCACTTATTGTAGGAAAATGTCTTTTCATTGGCAACTACAAATTAATCACAGTTTATCAACAGTAAAACTAAAAAAATATTTTTTTTCAGAGATGATGAATTCCGGTGCACATCTGGAGAATGCATTTATGAATTCAGTATTTGTGATGATAAAAGAAACTGTACTGATGGTTTAGATGAAACAATTACATCATGTTCAAATATTAGGTCAGTGTTACTTAGCATTAAAATGTGTAAGCTTATAATAATTAGAGTCTTTATTTAAATTATACAGAAACGTTTTTTTTTAATATCTGCATTGAAATTTTATAAAGAAATTGAAACATCCAAACATGAAATAAAAGGAAATCTAGTTATTAGAAATAATATGATTTTGTGGCAGTACTAAAATTTTATGTTATCTTTTACAGCTGTTCTAAGTATACTTATCAATACAAATATGGAGCATGTATTGAATTAACTATGAAATGTGATGATAGAGTAGATTGCACCGATGGTTCTGTTAAAGACAGACTCATATGTGGAAATGATACAACTAGGCCTACACCACCAGTGACTACCAGTCAAATCATAACACCTTCAGTTCCTTCGAATGGAAGGTATATTTGTGCATAGTATTTAAATTGATTTAGTTTTTAAGAATCTGGAATTAACAAAATTTTCCTTAAAAAAATGCGGTTAGATTTACAGTAACGTATTATGTTAAATCAATTGTCCCATTGGTTAAATCCCAATCCCATGCCGTGCATAGCATGCAAATAAAACAGCGTGTAAAAAGTCTTAGATTAAAAAAAATTAAACTCTAATCTGTTGATAACAATGATTTTGGATGCCTTATGCATCAAAAGTGCAATCTTGGTGAGGCGTTAACTCCTTGAATTTGAAAAAGTGAGAATTACTTTAGTTTTCCCGGACGACCACACAGATAAGTTTGAAAAGGAAAATCTATGAGTTGCCTTGAATTGTAAGAATTTGCAAAAAAAGGTATGGAACAGATTTTCAAATAGTGAAGAGATTGCTAAAGCACTAATTAAATTACTAAAATCATTAATTTAAAGGCACTTTAACTTACGTTTGATGAAATATTCCTTACCTCCTGGAGTGGTTGAAATCGCCAGGGTGTGTACAACACTTACTGGGTAAAGAAAGAAAGAAGATAGTGAAAAGAAGAGAGACTTGTTTAACAATATCAGTGACACCTAAAGTCTGCAAAAATTCTAGGTGGTGAAGAAGTCACACGATCGTTAGTTTTGTATACAAATAGTACATAGAATTAGTAAGTTGATGACTACAACTGTATTAAATATGGATCAAAGCGAGAACTGCGCTGAGATCATGTAGTACTAAACTGTGCAGTAGATAGTGTTACACAGATGCAATTATCTGTTTCTAACTGAGTTATATTGCAAGATGTTAGATTCTGTCATAAACATTTCAGTAAGTTTTAAAAAAATACTCTAATTTTAATTTTAGCCAGAACTAGATTTGTGGTGGAACGCAATGGAAAGCCGTACCGAAATCTCTGATCGGGGAGAAAGTAAACGTTAGCTGTAAGTCATGATCAATTAGGCCTTTAACGGGAGTGTACTTCTAGCCGTATGCATGGTGCTACCTGACTCGCCTCCCCTTCACCGAACCCTCTGATCGGGAAGAAAGTAAACGTTAGCTGTAAGTCAAGATCAACTTGGTCTTTGACTGGACTGTACTTCTAGCCGTATGCATGGTGCTAGCTGACTCACCTCCCCTTCCCCGAAACCTCTGGTCGGGGAGAAAGTAAACGATCATGTTATAATTGCGATGAATAATCGCTTGTATGGTACCTGTTTATTTGCAGTATATACTCAAGAGATGGCTGCAATTTGCCTGAGCTCCCTGATCATGGTTCTTACACCTCACCATTATCTTCAGCGTGCCAGAGTGTACCAGGTACTCCCGTTGCAAAGAACTGGTTATTACATTATAAATGTAGAAGTGGTTTCGAGCTGACTCGGAACCATCCATTTGTCGTCTGCTTGAATAAACAGTGGACCCCCTTCTTGCCTACTTGTACAAGTAAGTTAATATGTTTAAAGTTTATTATAAACAATTCTGATGAGCGAGGGAAATTTGAAAATACATTTTTAAATTTAAGAATATAAAAGAAATATTTATACATTACCTAGATTATAACTCTTACCACATGTATTACGGGATATATCAATTATTCAGATTAGGCAAACATGTAAAACTCAATATCTCTTATTTATTACTTGACATCTGTATCATACTAAAGTTTAACAAAATTAAATAGAATGCTGAATATTGTTGGCATGGCAAAAACTGACATATACGATGCACTTATCTCATCCGCCATATTATAGGTTAAAAAATATATAAACCACAGAAAAAAGATTTGTTCTTTTTTTGATCTTTACAGCTATGTAAAATTTTAAATTTAATTAGAGCTTTAGACAAATTATATATTTATAATTGCGCACTGATTCCATGCTATGATAAGGGTTAATGTCTAAAAACTTAATATTTAGGTTATATCAGCTGATTTCATGTGTGACTAATGAATCCCATAACACTATTAATTGGTATTTAAAAATAAGTGACATACTTTTTTTTACCATTAGTAAAGCGAGGTCCAGAGTGTTGAGAAAAGTGGGGAAAGTAATCTTCTCCAAAGTTTAGGTGATAGTACTTCTTGGGTACAACCAGAGAATCGTTAGTACCATGGAGAGCAGAGTGGCAGAACGTGCTGCGCACCCTGAGAAAAGAATTTTGAGGTTGCCTATGGTGAGGAGAAACGTTGGAGTTGAAACAAGAACAGATTTTAAAAGATGAGCATTTCGAAGCGACATATTTCAAGACACAATTATTTATCCTGGCTTGTAAGCCTAATGGCTTAACTACTTTCTTAGCTGATGCAGGGATCTAAGGTTTTCCAGTGTGAGGTGATACAGCAAAAATATTTCCATTATGAAGAAGTGGCCCAGCAAGAAAATTTTCAGTGTAAGGTGGCTGAGTAAAAGAGTTTCCAGTGGCCCATTGAGAGAATTTGTGGTTTAGGGGATTCAGAATGAAGTTGTCCAGTAATCAAGAGAGTTTGAGCAAAAGGTCGAGGAGTTTTTAGGTTTGAGTGGTGTCGAGATTGAAAATGTCATTGATATCGAGGATGTCCTTCTTCATGTAACAAAGTATTATGCTTCTGTTTACAATGCTGGTATGATTTATTCGAAGCACATTTATCTTGAATATGTGTACCCAAACCGTTGAAGCAGCGATGGTGCTGCTTTACCCGGCGGTAACGTACAGTAATTGAGAGACTATTGAAAGTTTGTAATGAAATATTTTATGCGTGCAGACAAAGAGAAATAAGCGGTATTGGGGCTACCAGAGTCAGAGCTTGAAGAAGAAGTCACGGTTGTTGGTGTGCGTGGTCGAGATGATCTAGAAGTGGGTGAAACAGGGCGAGAAGTTTTAGGTGTGTGATGACATATTCGAGATTGAGAGAAAGTATGAAAAGAGCGCTTAGTGACAGTAACTTGCGCTATAAGTACCCTGGGTACTGATTGACTATTGTTCGAATAAGTCACTGAAGTCTGCAACAGCTCTAAACCCTTGGCGTTTCGGTAATTCATTTATTCAGGTGCTTAAAAGAAGGGACCCTAACTGTAGTCAGTTGGGTTTCAAAACTGAGACGAGTTGAAGGGTCAAGATTAGTAACAGTTTGACAAGTCTGACATGTTCAGTGCCTTAAGGGCCAATTTCAAATGTTTTTGTGTTTCTTACATTTGTTAAAGTTGTTCGTATGTTTTTAAATGAAATACCAATTTTTGTGAGTGTTTTGTTTTCGTTGTTTTTGGATTTAGAAGACATGATGAGGATGGCCTACATTTAATAGTCTGGTCGTTGGAGATATAGCCGTACTTTTCAATGATAAGTAATTTACAGTGACTGATGAATTAGTAAAGACGAATTAAGTAATGAAAAAGATGTTAGTGATGAAAGGGAAAGTGAGGGTGCTTTTTCTGTTCCTCATCATGAGTAGGCTATTCTTTTGAAATATGTCACACAGCGCAAGCATATTGAGCTGAGCTTATTTCGGTTTTATCGAGAAGGCACTGAAAAGTATTATGTATTTCATTGAATACTTCATATTTTAGGTTATTTTGCTCAAATTGTCTCTATAACAAATAATTTGAAGCAGTATTTTTATATTTTCAATTTTTTTATAACAATAAAATAGGTAGTTGATAGTAAAATATAATACTAATATTTAAACTTTTTTCTGTAAGAATTGAAAACCAAAATTACCTTTTTGAAACAAGTATTTATTTTTTATATAGTGTTTTATATGGAAGTAAGAAACCTAGTAAAGAACAAAAGAAGAACCAGGCAAAAATGGCAGCGTACAAGAGATCCCGTCGTTAAAAATCATCTCAATAGAGAATCCCAACAAATCAAAAGATTGATCCACCAACTGAGAGAAGACTCTGCAAACTCCTTCCTCGAGAATCTGTCTGCAGACAAAAACACTAACTATTCCCTCTGGAAAACAACGAGAAGACTGAAAAGGAAAATCCATCATGTACCACCCATCCTGAAAGAGAACAATGAATGGGCAAGATCGGACCAAGAAAAAGCTAACACGTTTGGAGATCATCTTGAAAACATCTTCAAGCCGAATGAAGCCACGAATGAAGAAGAACTTCACCTAAACACTAATAATCAGTCTAAAATTATTAAAAAAGTGACATTAAAAGAGCTTAAACGAGAACTAAAATACAACTTGAACCCGAAGAAAGCACCAGGATACGATTTAATCACAGGACTAGTGCTGAAAAAACTGACAACAAAAGGACTAAAAATGTTTTTATTATTAATTAATGCATCCCTTAGACTTATGCACGCCCTGCAACATGGAAAGTGGCGGAGATGATCATGATCCTGAAACCCGGCAAAACAGCAACAGAGGTCAAGTCGTACAGGCCGATATCACTTCTACCCATAATGTCAAAACTCTTTGAAAAGCTGCTTCTCAACAGGCTTAAACCTATCATCGTGGAAAAGAACTTATTGCCCGACCATCAATTTGGATTCAGGCAAGGACACTCTACGGTGGAACAGGTGCATCGACTAATTGACATCATTGAAAAAGCACTGGAAGGTGAGGAGGTCTGCTCGATTGTCTTCCTGGATGTTTCACAAGCCTTCGATAAAGTTTGGCATGAAGGCTTGATTCACAAACTCAACATGTTTCTGCCAGCCCAGTTTGTGAATCTACTGAAATCGTACATATCGAACAGACTGTTTCGAGTAAACCACGAATCTACGTATTCTGACTTCAAGGAAATACAAGCTGGAGTCCCACAAGGCAGCGTATTGGGACCAATCCTGTACTTGCTGTACACCAGTGATCTTCCGCAAACAGCCAACGTCATCACGGCCACTTTCGCAGACGACACAGCAAACGCAGCGACAGCGAAAACAGTTCAAGAATCGACAACACGCTTACAAAGATCAAACAATTCAGTTGAGGCTTGGACCAAGAAATGGCGCATCAAACTCAACGACCAGAAGGCAGTCCATGTGAAGTTTACAAACAAGAGGATCCCAAACCCTCAGAGGCTCGAAATGAATGGAAGTGTTATCCCATATCATGATTCAGCTAAATATCTCGGCATGAATCTTGATGCAAAAGCCAAATGGGTCGAGCATGTCAAAATAAAACTCACAGAACTCCAGACTCGCTACAGGCAAATGTATTGGCTACTCGGTCGAAATTCACGGGTATCAATATACAACAAGCTATTGGTATATAACCAAATCCTCAAACCGGTTTGGACGTATGGTATACAGCTTTGGGGCTGTGCCAGCAAATGTCACATACAAGGGATACAACGCTTCCAGAACAAAGTACTAAGAAACATCGCCAACGCTCCTTGGTATGTGCGTAACAGTGACTTGCATTGCGATCTTGGTGTACCCATGGTCGAGGAAGTCATAAAACAGAACGCCATCAAACACGTAAATCGGCTCACTCAACACGAAAATCCTGAGGCACTGAGACTTCTCGACAACAACCACCTGACAAGACGACTCAAAAGGACAAAACCATTTGAACTCGTTGAACGACAAGAGTGACAACAATACTCTTCCTCACGCCGGTTGGCTTCCAACATCAAACAAGATACAATAGAAATCAATGGATTCTTTGTAATAAAAGCTAAAATCTAATTATCAAATGAAAATTAATGGTTGGTCAAAAATGACCAGTTTTAATAATAATAAAAAAAAAAAAAAAAAAAAAAAAAAAAAAAAAAAAAAAAAAAATATATATATATAGTGTTTTAGATTTATTTAAGATATATGACTTTCGAGATCGAATAAAGCGAATTCGTCTAAACACGAATAAGCGCTTTAATTACTAGATAATCCTGTTGTATGATTTAAGACTTCAAATAATCATCTGGTAATCTTACTTTATACCTGTACTTTTACGTCTAACCATTACCTATATAACTTTTTTTTCGAATTTTTTCTCCTCTTGAAATTAACGTTGCGGAATGTAAACTAAAAATAGAAGCTTTCTATAAAATATTTTTAAATTCTAGAACTATGTCCTAAATTGGAATCTCTGAGTTTACGAGTGACTTGCATTTACCAAGGAAGTATTGTAAACTGCAGTCAACCAATGAGGCCTGGAACTAGGGCTAAAAGCACTTGCCATGCACATTATCATAGAACCTATCAACCCACAAATTCTGAAATAGAATGCACAGGATGATGGAACATGGAATGAACAACTATACTCCTGTACTCCAGGTAAAACGATCATACAGCCATTCCCAATAATTTTTACTTAAACACCTAACCGATATCTCATTAATTATATTTATTATTAAAACAAATGGTAGTATTAAGAAAACATCTCAATATATAACAAAGAATTCAAGAGTTACTTACACAATGAAACTTATTCCCTACGTAATAATAAACTATTGATGTGTAAGTCAAGAGTCACTTATTAAAGGTCAGACAAGAAACAAATAACTGGGAACAGGGTGCATAAAAATGTACTTTTAAAAGTCACATACCGGCATTAAAATGTAAAAATGCCATTAATGTAAGAAGCTATACACAGGGAATACAAACTATGAAGATGTCATTGGTAAACATTAATTATAGCATCATACACTTAGTGAGAACCTGGCCAGATGCTTCGAGAGGGATGATCAGATACTTTGCAAAATATTATAAAGTATTACTTAATCTAAATAAATGAAACCTCTATACCACAAAAGACTTTTTCTTTTATTTAAAACATCATATACATTTCAATTCCATATCATTCATCCTCAGAGGTAACTTATAAAAAGAATATTTTATATATTTTTTATTGTAATTTATATTGTATTTTATAGTATATTTTTATTGTTAACTACCTCTGAGGATGATTGCTATGCCTTTGAAATGTACGTTAAGTTTTTAAATAAAAGAAAAAGTCTTTTATGGTATAGAGGTTTCAGTTATTTAAATTAAACATTATGCCACAGTGGTTTTATTCAGTTATGTATTACTTATTCTAAGTCTAAGTAATAGTGGGTCTACTACTATAAAATTATTATTTTTTAAAAAATATGTGATAAACCATTATTATTTTTGTTTTATCCTTTCTTTAGAGTATTCTTCCTGCGAGCAACTATATAGTGAAACATCTTCTCTTAAAGATAAAGGTTTTTAATTTTCCCAGTAATTGATAGTTCGCCTTTAGGTTTTACAGGTTCATCATCTCCTCTGGCAGAATTCTCCTATGGTTTGTTCTCTTTTTCTCATTCTTTTTTCTTCGAAAGTTTTTTTTATATCTTTAAAATATGTATATATATATATTTTTTTAATTAACAATTTATCCATATAGTAAATCAACAAATTGCCTTTTTATAAGAACTAATTAACATATTTTTTTATACGACTTATTCAGCTATATTTTGATCTATGAAAAGGATATTAGATTTTTTAAATTATATACTGATTGGCTCCTGGATCATTCCCTAATACAAATCTTGGATAACATTTGATAATAATGGGTAATTATAAAATCATTACATTTCGTATGTGATTTTGCATCTAATAACTCATGATTTTAAGATTCACAGTAATATTTCTTTTTAAAAAATATAATAGCTAAAACCCTCAAAGCTACTGAATTTGTAAAAACATTTTAAACAAGTACATCATATTTTTAATTGTTTACAGTTAATTTATGAAAATTAAAATCTTAGATGATTTATTTTAAATATTTAAAATCAAATTAAAATAATAATTTATAAATACTTTTACAGCATGTGGCAAAGCCAACCATAAAAAAGACATGGAAGCCCTTACATCTTCAGAATATCGAGAATATCCATGGGTTGTTGGACTTTATAGAAGAGTGGAGAATAACGAATGGGAGCAGGCTTGTGGTGGTACTCTTATTAACCCCCATATAGTATTGACAGGTAAATATAGATTGCGTTTTAGGCTACACAATTTAGTAGATTTATTTTTAAAATAGAAATTTAAAATTATCATGGTAAAATAATGATTATCTTTAAAAGTGGTTAGAGATGATTTGTTTAGTTCTCTCACAAGTAATTAACAAAAAAGACGTTTTTAATATTATAATGTCCTTGAGCAAAATAAATTTAAGGCCTTGAAAAGTCCTTTAACACTCATTTATCTATACTCCATTATATACTTGGCTTAATCAGCTGATAGTAATTATGTCTTTAATCACCTGTAGCAAGTCACTTTTAAACACATCTAAACAGGTGATGTTTATTGATTGTTGCTATTCATCTTTCAAGGTTAGTTATACTTTACAAATGTCATGTTACAAGCAGAAGTTTTTTCCTTCTCTAGGTTTTTCACGACAATAGTCGGTAAGTTTATAGTTTAATATATTTATTGGGATTTAATTTCAGTATATTATATTCTTTTCACATACTTAAAACACATATACTGCATTGCAGAGGTGGTAAATGTTTGGATGTACAGGTATTATGACCCTAAATCTTGAAGTCCATTTTGGTATTTTGCTTACCCATGCGTTTCAAGCGGTAGGTACCTACATATTTTCATTAAAAAAACACTAAGCTGTAAATATTGTTTATAGGTCTGTTTTATAAAAATTATTTTGTGTAAACATACTTGTTCATATTAAAAACCATTTCAACATCCTAGAGTTAACTTATTTCATCTCTGTTTTGTACATACAGTACAATGTTTTGTATATTTGTATACAGTGATCAGATATATGCCAACCTCGTACGAAGGACGGGTACTCTGCTACTAGATTATATAGGTCTAATAATAAAGTAAAGTAATGTATGTAAACTATGGTAAGTAAACTTTGTAAGGTAATATATATAAATAACGTTTACATTAGTTTATGACTATCAAAACCTTAATTTATTTTGTAAATTTGTAAAAATTTACTGAGACAGAACGTTTTTGAGATCGCTCCGTGGCTGTTTTTATCAGCGTCTCACTTATATATATATATATATATATATATATATATATATATATATATACACACACACATATATATATATATTATTAACTATATATACAAGAAAACATATCACCATATTTAATATATATATATATATATATTGTAAAACTTAGATGAATTATTTTTCTTATTGAATATGTATGGTGACATAAAATAATTTTCATAAACAAGAATATACGAATATTACTTCATTTTATTGTTCATTGAAGCTTTTCGCTAATTTACATTATTAGCATTTTCAAAATATATGAATCACTGTCCAGTTATGTGACCAGAGTAAGACTGGTCTTACTCTGGTCACATAACTGGACAGTGATTCATATATTTTGAAAATGCTAATAATGTAAATTAGCGAAAAGCTTCAATGAACAATAAAATGAAGTAATATTCGTATATTCTTGTTTATGAAAATTATTTTATGTCACCATATATATATATATATATATATATATATAATAACAAAATATGTTTTCTAGTGTAATAATGAAAAAAATAAGAGAAATACAAATTCTTGTATTTTTATATCTCTTATGTATATATATATATATATATATATATCATATCTCTCATACACTCAAAGACAACATACTCAGGAAAATTAAACATAAACACCATCAAACGGCCACGCAAAAACAACAAATACATATCTCTCACCTATCACAGCAAAAACACACATACAAAATAGCCTCCACATTCAAAAAAACTCCATTACTAAATATCCTACAAAACAACAAACACTTTAAGACAGCACATACAACCCTTTCAAAAACAAACAGACAAATACAGACTATCAGGTATTTACAAAAATAACATGTAACGATTGTTTCAGCTATTACATCAGCCAAACCGGCAGTTCATTCTATACACGCTTCGAAGAACACATTACCCAAAGAAAACAAACAAACCGAATATACAGCTATGCAAAGCACCTAATAACACGCACACTGACATACATACTAATTTAAACGTTCTACACACAATAAAACAAAGTAAAAAAACTAACAACCTTAAAAAAATACGAGATATACAAACACTACGCAACAGATAAAGAAAACATATTAAAAGATCACACATATTTTGAAGTCCACAGCCTTTTCCATTACATGACACACAACCAAAATAACCAACCCCATCCCAGAGTGATAAATCCATCCCGTTACATGGTTTGTACCAAACCGATGCCGCCAGTAGAGGGTTAGCTTCGTAAAAGGAACAAATGTTCAGCAACTAAGCAATTATGTATTTACTTAGTTAATTATTTTTAAAATGAGTTTAATCAGTGAAATTAAGATGATTACATCAAGTAACTTCAATTATTTTGTGTAGGAAATTTCAAATTAAGTAATAAATACCTAGTATTTTATATAATAATATAATACCTAGCACATATTATAGCATATAGTAATATATAGTATATTTAATATAGTACCTAATATAATACCTATTATTTAATATAATAATATAGTACCTAGCACATAGTAATATATAGTATATTTAATATAGTACCTAATATAATACCAATTATTTAATATAATAATGTAGTACCTAGCACATAATATAGCATATAGTAATATATAGTGTATTTAATATCGTACATAATATAATACCTAGTATTTAATATAATAATATAGTACCATGCTAATAATATAACACATAGTAATATACAGTGAATTTAATATAGTACCTAATATTATACCTAGTATTTAATATAATAATATAGTAACATGCTCATAATATAGCACATAGTAATATATATAGTATTAAATATAGTAACTAATATAATAAATATTATTTAATATAATCATATAGTACCTAGCACATATTATAGCACATAGTAATATATAGTGTATTAAATATAGTACCTAATATTATACCTAGTATTTAATATAATAATATAGTACCTAGCACATAGTATAGCACATAGTAATATATAGTGTATTTAATATAGTACCTAATATAATACCTAGTATTTAATATAATAATATAGTACCTAGCACATATTATAGCACATAGTAATATATAGTGTATTAAATATAGTACCTAATATTATACCTAGTATTTAATATAATAATATAGTACCTAGCACATAGTATAGCACATAGTAATATATAGTGTATTTAATATAGTACCTAATATAATACCTAGTATTTAATATAATAATATAGTACCTAGCACATATTATAGCACATAGTAATATATAGTGTATTAAATATAGTACCTAATATTATACCTAGTATTTAATATAATAATATAGTACCTAGCACATAGTATAGCACATAGTAATATATAGTGTATTAAATATAGTACCTAATATAATACCTAGTATTTAATATAATAATATAGTACCTAGCACATATTATAGCACATAGTAATATATAGTGTATTTAATATAGTACATAATATAATACCTAGTATTTAATATAATAATATAGTACCTAGCACATAGTATAGCACATAGTAATATATAGTGTCTTAAATATAGTACCTAATATTATACCTAGTATTTAATATAATAATATAGTACCTAGCACATAGTATAGCACATAGTAATATATAGTGTATTTAATATAGTACCTAATATAATACCCAGTATTTAATATAATAATATAGTACCTAGCACATATTATAGCACATAGTAATATATAGTGTATTTAATATAGTACCTAATATAATACCTAGTATTTAATATAATAATATAGTACCTAGTGCATAGTATAGCACATAGTAATATATAGTGTATTTAATATAGTACCTAATATAATACCTAGTATTTAATATAATAATATAGTACCTAGCACATATTATAGCACATAGTAATATATAGTGTATTAAATATAGTACCTAATATTATACCTAGTATTTAATATAATAATATAGTACCTAGCACATAGTATAGCACATAGTAATATATAGTGTATTTAATATAGTACCTAATATAATACCTAGTATTTAATATAATAATATAGTACCTAGCACATATTATAGCACATAGTAATATATAGTGTATTAAATATAGTACCTAATATTATACCTAGTATTTAATATAATAATATAGTACCATGCTAATAATATAACACATAGTAATATACAGTGAATTTAATATAGTACCTAATATTATACCTAGTATTTAATATAATAATATAGTAACATGCTCATAATATAGCACATAGTAATATATATAGTATTAAATATAGTAACTAATATAATAAATATTATTTAATATAATAATATAGTACCTAGCACATATTATAGCACATAGTAATATATAGTGTATTAAATATAGTACCTAATATTATACCTAGTATTTAATATAATAATATAGTACCTAGCACATAGTATAGCACATAGTAATATATAGTGTATTTAATATAGTACCTAATATAATACCTAGCATTTAATATAATAATATAGTACCTAGCACATATTATAGCACATAGTAATATATAGTGTATTAAATATAGTACCTAATATTATACCTAGTATTTAATATAATAATATAGTACCTAGCACATAGTATAGCACATAGTAATATATAGTGTATTTAATATAGTACCTAATATAATACCTAGTATTTAATATAATAATATAGTACCTAGCACATATTATAGCACATAGTAATATATAGTGTATTTAATATAGTACCTAATATTATACCTAGTATTAATTATAATAATATAGTACCTAGCACATAGTATAGCACATAGTAATATATAGTGTATTTAATATAGTACCTAATATAATACCTAGTATTTAATATAATAATATAGTACCTAGCACATATTATAGCACATAGTAATATATAGTGTATTTAATATAGTACATAATATAATACCTAGTATTTAATATAATAATATAGTACCTAGCACATAGTATAGCACATAGTAATATATAGTGTCTTAAATATAGTATCTAATATTATACCTAGTATTTAATATAATAATATAGTACCTAGCACATAGTATAGCACATAGTAATATATAGTGTATTTAATATAGTACCTAATATAATACCCAGTATTTAATATAATAATATAGTACCTAGCACATATTATAGCACATAGTAATATATAGTGTATTTAATATAGTACCTAATATAATACCTAGTATTTAATATAATAATATAGTACCTAGTGCATAGTATAGCACATAGTAATATATAGTGTATTTAATATAGTACCTAATATAATACCTAGTATGTAATATAATAATATAGTACCTAGCACATATTATAGCACATAGTAATATATAGTGTATTAAATATAGTACCTAATATTATACCTAGTATTTAATATAATAATATAGTACCTAGCACATAGTATAGCACATAGTAATATATAGTGTATTTAATATAGTACCTAATATTATACCTAGTATTTAATATAATAATATAGTACCTAGCACATATTATAGCACATAGTATTATATAGTGTATTAAATATAGTACCTAATATTATACCTAGTATTTAATATAATAATATAGTACCTAGCATATAGTATAGCACATAGTAATATATAGTGTATTTAATATAGTACCTAATATAATACCTGGTATTTAATATAATAATATAGTACCTAGCACATATTATAGCACATAGTAATATATAGTGTATTAAATATAGTACCTAATATTATACCTAGTATTTAATATAATAATATAGTACCTAGCACATAGTATAGCACATAGTAATATATAGTGTATTTAATATAGTACCTAATATAATACCTAGTATTTAATATAATAATATAGTACCTAGCACATATTATAGCACATAGTAATATATAGTGTATTAAATATAGTACCTAATATTATACCTAGTACTTAATATAATAATATAGTACCTAGCACATAGTATAGCACATAATAATATATAGTGTATTTAATATAGTACCTAATATAATACCTAGTATTTAATATAATAATATAGTACCCAGCACATATTATAGCACATAGTAATATATAGTGTATTAAATATAGTACCTAATATTATACCTAGTATTTAATATAATAATATAGTACCTAGCACATAGTATAGCACATAGTAATATATAGTGTATTTAATATAGTACCTAATATAATACCTAGTATTTAATATAATAATATAGTACCTAGCACATATTATAGCACATAGTAATATATAGTGTATTAAATATAGTACCTAATATTATACCTAGTATTTAATATAATAATATAGTACCTAGCACATAGTATAGCACATAGTAATATATAGTGTATTTAATATAGTACCTAATATAATACCTAGTATTTAATATAATAATATAGTACCTAGCACATATTATAGCACATAGTAATATATAGTGTATTTAATATAGTACCTAATATAATACCTAGTATTTAATATAATAATATAGTACCTAGCACATAGTATAGCACATAGTAATATATAGTGTCTTAAATATAGTACCTAATATTATACCTAGTATTTAATATAATAATATAGTACCTAGCACATAGTATAGCACATAGTAATATATAGTGTATTTAATATAGTACCTAATATAATACCTAGTATTTAATATAATAATATAGTACCTAGCACATATTATAGCACATAGTATTATATAGTGTATTTAATATAGTACCTAATATAATACCTAGTATTTAATATAATAATATAGTACCTAGTACATAGTATAGCACATAGTAATATATAGTGTATTTAATATAGTACCTAATATAATACCTAGTATTTAATATAATAATATAGTACCTAGCACATATTATAGCACATAGTAATATATAGTGTATTAAATATAGTACCTAATATTATACCTAGTATTTAATATAATAATATAGTAACATGCTCATAATATAGCACATAGTAATATATATAGTATTAAATATAGTAACTAATATAATACCTATTATTTAATATAATAATAAAGTACCATGCTCATAATATAGCACATAGTAATATACAGTGAATTTAATATAGTACCTAATATTATACCTAGTATTTAATATAATAATATAGTACCATGCTCATATAATAGCACATAGTAATATATATAGTATTAAATATAGTAACTAATATAATACCTAATATTTAATATAATAATATAGTACCTAGCACATAATATAGCATATAGTAATATATAGTGTATTTAATATAGTACCTAATATAATACCTAGTATTTAATATAATAATATAGTACCTAGCACATAATATAGCACATAGTAATATATAGTGAATTTAATATAGTACCTAATATTATACCTAGTATTTAATATAATAATATAGTACAATGCTCATAATATAGCACATAGTAATATATATAGTAACTAATATAATACCTATTATTTAATATAATAATATAGTACCTAGCACATTATATAGCATATAGTAATATATAGTGTATTTAATATAGTACCTAATATTATACCTAGTATTTAATATAATAATATAGTACCTAGCACATAATATAGCACATAGTAATATATAGTGTATTAAATATAGTACCTAATATTATACCTAGTATTTATTATAATAATATAATACCTAGCACATAGTATAGCACATAGTAATATATAGTGTATTAAATATAGTACCTAATATTATACCTAGTATTTAATATAATAATATAGTACCTAGCACATAGTAATATATAGTGTATTTAATATAGTACCTAATATAATACCTAGTATTTAATATAATAATATAGTACCTAGCACATATTATAGCACATAGTAATATATAGTGTATTTAATATAGTACGTAATATAATACCTAGTATTTAATATAATAATATAGTACCTAGCACATAGTATAGCACATAGTAATATATAGTGTCTTAAATATAGTACCTAATATTATACCTAGTATTTAATATAATAATATAGTACCTAGCACATAGTATAGCACATAGTAATATATAGTGTATTTAATATAGTACCTAATATAATACCTAGTATTTAATATAATAATATAGTACCTAGCACATATTATAGCACATAGTAATATATAGTGTATTTAATATAGTACCTAATATAATACCTAGTATTTAATATAATAATATAGTACCTAGTACATAGTATAGCACATAGTAATATATAGTGTATTTAATATTGTACCTAATATAATAGCTAATATTTAATATAATAATATAGTACCTAGCACATATTATAGCACATAGTAATATATAGTGTATTAAATATAGTACCTAATATTATACCTAGTATTTAATATAATAATGTAGTACCTAGCACATAGTATAGCATATAGTAATATATAGTGTATTTAATATAGTACCTAATATAATACCTAGTATTTAATATAATAATATAGTACCTAGCACATATTATAGCACATAGTAATATATAGTGTATTAAATATAGTACCTAATATTATACCTAGTATTTAATATAATATAGTACCTAGCACATAGTATAGCACATAGTAATATATAGTGTATTTAATATAGTACCTAATATAATACCTGGTATTTAATATAATAATATAGTACCTAGCACATATTATAGCACATAGTAATATATAGTGTATTAAATATAGTACCTAATATTATACCTAGTATTTAATATAATAATATAGTACCTAGCACATAGTATAGCACATAGTAATATATAGTGTATTAAATATAGTACCTAATATAATACCTAGTATTTAATATAATAATATAGTACCTAGCACATATTATAGCACATAGTAATATATAGTGTATTAAATATAGTACCAAATATTATACCTAGTATTTAATATAATAATATAGAACCTAGCACATAGTATAGCACATAGTAATATATAGTGTATTTAATATAGTACCTAATATAATACCTAGTATTTAGTATAATAATATAGTACCTAGCACATATTATAGCACATAGTAATATATAGTGTATTTAATATAGTACCTAATATAATACCTAGTATTTAATATAATAATATAGTACCTAGCACATAGTATAGCACATAGTAATATATAGTGTATTTAATATAGTACCTAATATAATACCTAGTATTTAATATAATAATATAGTACCTAGCACATATTATAGCACATAGTAATATATAGTGTATTAAATATAGTACCTAATATTATACCTAGTATTTAATATAATAATATAGTACCTAGCACATAGTATAGCACATAGTAATATATAGTGTATTTAATATAGTACCTAATATAATACCTAGTATTTAATATAATAATATAGTATCTAGCACATAGTATAGCACATAGTAATATATAGTGTATTTAATATAGTACCTAATATAATACCTGGTATTTAATATAATAATATAGTACCTAGCACATAGTAATATATAGTGTATTTAATATAGTACCTAATATAATACCCAGTATTTAATATAATAATATAGTACCTAGCACATATTATAGCACATAGTAATATATAGTGTATTAAATATAGTACCTAATATAATACCTAGTATTTAATATAATAATATAGTACCTAGCACATAGTATAGCACATAGTAATATATAGTGTATTAAATATAGTACCTAATATTATACCTAGTATTTAATATAATAATATAGTACCTAGCACATAGTATAGCACATAGTAATATATAGTGTATTTAATATAGTACCTAATATAATACCTAGTATTTAATATAATAATATAGTACCTAGCACATATTATAGCACATAGTAATATATAGTGTATTTAATATAGTACCTAATATAATACCTAGTATTTAATATAATAATATAGTACCTAGCACATAGTATAGCACATAGTAATATATAGTGTCTTAAATATAGTACCTAATATTATACCTAGTATTTAATATAATAATATAGTACCTAGCACATAGTATAGCACATAGTAATATATAGTGTATTTAATATAGTACCTAATATAATACCTAGTATTTAATATAATAATATAGTACCTAGTACATATTATAGCACATAGTATTATATAGTGTATTTAATATAGTACCTAATATAAAACCTAGTATTTAATATAATAATATAGTACCTAGTACATAGTATAGCACATAGTAATATATAGTGTATTTAATATAGTACCTAATATAATACCTAGTATTTAATATAATAATATAGTACCTAGCACATATTATAGCACATAGTAATATATAGTGTATTAAATATAGTACCTAATATTATACCTAGTATTTAATATAATAATATAGTAACATGCTCATAATATAGCACATAGTAATATATATAGTATTAAATATAGTAACTAATATAATACCTATTATTTAATATAATAATATAGTACCATACTCATAATATAGCACATAGTAATATACAGTGAATTTAATATAGTACCTAATATTATACCTAGTATTTAATATAATAATATAGTACCATGCTCATAATATAGCACATAGTAATATATATAGTATTAAATATAGTAACTAATATAATACCTAATATTTAATATAATAATATAGTACCTAGCACATAATATAGCATATAGTAATATATAGTGTATTTAATACAGTACCTAATATAATACCTAGTATTTAATATAATAATATAGTACCTAGCACATAATATAGCACATAGTAATATATAGTGAATTTAATATAGTACCTAATATTATACCTAGTATTTAATATAATAATATAGTACAATGCTCATAATATAGCACATAGTAATATATATAGTAACTAATATAATACCTATTATTTAATATAATAATATAGTACCTAGCACATTATATAGCATATAGTAATATATAGTGTATTTAATCTAGTACCTAATATTATACCTAGTATTTAATATAATAATATAGTACCTAGCACATAATATAGCACATAGTAATATATAGTGTATTAAATATAGTACCTAATATTATACCTAGTATTTATTATAATAATATAATACCTAGCACATAGTATAGCACATAGTAATATATAGTGTATTAAATATAGTACCTAATATTATACCTAGTATTTAATATAATAATATAGTACCTAGCACATAGTATAGCACATAGTAATATATAGTGTATTAAATATAGTACCTAATATAATACCTAGTATTTAATATAATGATATAGTACATAGCACATATTATAGCACATAGTAATATATAGTGTATTTAATATAGTACCTAATATAATACCTAGTATTTAATATAATAATATAGTACCTAGCACATATTATAGCACATAGTAATATATAGTGTATTTAATATAGTACGTAATATAATACCTAGTATTTAATATAATAATATAGTACCTAGCACATAGTATAGCACATAGTAATATATAGTGTCTTAAATTTAATGCCTAATTTAATACCTAGTATTTAATATAATAATATAGTACCTAGCACATATTATAGCACATAGTAATATATAGTGTATTTAATATCGTACCTAATATAATACCTAGTATTTCATATAATAATATAGTACCTAGTACATAGTATAGCACATAGTAATATATAGTGTATTTAATATAGTACCTAATATAATACCTAGTATTTAATATAATAATATAGTACCTAGCACATATTATAGCACATAGTAATATATAGTGTATTAAATATAGTACCTAATATAATACCTAGTATTTAATATAATAATATAGTACCTAGCACATAGTATAGCACATAGTAATATATAGTGTATTTAATATAGTACCTAATATAATACCTAGTATTTAATATAATAATATAGTACCTAGCACATATTATAGCACATAGTAATATATAGTGTATTAAATATAGTACCTAATATTATACCTAGTATTTAATATAATAATATAGTACCTAGCACATAGTATAGCACATAGTAATATATAGTGTATTTAATATAGTACCTAATATAATACCTAGTATTTAATATAATAATATAGTATCTAGCACATAGTATAGCACATAGTAATATATAGTGTATTTAATATAGTACCTAATATAATACCTGGTATTTAATATAATAATATAGTACCTAGCACATAGTAATATATAGTGTATTTAATATAGTACCTAATATAATACCCAGTATTTAATATAATAATATAGTACCTAGCACATATTATAGCACATAGTAATATATAGTGTATTAAATATAGTACCTAATATAATACCTAGTATTTAATATAATAATATAGTACCTAGCACATAGTATAGCACATAGTAATATATAGTGTATTAAATATAGTACCTAATATTATACCTAGTATTTAATATAATAATATAGTACCTAGCACATAGTATAGCACATAGTAATATATAGTGTATTTAATATAGTACCTAATATAATACCTAGTATTTAATATAATAATATAGTACCTAGCACATATTATAGCACATAGTAATATATAGTGTATTTAATATAGTACCTAATATAATACCTAGTATTTAATATAATAATATAGTACCTAGCACATAGTATAGCACATAGTAATATATAGTGTCTTAAATATAGTACCTAATATTATACCTAGTATTTAATATAATAATATAGTACCTAGCACATAGTATAGCACATAGTAATATATAGTGTATTTAATATAGTACCTAATATAATACCTAGTATTTAATATAATAATATAGTACCTAGTACATATTATAGCACATAGTATTATATAGTGTATTTAATATAGTACCTAATATAAAACCTAGTATTTAATATAATAATATAGTACCTAGTACATAGTATAGCACATAGTAATATATAGTGTATTTAATATAGTACCTAATATAATACCTAGTATTTAATATAATAATATAGTACCTAGCACATATTATAGCACATAGTAATATATAGTGTATTAAATATAGTACCTAATATTATACCTAGTATTTAATATAATAATATAGTAACATGCTCATAATATAGCACATAGTAATATATATAGTATTAAATATAGTAACTAATATAATACCTATTATTTAATATAATAATATAGTACCATACTCATAATATAGCACATAGTAATATACAGTGAATTTAATATAGTACCTAATATTATACCTAGTATTTAATATAATAATATAGTACCATGCTCATAATATAGCACATAGTAATATATATAGTATTAAATATAGTAACTAATATAATACCTAATATTTAATATAATAATATAGTACCTAGCACATAATATAGCATATAGTAATATATAGTGTATTTAATACAGTACCTAATATAATACCTAGTATTTAATATAATAATATAGTACCTAGCACATAATATAGCACATAGTAATATATAGTGAATTTAATATAGTACCTAATATTATACCTAGTATTTAATATAATAATATAGTACAATGCTCATAATATAGCACATAGTAATATATATAGTAACTAATATAATACCTATTATTTAATATAATAATATAGTACCTAGCACATTATATAGCATATAGTAATATATAGTGTATTTAATATAGTACCTAATATTATACCTAGTATTTAATATAATAATATAGTACCTAGCACATAATATAGCACATAGTAATATATAGTGTATTAAATATAGTACCTAATATTATACCTAGTATTTATTATAATAATATAATACCTAGCACATAGTATAGCACATAGTAATATATAGTGTATTAAATATAGTACCTAATATTATACCTAGTATTTAATATAATAATATAGTACCTAGCACATAGTATAGCACATAGTAATATATAGTGTATTAAATATAGTACCTAATATAATACCTAGTATTTAATATAATGATATAGTACATAGCACATATTATAGCACATAGTAATATATAGTGTATTTAATATAGTACCTAATATAATACCTAGTATTTAATATAATAATATAGTACCTAGCACATATTATAGCACATAGTAATATATAGTGTATTTAATATAGTACGTAATATAATACCTAGTATTTAATATAATAATATAGTACCTAGCACATAGTATAGCACATAGTAATATATAGTGTCTTAAATTTAATGCCTAATTTAATACCTAGTATTTAATATAATAATATAGTACCTAGCACATATTATAGCACATAGTAATATATAGTGTATTTAATATCGTACCTAATATAATACCTAGTATTTCATATAATAATATAGTACCTAGTACATAGTATAGCACATAGTAATATATAGTGTATTTAATATAGTACCTAATATAATACCTAGTATTTAATATAATAATATAGTACCTAGCACATATTATAGCACATAGTAATATATAGTGTATTAAATATAGTACCTAGTATAATACCTAGTATTTAATATAATAATATAGTACCTAGCACATAGTATAGCACATAGTAATATATAGTGTATTTAATATAGTACCTAATATAATACCTAGTATTTAATATAATAATATAGTACCTAGCACATATTATAGCACATAGTAATATATAGTGTATTAAATATAGTACCTAATATTATACCTAGTATTTAATATAATAATATAGTACCTAGCACATAGTATAGCACATAGTAATATATAGTGTATTTAATATAGTACCTAATATAATACCTAGTATTTAATATAATAATATAGTATCTAGCACATAGTATAGCACATAGTAATATATAGTGTATTTAATATAGTACCTAATATAATACCTGGTATTTAATATAATAATATAGTACCTAGCACATAGTAATATATAGTGTATTTAATATAGTACCTAATATAATACCCAGTATTTAATATAATAATATAGTACCTAGCACATATTATAGCACATAGTAATATATAGTGTATTAAATATAGTACCTAATATAATACCTAGTATTTAATATAATAATATAGTACCTAGCACATAGTATAGCACATAGTAATATATAGTGTATTAAATATAGTACCTAATATTATACCTAGTATTTAATATAATAATATAGTACCTAGCACATAGTATAGCACATAGTAATATATAGTGTATTTAATATAGTACCTAATATAATACCTAGTATTTAATATAATAATATAGTACCTAGCACATATTATAGCACATAGTAATATATAGTGTATTTAATATAGTACCTAATATAATACCTAGTATTTAATATAATAATATAGTACCTAGCACATAGTATAGCACATAGTAATATATAGTGTCTTAAATATAGTACCTAATATTATACCTAGTATTTAATATAATAATATAGTACCTAGCACATAGTATAGCACATAGTAATATATAGTGTATTTAATATAGTACCTAATATAATACCTAGTATTTAATATAATAATATAGTACCTAGTACATATTATAGCACATAGTATTATATAGTGTATTTAATATAGTACCTAATATAAAACCTAGTATTTAATATAATAATATAGTACCTAGTACATAGTATAGCACATAGTAATATATAGTGTATTTAATATAGTACCTAATATAATACCTAGTATTTAATATAATAATATAGTACCTAGCACATATTATAGCACATAGTAATATATAGTGTATTAAATATAGTACCTAATATTATACCTAGTATTTAATATAATAATATAGTAACATGCTCATAATATAGCACATAGTAATATATATAGTATTAAATATAGTAACTAATATAATACCTATTATTTAATATAATAATATAGTACCATACTCATAATATAGCACATAGTAATATACAGTGAATTTAATATAGTACCTAATATTATACCTAGTATTTAATATAATAATATAGTACCATGCTCATAATATAGCACATAGTAATATATATAGTATTAAATATAGTAACTAATATAATACCTAATATTTAATATAATAATATAGTACCTAGCACATAATATAGCATATAGTAATATATAGTGTATTTAATACAGTACCTAATATAATACCTAGTATTTAATATAATAATATAGTACCTAGCACATAATATAGCACATAGTAATATATAGTGAATTTAATATAGTACCTAATATTATACCTAGTATTTAATATAATAATATAGTACAATGCTCATAATATAGCACATAGTAATATATATAGTAACTAATATAATACCTATTATTTAATATAATAATATAGTACCTAGCACATTATATAGCATATAGTAATATATAGTGTATTTAATATAGTACCTAATATTATACCTAGTATTTAATATAATAATATAGTACCTAGCACATAATATAGCACATAGTAATATATAGTGTATTAAATATAGTACCTAATATTATACCTAGTATTTATTATAATAATATAATACCTAGCACATAGTATAGCACATAGTAATATATAGTGTATTAAATATAGTACCTAATATTATACCTAGTATTTAATATAATAATATAGTACCTAGCACATAGTATAGCACATAGTAATATATAGTGTATTAAATATAGTACCTAATATAATACCTAGTATTTAATATAATGATATAGTACATAGCACATATTATAGCACATAGTAATATATAGTGTATTTAATATAGTACCTAATATAATACCTAGTATTTAATATAATAATATAGTACCTAGCACATATTATAGCACATAGTAATATATAGTGTATTTAATATAGTACGTAATATAATACCTAGTATTTAATATAATAATATAGTACCTAGCACATAGTATAGCACATAGTAATATATAGTGTCTTAAATTTAATGCCTAATTTAATACCTAGTATTTAATATAATAATATAGTACCTAGCACATATTATAGCACATAGTAATATATAGTGTATTTAATATCGTACCTAATATAATACCTAGTATTTCATATAATAATATAGTACCTAGTACATAGTATAGCACATAGTAATATATAGTGTATTTAATATAGTACCTAATATAATAGCTAGTATTTAATATAATAATATAGTAGCTAGCACATAATATAGCACATAGTAATATATAGTGTATTAAATATAGTACCTAATATTATACCTAGTATTTAATATAATAATATAGTACCTAGCACATAGTATAGCACATAGTAATATATAGTGTATTTAATATAGTACCTAATATAATACCGAGTATTTAATATAATAATATAGTACCTAGCACATATTATAGCACATAGTAATATATAGTGTATTAAATATAGTACCAAATATTATACCTAGTATTTAATATAATAATATAGTACCTAGCACATAGTATAGCACATAGTAATATATAGTGTATTTAATATAGTACCTAATATAATACCTAGTATTTAATATAATAATATAGTACCTAGCACATATTATAGCACATAGTAATATATAGTGTATTAAATATAGTACCTAATATAATACCTAGTATTTAATATAATAATATAGTACCTAGCACATAGTATAGCACATAGTAATATATAGTGTATTTAATATAGTACCTAATATAATACCTAGTATTTAATATAATAATATAGTACCTAGCACATATTATAGCACATAGTAATATATAGTGTATTAAATATAGTACCTAATATTATACCTAGTATTTAATATAATAATATAGTACCTAGCACATAGTATAGCACATAGTAATATATAGTGTATTTAATATAGTACCTAATATAATACCTAGTATTTAATATAATAATATAGTACCTAGCACATAATATAGCACATAGTAATATATAGTGAATTTAATATAGTACCTAATATTATACCTAGTATTTAATATAATAATATAGTACAATGCTCATAATATAGCACATAGTAATATATATAGTAACTAATATAATACCTATTATTTAATATAATAATATAGTACCTAGCACATTATATAGCATATAGTAATATATAGTGTATTTAATATAGTACCTAATATTATACCTAGTATTTAATATAATAATATAGTACCTAGCACATAATATAGCACATAGTAATATATAGTGTATTAAATATAGTACCTAATATTATACCTAGTATTTATTATAATAATATAATACCTAGCACATAGTATAGCACATAGTAATATATAGTGTATTAAATATAGTACCTAATATTATACCTAGTATTTAATATAATAATATAGTACCTAGCACATAGTATAGCACATAGTAATATATAGTGTATTTAATATAGTACCTAATATAATACCTAGTATGTAATATAATGATATAGTACATAGCACATATTATAGCACATAGTAATATATAGTGTATTTAATATAGTACCTAATATAATACCTAGTATTTAATATAATAATATAGTACCTAGCACATATTATAGCACATAGTAATATATAGTGTATTTAATATAGTACGTAATATAATACCTAGTATTTAATATAATAATATAGTACCTAGCACATAGTATAGCACATAGTAATATATAGTGTCTTAAATATAGTACCTAATAATATACCTAGTATTTAATATAATAATATAGTACCTAGCACATAGTATAGCACATAGTAATATATAGTGTATTTAATATAGTACCTAATATAATACCTAGTATTTAATATAATAATATAGTACCTAGCACATATTATAGCACATAGTAATATATAGTGTATTTAATATAGTACCTAATATAATACCTAGTATTTAATATAATAATATAGTACCTAGTACATAGTATAGCACATAGTAATATATAGTGTATTTAATATTGTACCTAATATAATAGCTATTATTTAATATAATAATATAGTACCTAGCACATATTATAGCACATAGTAATATATAGTGTATTAAATATAGTACCTAATATTATACCTAGTATTTAATATAATAATGTAGTACCTAGCACATAGTATAGCACATAGTAATATATAGTGTATTTAATATAGTACCTAATATAATACCTAGTATTTAATATAATAATATAGTACCTAGCACATATTATAGCACATAGTAATATATAGTGTATTAAATATAGTACCTAATATTATACCTAGTATTTAATATAATATAGTACCTAGCACATAGTATAGCACATAGTAATATATAGTGTATTTAATATAGTACCTAATATAATACCTGGTATTTAATATAATAATATAGTACCTAGCACATATTATAGCACATAGTAATATATAGTGTATTAAATATAGTACCTAATATTATACCTAGTATTTAATATAATAATATAGTACCTAGCACATAGTATAGCACATAGTAATATATAGTGTATTAAATATAGTACCTAATATAATACCTAGTATTTAATATAATAATATAGTACCTAGCACATATTATAGCACATAGTAATATATAGTGTATTAAATATAGTACCAAATATTATACCTAGTATTTAATATAATAATATAGTACCTAGCACATAGTATAGCACATAGTAATATATAGTGTATTTAATATAGTACCTAATATAATACCTAGTATTTAATATAATAATATAGTACCTAGCACATATTATAGCACATAGTAATATATAGTGTATTAAATATAGTACCTAATATAATACCTAGTATTTAATATAATAATATAGTACCTAGCACATAGTATAGCACATAGTAATATATAGTGTATTAAATATAGTACCTAATATTATACCTAGTATTTAATATAATAATATAGTACCTAGCACATAGTATAGCACATAGTAATATATAGTGTATTTAATATAGTACCTAATATTATACCTAGTATTTAATATAATAATATAGTAACATGCTCATAATATAGCACATAGTAATATATATAGTATTAAATATAGTAACTAATATAATACCTATTATTTAATATAATAATATAGTACCATGCTCATAATATAGCACATAGTAATATACAGTGAATTTAATGTAGTACCTAATATTATACCTAGTTTTTAATATAATAATATAGTACCATGCTCATAATATAGCACATAGTAATATATATAGTATTAAATATAGTAACTAATATAATACCTAATATTTAATATAATAATATAGTACCTAGCACATAATATAGCATATAGTAATATATAGTGTATTTAATACAGTACCTAATATAATACCTAATATTTAATATAATAATATAGTACCTAGCACATAATATAGCACATAGTAATATATAGTGAATTTAATATAGTACCTAATATTATACCTAGTATTTAATATAATAATATAGTACAATGCTCATAATATAGCACATAGTAATATATATAGTAACTAATATAATACCTATTATTTAATATAATAATATAGTACCTAGCACATTATATAGCATATAGTAATATATAGTGTATTTAATATAGTACCTAATATTATACCTAGTATTTAATATAATAATATAGTACCTAGCACATAATATAGCACATAGTAATATATAGTGTATTAAATATAGTACCTAATATTATACCTAGTATTTATTATAATAATATAATACCTAGCACATAGTATAGCACATAGTAATATATAGTGTATTAAATATAGTACCTAATATTATACCTAGTATTTAATATAATAATATAGTACCTAGCACATAGTATAGCACATAGTAATATATAGTGTATTTAATATAGTACCTAATATAATACCTAGTATTTAATATAATGATATAGTACATAGCACATATTATAGCACATAGTAATATATAGTGTATTTAATATAGTACCTAATATAATACCTAGTATTTAATATAATAATATAGTACCTAGCACATATTATAGCACATAGTAATATATAGTGTATTTAATATAGTACGTAATATAATACCTAGTATTTAATATAATAATATAGTACCTAGCACATAGTATAGCACATAGTAATATATAGTGTCTTAAATATAGTACCTAATATTATACCTAGTATTTAATATAATAATATAGTACCTAGCACATAGTATAGCACATAGTAATATATAGTGTATTTAATATAGTACCTAATTTAATACCTAGTATTTAATATAATAATATAGTACCTAGCACATATTATAGCACATAGTAATATATAGTGTATTTAATATAGTACCTAATATAATACCTAGTATTTCATATAATAATATAGTACCTAGTACATAGTATAGCACATAGTAATATATAGTGTATTTAATATAGTACCTAATATAATAGCTAGTATTTAATATAATAATATAGTAGCTAGCACATAATATAGCACATAGTAATATATAGTGTATTAAATATAGTACCTAATATTATACCTAGTATTTAATATAATAATATAGTACCTAGCACATAGTATAGCACATAGTAATATATAGTGTATTTAATATAGTACCTAATATAATACCGAGTATTTAATATAATAATATAGTACCTAGCACATATTATAGCACATAGTAATATATAGTGTATTAAATATAGTACCAAATATTATACCTAGTATTTAATATAATAATATAGTACCTAGCACATAGTATAGCACATAGTAATATATAGTGTATTTAATATAGTACCTAATATAATACCTAGTATTTAATATAATAATATAGTACCTAGCACATATTATAGCACATAGTAATATATAGTGTATTAAATATAGTACCTAATATAATACCTAGTATTTAATATAATAATATAGTACCTAGCACATAGTATAGCACATAGTAATATATAGTGTATTTAATATAGTACCTAATATAATACCTAGTATTTAATATAATAATATAGTACCTAGCACATATTATAGCACATAGTAATATATAGTGTATTAAATATAGTACCTAATATTATACCTAGTATTTAATATAATAATATAGTACCTAGCACATAGTATAGCACATAGTAATATATAGTGTATTTAATATAGTACCCAATATAATACCTAGTATTTAATATAATAATATAGTACCTAGCACATAGTATAGCACATAGTAATATATAGTGTATTTAATATAGTACCTAATATAATACCTGGTATTTAATATAATAATATAGTACCTAGCACATATTATAGCACATAGTAATATATAGTGTATTAAATATAGTACCTAATATTATACCTAGTATTTAATATAATAATATAGTACCTAGCACATAGTATAGCACATAGTAATATATAGTGTATTAATATAGTACCTGATATAATACCTGGTATTTAATATAATAATATAGTACCTAGCACATATTATAGCACATAGTAATATATAGTGTATTAAATATAGTACCTAATATTATACCTAGTATTTAATATAATAATATAGTACCTAGCACATAGTATAGCACATAGTAATATATAGTGTATTTAATATAGTGCCTAATATAATACCTAGTATTTAATATAATAATATAGTACCTAGCACATATTATAGCACATAGTAATATATAGTGTATTAAATATAGTACCTAATATTATACCTAGTATTTAATATAATAATATAGTACCTAGCACATAGTAATATATAGTGTATTTAATATAGTACCTAATATAATACCCAGTATTTAATATAATAATATAGTACCTAGCACATATTATAGCACATAGTAATATATAGTGTATTAAATATAGTACCTAATATAATACCTAGTATTTAATATAATAATATAGTACCTAGCACATAGTATAGCACATAGTAATATATAGTGTATTTAATATAGTACCTAATATAATACCTAGTATTTAATATAATAATATAGTACCTAGCACATAGTATAGCACATAGTAATATATAGTGTATTTAATATAGTACCTAATATAATACCCAGTATTTAATATAATAATATACTACCTAGCACATATTATAGCACATAGTAATATATAGTGTATTAAATATAGTACCTAATATAATACCTAGTATTTAATATAATAATATAGTACCTAGCACATAGTATAGCACATAGTAATATATAGTGTATTAAATATAGTACCTAATATTATACCTAGTATTTAATATAATAATATAGTACCTAGCACATAGTATAGCACATAGTAATATATAGTGTATTTAATATAGTACCTAATATAATACCTAGTATTTAATATAATAATATAGTACCTAGCACATATTATAGCACATAGTAATATATAGTGTATTAAATATAGTACCTAATATTATACCTAGTATTTAATATAATAATATAGTACCTAGCACATAGTATAGCACATAGTAATATATAGTGTATTTAATATAGTACCTAATATAATACCGAGTATTTAATATAATAATATAGTACCTAGCACATATTATAGCACATAGTAATATATAGTGTATTTAATATAGTACCTAATATAATACCTAGTATTTAATATAATAATATAGTACCTAGCACATATTATAGCACATAGTAATATATAGTGTATTAAATATAGTACCTAATATTATACCTAGTATTTAATATAATAATATAGTACCTAGCACATAGTATAGCACATAGTAATATATAGTGTATTTAATATAGTACCTAATATAATACCTAGTATTTAATATAATAATATAGTACCTAGCACATAATATAGCACATAGTAATATATAGTGAATTTAATATAGTACCTAATATTATACCTAGTATTTAATATAATAATATAGTACAATGCTCATAATATAGCACATAGTAATATATATAGTAAATAATATAATACCTATTATTTAATATAATAATATAGTACCTAGCACATTATATAGGATATAGTAATATATAGTGTATTTAATATAGTACCTAATATTATACCTAGTATTTAATATAATAATATAGTACCTAGCACATAATATAGCACATAGTAATATATAGTGTATTAAATATAGTACCTAATATTATACCTAGTATTTATTATAATAATATAATACCTAGCACATAGTATAGCACATAGTAATATATAGTGTATTAAATATAGTACCTAATATTATACCTAGTATTTAATATAATAATATAGTACCTAGCACATAGTATAGCACATAGTAATATATAGTGTATTTAATATAGTACCTAATATAATACCTAGTATTTAATATAATGATATAGTACATAGCACATATTATAGCACATAGTAATATATAGTGTATTTAATATAGTACCTAATATAATACCTAGTATTTAATATAATAATATAGTACCTAGCACATATTATAGCACATAGTAATATATAGTGTATTTAATATAGTACGTAATATAATACCTAGTATTTAATATAATAATATAGTACCTAGCACATAGTATAGCACATAGTAATATATAGTGTCTTAAATATAGTACCTAATAATATACCTAGTATTTAATATAATAATATAGTACCTAGCACATAGTATAGCACATAGTAATATATAGTGTATTTAATATAGTACCTAATATAATACCTAGTATTTAATATAATAATATAGTACCTAGCACATATTATAGCACATAGTAATATATAGTGTATTTAATATAGTACCTAATATAATACCTAGTATTTAATATAATAATATAGTACCTAGTACATAGTATAGCACATAGTAATATATAGTGTATTTAATATTGTACCTAATATAATAGCTATTATTTAATATAATAATATAGTACCTAGCACATATTATAGCACATAGTAATATATAGTGTATTAAATATAGTACCTAATATTATACCTAGTATTTAATATAATAATATAGTACCTAGCACATAGTATAGCACATAGTAATATATAGTGTATTAAATATAGTACCTAATATAATACCTAGTATTTAATATAATAATATAGTACCTAGCACATATTATAGCACATAGTAATATATAGTGTATTAAATATAGTACCAAATATTATACCTAGTATTTAATATAATAATATAGTACCTAGCACATAGTATAGCACATAGTAATATATAGTGTATTTAATATAGTACCTAATATAATACCTAGTATTTAATATAATAATATAGTACCTAGCACATATTATAGCACATAGTAATATATAGTGTATTAAATATAGTACCTAATATAATACCTAGTATTTAATATAATAATATAGTACCTAGCACATAGTATAGCACATAGTAATATATAGTGTATTAAATATAGTACCTAATATTATACCTAGTATTTAATATAATAATATAGTACCTAGCACATAGTATAGCACATAGTAATATATAGTGTATTTAATATAGTACCTAATATTATACCTAGTATTTAATATAATAATATAGTAACATGCTCATAATATAGCACATAGTAATATATATAGTATTAAATATAGTAACTAATATAATACCTATTATTTAATATAATAATATAGTACCATGCTCATAATATAGCACATAGTAATATACAGTGAATTTAATGTAGTACCTAATATTATACCTAGTTTTTAATATAATAATATAGTACCATGCTCATAATATAGCACATAGTAATATATATAGTATTAAATATAGTAACTAATATAATACCTAATATTTAATATAATAATATAGTACCTAGCACATAATATAGCATATAGTAATATATAGTGTATTTAATACAGTACCTAATATAATACCTAGTATTTAATATAATAATATAGTACCTAGCACATAATATAGCACATAGTAATATATAGTGAATTTAATATAGTACCTAATATTATACCTAGTATTTAATATAATAATATAGTACAATGCTCATAATATAGCACATAGTAATATATATAGTAACTAATATAATACCTATTATTTAATATAATAATATAGTACCTAGCACATTATATAGCATATAGTAATATATAGTGTATTTAATATAGTACCTAATATTATACCTAGTATTTAATATAATAATATAGTACCTAGCACATAATATAGCACATAGTAATATATAGTGTATTAAATATAGTACCTAATATTATACCTAGTATTTATTATAATAATATAATACCTAGCACATAGTATAGCACATAGTAATATATAGTGTATTAAATATAGTACCTAATATTATACCTAGTATTTAATATAATAATATAGTACCTAGCACATAGTATAGCACATAGTAATATATAGTGTATTTAATATAGTACCTAATATAATACCTAGTATTTAATATAATGATATAGTACATAGCACATATTATAGCACATAGTAATATATAGTGTATTTAATATAGTACCTAATATAATACCTAGTATTTAATATAATAATATAGTACCTAGCACATATTATAGCACATAGTAATATATAGTGTATTTAATATAGTACGTAATATAATACCTAGTATTTAATATAATAATATAGTACCTAGCACATAGTATAGCACATAGTAATATATAGTGTCTTAAATATAGTACCTAATATTATACCTAGTATTTAATATAATAATATAGTACCTAGCACATAGTATAGCACATAGTAATATATAGTGTATTTAATATAGTACCTAATTTAATACCTAGTATTTAATATAATAATATAGTACCTAGCACATATTATAGCACATAGTAATATATAGTGTATTTAATATAGTACCTAATATAATACCTAGTATTTCATATAATAATATAGTACCTAGTACATAGTATAGCACATAGTAATATATAGTGTATTTAATATAGTACCTAATATAATAGCTAGTATTTAATATAATAATATAGTAGCTAGCACATAATATAGCACATAGTAATATATAGTGTATTAAATATAGTACCTAATATTATACCTAGTATTTAATATAATAATATAGTACCTAGCACATAGTATAGCACATAGTAATATATAGTGTATTTAATATAGTACCTAATATAATACCGAGTATTTAATATAATAATATAGTACCTAGCACATATTATAGCACATAGTAATATATAGTGTATTAAATATAGTACCAAATATTATACCTAGTATTTAATATAATAATATAGTACCTAGCACATAGTATAGCACATAGTAATATATAGTGTATTTAATATAGTACCTAATATAATACCTAGTATTTAATATAATAATATAGTACCTAGCACATATTATAGCACATAGTAATATATAGTGTATTAAATATAGTACCTAATATAATACCTAGTATTTAATATAATAATATAGTACCTAGCACATAGTATAGCACATAGTAATATATAGTGTATTTAATATAGTACCTAATATAATACCTAGTATTTAATATAATAATATAGTACCTAGCACATATTATAGCACATAGTAATATATAGTGTATTTAATATAGTACCTAATATAATACCTGGTATTTAATATAATAATATAGTACCTAGCACATATTATAGCACATAGTAATATATAGTGTATTAAATATAGTACCTAATATTATACCTAGTATTTAATATAATAATATAGTACCTAGCACATAGTATAGCACATAGTAATATATAGTGTATTAATATAGTACCTGATATAATACCTGGTATTTAATATAATAATATAGTACCTAGCACATATTATAGCACATAGTAATATATAGTGTATTAAATATAGTACCTAATATTATACCTAGTATTTAATATAATAATATAGTACCTAGCACATAGTATAGCACATAGTAATATATAGTGTATTTAATATAGTGCCTAATATAATACCTAGTATTTAATATAATAATATAGTACCTAGCACATATTATAGCACATAGTAATATATAGTGTATTAAATATAGTACCTAATATTATACCTAGTATTTAATATAATAATATAGTACCTAGCACATAGTAATATATAGTGTATTTAATATAGTACCTAATATAATACCCAGTATTTAATATAATAATATAGTACCTAGCACATATTATAGCACATAGTAATATATAGTGTATTAAATATAGTACCTAATATAATACCTAGTATTTAATATAATAATATAGTACCTAGCACATAGTATAGCACATAGTAATATATAGTGTATTTAATATAGTACCTAATATAATACCTAGTATTTAATATAATAATATAGTACCTAGCACATAGTATAGCACATAGTAATATATAGTGTATTTAATATAGTACCTAATATAATACCCAGTATTTAATATAATAATATACTACCTAGCACATATTATAGCACATAGTAATATATAGTGTATTAAATATAGTACCTAATATAATACCTAGTATTTAATATAATAATATAGTACCTAGCACATAGTATAGCACATAGTAATATATAGTGTATTAAATATAGTACCTAATATTATACCTAGTATTTAATATAATAATATAGTACCTAGCACATAGTATAGCACATAGTAATATATAGTGTATTTAATATAGTACCTAATATAATACCTAGTATTTAATATAATAATATAGTACCTAGCACATATTATAGCACATAGTAATATATAGTGTATTAAATATAGTACCTAATATTATACCTAGTATTTAATATAATAATATAGTACCTAGCACATAGTATAGCACATAGTAATATATAGTGTATTTAATATAGTACCTAATATAATACCGAGTATTTAATATAATAATATAGTACCTAGCACATATTATAGCACATAGTAATATATAGTGTATTTAATATAGTACCTAATATAATACCTAGTATTTAATATAATAATATAGTACCTAGCACATATTATAGCACATAGTAATATATAGTGTATTAAATATAGTACCTAATATTATACCTAGTATTTAATATAATAATATAGTACCTAGCACATAGTATAGCACATAGTAATATATAGTGTATTTAATATAGTACCTAATATAATACCTAGTATTTAATATAATAATATAGTACCTAGCACATAATATAGCACATAGTAATATATAGTGAATTTAATATAGTACCTAATATTATACCTAGTATTTAATATAATAATATAGTACAATGCTCATAATATAGCACATAGTAATATATATAGTAACTAATATAATACCTATTATTTAATATAATAATATAGTACCTAGCACATTATATAGCATATAGTAATATATAGTGTATTTAATATAGTACCTAATATTATACCTAGTATTTAATATAATAATATAGTACCTAGCACATAATATAGCACATAGTAATATATAGTGTATTAAATATAGTACCTAATATTATACCTAGTATTTATTATAATAATATAATACCTAGCACATAGTATAGCACATAGTAATATATAGTGTATTAAATATAGTACCTAATATTATACCTAGTATTTAATATAATAATATAGTACCTAGCACATAGTATAGCACATAGTAATATATAGTGTATTTAATATAGTACCTAATATAATACCTAGTATTTAATATAATGATATAGTACATAGCACATATTATAGCACATAGTAATATATAGTGTATTTAATATAGTACCTAATATAATACCTAGTATTTAATATAATAATATAGTACCTAGCACATATTATAGCACATAGTAATATATAGTGTATTTAATATAGTACGTAATATAATACCTAGTATTTAATATAATAATATAGTACCTAGCACATAGTATAGCACATAGTAATATATAGTGTCTTAAATATAGTACCTAATAATATACCTAGTATTTAATATAATAATATAGTACCTAGCACATAGTATAGCACATAGTAATATATAGTGTATTTAATATAGTACCTAATATAATACCTAGTATTTAATATAATAATATAGTACCTAGCACATATTATAGCACATAGTAATATATAGTGTATTTAATATAGTACCTAATATAATACCTAGTATTTAATATAATAATATAGTAACTAGTACATAGTATAGCACATAGTAATATATAGTGTATTTAATATTGTACCTAATATAATAGCTATTATTTAATATAATAATATAGTACCTAGCACATATTATAGCACATAGTAATATATAGTGTATTAAATATAGTACCTAATATTATACCTAGTATTTAATATAATAATGTAGTACCTAGCACATAGTATAGCACATAGTAATATATAGTGTATTTAATATAGTACCTAATATAATACCTAGTATTTAATATAATAATATAGTACCTAGCACATATTATAGCACATAGTAATATATAGTGTATTAAATATAGTACCTAATATTATACCTAGTATTTAATATAATATAGTACCTAGCACATAGTATAGCACATAGTAATATATAGTGTATTTAATATAGTACCTAATATAATACCTGGTATTTAATATAATAATATAGTACCTAGCACATATTATAGCACATAGTAATATATAGTGTATTAAATATAGTACCTAATATTATACCTAGTATTTAATATAATGATATAGTACATAGCACATATTATAGCACATAGTAATATATAGTGTATTTAATATAGTACCTAATATAATACCTAGTATTTAATATAATAATATAGTACCTAGCACATATTATAGCACATAGTAATATATAGTGTATTTAATATAGTACGTAATATAATACCTAGTATTTAATATAATAATATAGTACCTAGCACATAGTATAGCACATAGTAATATATAGTGTCTTAAATATAGTACCTAATATTATACCTAGTATTTAATATAATAATATAGTACCTAGCACATAGTATAGCACATAGTAATATATAGTGTATTTAATATAGTACCTAATTTAATACCTAGTATTTAATATAATAATATAGTACCTAGCACATATTATAGCACATAGTAATATATAGTGTATTTAATATAGTACCTAATATAATACCTAGTATTTCATATAATAATATAGTACCTAGTACATAGTATAGCACATAGTAATATATAGTGTATTTAATATAGTACCTAATATAATAGCTAGTATTTAATATAATAATATAGTAGCTAGCACATAATATAGCACATAGTAATATATAGTGTATTAAATATAGTACCTAATATTATACCTAGTATTTAATATAATAATATAGTACCTAGCACATAGTATAGCACATAGTAATATATAGTGTATTTAATATAGTACCTAATATAATACCGAGTATTTAATATAATAATATAGTACCTAGCACATATTATAGCACATAGTAATATATAGTGTATTAAATATAGTACCAAATATTATACCTAGTATTTAATATAATAATATAGTACCTAGCACATAGTATAGCACATAGTAATATATAGTGTATTTAATATAGTACCTAATATAATACCTAGTATTTAATATAATAATATAGTACCTAGCACATATTATAGCACATAGTAATATATAGTGTATTAAATATAGTACCTAATATAATACCTAGTATTTAATATAATAATATAGTACCTAGCACATAGTATAGCACATAGTAATATATAGTGTATTTAATATAGTACCTAATATAATACCTAGTATTTAATATAATAATATAGTACCTAGCACATATTATAGCACATAGTAATATATAGTGTATTAAATATAGTACCTAATATTATACCTAGTATTTAATATAATAATATAGTACCTAGCACATAGTATAGCACATAGTAATATATAGTGTATTTAATATAGTACCCAATATAATACCTAGTATTTAATATAATAATATAGTACCTAGCACATAGTATAGCACATAGTAATATATAGTGTATTTAATATAGTACCTAATATAATACCTGGTATTTAATATAATAATATAGTACCTAGCACATATTATAGCACATAGTAATATATAGTGTATTAAATATAGTACCTAATATTATACCTAGTATTTAATATAATAATATAGTACCTAGCACATAGTATAGCACATAGTAATATATAGTGTATTAATATAGTACCTGATATAATACCTGGTATTTAATATAATAATATAGTACCTAGCACATATTATAGCACATAGTAATATATAGTGTATTAAATATAGTACCTAATATTATACCTAGTATTTAATATAATAATATAGTACCTAGCACATAGTATAGCACATAGTAATATATAGTGTATTTAATATAGTGCCTAATATAATACCTAGTATTTAATATAATAATATAGTACCTAGCACATATTATAGCACATAGTAATATATAGTGTATTAAATATAGTACCTAATATTATACCTAGTATTTAATATAATAATATAGTACCTAGCACATAGTAATATATAGTGTATTTAATATAGTACCTAATATAATACCCAGTATTTAATATAATAATATAGTACCTAGCACATATTATAGCACATAGTAATATATAGTGTATTAAATATAGTACCTAATATAATACCTAGTATTTAATATAATAATATAGTACCTAGCACATAGTATAGCACATAGTAATATATAGTGTATTTAATATAGTACCTAATATAATACCTAGTATTTAATATAATAATATAGTACCTAGCACATAGTATAGCACATAGTAATATATAGTGTATTTAATATAGTACCTAATATAATACCCAGTATTTAATATAATAATATACTACCTAGCACATATTATAGCACATAGTAATATATAGTGTATTAAATATAGTACCTAATATAATACCTAGTATTTAATATAATAATATAGTACCTAGCACATAGTATAGCACATAGTAATATATAGTGTATTAAATATAGTACCTAATATTATACCTAGTATTTAATATAATAATATAGTACCTAGCACATAGTATAGCACATAGTAATATATAGTGTATTTAATATAGTACCTAATATAATACCTAGTATTTAATATAATAATATAGTACCTAGCACATATTATAGCACATAGTAATATATAGTGTATTAAATATAGTACCTAATATTATACCTAGTATTTAATATAATAATATAGTACCTAGCACATAGTATAGCACATAGTAATATATAGTGTATTTAATATAGTACCTAATATAATACCGAGTATTTAATATAATAATATAGTACCTAGCACATATTATAGCACATAGTAATATATAGTGTATTTAATATAGTACCTAATATAATACCTAGTATTTAATATAATAATATAGTACCTAGCACATATTATAGCACATAGTAATATATAGTGTATTAAATATAGTACCTAATATTATACCTAGTATTTAATATAATAATATAGTACCTAGCACATAGTATAGCACATAGTAATATATAGTGTATTTAATATAGTACCTAATATAATACCTAGTATTTAATATAATAATATAGTACCTAGCACATAATATAGCACATAGTAATATATAGTGAATTTAATATAGTACCTAATATTATACCTAGTATTTAATATAATAATATAGTACAATGCTCATAATATAGCACATAGTAATATATATAGTAAATAATATAATACCTATTATTTAATATAATAATATAGTACCTAGCACATTATATAGGATATAGTAATATATAGTGTATTTAATATAGTACCTAATATTATACCTAGTATTTAATATAATAATATAGTACCTAGCACATAATATAGCACATAGTAATATATAGTGTATTAAATATAGTACCTAATATTATACCTAGTATTTATTATAATAATATAATACCTAGCACATAGTATAGCACATAGTAATATATAGTGTATTAAATATAGTACCTAATATTATACCTAGTATTTAATATAATAATATAGTACCTAGCACATAGTATAGCACATAGTAATATATAGTGTATTTAATATAGTACCTAATATAATACCTAGTATTTAATATAATGATATAGTACATAGCACATATTATAGCACATAGTAATATATAGTGTATTTAATATAGTACCTAATATAATACCTAGTATTTAATATAATAATATAGTACCTAGCACATATTATAGCACATAGTAATATATAGTGTATTTAATATAGTACGTAATATAATACCTAGTATTTAATATAATAATATAGTACCTAGCACATAGTATAGCACATAGTAATATATAGTGTCTTAAATATAGTACCTAATAATATACCTAGTATTTAATATAATAATATAGTACCTAGCACATAGTATAGCACATAGTAATATATAGTGTATTTAATATAGTACCTAATATAATACCTAGTATTTAATATAATAATATAGTACCTAGCACATATTATAGCACATAGTAATATATAGTGTATTTAATATAGTACCTAATATAATACCTAGTATTTAATATAATAATATAGTACCTAGTACATAGTATAGCACATAGTAATATATAGTGTATTTAATATTGTACCTAATATAATAGCTATTATTTAATATAATAATATAGTACCTAGCACATATTATAGCACATAGTAATATATAGTGTATTAAATATAGTACCTAATATTATACCTAGTATTTAATATAATAATATAGTACCTAGCACATAGTATAGCACATAGTAATATATAGTGTATTAAATATAGTACCTAATATAATACCTAGTATTTAATATAATAATATAGTACCTAGCACATATTATAGCACATAGTAATATATAGTGTATTAAATATAGTACCAAATATTATACCTAGTATTTAATATAATAATATAGTACCTAGCACATAGTATAGCACATAGTAATATATAGTGTATTTAATATAGTACCTAATATAATACCTAGTATTTAATATAATAATATAGTACCTAGCACATATTATAGCACATAGTAATATATAGTGTATTAAATATAGTACCTAATATAATACCTAGTATTTAATATAATAATATAGTACCTAGCACATAGTATAGCACATAGTAATATATAGTGTATTAAATATAGTACCTAATATTATACCTAGTATTTAATATAATAATATAGTACCTAGCACATAGTATAGCACATAGTAATATATAGTGTATTTAATATAGTACCTAATATTATACCTAGTATTTAATATAATAATATAGTAACATGCTCATAATATAGCACATAGTAATATATATAGTATTAAATATAGTAACTAATATAATACCTATTATTTAATATAATAATATAGTACCATGCTCATAATATAGCACATAGTAATATACAGTGAATTTAATGTAGTACCTAATATTATACCTAGTTTTTAATATAATAATATAGTACCATGCTCATAATATAGCACATAGTAATATATATAGTATTAAATATAGTAACTAATATAATACCTAATATTTAATATAATAATATAGTACCTAGCACATAATATAGCATATAGTAATATATAGTGTATTTAATACAGTACCTAATATAATACCTAGTATTTAATATAATAATATAGTACCTAGCACATAATATAGCACATAGTAATATATAGTGAATTTAATATAGTACCTAATATTATACCTAGTATTTAATATAATAATATAGTACAATGCTCATAATATAGCACATAGTAATATATATAGTAACTAATATAATACCTATTATTTAATATAATAATATAGTACCTAGCACATTATATAGCATATAGTAATATATAGTGTATTTAATATAGTACCTAATATTATACCTAGTATTTAATATAATAATATAGTACCTAGCACATAATATAGCACATAGTAATATATAGTGTATTAAATATAGTACCTAATATTATACCTAGTATTTATTATAATAATATAATACCTAGCACATAGTATAGCACATAGTAATATATAGTGTATTAAATATAGTACCTAATATTATACCTAGTATTTAATATAATAATATAGTACCTAGCACATAGTATAGCACATAGTAATATATAGTGTATTTAATATAGTACCTAATATAATACCTAGTATTTAATATAATGATATAGTACATAGCACATATTATAGCACATAGTAATATATAGTGTATTTAATATAGTACCTAATATAATACCTAGTATTTAATATAATAATATAGTACCTAGCACATATTATAGCACATAGTAATATATAGTGTATTTAATATAGTACGTAATATAATACCTAGTATTTAATATAATAATATAGTACCTAGCACATAGTATAGCACATAGTAATATATAGTGTCTTAAATATAGTACCTAATATTATACCTAGTATTTAATATAATAATATAGTACCTAGCACATAGTATAGCACATAGTAATATATAGTGTATTTAATATAGTACCTAATTTAATACCTAGTATTTAATATAATAATATAGTACCTAGCACATATTATAGCACATAGTAATATATAGTGTATTTAATATAGTACCTAATATAATACCTAGTATTTCATATAATAATATAGTACCTAGTACATAGTATAGCACATAGTAATATATAGTGTATTTAATATAGTACCTAATATAATAGCTAGTATTTAATATAATAATATAGTAGCTAGCACATAATATAGCACATAGTAATATATAGTGTATTAAATATAGTACCTAATATTATACCTAGTATTTAATATAATAATATAGTACCTAGCACATAGTATAGCACATAGTAATATATAGTGTATTTAATATAGTACCTAATATAATACCGAGTATTTAATATAATAATATAGTACCTAGCACATATTATAGCACATAGTAATATATAGTGTATTAAATATAGTACCAAATATTATACCTAGTATTTAATATAATAATATAGTACCTAGCACATAGTATAGCACATAGTAATATATAGTGTATTTAATATAGTACCTAATATAATACCTAGTATTTAATATAATAATATAGTACCTAGCACATATTATAGCACATAGTAATATATAGTGTATTAAATATAGTACCTAATATAATACCTAGTATTTAATATAATAATATAGTGCCTAGCACATAGTATAGCACATAGTAATATATAGTGTATTTAATATAGTACCTAATATAATACCTAGTATTTAATATAATAATATAGTACCTAGCACATATTATAGCACATAGTAATATATAGTGTATTTAATATAGTACCTAATATAATACCTGGTATTTAATATAATAATATAGTACCTAGCACATATTATAGCACATAGTAATATATAGTGTATTAAATATAGTACCTAATATTATACCTAGTATTTAATATAATAATATAGTACCTAGCACATAGTATAGCACATAGTAATATATAGTGTATTAATATAGTACCTGATATAATACCTGGTATTTAATATAATAATATAGTACCTAGCACATATTATAGCACATAGTAATATATAGTGTATTAAATATAGTACCTAATATTATACCTAGTATTTAATATAATAATATAGTACCTAGCACATAGTATAGCACATAGTAATATATAGTGTATTTAATATAGTGCCTAATATAATACCTAGTATTTAATATAATAATATAGTACCTAGCACATATTATAGCACATAGTAATATATAGTGTATTAAATATAGTACCTAATATTATACCTAGTATTTAATATAATAATATAGTACCTAGCACATAGTAATATATAGTGTATTTAATATAGTACCTAATATAATACCCAGTATTTAATATAATAATATAGTACCTAGCACATATTATAGCACATAGTAATATATAGTGTATTAAATATAGTACCTAATATAATACCTAGTATTTAATATAATAATATAGTACCTAGCACATAGTATAGCACATAGTAATATATAGTGTATTTAATATAGTACCTAATATAATACCTAGTATTTAATATAATAATATAGTACCTAGCACATAGTATAGCACATAGTAATATATAGTGTATTTAATATAGTACCTAATATAATACCCAGTATTTAATATAATAATATACTACCTAGCACATATTATAGCACATAGTAATATATAGTGTATTAAATATAGTACCTAATATAATACCTAGTATTTAATATAATAATATAGTACCTAGCACATAGTATAGCACATAGTAATATATAGTGTATTAAATATAGTACCTAATATTATACCTAGTATTTAATATAATAATATAGTACCTAGCACATAGTATAGCACATAGTAATATATAGTGTATTTAATATAGTACCTAATATAATACCTAGTATTTAATATAATAATATAGTACCTAGCACATATAATAGCACATAGTAATATATAGTGTATTAAATATAGTACCTAATATTATACCTAGTATTTAATATAATAATATAGTACCTAGCACATAGTATAGCACATAGTAATATATAGTGTATTTAATATAGTACCTAATATAATACCGAGTATTTAATATAATAATATAGTACCTAGCACATATTATAGCACATAGTAATATATAGTGTATTTAATATAGTACCTAATATAATACCTAGTATTTAATATAATAATATAGTACCTAGCACATATTATAGCACATAGTAATATATAGTGTATTAAATATAGTACCTAATATTATACCTAGTATTTAATATAATAATATAGTACCTAGCACATAGTATAGCACATAGTAATATATAGTGTATTTAATATAGTACCTAATATAATACCTAGTATTTAATATAATAATATAGTACCTAGCACATAATATAGCACATAGTAATATATAGTGAATTTAATATAGTACCTAATATTATACCTAGTATTTAATATAATAATATAGTACAATGCTCATAATATAGCACATAGTAATATATATAGTAACTAATATAATACCTATTATTTAATATAATAATATAGTACCTAGCACATTATATAGCATATAGTAATATATAGTGTATTTAATATAGTACCTAATATTATACCTAGTATTTAATATAATAATATAGTACCTAGCACATAATATAGCACATAGTAATATATAGTGTATTAAATATAGTACCTAATATTATACCTAGTATTTATTATAATAATATAATACCTAGCACATAGTATAGCACATAGTAATATATAGTGTATTAAATATAGTACCTAATATTATACCTAGTATTTAATATAATAATATAGTACCTAGCACATAGTATAGCACATAGTAATATATAGTGTATTTAATATAGTACCTAATATAATACCTAGTATTTAATATAATGATATAGTACATAGCACATATTATAGCACATAGTAATATATAGTGTATTTAATATAGTACCTAATATAATACCTAGTATTTAATATAATAATATAGTACCTAGCACATATTATAGCACATAGTAATATATAGTGTATTTAATATAGTACGTAATATAATACCTAGTATTTAATATAATAATATAGTACCTAGCACATAGTATAGCACATAGTAATATATAGTGTCTTAAATATAGTACCTAATAATATACCTAGTATTTAATATAATAATATAGTACCTAGCACATAGTATAGCACATAGTAATATATAGTGTATTTAATATAGTACCTAATATAATACCTAGTATTTAATATAATAATATAGTACCTAGCACATATTATAGCACATAGTAATATATAGTGTATTTAATATAGTACCTAATATAATACCTAGTATTTAATATAATAATATAGTAACTAGTACATAGTATAGCACATAGTAATATATAGTGTATTTAATATTGTACCTAATATAATAGCTATTATTTAATATAATAATATAGTACCTAGCACATATTATAGCACATAGTAATATATAGTGTATTAAATATAGTACCTAATATTATACCTAGTATTTAATATAATAATGTAGTACCTAGCACATAGTATAGCACATAGTAATATATAGTGTATTTAATATAGTACCTAATATAATACCTAGTATTTAATATAATAATATAGTACCTAGCACATATTATAGCACATAGTAATATATAGTGTATTAAATATAGTACCTAATATTATACCTAGTATTTAATATAATATAGTACCTAGCACATAGTATAGCACATAGTAATATATAGTGTATTTAATATAGTACCTAATATAATACCTGGTATTTAATATAATAATATAGTACCTAGCACATATTATAGCACATAGTAATATATAGTGTATTAAATATAGTACCTAATATTATACCTAGTATTTAATATAATAATATAGTACCTAGCACATAGTATAGCACATAGTAATATATAGTGTATTAAATATAGTACCTAATATAATACCTAGTATTTAATATAATAATATAGTACCTAGCACATATTATAGCACATAGTAATATATAGTGTATTAAATATAGTACCAAATATTATACCTAGTATTTAATATAATAATATAGTACCTAGCACATAGTATAGCACATAGTAATATATAGTGTATTTAATATAGTACCTAATATAATACCTAGTATTTAATATAATAATATAGTACCTAGCACATATTATAGCACATAGTAATATATAGTGTATTAAATATAGTACCTAATATAATACCTAGTATTTAATATAATAATATAGTACCTAGCACATAGTATAGCACATAGTAATATATAGTGTATTAAATATAGTGCCTAATATTATACCTAGTATTTAATATAATAATATAGTACCTAGCACATAGTATAGCACATAGTAATATATAGTGTATTTAATATAGTACCTAATATTATACCTAGTATTTAATATAATAATATAGTAACATGCTCATAATATAGCACATAGTAATATATATAGTATTAAATATAGTAACTAATATAATACCTATTATTTAATATAATAATATAGTACCATGCTCATAATATAGCACATAGTAATATACAGTGAATTTAATGTAGTACCTAATATTATACCTAGTTTTTAATATAATAATATAGTACCATGCTCATAATATAGCACATAGTAATATATATAGTATTAAATATAGTAACTAATATAATACCTAATATTTAATATAATAATATAGTACCTAGCACATAATATAGCATATAGTAATATATAGTGTATTTAATACAGTACCTAATATAATACCTAGTATTTAATATAATAATATAGTACCTAGCACATAATATAGCACATAGTAATATATAGTGAATTTAATATAGTACCTAATATTATACCTAGTATTTAATATAATAATATAGTACAATGCTCATAATATAGCACATAGTAATATATATAGTAACTAATATAATACCTATTATTTAATATAATAATATAGTACCTAGCACATTATATAGCATATAGTAATATATAGTGTATTTAATATAGTACCTAATATTATACCTAGTATTTAATATAATAATATAGTACCTAGCACATAATATAGCACATAGTAATATATAGTGTATTAAATATAGTACCTAATATTATACCTAGTATTTATTATAATAATATAATACCTAGCACATAGTATAGCACATAGTAATATATAGTGTATTAAATATAGTACCTAATATTATACCTAGTATTTAATATAATAATATAGTACCTAGCACATAGTATAGCACATAGTAATATATAGTGTATTTAATATAGTACTTAATATAATACCTAGTATTTAATATAATGATATAGTACATAGCACATATTATAGCACATAGTAATATATAGTGTATTTAATATAGTACCTAATATAATACCTAGTATTTAATATAATAATATAGTACCTAGCACATATTATAGCACATAGTAATATATAGTGTATTTAATATAGTACGTAATATAATACCTAGTATTTAATATAATAATATAGTACCTAGCACATAGTATAGCACATAGTAATATATAGTGTCTTAAATATAGTACCTAATATTATACCTAGTATTTAATATAATAATATAGTACCTAGCACATAGTATAGCACATAGTAATATATAGTGTATTTAATATAGTACCTAATTTAATACCTAGTATTTAATATAATAATATAGTACCTAGCACATATTATAGCACATAGTAATATATAGTGTATTTAATATAGTACCTAATATAATACCTAGTATTTCATATAATAATATAGTACCTAGTACATAGTATAGCACATAGTAATATATAGTGTATTTAATATAGTACCTAATATAATAGCTAGTATTTAATATAATAATATAGTAGCTAGCACATAATATAGCACATAGTAATATATAGTGTATTAAATATAGTACCTAATATTATACCTAGTATTTAATATAATAATATAGTACCTAGCACATAGTATAGCACATAGTAATATATAGTGTATTTAATATAGTACCTAATATAATACCGAGTATTAAATATAATAATATAGTACCTAGCACATATTATAGCACATAGTAATATATAGTGTATTAAATATAGTACCAAATATTATACCTAGTATTTAATATAATAATATAGTACCTAGCACATAGTATAGCACATAGTAATATATAGTGTATTTAATATAGTACCTAATATAATACCTAGTATTTAATATAATAATATAGTACCTAGCACATATTATAGCACATAGTAATATATAGTGTATTAAATATAGTACCTAATATAATACCTAGTATTTAATATAATAATATAGTACCTAGCACATAGTATAGCACATAGTATAGCACATAGTAATATATAGTGTATTTAATATAGTACCTAATATAATACCTAGTATTTAATATAATAATATAGTACCTAGCACATATTATAGCACATAGTAATATATAGTGTATTAAATATAGTACCTAATATTATACCTAGTATTTAATATAATAATATAGTACCTAGCACATAGTATAGCACATAGTAATATATAGTGTATTAAATATAGTACCTAATATTATACCTAGTATTTAATATAATAATATAGTACCTAGCACATAGTATAGCACATAGTAATATATAGTGTATTTAATATAGTACCTAATATAATACCTAGTATTTAATATAATGATATAGTACATAGCACATATTATAGCACATAGTAATATATAGTGTATTTAATATAGTACCTAATATAATACCTAGTATTTAATATAATAATATAGTACCTAGCACATATTATAGCACATAGTAATATATAGTGTATTTAATATAGTACGTAATATAATACCTAGTATTTAATATAATAATATAGTACCTAGCACATAGTATAGCACATAGTAATATATAGTGTCTTAAATATAGTACCTAATAATATACCTAGTATTTAATATAATAATATAGTACCTAGCACATAGTATAGCACATAGTAATATATAGTGTATTTAATATAGTACCTAATATAATACCTAGTATTTAATATAATAATATAGTACCTAGCACATATTATAGCACATAGTAATATATAGTGTATTTAATATAGTACCTAATATAATACCTAGTATTTAATATAATAATATAGTAACTAGTACATAGTATAGCACATAGTAATATATAGTGTATTTAATATTGTACCTAATATAATAGCTATTATTTAATATAATAATATAGTACCTAGCACATATTATAGCACATAGTAATATATAGTGTATTAAATATAGTACCTAATATTATACCTAGTATTTAATATAATAATGTAGTACCTAGCACATAGTATAGCACATAGTAATATATAGTGTATTTAATATAGTACCTAATATAATACCTAGTATTTAATATAATAATATAGTACCTAGCACATATTATAGCACATAGTAATATATAGTGTATTAAATATAGTACCTAATATTATACCTAGTATTTAATATAATATAGTACCTAGCACATAGTATAGCACATAGTAATATATAGTGTATTTAATATAGTACCTAATATAATACCTGGTATTTAATATAATAATATAGTACCTAGCACATATTATAGCACATAGTAATATATAGTGTATTAAATATAGTACCTAATATTATACCTAGTATTTAATATAATAATATAGTACCTAGCACATAGTATAGCACATAGTAATATATAGTGTATTAAATATAGTACCTAATATAATACCTAGTATTTAATATAATAATATAGTACCTAGCACATATTATAGCACATAGTAATATATAGTGTATTAAATATAGTACCAAATATTATACCTAGTATTTAATATAATAATATAGTACCTAGCACATAGTATAGCACATAGTTATATATAGTGTATTTAATATAGTACCTAATATAATACCTAGTAAATAATATAATAATATAGTACCTAGCACATATTATAGCACATAGTAATATATAGTGTATTAAATATAGTACCTAATATAATACCTAGTATTTAATATAATAATATAGTACCTAGCACATAGTATAGCACATAGTAATATATAGTGTATTAAATATAGTACCTAATATTATACCTAGTATTTAATATAATAATATAGTACCTAGCACATAGTATAGCACATAGTAATATATAGTGTATTTAATATAGTACCTAATATTATACCTAGTATTTAATATAATAATATAGTAACATGCTCATAATATAGCACATAGTAATATATATAGTATTAAATATAGTAACTAATATAATACCTATTATTTAATATAATAATATAGTACCATGCTCATAATATAGCACATAGTAATATACAGTGAATTTAATGTAGTACCTAATATTATACCTAGTTTTTAATATAATAATATAGTACCTAGCACATAGTATAGCACATAGTAATATATAGTGTATTAAATATAGTACCTAATATAATACCTAGTATTTAATATAATAATATAGTACCTAGCACATATTATAGCACATAGTAATATATAGTGTATTAAATATAGTACCAAATATTATACCTAGTATTTAATATAATAATATAGTACCTAGCACATAGTATAGCACATAGTAATATATAGTGTATTTAATATAGTACCTAATATAATACCTAGTATTTAATATAATAATATAGTACCTAGCACATATTATAGCACATAGTAATATATAGTGTATTAAATATAGTACCTAATATAATACCTAGTATTTAATATAATAATATAGTACCTAGCACATAGTATAGCACATAGTAATATATAGTGTATTAAATATAGTACCTAATATTATACCTAGTATTTAATATAATAATATAGTACCTAGCACATAGTATAGCACATAGTAATATATAGTGTATTTAATATAGTACCTAATATTATACCTAGTATTTAATATAATAATATAGTAACATGCTCATAATATAGCACATAGTAATATATATAGTATTAAATATAGTAACTAATATAATACCTATTATTTAATATAATAATATAGTACCATGCTCATAATATAGCACATAGTAATATACAGTGAATTTAATGTAGTACCTAATATTATACCTAGTTTTTAATATAATAATATAGTACCATGCTCATAATATAGCACATAGTAATATATATAGTATTAAATATAGTAACTAATATAATACCTAATATTTAATATAATAATATAGTACCTAGCACATAATATAGCATATAGTAATATATAGTGTATTTAATACAGTACCTAATATAATACCTAGTATTTAATATAATAATATAGTACCTAGCACATAATATAGCACATAGTAATATATAGTGAATTTAATATAGTACCTAATATTATACCTAGTATTTAATATAATAATATAGTACAATGCTCATAATATAGCACATAGTAATATATATAGTAACTAATATAATACCTATTATTTAATATAATAATATAGTACCTAGCACATTATATAGCATATAGTAATATATAGTGTATTTAATATAGTACCTAATATTATACCTAGTATTTAATATAATAATATAGTACCTAGCACATAATATAGCACATAGTAATATATAGTGTATTAAATATAGTACCTAATATTATACCTAGTATTTATTATAATAATATAATACCTAGCACATAGTATAGCACATAGTAATATATAGTGTATTAAATATAGTACCTAATATTATACCTAGTATTTAATATAATAATATAGTACCTAGCACATAGTATAGCACATAGTAATATATAGTGTATTTAATATAGTACCTAATATAATACCTAGTATTTAATATAATGATATAGTACATAGCACATATTATAGCACATAGTAATATATAGTGTATTTAATATAGTACCTAATATAATACCTAGTATTTAATATAATAATATAGTACCTAGCACATATTATAGCACATAGTAATATATAGTGTATTTAATATAGTACGTAATATAATACCTAGTATTTAATATAATAATATAGTACCTAGCACATAGTATAGCACATAGTAATATATAGTGTCTTAAATATAGTACCTAATATTATACCTAGTATTTAATATAATAATATAGTACCTAGCACATAGTATAGCACATAGTAATATATAGTGTATTTAATATAGTACCTAATTTAATACCTAGTATTTAATATAATAATATAGTACCTAGCACATATTATAGCACATAGTAATATATAGTGTATTTAATATAGTACCTAATATAATACCTAGTATTTCATATAATAATATAGTACCTAGTACATAGTATAGCACATAGTAATATATAGTGTATTTAATATAGTACCTAATATAATAGCTAGTATTTAATATAATAATATAGTAGCTAGCACATAATATAGCACATAGTAATATATAGTGTATTAAATATAGTACCTAATATTATACCTAGTATTTAATATAATAATATAGTACCTAGCACATAGTATAGCACATAGTAATATATAGTGTATTTAATATAGTACCTAATATAATACCGAGTATTAAATATAATAATATAGTACCTAGCACATATTATAGCACATAGTAATATATAGTGTATTAAATATAGTACCAAATATTATACCTAGTATTTAATATAATAATATAGTACCTAGCACATAGTATAGCACATAGTAATATATAGTGTATTTAATATAGTACCTAATATAATACCTAGTATTTAATATAATAATATAGTACCTAGCACATATTATAGCACATAGTAATATATAGTGTATTAAATATAGTACCTAATATAATACCTAGTATTTAATATAATAATATAGTACCTAGCACATAGTATAGCACATAGTATAGCACATAGTAATATATAGTGTATTTAATATAGTACCTAATATAATACCTAGTATTTAATATAATAATATAGTACCTAGCACATATTATAGCACATAGTAATATATAGTGTATTAAATATAGTACCTAATATTATACCTAGTATTTAATATAATAATATAGTACCTAGCACATAGTATAGCACATAGTAATATATAGTGTATTTAATATAGTACCCAATATAATACCTAGTATTTAATATAATAATATAGTACCTAGCACATAGTATAGCACATAGTAATATATAGTGTATTTAATATAGTACCTAATATAATACCTGGTATTTAATATAATAATATAGTACCTAGCACATATTATAGCACATAGTAATATATAGTGTATTAAATATAGTACCTAATATTATACCTAGTATTTAATATAATAATATAGTACCTAGCACATAGTATAGCACATAGTAATATATAGTGTATTAATATAGTACCTGATATAATACCTGGTATTTAATATAATAATATAGTACCTAGCACATATTATAGCACATAGTAATATATAGTGTATTAAATATAGTACCTAATATTATACCTAGTATTTAATATAATAATATAGTACCTAGCACATAGTATAGCACATAGTAATATATAGTGTATTTAATATAGTGCCTAATATAATACCTAGTATTTAATATAATAATATAGTACCTAGCACATATTATAGCACATAGTAATATATAGTGTATTAAATATAGTACCTAATATTATACCTAGTATTTAATATAATAATATAGTACCTAGCACATAGTAATATATAGTGTATTTAATATAGTACCTAATATAATACCCAGTATTTAATATAATAATATAGTACCTAGCACATATTATAGCACATAGTAATATATAGTGTATTAAATATAGTACCTAATATAATACCTAGTATTTAATATAATAATATAGTACCTAGCACATAGTATAGCACATAGTAATATATAGTGTATTTAATATAGTACCTAATATAATACCTAGTATTTAATATAATAATATAGTACCTAGCACATAGTATAGCACATAGTAATATATAGTGTATTTAATATAGTACCTAATATAATACCCAGTATTTAATATAATAATATAGTACCTAGCACATATTATAGCACATAGTAATATATAGTGTATTAAATATAGTACCTAATATAATACCTAGTATTTAATATAATAATATAGTACCTAGCACATAGTATAGCACATAGTAATATATAGTGTATTAAATATAGTACCTAATATTATACCTAGTATTTAATATAATAATATAGTACCTAGCACATAGTATAGCACATAGTAATATATAGTGTATTTAATATAGTACCTAATATAATACCTAGTATTTAATATAATAATATAGTACCTAGCACATATTATAGCACATAGTAATATATAGTGTATTTAATATAGTACCTAATATAATACCTAGTATTTAATATAATAATATAGTACCTAGCACATAGTATAGCACATAGTAATATATAGTGTCTTAAATATAGTACCTAATATTATACCTAGTATTTAATATAATAATATAGTACCTAGCACATAGTATAGCACATAGTAATATATAGTGTATTTAATATAGTACCAAATATAATACCTAGTATTTAATATAATAATATAGTACCTAGTACATATTATAGCACATAGTATTATATAGTGTATTTAATATAGTACCTAATATAATACCTAGTATTTAATATAATAATATAGTACCTAGTACATAGTATAGCACATAGTAATATATAGTGTATTTAATATAGTACCTAATATAATACCTAGTATTTAATATAATAATATAGTACCTAGCACATATTATAGCACATAGTAATATATAGTGTATTAAATATAGTACCTAATATTATACCTAGTATTTAATATAATAATATAGTAACATGCTCATAATATAGCACATAGTAATATATATAGTATTAAATATAGTAACTAATATAATACCTAATATTTAATATAATAATATAGTACCTAGCACATAATATAGCATATAGTAATATATAGTGTATTTAATACAGTACCTAATATAATACCTAGTATTTAATATAATAATATAGTACCTAGCACATAATATAGCACATAGTAATATATAGTGAATTTAATATAGTACCTAATATTATACCTAGTATTTAATATAATAATATAGTACAATGCTCATAATATAGCACATAGTAATATATATAGTAACTAATATAATACCTATTATTTAATATAATAATATAGTACCTAGCACATTATATAGCATATAGTAATATATAGTGTATTTAATATAGTACCTAATATTATACCTAGTATTTAATATAATAATATAGTACCTAGCACATAATATAGCACATAGTAATATATAGTGTATTAAATATAGTACCTAATATTATACCTAGTATTTATTATAATAATATAATACCTAGCACATAGTATAGCACATAGTAATATATAGTGTATTAAATATAGTACCTAATATTATACCTAGTATTTAATATAATAATATAGTACCTAGCACATAGTATAGCACATAGTAATATATAGTGTATTTAATATAGTACCTAATATAATACCTAGTATTTAATATAATGATATAGTACATAGCACATATTATAGCACATAGTAATATATAGTGTATTTAATATAGTACCTAATATAATACCTAGTATTTAATATAATAATATAGTACCTAGCACATATTATAGCACATAGTAATATATAGTGTATTTAATATAGTACGTAATATAATACCTAGTATTTAATATAATAATATAGTACCTAGCACATAGTATAGCACATAGTAATATATAGTATCTTAAATATAGTAAATAATATTATACCTAGTATTTAATATAATAATATAGTACCTAGCACATAGTATAGCACATAGTAATATATAGTGTATTTAATATAGTACCTAATTTAATACCTAGTATTTAATATAATAATATAGTACCTAGCACATATTATAGCACATAGTAATATATAGTGTATTTAATATAGTACCTAATATAATACCTAGTATTTCATATAATAATATAGTACCTAGTACATAGTATAGCACATAGTAATATATAGTGTATTTAATATAGTACCTAATATAATAGCTAGTATTTAATATAATAATATAGTAGCTAGCACATAATATAGCACATAGTAATATATAGTGTATTAAATATAGTACCTAATATTATACCTAGTATTTAATATAATAATATAGTACCTAGCACATAGTATAGCACATAGTAATATATAGTGTATTTAATATAGTACCTAATATAATACCGAGTATTTAATATAATAATATAGTACCTAGCACATATTATAGCACATAGTAATATATAGTGTATTAAATATAGTACCAAATATTATACCTAGTATTTAATATAATAATATAGTACCTAGCACATAGTATAGCACATAGTAATATATAGTGTATTTAATATAGTACCTAATATAATACCTAGTATTTAATATAATAATATAGTACCTAGCACATATTATAGCACATAGTAATATATAGTGTATTAAATATAGTACCTAATATAATACCTAGTATTTAATATAATAATATAGTACCTAGCACATAGTATAGCACATAGTAATATATAGTGTATTTAATATAGTACCTAATATAATACCTAGTATTTAATATAATAATATAGTACCTAGCACATATTATAGCACATAGTAATATATAGTGTATTAAATATAGTACCTAATATTATACCTAGTATTTAATATAATAATATAGTACCTAGCACATAGTATAGCACATAGTAATATATAGTGTATTTAATATAGTACCCAATATAATACCTAGTATTTAATATAATAATATAGTACCTAGCACATAGTATAGCACATAGTAATATATAGTGTATTTAATATAGTACCTAATATAATACCTGGTATTTAATATAATAATATAGTACCTAGCACATATTATAGCACATAGTAATATATAGTGTATTAAATATAGTACCTAATATTATACCTAGTATTTAATATAATAATATAGTACCTAGCACATAGTATAGCACATAGTAATATATAGTGTATTAATATAGTACCTGATATAATACCTGGTATTTAATATAATAATATAGTACCTAGCACATATTATAGCACATAGTAATATATAGTGTATTAAATATAGTACCTAATATTATACCTAGTATTTAATATAATAATATAGTACCTAGCACATAGTATAGCACATAGTAATATATAGTGTATTTAATATAGTGCCTATTATAATACCTAGTATTTAATATAATAATATAGTACCTAGCACATATTATAGCACATAGTAATATATAGTGTATTAAATATAGTACCTAATATTATACCTAGTATTTAATATAATAATATAGTACCTAGCACATAGTAATATATAGTGTATTTAATATAGTACCTAATATAATACCTAGTATTTAATATAATAATATAGTACCTAGCACATAGTATAGCACATAGTAATATATAGTGTATTTAATATAGTACCTAATATAATACCGAGTATTTAATATAATAATATAGTACCTAGCACATATTATAGCACATAGTAATATATAGTGTATTAAATATAGTACCAAATATTATACCTAGTATTTAATATAATAATATAGTACCTAGCACATAGTATAGCACATAGTAATATATAGTGTATTTAATATAGTACCTAATATAATACCTAGTATTTAATATAATAATATAGTACCTAGCACATATTATAGCACATAGTAATATATAGTGTATTAAATATAGTACCTAATATAATACCTAGTATTTAATATAATAATATAGTACCTAGCACATAGTATAGCACATAGTAATATATAGTGTATTTAATATAGTACCTAATATAATACCTAGTATTTAATATAATAATATAGTACCTAGCACATATTATAGCACATAGTAATATATAGTGTATTAAATATAGTACCTAATATTATACCTAGTATTTAATATAATAATATAGTACCTAGCACATAGTATAGCACATAGTAATATATAGTGTATTTAATATAGTACCCAATATAATACCTAGTATTTAATATAATAATATAGTACCTAGCACATAGTATAGCACATAGTAATATATAGTGTATTTAATATAGTACCTAATATAATACCTGGTATTTAATATAATAATATAGTACCTAGCACATATTATAGCACATAGTAATATATAGTGTATTAAATATAGTACCTAATATTATACCTAGTATTTAATATAATAATATAGTACCTAGCACATAGTATAGCACATAGTAATATATAGTGTATTAATATAGTACCTGATATAATACCTGGTATTTAATATAATAATATAGTACCTAGCACATATTATAGCACATAGTAATATATAGTGTATTAAATATAGTACCTAATATTATACCTAGTATTTAATATAATAATATAGTACCTAGCACATAGTATAGCACATAGTAATATATAGTGTATTTAATATAGTGCCTATTATAATACCTAGTATTTAATATAATAATATAGTACCTAGCACATATTATAGCACATAGTAATATATAGTGTATTAAATATAGTACCTAATATTATACCTAGTATTTAATATAATAATATAGTACCTAGCACATAGTAATATATAGTGTATTTAATATAGTACCTAATATAATACCCAGTATTTAATATAATAATATAGTACCTAGCACATATTATAGCACATAGTAATATATAGTGTATTAAATATAGTACCTAATATAATACCTAGTATTTAATATAATAATATAGTACCTAGCACATAGTATAGCACATAGTAATATATAGTGTATTTAATATAGTACCTAATATAATACCTAGTATTTAATATAATAATATAGTACCTAGCACATAGTATAGCACATAGTAATATATAGTGTATTTAATATAGTACCTAATATAATACCCAGTATTTAATATAATAATATAGTACCTAGCACATATTATAGCACATAGTAATATATAGTGTATTAAATATAGTACCTAATATAATACCTAGTATTTAATATAATAATATAGTACCTAGCACATAGTATAGCACATAGTAATATATAGTGTATTAAATATAGTACCTAATATTATACCTAGTATTTAATATAATAATATAGTACCTAGCACATAGTATAGCACATAGTAATATATAGTGTATTTAATATAGTACCTAATATAATACCTAGTATTTAATATAATAATATAGTACCTAGCACATATTATAGCACATAGTAATATATAGTGTATTTAATATAGTACCTAATATAATACCTAGTATTTAATATAATAATATAGTACCTAGCACATAGTATAGCACATAGTAATATATAGTGTCTTAAATATAGTACTTAATATTATACCTAGTATTTAATATAATAATATAGTACCTAGCACATAATATAGCACATAGTAATATATAGTGTATTTAATATAGTACCAAATATAATACCTAGTATTTAATATAATAATATAGTACCTAGTACATATTATAGCACATAGTATTATATAGTGTATTTAATATAGTACCTAATATAATACCTAGTATTTAATATAATAATATAGTACCTAGTACATAGTATAGCACATAGTAATATATAGTGTATTTAATATAGTACCTAATATAATACCTAGTATTTAATATAATAATATAGTACCTAGCACATATTATAGCACATAGTAATATATAGTGTATTAAATATAGTACCTAATATTATACCTAGTATTTAATATAATAATATAGTAACATGCTCATAATATAGCACATAGTAATATATATAGTATTAAATATAGTAACTAATATAATACCTATTATTTAATATAATAATATAGTACCATGCTCATAATATAGCACATAGTAATATACAGTGAATTTAATATAGTACCTAATATTATACCTAGTATTTAATATAATAATATAGTACCATGCTCATAATATAGCACATAGTAATATATATAGTATTAAATATAGTAACTAATATAATACCTAATATATAATATAATAATATAGTACCTAGCACATAATATAGCATATAGTAATATATAGTGTATTTAATATAGTACCTAATATAATACCTAGTATTTAATATAATAATATAGTACCTAGCACATAATATAGCACATAGTAATATATAGTGAATTTAATATAGTACCTAATATTATACCTAGTATTTAATATAATAATATAGTACAATGCTCATAATATAGCACATAGTAATATATATAGTAACTAATATAATACCTATTATTTAATATAATAATATAGTACCTAGCACATTATATAGCATATAGTAATATATAGTGTATTTAATATAGTACCTAATATTATACCTAGTATTTAATATAATAATATAGTAGCTAGCACATAATATAGCACATAGTAATATATAGTGTATTAAATATAGTACCTAATATTATACCTAGTATTTATTATAATAATATAATACCTAGCACATAGTATAGCACATAGTAATATATAGTGTATTAAATATAGTACCTAATATTATACCTAGTATTTAATATAATAATATAGTACCTAGCACATAGTATAGCACATAGTAATATATAGTGTATTTAATATAGTACCTAATATAATACCTAGTATTTAATATAATAATATAGTACCTAGCACATATTATAGCACATAGTAATATATAGTGTATTTAATATAGTACGTAATATAATACCTAGTATTTAATATAATAATATAGTACCTAGCACATAGTATAGCACATAGTAATATATAGTGTCTTAAATATAGTACCTAATATTATACCTAGTATTTAATATAATAATATAGTACCTAGCACATAGTATAGCACATAGTAATATATAGTGTATTTAATATAGTACCTAATATAATACCTAGTATTTAATATAATAATATAGTACCTAGCACATATTATAGCACATAGTAATATATAGTGTATTAAATATAGTACCAAATATTATACCTAGTATTTAATATAATAATATAGTACCTAGCACATAGTATAGCACATAGTAATATATAGTGTATTTAATATAGTACCTAATATAATACCTAGTATTTAATATAATAATATAGTACCTAGCACATATTATAGCACATAGTAATATATAGTGTATTAAATATAGTACCTAATATAATAAGTAGTATTTAATATAATAATATAGTACCTAGCACATAGTATAGCACATAGTAATATATAGTGTATTTAATATAGTACCTAATATAATACCTAGTATTTAATATAATAATATAGTACCTAGCACATATTATAGCACATAGTAATAAATAGTGTATTAAATATAGTACCTAATATTATACCTAGTATTTAATATAATAATATAGTACCTAGCACATAGTATAGCACATAGTAATATATAGTGTATTTAATATAGTACCTAATATAATACCTAGTATTTAATATAATAATATAGTACCTAGCACATAGTAATATATAGTGTATTTAATATAGTACCTAATATAATACCTAGTATTTAATATAATAATATAGTACCTAGCACATAGTATAGCACATAGTAATATATAGTGTATTTAATATAGTACCTAATATAATACCTGGTATTTAATATAATAATATAGTACCTAGCACATATTATAGCACATAGTAATATATAGTGTATTAAATATAGTACCTAATATTATACCTAGTATTTAATATAATAATATAGTACCTAGCACATAGTATAGCACATAGTAATATATAGTGTATTTAATATAGTACCTAATATAATACCTAGTATTTAATATAATAATATAGTACCTAGCACATATTATAGCACATAGTAATATATAGTGTATTAAATATAGTACCTAATATTATACCTAGTATTTAATATAATAATATAGTACCTAGCACATAGTAATATATAGTGTATTTAATATAGTACCTAATATAATACCCAGTATTTAATATAATAATATAGTACCTAGCACATATTATAGCACATAGTAATATATAGTGTATTAAATATAGTACCTAATATAATACCTAGTATTTAATATAATAATATAGTACCTAGCACATAGTATAGCACATAGTAATATATAGTGTATTTAATATAGTACCTAATATAATACCTAGTATTTAATATAATAATATAGTACCTAGCACATAGTATAGCACATAGTAATATATAGTGTATTTAATATAGTACCTAATATAATACCTGGTATTTAATATAATAATATAGTACCTAGCACATATTATAGCACATAGTAATATATAGTGTATTAAATATAGTACCTAATATTATACCTAGTATTTAATATAATAATATAGTACCTAGCACATAGTATAGCACATAGTAATATATAGTGTATTAATATAGTACCTAATATAATACCTGGTATTTAATATAATAATATAGTACCTAGCACATATTATAGCACATAGTAATATATAGTGTATTAAATATAGTACCTAATATTATACCTAGTATTTAATATAATAATATAGTACCTAGCACATAGTATAGCACATAGTAATATATAGTGTATTTAATATAGTACCTAATATAATACCTAGTATTTAATATAATAATATAGTACCTAGCACATATTATAGCACATAGTAATATATAGTGTATTAAATATAGTACCTAATATTATACCTAGTATTTAATATAATAATATAGTACCTAGCACATAGTATAGCACATAGTAATATATAGTGTATTTAATATAGTACCTAATATAATACCTAGCATTTAATATAATAATATAGTACCTAGCACATAGTATAGCACATAGTAATATATAGTGTATTTAATATAGTACCTAATATAATACCTGGTATTTAATATAATAATATAGTACCTAGCACATATTATAGCACATAGTAATATATAGTGTATTAAATATAGTACCTAATATTATACCTAGTATTTAATATAATAATATAGTACCTAGCACATAGTATAGCACATAGTAATATATAGTGTATTTAATATAGTACCTAATATAATACCTAGTATTTAATATAATAATATAGTACCTAGCACATATTATAGCACATAGTAATATATAGTGTATTAAATATAGTACCTAATATTATACCTAGTATTTAATATAATAATATAGTATCTAGCACATAGTAATATATAGTGTATTTAATATAGTACCTAATATAATACCCAGTATTTAATATAATAATATAGTACCTAGCACATATTATAGCACATAGTAATATATAGTGTATTAAATATAGTACCTAATATAATACCTAGTATTTAATATAATAATATAGTACCTAGCACATAGTATAGCACATAGTAATATATAGTGTATTTAATATAGTACCTAATATAATACCTAGTATTTAATATAATAATATAGTACCTAGCACATATTATAGCACATAGTAAAATATAGTGTATTAAATATAGTACCTAATATTATACCTAGTATTTAATATAATAATATAGTACCTAGCACATAGTATAGCACATAGTAATATATAGTGTATTTAATATAGTACCTAATATTATACCTAGTATTTAATATAATAATATAGTACCTAGCACATAGTATAGCACATAGTAATATATAGTGTATTAATATAGTACCTAATATAATACCTGGTATTTAATATAATAATATAGTACCTAGCACATATTATAGCACATAGTAATATATAGTGTATTAAATATAGTACCTAATATTATACCTAGTATTTAATATAATAATATAGTACCTAGCACATAGTATAGCACATAGTAATATATAGTGTATTTAATATAGTACCTAAAATAATACCTAGTATTTAATATAATAATATAGTACCTAGCACATATTATAGCACATAGTAATATATAGTGTATTAAATATAGTACCTAATATTATACCTAGTATTTAATATAATAATATAGTACCTAGCACATAGTAATATATAGTGTATTTAATATAGTACCTAATATAATACCCAGTATTTAATATAATAATATAGTACCTAGCACATATTATAGCACATAGTAATATATAGTGTATTAAATATAGTACCTAATATAATACCTAGTATTTAATATAATAATATAGTACCTAGCACATAGTAATATATAGTGTATTTAATATAGTACCTAATATAATACCTAGTATTTAATATAATAATATAGTACCTAGCACATAGTATAGCACATAGTAATATATAGTGTATTTAATATAGTACCTAATATAATACCGAGTATTTAATATAATAATATAGTATCTAGCACATATTATAGCACATAGTAATATATAGTGTATTAAATATAGTACCTAATATTATACCTAGTATTTAATATAATAATATAGTACCTAGCACATAGTATAGCACATAGTAATATATAGTGTATTTAATATAGTACCTAATATAATACCTGGTATTTAATATAATAATATAGTACCTAGCACATATTATAGCACATAGTAATATATAGTGTATTAAATATAGTACCTAATATTATACCTAGTATTTAATATAATAATATAGTACCTAGCACATAGTATAGCACATAGTAATATATATTGTATTAAATATAGTACCTAATATTATACCTAGTATTTAATATAATAATATAGTACCTAGCACATAGTAATATATAGTGTATTTAATATAGTACCTAATATAATACCCAGTATTTAATATAATAATATAGTACCTAGCACATATTATAGCACATAGTAATATATAGTGTATTAAATATAGTACCTAATATAATACCTAGTATTTAATATAATAATATAGTACCTAGCACATAGTAATATATAGTGTATTTAATATAGTACCTAATATAATACCTAGTATTTAATATAATAATATAGTACCTAGCACATAGTATAGCACATAGTAATATATAGTGTATTTAATATAGTACCTAATATAATACCGAGTATTTAATATAATAATATAGTATCTAGCACATATTATAGCACATAGTAATATATAGTGTATTAAATATAGTACCTAATATTATACCTAGTATTTAATATAATAATATAGTACCTAGCACATAGTATAGCACATAGTAATATATAGTGTATTTAATATAGTACCTAATATAATACCTGGTATTTAATATAATAATATAGTACCTAGCACATATTATAGCACATAGTAATATATAGTGTATTAAATATAGTACCTAATATTATACCTAGTATTTAATATAATAATATAGTACCTAGCACATAGTATAGCACATAGTAATATATAGTGTATTTAATATAGTACCTAATATAATACCTAGTATTTAATATAATAATATAGTACCTAGTACATAGTATAGCACATAGTAATATATAGTGTATTTAATATAGTACCTAATATAATACCTAGTATTTAATATAATAATATAGTACCTAGCACATATTATAGCACATAGTAATATATAGTGTATTAAATATAGTACCTAATATTATACCTAGTATTTAATATAATAATATAGTAACATGCTCATAATATAGCACATAGTAATATATATAGTATTAAATATAGTAACTAATATAATACCTATTATTTAATATAATAATATAGTACCATGCTCATAATATAGCACATAGTAATATACAGTGAATTTAATATAGTACCTAATATTATACCTAGTATTTAATATAATAATATAGTACCATGCTCATAATATAGCACATAGTAATATATATAGTATTAAATATAGTAACTAATATAATACCTAATATATAATATAATAATATAGTACCTAGCACATAATATAGCATATAGTAATATATAGTGTATTTAATATAGTACCTAATATAATACCTAGTATTTAATATAATAATATAGTACCTAGCACATAATATAGCACATAGTAATATATAGTGAATTTAATATAGTACCTAATATTATACCTAGTATTTAATATAATAATATAGTACAATGCTCATAATATAGCACATAGTAATATATATAGTAACTAATATAATACCTATTATTTAATATAATAATATAGTACCTAGCACATTATATAGCATATAGTAATATATAGTGTATTTAATATAGTACCTAATATTATACCTAGTATTTAATATAATAATATAGTAGCTAGCACATAATATAGCACATAGTAATATATAGTGTATTAAATATAGTACCTAATATTATACCTAGTATTTATTATAATAATATAATACCTAGCACATAGTATAGCACATAGTAATATATAGTGTATTAAATATAGTACCTAATATTATACCTAGTATTTAATATAATAATATAGTACCTAGCACATAGTATAGCACATAGTAATATATAGTGTATTTAATATAGTACCTAATATAATACCTAGTATTTAATATAATAATATAGTACCTAGCACATATTATAGCACATAGTAATATATAGTGTATTTAATATAGTACGTAATATAATACCTAGTATTTAATATAATAATATAGTACCTAGCACATAGTATAGCACATAGTAATATATAGTGTCTTAAATATAGTACCTAATATTATACCTAGTATTTAATATAATAATATAGTACCTAGCACATAGTATAGCACATAGTAATATATAGTGTATTTAATATAGTACCTAATATAATACCTAGTATTTAATATAATAATATAGTACCTAGCACATATTATAGCACATAGTAATATATAGTGTATTAAATATAGTACCAAATATTATACCTAGTATTTAATATAATAATATAGTACCTAGCACATAGTATAGCACATAGTAATATATAGTGTATTTAATATAGTACCTAATATAATACCTAGTATTTAATATAATAATATAGTACCTAGCACATATTATAGCACATAGTAATATATAGTGTATTAAATATAGTACCTAATATAATAAGTAGTATTTAATATAATAATATAGTACCTAGCACATAGTATAGCACATAGTAATATATAGTGTATTTAATATAGTACCTAATATAATACCTAGTATTTAATATAATAATATAGTACCTAGCACATATTATAGCACATAGTAATAAATAGTGTATTAAATATAGTACCTAATATTATACCTAGTATTTAATATAATAATATAGTACCTAGCACATAGTATAGCACATAGTAATATATAGTGTATTTAATATAGTACCTAATATAATACCTAGTATTTAATATAATAATATAGTACCTAGCACATAGTAATATATAGTGTATTTAATATAGTACCTAATATAATACCTAGTATTTAATATAATAATATAGTACCTAGCACATAGTATAGCACATAGTAATATATAGTGTATTTAATATAGTACCTAATATAATACCTGGTATTTAATATAATAATATAGTACCTAGCACATATTATAGCACATAGTAATATATAGTGTATTAAATATAGTACCTAATATTATACCTAGTATTTAATATAATAATATAGTACCTAGCACATAGTATAGCACATAGTAATATATAGTGTATTTAATATAGTACCTAATATAATACCTAGTATTTAATATAATAATATAGTACCTAGCACATATTATAGCACATAGTAATATATAGTGTATTAAATATAGTACCTAATATTATACCTAGTATTTAATATAATAATATAGTACCTAGCACATAGTAATATATAGTGTATTTAATATAGTACCTAATATAATACCCAGTATTTAATATAATAATATAGTACCTAGCACATATTATAGCACATAGTAATATATAGTGTATTAAATATAGTACCTAATATAATACCTAGTATTTAATATAATAATATAGTACCTAGCACATAGTATAGCACATAGTAATATATAGTGTATTTAATATAGTACCTAATATAATACCTAGTATTTAATATAATAATATAGTACCTAGCACATAGTATAGCACATAGTAATATATAGTGTATTTAATATAGTACCTAATATAATACCTGGTATTTAATATAATAATATAGTACCTAGCACATATTATAGCACATAGTAATATATAGTGTATTAAATATAGTACCTAATATTATACCTAGTATTTAATATAATAATATAGTACCTAGCACATAGTATAGCACATAGTAATATATAGTGTATTAATATAGTACCTAATATAATACCTGGTATTTAATATAATAATATAGTACCTAGCACATATTATAGCACATAGTAATATATAGTGTATTAAATATAGTACCTAATATTATACCTAGTATTTAATATAATAATATAGTACCTAGCACATAGTATAGCACATAGTAATATATAGTGTATTTAATATAGTACCTAATATAATACCTAGTATTTAATATAATAATATAGTACCTAGCACATATTATAGCACATAGTAATATATAGTGTATTAAATATAGTACCTAATATTATACCTAGTATTTAATATAATAATATAGTACCTAGCACATAGTATAGCACATAGTAATATATAGTGTATTTAATATAGTACCTAATATAATACCTAGCATTTAATATAATAATATAGTACCTAGCACATAGTATAGCACATAGTAATATATAGTGTATTTAATATAGTACCTAATATAATACCTGGTATTTAATATAATAATATAGTACCTAGCACATATTATAGCACATAGTAATATATAGTGTATTAAATATAGTACCTAATATTATACCTAGTATTTAATATAATAATATAGTACCTAGCACATAGTATAGCACATAGTAATATATAGTGTATTTAATATAGTACCTAATATAATACCTAGTATTTAATATAATAATATAGTACCTAGCACATATTATAGCACATAGTAATATATAGTGTATTAAATATAGTACCTAATATTATACCTAGTATTTAATATAATAATATAGTACCTAGCACATAGTAATATATAGTGTATTTAATATAGTACCTAATATAATACCCAGTATTTAATATAATAATATAGTACCTAGCACATATTATAGCACATAGTAATATATAGTGTATTAAATATAGTACCTAATATAATACCTAGTATTTAATATAATAATATAGTACCTAGCACATAGTATACCACATAGTAATATATAGTGTATTTAATATAGTACCTAATATAATACCTAGTATTTAATATAATAATATAGTACCTAGCACATATTATAGCACATAGTAAAATATAGTGTATTAAATATAGTACCTAATATTATACCTAGTATTTAATATAATAATATAGTACCTAGCACATAGTATAGCACATAGTAATATATAGTGTATTTAATATAGTACCTAATATTATACCTAGTATTTAATATAATAATATAGTACCTAGCACATAGTATAGCACATAGTAATATATAGTGTATTAATATAGTACCTAATATAATACCTGGTATTTAATATAATAATATAGTACCTAGCACATATTATAGCACATAGTAATATATAGTGTATTAAATATAGTACCTAATATTATACCTAGTATTTAATATAATAATATAGTACCTAGCACATAGTATAGCACATAGTAATATATAGTGTATTTAATATAGTACCTAAAATAATACCTAGTATTTAATATAATAATATAGTACCTAGCACATATTATAGCACATAGTAATATATAGTGTATTAAATATAGTACCTAATATTATACCTAGTATTTAATATAATAATATAGTACCTAGCACATACTAATATATAGTGTATTTAATATAGTACCTAATATAATACCCAGTATTTAATATAATAATATAGTACCTAGCACATATTATAGCACATAGTAATATATAGTGTATTAAATATAGTACCTAATATAATACCTAGTATTTAATATAATAATATAGTACCTAGCACATAGTAATATATAGTGTATTTAATATAGTACCTAATATAATACCTAGTATTTAATATAATAATATAGTACCTAGCACATAGTATAGCACATAGTAATATATAGTGTATTTAATATAGTACCTAATATAATACCGAGTATTTAATATAATAATATAGTATCTAGCACATATTATAGCACATAGTAATATATAGTGTATTAAATATAGTACCTAATATTATACCTAGTATTTAATATAATAATATAGTACCTAGCACATAGTATAGCACATAGTAATATATAGTGTATTTAATATAGTACCTAATATAATACCTGGTATTTAATATAATAATATAGTACCTAGCACATATTATAGCACATAGTAATATATAGTGTATTAAATATAGTACCTAATATTATACCTAGTATTTAATATAATAATATAGTACCTAGCACATAGTATAGCACATAGTAATATATAGTGTATTAAATATAGTACCTAATATTATACCTAGTATTTAATATAATAATATAGTACCTAGCACATAGTAATATATAGTGTATTTAATATAGTACCTAATATAATACCCAGTATTTAATATAATAATATAGTACCTAGCACATATTATAGCACATAGTAATATATAGTGTATTAAATATAGTACCTAATATAATACCTAGTATTTAATATAATAATATAGTACCTAGCACATAGTAATATATAGTGTATTTAATATAGTACCTAATATAATACCTAGTATTTAATATAATAATATAGTACCTAGCACATAGTATAGCACATAGTAATATATAGTGTATTTAATATAGTACCTAATATAATACCGAGTATTTAATATAATAATATAGTATCTAGCACATATTATAGCACATAGTAATATATAGTGTATTAAATATAGTACCTAATATTATACCTAGTATTTAATATAATAATATAGTACCTAGCACATAGTATAGCACATAGTAATATATAGTGTATTTAATATAGTACCTAATATAATACCTGGTATTTAATATAATAATATAGTACCTAGCACATATTATAGCACATAGTAATATATAGTGTATTAAATATAGTACCTAATATTATACCTAGTATTTAATATAATAATATAGTACCTAGCACATAGTATAGCACATAGTAATATATAGTGTATTTAATATAGTACCTAATATAATACCTAGTATTTAATATAATAATATAGTACCTAGCACATAGTATAGCACATAGTAATATATAGTGTATTTAATATAGTACCTAATATAATACCTAGTATATAATATAATAATATAGTACCTAGCACATAGTATAGCACATAGGAATATATAGTGTATTTAATATAGTACCTAATATAATACCTGGTATTTAATATAATAATATAGTACCTAGCACATATTATAGCACATAGTAATATATAGTGTATTAAATATAGTACCTAATATTATACCTAGTATTTAATATAATAATATAGTACCTAGCACATAGTATAGCACATAGTAATATATAGTGTATTAATATAGTACCTAATATAATACCTGGTATTTAATATAATAATATAGTACCTAGCACATATTATAGCACATAGTAATATATAGTGTATTAAATATAGTACCTAATATTATACCTAGTATTTAATATAATAATATAGTACCTAGCACATAGTATAGCACATAGTAATATATAGTGTATTTAATATAGTACCTAATATAATACCTAGTATTTAATATAATAATATAGTACCTAGCACATATTATAGCACATAGTAATATATAGTGTATTAAATATAGTACCTAATATTATACCTAGTATTTAATATAATAATATAGTACCTAGCACATAGTAATATATAGTGTTTTTAATATAGTACCTAATATAATACCCAGTATTTAATATAATAATATAGTACCTAGCACATATTATAGCACATAGTAATATATAGTGTATTAAATATAGTACCTAATATAATACCTAGTATTTAATATAATAATATAGTACCTAGCACATAGTAATATATAGTGTATTTAATATAGTACCTAATATAATACCTAGTATTTAATATAATAATATAGTACCTAGCACATAGTATAGCACATAGTAATATATAGTGTATTTAATATAGTACCTAATATAATACCGAGTATTTAATATAATAATATAGTATCTAGCACATATTATAGCACATAGTAATATATAGTGTATTAAATATAGTACCTAATATTATACCTAGTATTTAATATAATAATATAGTACCTAGCACATAGTATAGCACATAGTAATATATAGTGTATTTAATATAGTACCTAATATAATACCTGGTATTTAATATAATAATATAGTACCTAGCACATATTATAGCACATAGTAATATATAGTGTAATTAATATAGTACCTAATATTATACCTAGTATTTAATATAATAATATAGTACCTAGCACATAGTATAGCACATAGTAATATATAGTGTATTTAATATAGTACCTAATATAATACCTAGTATTTAATATAATAATATAGTACCTAGCACATATTATAGCACATAGTAATATATAGTGTATTAAATATAGTACCTTATATTATACCTAGTATTTAATATAATAATATAGTACCTAGCACATAGTATAGCACATAGTAATATATAGTGTATTTAATATAGTACCTAATATAATACCTAGTATTTAATATAATAATATAGTACCTAGCACATATTATAGCACATAGTAATATATAGTGTATTAAATATAGTACCTAATATTATACCTAGTATTTAATATAATAATATAGTACCTAGCACATAGTATAGCACATAGTAATATATAGTGTATTTAATATAGTACCTAATATAATACCTAGTATTTAATATAATAATATAGTACCTAGCACATATTATAGCACATAGTAATATATAGTGTATTAAATATAGTACCTAATATAATACCTAGTATTTAATATAATAATATAGTACCTAGCACATATTATAGCACATAGTAATATATAGTGTGTTTAATATAGTACCTAATATAATACCTATTATTAACATTATTACCCTACAACATATTAACATCTTACTTCACAATTTTAATATTTTAGCTTCTCATTGTGTTTATGACGAAAACAGCAAACATACAATGAATATCTCAGACCTAAAGATAGGACTGGGAAAATACTACAGAGATTGGATGAAAACAGAGGTTGGAGAAGAAAAACGAGATGTAAGTATGCAATACAATATTATTGAAAAGAAATGAATTTTAAGATACAGCCATTGTTAAATCTTGAATATAAGTAACGATGTTTAGAAGTAATTCAAATGATTTAGTTGTGAGTGAGTATTTTAATGTTTTTCGAATTTGAAAATAATAATTCCAAATGTTGTATTCAAATAAAATTATTAATCATAGATGCACAATTTCCGTAATAAAATTTACTCATTTCCGGGTATTACCGCAACGTAAACTTGTGTTGCTATTAGAAACGTTGCTAGTCGGTTTACACGATTGTACATATAAAGTTGCTAGTTTAGTTGTCAGTTATGTCGACGTCAGAGGAAGATTGTCTATATTTTAAGAAAGGAACTAAAAAACGTTACAAAAAAAGATTAATTATTATCGTATGAGAAATAGCGGTTACGAGTACCTTTTAAGTAATGTATTTTAGAACATCAAGGAAAAATCAAATAATTGGCGAGAAAGATGGAGAAATAAATTCCAGTTGAAGAAAGATTAACAATAACACTCAGTTAAATTTAATTGCTCATTTATGTATTTATTTGTACGTATAACTGCAAAACTTAAAATAACGTTACATTACAATGAAATAAGAATTACTTTCTAAACAAATGAAATTTTATAGATCAAGTGCCGATTTTATATATTTTGAACAGATTGTAGGTAGTCATTCGTATCGTCTTGAAGTTGTGGATACACAATTATGACCAGAACCAGCAAAATATTTTGTTTTCCTGAGATTCTATAGCAGTATAATAAAATGCTAATTAAAGAAACAGAAACACAAAATATACAAATAACAGTAATAATTATTTAAATACGATATCACTCTTGAGAAACGCATACACAACACAACAAACACTGTTGGCAACTGAGAAACTGAGCAACGTGTTTATAGCATGTTGTGACTGGAGCAACTCTACTGTCTGTGTCACTCGCTAGTCGTGTTGCTATCACTTCACTATAAATATGTGCATTCAACTGTATATGTTGTGAATAAGCAACTAAAGTTTGCGTTGCGTTGTGTTGCCGTCACCATTTGCCTTCTGTGTGTCCGCAGCCATACTTCTTCACTCTGACTTGTCTTTTTACAGAATGTTTTTGGTTTTTCAATAGTAAAATAAGTTTCATGTTTAATTATAACTTTTCATGTTAAATGCTATTAAATGAAAACATTACTTTAGGAATAAATTAATTTTTATAAACTGGGTTGTGTAAAACTACTGTGAAATATTACATCATAAAAGTTATAGGTTTAAAGTTGTAAATCACAATATTTCAAATTGAATAGTTTTGACCACAATCTGGGGACTAGTTTACACCACTTAAGGAGTATTTTAAATATTAAATCTCATTTTATGTCAATCAAGGGCTCAAATAACACAAGTTAAAAAAATGTGTTTGACAAAGTTTAATTTGTTTTGAATTTAAATACATTCCAAATTTAATGAGTGCTCAGTGAACATTAAATTTAATTACATACTCTCATAAGATATTAAAAGGCTTTAAAAGCAAACTCCAAGTTTTCATTTTCACAAACTACAATTTTACAAAAAAACATTGAATCTACAAGACTCCTTTGAAGGCTCTTTAAAACCTTCATCTGTTTCGCTGACTTTCTAAAGGGTTCAAGTCATATCTAGTACAATTACGTGCTCTTCATACGTTTGTTTTAAATTTGCAGCCATCATGAAATGAGGCTAGAAACATTTATAGCTCTTAAGGACGTTGTATTCTAATACTTTTTAACAACTCTCAGTCTACTATCAACTGGTTTAAGAAGAAAGTTATTCTGAAATTTACAGATATTTGAATTTCTTGAGAGATTTTATTTTATATGAAATTTGCTCCAAACCTGACCCATGTAAACTAACTTTTTTTTTAACTAGTGGAAGATTAAACAAAACTTTATAACCCTTATGGGGGTGAGGTTAAAGTTCAAAATACTCTCTCACTATACACCTTTACAAAATTTGTAAAAAAGATATAGTTTCAATTTTAGCTAAACATATTATACGTATATTCGATTGACTTCATTAAAAATAATTAAAATTGTATCTTTAAAAATAGTTTAAGGGCACTATGAGATTAACAATACAGAATTACTGTATTGTTTCTTTACCACCCTTTCTTTACAATACAAAAGTAGTGATGTTAAAAACTAATTTTATAATATAGTTTGAAAATAACAGAAAAATATGCTAACTAATCAAATTTTTTCAAAAATATTGTTACTACTCTAGAAGTTGTGACGTCAGAGTCAAAGCAAAAGCCCCGCAGGGGGGTGCGGACTAGCCGCACCTACGAGGGGTTTGGTGTCCCTCGCGGTACCCTAGCCTAACACTACACCACTCACAAAGCATACACACACACACGCACGCACATTCACATACACTAACATCTTCACTTAGGGAATTTGACTGGTCAGAACCGTTGCGCGTTGGGAGTGCTGAAAATTCCAGAGCCTGACAAACTCTGGACTGGGACGCTGATGTGAGCTTGCTCTGCCGAGGACGTAAGCGCGGTTTCTGGTCTACCAGCCGCTTCGGTCCTTGGTCAGGGAGTGTCCGCGGTGCACAGGTGTCGGAGCTTGTGCACAGTATTACGAATTCTCAACTGATGCCCTTCCAGTCGAGCTAAGAATAATACTATAGGCTCCAGAGTTCTGGAGGTTGGAAATGATCGCAAGTGATCCAAGGGTGTACCTGATCCTATAGTCTCGCTCGTAACGCCAGACACGATGGTTAGCTAAAAGCATTCTATGGATCCTAAAACTAAGTCAAATTGTTAGAATTTAAAGAGGACTCGTCACGATTCACCTGATGAGCTTAAAGTTGATGATTTGAGAAAGAAGTTGATGGTGGCAACGTCACAAGCATTGCCATCACCCAAATATTTGATAATTTCTAGTGGCGAAAGTGGAAAGGATTTGCCTAGAGTTTCTCCATTTCTTATAAATAAGGCAATTATTGCCTGTGCTGGAAGTCCTGTCTCATCTATCAAAAAATTAAGAAATGGGACACTGCTTGTTGCTACTAGTAGTGAAAAACAGACCCGATCTCTTTTAAAAACGACTTTCTTCTTTGACCAAGTCAAGGTGTCTGTGGCTCCCCATAGATTGTTGAATTACTCTAAGGGAGTCATTACATGTAGGGATGCACGTTCCAATAAATGAAATCAAGGCCGAACTCTCATCACAGTCTGTTACGGAGGTTGCTGTTATTATGAAATCTGAAAAAGGCGAGAAAATTGCAACAGCCTCTTTCATACTTAATTTTGGGAAACCAGAGATTCCTGAATATATTAATGCAGGTTACCAAAGGCTGTCAGTGAGGCCTTACGTAGCTAACCCGCGGCGATGCTTCAAGTGTCAGCGTTTTGGGCACATTAGTTCTGCGTGTTCTAAACAGGGTGTATGCGGCAAGTGTAGCATGGCGATCATCCGGCGCGATCTTACAACTGTCCTCACTTTAAGGAGGAGAAAGCAATCCTTGGCATTATGGCTAACCAGAGGATATCATTTGCTGAAGATAAGAAGATCTTTAAAGCTTCTCAACCAAATGTTGTCAATAAATCTTATTCTGCTTCCGTGAGCGTTACGAAGTCGTCCTGTGCCAACTGCGCAGACCTGACCGGAAAAATTGAAGCCCTTACTGAGCAGTTTGCCCTTACTGAGCCTTCTGTCTTTAGTGACAAATGTACCTTCAGTAAGTGTAGTACAACCAGCGACTACGTCGAGTAATCTGCTAGTGCGTAGCAAATCAGCCGATACAGGCATTCCTGCACAGGTATCTCTCCACAAAGGAAAGACTCTTAGAGGAACAATTAATAAGTCTGAAAGCCTTAAGTCCGTAACATTAGAGGGCAGGAAGAATAAATTAAATTTTGATATTTTAAAAAAGAATGAACCAATTAAAGTTGGTGAAAAAAAGAAAAAAAGCAAAAGCCAAAGGAGGGGTCCATTCCATCTCACCTCCTGAGCAAACAAATTCCTCGAGTTCCACCACTGCAATAGCGGTGATGGAATCCGATGATACATTGCCTGAAGCCTCTCCTGACGTTCCAGGTAAGTTAACATTTAATGCCAATAATGAGAGCCAGGTCAATCCTTTTCACTAAATAACAATGTCCACACCTAAACAACCCGTGATTCAGTGGAACATTAACGGGGTTAGAGGATCTCAAAGTAATTGTGAGGGATATGTCCCCTATGTACGTTTGTATTCAGGAGACACATCTCCATGAATCACACAATATCCATCTAAGGGAGTATTCAGTTTACAGATCGGACTTCGTTACAGAAAATAGAGCTAGAGGTGGCGTAGCCATTCTAGCCCGTGACTGTGTCGACGCCGTTTCTGTGAACTTAATAACTCCCTTACAAGCAGTAGCTATTAAATCATCTATTCCATACAAGCTCACTCTCTGTTGTGTCTACTTTCCATCAAGTGACAACCTGCAACATAGAGATCTTGTAGACCTTATAAATCAGTTACCGACTCCATTTTTATTAGTGGGCGATTTTAATGCCCACCATGTTTCATGGGGTTCACCAGGATGCAACTCACGAGGGCATCTGGTTGAGAGTGTCAGATCAGAACTGGATTTATACCTGCTAAATGACGGTTCTCCGACACATTTAGCAGCATCTACAGGCGGATGGACAGCTGTTGACTTGTCATTGTGCAGTCCTGCTCTCGCTACAAGGCTAACATGGTCAGCATTGCCTGATCTCTACAGTAGCGATCATACTCCCATTGAGATCTCTTTGTATGACTCCTCACCCTGTTGGGGTCGACATCCCCGTTGGATCTTGAAAAAAGCCAACTGGGAACAATTCTCACAAGATCTAGAATCAATGGACGTGGAAGACCTGGCTCCAATTGATGGTATTGTAAATTCAATTACCAAAACTATTTTGAATGCCGCGGGAAAGGCAATACCGAAAACCTCATCAAAACCACGGCGACCACCTGTTCCGTGGTGGAATGATGATTGCTCTGTGATCCTTCGTTTACGAAGAAAAGCTTTGTTCAAAAGAAATCCAAAGAATGAGAACCTGGAAAAATATAAAATCTTCCGTGCGAAAGCACGGAGAATATTTAGGCAAAGTAAACGAGAATCATGGTCTCAGTACATTGGCACTATTACAAGAACTACAGCTCCATCTACAGTATGGAAGAAATTACGATCCGTCTGTGGCATTTCCGTTCCGATGCCATTAATTTCATTAAGGCATCCGGATGGAGTTATGACCACGGACTGTGAGGAAATTTGCAAATGTGCTAGCGTTATCGTTCTCAAAATATTCTTCATCTTCTGCATAGAAGGACGCTTTCCAGGTATACAAAGGTAAACAGGAAGCCTTACCTTTCATCGTTGGATTGTCTGGAGATTCTTGTTTGAATATCCATTTCTCTATCGACGAACTAGAGTCAGCTCTCTCGTCAACGAAGGATTCTGCTCCAGGCCCGGATGATATTGTATACTCAATGATTAAAAATCTACCACCGTCGGCAAAACTAGTTCTCCTTCGGATATACAACCGTATATTCGAGGAGCACGGTTTTCCCGATGCATGGTTAGAAGCGACAATAATTCCTCTTCTAAAACAAGGAAAGGACAAAACTAATCCCAGTAGTTACAGACCCATCTCTTTGACCAGCTGCTTATGCAAACTACTGGAGAAGATGGTCAACCGTCGTCTTGTCTGGTATCTAGAAAACAAACTTCTTTCTAAAGTTCAGTGTGGCTCCAGACAAGGACGTTCATCAGTTGATCAAATGGTTTTGTTGGAGTCAGCCATACAGAATGCCTTCATCTTACGACAAACACTGGTAGCTGTTTTCTTTGACCTTGAGAAGGCATATGACATGGCATGGAGAAGAGGATTTTGAACGTATTGAAATCATGGAGTATACAAGGTAACATTCTTGCTTTTATACAAAATGATTTGAATAACAGGACTTTCCGTGTACGTCTAGGAGGCATATATTCTGATCGTTACGAACTAGAGAATGGTATACCACAGGGTGGCTTGTTGAGTGTGACGCTGTTTGCCGTTGCCATTAACAGCGTCACTTCAAACGTACAGTCACCGGTCCACTGTTCCCCTGTTTGTAGATGAGTTTTGTATATATGTAGCTGCTAGAAGTATGGCAACAGTGGAAAGGTCCTTATAATTAGCCATTAATAAATTGCAAGAATGAACCAAATCTACGGGCTTCAAGTTTTCGGCTTCGAAGACCCAGTGTATAGCATTTAGTCGTCGCAGGCAACACCAGGAACCTATCCTTTATCTTGATGGTATGCGGCTTCAGACCGTGGATAATGTGAGATTTTTGGGTCTTTTATTGGATAAAAGACTTTCATGGAATCCCCATGTGCGTGATTTGAGGACCCGGTGCAACAAGATATTGGATATGTTGAGAGTTCTTAGTGGTTCAAATTGGGGAGCAGACAGAACCTGTATGCTCCGTTTCTATCGTGCCGTTATAAGATCGCGCATAGATTACGGCTGTATAGCCTATTCATCTGCTCGACCTACGGTTCTGCAACTCCTGGATTCAATACATCATGCTGGCCTTAGACTTTCTACTGGTGCTTTTAGATCTAGCCCTATCTCCAGCCTTCTAGTTGAAGCTGGAGAACCATCTCTCTCAATGCGACGTCTAATGCTACAAATTTCTTATTACACCGGTATTCGAAGTAAACCTAAACATCCGGCATTCAAAGCAGTTTTTGATAACTACCTCGAGGATCGTTACAATGTGCATCAACGTTCAACTGCTCCCTTCGGAATAAGAACGTTCGAAATAAGAATCTAAATTTAGATTATCCACCTATATTCGAACAAACATCATGCTACATCCCTCCATCGATAATACAAATGACAAAATTTGACTTCTCATTGTCCAGGTACCTAAAACACAATACTCCTGGCGTTATTTATCGTCAGGAGTTTTTGCAGATTCAACTAACTCACCAACATACTGTGACCATATTCACTGACGGTTCAAAACTGGACAATGGGATAGGTTGTGCATTTTATATGGAAGGACAAACCTTCACTTACGGATTGCCCTCAGCCTGTAGCGTTTTTACTGCAGAATTTTATTAAAGATCAATTCCGTCTGCAACATCTAAATATCTTGTATGTTCCGATTCAGGCTATTCAGGAAATGTACACTAAGAACCCATTAGTTGGAGACATCTTGTGCTCAATACACAGGCTCCAATTACGGGGTATCGAGGTGTCATTTCTCTGGGTGCCTGGTCAATGCGGAATATTTGGAAACACTAAAGCAGATGAAGGTGCAAAATTAGCTACAAGTATGGTGTTGTATGCAATGTTAAAACTACACTATTCTCTGTTTGGAATGAATAATGGCAAAATGTAAATAGAAACTAGCTGAGGGACATCAAAAATACCGTCCGACCATCTGTTCGTTCGAATCGTAGGGAGGAAGTGGTGGTAGCTCGACTTCGCATCGTCCACTCTTTGTTAACGCATGGATGGTTGATGCGACGCGAGGATCCACCACTATGTCAGTTTTGTGGGAGTACCATCACAATTAAGCACATTTCGCTTGATTGTGATGAGTTGAGAGATTTGTATATATGTTACGATCTTAGAGGTAGTTTGGTTTTAAGAGACGATGTTACGGCTATCGACCGTATCATCGCTTTCTTACGCCACCTGAATCTATTTAATAATATTTAAATTATGTATAATTTTAGTTTTAGTTACAATTAGTATTAAACATTTATTTTATTTTATTTTGTTTAGTTTGATTAGTTTCATTTATGTAACATTTATTTTAAAATAAAAGTTTAGTCAGGCAATGATAACCTTAATAGGTATTTCGCCTGGAAAAAAAATCAAAGCAAAAGCTATTTTCTTTATTAAAAAAATATAAAGAATTTTCTATAAAAATTAAATATTATATTGATCTATTTTTATTAGTAGGACTATTATTTGCATGAGCAATATAAAGTAAGTATTAAATATCAGAAATTTAAAAAATTTTAAAATACTTCAAAAGTGATCATGGTTCTATGTAATACTGTATTTACCATGTTTAGGTTCGGGAGATTGTAGTACCTCCCCTATATAAAGGTAGAAGAACAAGCTATGCATTTGACATTGCTCTTATTGACCTGAGCTTCAGTGTTAGAGTAACAAATTATATTATGCCTGCTTGTGTAGACTGGAAAGTGAAATATAAACTAACGCCTGGAATGCTTGGAACTGTAAGTAAATAAAATTGTTTGGTTACCTACCATACTAATGTTCCACTACATTTGTAAATAATCTTGTAAATATTTCACTCTTGTAGCATATTTTTTATTGCTCTACTAATAAATATTCTTCTGCAGTTAGCTGGTTGGATGAGAACAGAAACAGATACGATTAGTCCAGTTTTGCTTACAATACAATTACCTTTCATAGATAGGGAAAAATGTTTAAGTGAAGTGCCTCATGTGTTTCAACCTTTTATAACACATGACAAATTCTGTGCTGGATACAAAATCGGTATGTATTAAATTTTAGTAGTAATGTTTGTTTGCTTTCAAGGTATATAGAAAAACAACACAACTATCATAGTCAATTTATAGGCTTTTACTAGTTTAACTAAATAGCCTCACCCTCTTCTAAAAAATACCATATCCCTACGGACCTTCACTTACCTTACCTCCAACTCTTTTACATCCCCTGCCGGTTATCTTCTACCTGCCAGTTCATCCTACTCTTCGATGTTAAACCACACCTTGTCCTTAGCAAAGTAATGATTTAACCCTTTAATTTGAACTCTGATCTGAAACTTGTATCTCAAGGAAGCAACCTCTTAGAAGAACTGATCTGAATTTACAATAAAATCAATTAGCCACTAATAAGTTACAACCTCAATGTTACGTATTGGAGCGCGAATATCTACTGGATCAGGACGAGTGCTTCATAGATAATTATATTTAGCCCCAATGAATCCAGATGGTGAGACAAATAGGTTAAGATTAGGATCACTGCTAAGTGTGACATTTACACTAGATAGAGTGTTGCCATTAGGTGGAGAATCGACATTAGATGAAGAGTAGACGTTAGGTGGAAGATCATAGTTAGGAGAAACGACATTAGGTGGAGAATCGGTGTCACGTGGAATGTGGGGGATACGTAGAGGTTCAGCGTTACTCAGAGGGTCACATGGTGTAAGTCCTCTGTGGTGTTTTTTATTCCTGCGTGGACGATACTCATTATCACTATCTGATTATTTACTCGTGGATATGGCTCCAACTCCGGGAAGGTAAGTCACATCTACGTCTCTATAGACCCCGTATATTTGACATGATTACCTTCTACTACACTTTCATTTTCACTATCGTTTGGACACCTATTTTAGTTAGAAGCACTTTCACAAAACTCCTCATCACTAGAATTTTCAAGATATTTTCTTATTAAAGTGTCTCTACAATGTTCTTCAACAGCCATTTTCTCGTCTCAATTATAAATCCAGCCTTAACATACTCAGCAAAGCAAACCACCACAAATACTAACAAAACCTAAGCCTATGTGAGTAAATAAGTAAAACATGTAAAGGAAACACAAACATAAAGTCACACGATCACTTATGTATCGTGAAAATGATGACGTGAGCTCTGTTAAACTTGGACGTAAGCGTACTTTAGCGGCGAAACTGCGTATCCGACATTGGGAACTGTAGGTACAAAGGTAGTGGGAATAAGGGTGCGTGTAAACCGCTCATTTGTCAGATACAGCAATTTGTGAAACTGAACGTCGTCATTTTGACGAGGTATTAGTAATATAGGATTAAAACATAATTAGTTCATTTATGTCCCTTACCAAATCTTCATGTATCATTTTGTCCCTTTTGTATAGAATTATTACATTCTTTTATCATTAGCGAAAACGTATAATGATCAAAACTAAATTTTGTTTTCTACGCAAATAGCAAATATTGATTTGAGGTAAGACTTTCTATTTTAACTGGATGTACTTACCAAAACATATTTATTTATAACACATTATTCAGTGGCGTAGCCAGCGGACACGTGCCCCCAAACTAATTAATTTCAGCAAAACAGCTTCTTGACGACGCAAAAATTGTGTAATTGTAAGTGCCAAAATAGCATAAAATATGTTTATTGGAGATAAAAATGTTTAAAGTTTCCCCAAAGAAGTTCCATCTACCCGAAAAATCATGTCCTGCCTACGCCTCTGACAATAATTAGTCATTCTAGCTTACAACTAACAAGATGAAATTTATATGTTATATGCTCAAAATAAATAAGCTCCTAAAAGATGGTTTATTGCTGTACAACTAGTAGATGTTTAAGGTTATAATTTCTGTTTCAGACTAATAACCATACTAACACACATTCTAGCAAAACACAATTAATATTGATCATAAAACAGAAATAAAAAATGATTATTTATAATTTATCTAATTATTTACATTCCATTACAGCCAAACGATTGTGTGAAGAGCCAATTTTTACAAATTATATTTTATTAGCCTAAGAAGGATTTATTTCTCTTATGCTATTTCGTTTTACTAAATTTGAAATTCTAATTAATACTGTTTGAAACAAAGTGTTACTTTTGGTTACTTGGTCTGATTTTACTATGGTCTAGTTTAGTTAGTTTAATGTTTTGTAATATATAGCGTTTTGGCCTAAAACCATGTTCTACTTTATTACCTATTTTTGCAACGGTTTATTTGGCCATTACATTATGTTACTTATTGCAATTTACTTGTAAGATTATACAATTTTAAACTCATTTATAAATAAACCATACATTTTTGAGAGTTAGTACTCTCAAAATGTACATTTTTAATGTGGTATTTTTACATAAATATAAAATTAAAAAATTTATTTAATGACTTGCTTTGAAAATTTAATTATCATTATTTAAGAAACCACAGTTTGCAACGAACTAAAGTGTTATTGGCTTTACATTTGAAGATATATAATGAATTATAAAAGTAAATGATATAGTTATAGCTGCTTTTTTCTGTGAACACTACCAATTGAATTAAATAAATTAAAGGAGTTTTACTGATATTCTTCAGATTTACAACAATTTACATATTTATTCTTATATGTTAATTATTTATTCTTACATTTTCACAAGGTACCTTTCTTTGCCAGACTGATCAAGATACAGTGCTTGATTGTTCGCTCATTAATGGTAAGACAATATTAATTACTTACTAATACAGTATATGTGTTTTAATACACACAATCCTTACTGCTACATTCCTCGTGCTTTATATGAAGTGGTCTTCTTACCAGAGACTATAATGTTTAGAAATGAATTTAACATAATCTAACTTCAATCTTAATATTTGGGGCAAAACCTAACACTAGCTTTTGGATTTATTTGCATTACTACATTCTTAAGCCATCTGATGTAATGGTAATCACTAATGCAACTGTGATTTCTGCCTTGCCCTCTATGGGTAATGCTATTTTTGGAAAAGTAAATGTAACATAAATTTGTTTGTTGTACTTTGTTATGGTTAGTTTATTAATTAAGTTGAATATTTTTTCATGTTTAGATTTAATTTGTGCTAGACCATTCATTTATATTTATCTATACAAGATCACATGCAAAGACTGCTCCAGTGTTTACATAGGAAAAACAGGAAGAAACTTTACCACACGATACAAGTGATACATAAAAGACATGAAAAACCCACAACCCAAATTAAACGTAGTCATAATCATAAAGAACACACTACACACACACTCCAATATAGGCCCTAATCTAAAAACCCTTCATTACTTCAAACAAAAGCAACAAACTAAACACAACAGAAAATTACGAGATATACATACAACACAAAAACTATCCACAGTACATTCTAAACGACAAACACACTCACAACCAAATAATATATTTGAATACATACTTAACAACTACTCTATGAACAATATCACACTTCAGAGCACCAATACACCATAAACATACACTAATACATTAGTCATGCCTGTGACTCACAGCATTGAACAATGCACTGATCTATTGCAAAATGGTCCGCTAAAAGATTGCAGTAAGTAATGTTTTTTCCCAAGGGATACCAAATGTAGTACAGCAGGGTCTCGAAATTCCGAGTCCCGATTTTTCGAGCTTCCGTTAAATTCAAGTCGACCAAGGTCGCGAGATTAATCAGCTAAGCCTCCGGGTTTAAATAACTTTCCACGTCAGCATTATCGGTTTAATATAAGAACAAAAGTGTTGATTGGATGAGTTGATGCCTGAAAGTGAAAAGTTTTTAAAAGCAGAGAATTTGCCTCTGAAAGCTATTTTACTATTAGACAAAGCACCATTGGTTCTCCATAGAGATCAACTGTGCTGTGATAATATCTGTGCTTTTTATCTTTTGCAAATGTTACGAACCTAATCTAGCCGGTAGATCAGTGTGTTCTGAAATGTATGGACTAAAAAAATCACACTTTACCTTCTACAATCTCCCTTGGTAGCGACTGAAAGAGAAGAAAGCATTATAGGCTTTCTAATAAAAAACTACAGTTAAGGGAGTTGTGTACTGGATAGTCGAATCATGGAACAAAAGAAAAGAAAAAAACGTCAAGTAAGTCGTGGATTGAAATCCGGAGTTATAATGGAACTTCTGACTGTGTGTTTAGTTTACAAGAAAAAAAGATTTGACATTTCCTACCAAGAAACTTCCTGGTTGTGAAATACCGATGTGGATAACATGAGATAACATATGTTATGTTTATTGAAATGGTACTAAAAGCTACTGAAGAAAGTGATGACGAGAATAAAGATGAATGCCTGATCGAGACACTACAAGAACGGAAAATTAGTCACGGAGACTATTTAGAAACTGTA
>JBAIZL010000003.1:138717760-138785260 GCA_036971475.1 Prosapia bicincta
TTTAATGCTTTTATTCCATCTTTTTTATGGTCCAACCGGCTGACAAAGGTTCTGTATGCTTGTCGCTTGCTTTGTTTAATTTCCCGTTGGAGGGCCGCTTGCGCTCGTCGCACTTCTACACAACTATCTCTTGTCATTTCACCTTCAGCAGCTTTCCTGGCGTCATTTCGTTTCTTTTTCAGGGTGGAAAGTTTCGCTGACCAGAAAGGTCTGTGCTTTTTCACTTGTCCTCGAGGCACAGTTGATTGGGCTCATTTAAGTATAGTGGATGCTACGGCCTTTGTGGATTTGTCAGGGCAATCTGTAATGAGATCCCCCGTTATTAGGTCATCGGAAAGCAATTTAAACTTTGTCCAGTTGGCTTTCTTGAAATTCCACCTTGGTTTTCTCTTAGGTGCTGCAGGTCGTCGGGTCTGTGCGACAGTGATGTTAATTACACGGTGTCCGCAGCCACTAGCTGGGTCTTTCAGTTCTATGCTGGTACGTGCCATCAGATCAGGGTGGAGCAGCGTAAGATCTGGTCTGGTCAGTGAGCCGATGTAGGACAGAAACGTTGGGTCGCTGTGTTGGACGTGGAGGTGGTTTTCTTCAACGAAGTCCTCTATAGATCTTCCTACTGCGGTGACACTATGCCAACGTTGGAAAATTAAAGATTCCTAAGCTCCAGAAAAATGAATTCCTAAAGTATCGAAACACTACATGTCTATCAGAGAAGGAAAATCAGGTCATGAACGGAAACTTCTCCCTTGCAGAACTAAATGTAGCTTTATATACTCTAAAGCCAGGAAAATCAGCTGGACCAGACTCCATATTCCCAGAGTTCCTGTTACATCTTGGGACATCCACCCAGAAAACTCTTTTGAAGCTTATGAACCTAACTCTGAATAAATTCATGCCTGACCTGTGGCGCAAAGCGGAAATCATTCCTATCCTTAAAAAAGGAAAGCCTCCATGCGAAGTAAAAAGCTACAGACCCATTTCCCTCACGAGCTGCTGCTGCAAGCTAGCCGAGCTAATGATTGTCAATCGTATAAGTCCCTTTCTAGAGAGGACCGGTGCTCTGTCAGATGAGCAAGCTGCCTTTAGGAAACACCGTGGCACTATGGACCAAGTTGTGAAGCTCGTTCAAGCAGTGAAGGATGGCTTTCATAGAAAAATGTCGACTGTGGCAGTCTTTGTAGACTTCAAGGAAGCCTATGACAGAATATGGAGGAAGCTCCTGTTGCACAAACTACAAAAATTAGGAATAACTGGAAAACTCTTAGGATGGGTGAAGTCCTTTCTGGCACAGAGGCATGTTTGAGTCCGTTTCCGAGACACAATTTCGTCATTTAGACAGCAACGCAACGGCCTACCGCAGGGAGCAGTACTCAGCTGTATTCTTTTCAATATTATGATAAACGACCTCTTAAAAATAGTAAAAGAAGTACCGGGCATATCAACCTTACTTTTTGCGGACGACTTTGTCTTTTGGGCTTCAAGCGGGACTCCTTCGAACCTGGAAGAAACTATAAATCGAACCCTTAGCAGAGTTGCTGACTGGGCCAACTACAACCAAATGGTAGTTAGTGAGAAAAAGACTGTTTTCACTCTATTCACCCTTTCAACTAAGCCGCTAAAACTGAGGATCAAGTTAAACAACAAAACTTTACACCATGAAGATACTCCACGATATCTTGGCATCACGTTAGACAGGAAGCTAAACATTGCAAATCATATTGAGGCAACAGCCGAAAAAGCCACCAACAGAAGCAAACTGCTGAAGAGATTAACAGCAACTACATGGGGTGCTACCCAGGATGTTCTAAATTAAACGTACCGGACCTATGTACGAAAAAGCTGATAGCCTCGCCAAGAGTGGGTGCCGCCTACCACAGCCACAAATCAAAATATCACTGGGCTCTGCTTACACCAGGATTCATGCAGCAGCTAAGACGTACTTGAAAACAACGCAAGAAAACCTGGCTGTTGGAAAGAGATGGCAAGAACTTTGCACCAACCCCATTCCAAAACACCTGCCTCGATCTATCAGTGTTGCGCTGTTTCGTCTAACCACGGGACACGACTACCTTCAGGCGCACCTTCATCGCACTGGGCTGGCGGACACGGATCAGTGCCCCTTGTGCCAAACAGGAAAGATGGATGGATTCCACCTCCCTGCCTGCCCACAGCTCGAAGCATACAATAGCGACCCAAAAACCAGACTCTCCAAGCTCTACTGGTCTGCACGATGCCAAATAGTCGAGTTACCAAGGTTAGGCGTTGGATAAAGAAAAAAAGAAAGAATCTTGTAGTAGCCAAATATGTAAAAGTGCACAGACATAGCCAAGGGGACTGAGAGGTGTGAGTCTTCCTTCCCTGTATGTTTTCTCACAAAAATTAAGAAAGTATTCAGGCACATAGCTAGATTTTAGGGAAGGGGTCCAGATAAGTGACGCCCAAAAAAACCATGTGGGGTAGTACATATTTTTTTTAATAGTAAGTTTAGGTGAGTAAAACATGTCAGTTGAATTAAGGCACACTGACTTAGTTTGTTGGTTTCACAAACTAAAATTTTGTGTTTTTCTTCATTTATGTGATAAGGACTCAAGGAAGTTGACTCCAGACCCGCATTGGCTACGTCTGTGAAGTAGTGGGAAGATAATTTCTTTCCTACGTTGGTTACTAGATATACCTAAAGTGAAAGATTTTATATTCTACAGCACTAGACCTAGTTACTAATGGAACAATTCGAATCAACCTTTTACATAACTACCACAGTGCTCTATGTTACAAAAAATAAGTAAATTTGAACTTAAAATGTTTTGACTTTTTAAATAAAATAATAAAATGGAAACACAATAAACAATAACTATCTCTTTGGCAGCAAATAAACAGAAAGGATGCATTGGTAATGTTATTCTATGTTCTTCCAAACGTATTTTTGATAATTCTACGCTTGTAAGATCATGAGATGAAAAAGTACAAGAATCAACAAAGTAAGGTTTATTCTAATTTGTCTTTACACTGTTGACAATGGGACACATCTCCCAAAAGGACCGTCCTCAACAAATATAAGTGTGTTACTATAGGCAAGTTGTAAAATATTTATGTGTTTTAGTGAAAACTAGCTCACATGAAGGAATCAACAAATATAAAAAGCATTTGAATATAATTATTTTCTAGATTTTAATATCGTACTAAAAATACAGATTATGATATATTTTATTAAATGTTTGATTTTTTTAGTTTTGTATTTATTCATTATCAATTAATTCTATTTGAAAATCTGTTACAGTAAACCCCTGCTTATCTAAAACCCGTTCAACAATACTTCGGTTCAACCAAAACAGATCTGAACAAGTCATTATTCAATTAAATAAATTGAAGACAATGAATAAGGTTTCCCTATTCTGAGAATTAGTCTATTAATATGTATGATTAACTGTCATTAATGCATATATAATGATGAACAGTTACAAATTATACTGTATATTCACTTCTCTTGTTTTTAACTTCTTAGGTTCCAGGTATTTCAGCCACATCTAGAACCTATTCAATTTTAACAGTAATCCATGGTTTTTATTTAAAATATTTTTACAAAACAGTTCAAAACAGAAAAATTAGGCCAGTGTCAATTTGTTCAATATATATGTTTATAGTACAACTAAAACTGTGAATAAAAAGTGTTTTTTAGAAATTTTACACCATTAATAATTTTTTAAAAAATATTTAAATAAATTAATATTTTGTACTTTTTGTGAAACAGCAAATTTGTTTGTGATGATTCAGAATGTTTGTTGCAAATATGTCTTATAATAACAAAGAAATAAAGTAAAATGTGTGAGAGGAAATTCCGAGAAATCTTTGTTCTAATTTTTTAATACTTCAATTCCACCTTAAATTGTCATGTCCATCAACCAAAGTTTTTTGTCTGCTTATATTGTCCATATCATTATAGGATAAAAACTTGCAGTCCTGTCAGTGACTCACAGCATTGAACAATGCACTGACTTAGTGTGAAACGTGTTGCAATGAACCCCCCCCCCCCTAAACCTCATATCTACCTATTCTAATCTATCTATTCTTAGCCTACTGTTTATAATGCACTTAAGCGCATGCAACGTCACGCCGACTTTACTTGCTGTTCTAAACATGCCCCTACTGTTAACTAATGTTGAGAGGGCTATATAGTCATTTTGTCAGCTGAAAAGATACATATTAGCATGAACAATCACAACATACATAAGATCTTACAATGTGTCTTTCTTAACAGGAGATCCAGGTTGGGCCGTGCAAAATATGATCCTGCTTAATTTTACCTTTTTATAGGCTCCTGTGTTACATTTAAGCAGCATCTGCCAGTGAAACTTGTTCCTGGACTTTGATTTAAAAACCAACTATCTTTTAATATAGCTCAAATATTTTAAATTAATTTACTCTCAGGAGGAAACTCTCCTGTTGTAACATTAGGCTTTTATTTTATTGCATTTATTATTTCATGAATTTAAATACTCTTGATATATAACTTCACAACTGTTAGTTTTATAGTTGGAAAAACTCTAAGTTTTAATATATTTAATAACACAGGATATTTTGAAATAAATTAAAAAGATTTTATATGGTAATTTTAAAGATAAAAAAGAGTATAAAACTTAACAAAATTTTATACTTTGTGATTTCTACTGCCTTTGTCAATCTGAAAATTATTTTAACATTACATATTTGATAGAATTATTTTTTTACATATATTTAATTTATGTTATAAATTTAATCATTGGTTCTTAAAAACTAAATTAAAATTTTATTTTTAATTTTCACAGTATATCATACGTTAATTTTTTCCATAGTTTTTAACTCTTGAATTAATTTTTCTTAAGTGCCTATATAACATTCTGTTATGTTAATAGTTATTTAATAACTTCAAAATCCCAATATTATATGAAATTATTACTCATATTTAATATTTTAAATTATTAAAACTTTTGCAACAAATCTTTACTCTTTTGACATTATTAAAAATAACCAAGTTTATAGTCGAAACCACTCTAATAAGTTTAGTCATATATTTTTTTTTGGTTTCTTCATGAATAAGCTGGTCTAGAGACTTTATTATGAAATTTGATTAATTTACATGCAATAACTTGCCTTTTTGGAAAACTGACTTATTTTATCTGGTTTTGCACACTTCAATATTACATATTAGTCAAGTCTTTTACTTTTGTAAAACTATTTAACAATATTATTTAGAGTTAAGCCATTGTTTATTTCTTTATAAATCAATTTCTAAATTATAATTTTTTGAAAAGTTTGTTAAATTTTAATTAATAAATTTAACTAAAAAAATGACTTACCAGAAGTTCTCACTTCCTGACATCCTTGGTTCCTGGTCCTTAGATCTTGTTAAAGTTGGGTTCTTCTTTCTTCCCCCTGGATCCTTTGGATTTTCGGACAGCGAAACCCTGGTAAGTCGTTATGATTTAGTTACATTTATAACTTGTGTTATAAATTTGACGATAGAAACGTTCTTGTAGATGCCATCTGGGCTGTTGACTCTTTTGTCTAGCTGAAAACTGACATAGTTTCGCTCAGCACTTGTAAAACTTTTATTTTTTCGGACTCCCCAAGAAACCTGCGTTAGCGTTTAAATTGGCCTCATCGCTCTTCCACCTCCAGCTGTTTTTCCTTGTAACTTTGATAGCTTATTTTCTTGTCCTAGTTGGTTCCTCCGTTACATAAACCAGCTGGGTTAAAGTTTAATTCTTAAAATGTCCTAATTTTGCTGTAATTTTTAATTGGCTTTTTCCACTCTATTATTCTATGCTTTGCTTAAATTTTTTTTAATATAAAAATTTTAACATTTGGTCGTCACATTTTAATTTTTGAAATTCAAATTTATAACGGTTTTAATTTTATTAGATTGAAAGGGCAAACTGGCCATAGCAGTGTATGCTGAAAAACATCAGAAGTAGTGGTTTTTTGCCAAGTGATACCAAAAGTGTATATTATAAAATAGTTTGTTAGGTTTGCCTATAGCTACATTAGGCAATTTTTAATTAGGCCTGTTATCAAAGACCGGTAATCAATCGCTTTAAAATAAATGTATGTAACATATCTAGGCTTGGTTATATATTTTTTTAATGCTTGTCAATTGTAGAAACTTGCTCAAACAATATTCAAGTATGGATATATTCAGAATTGCATAAATTGTATAAGTTAAATGACCTATACTCTAACTTGTACATTGAGGACTGCACTCCCTCACGAGCTAGTGGATTTAACCTTTTGGTTAATTCCAAAGAATATGTCTCTGGATGTTATCTGAAATTATACCTATCCGAAATCAGGGCTGCCCCTTACATTTTGGTTAAGCACGTATTTACTCTGAGAGTTTTCTGCTTTTTAAACATAGTTCCCTAATTTAAAAAATTTTTAAAACCTTATTTCATTTAGAATTTTAAACACATCTTACAAAACTGACACAAAGAAAATTTAATCCAAGACTCATTAAGCTACATGTCTATTTCGATAAACTTGAAATACATAACTATATACTTTAGTAACATTATTTTAATATTACAAAAAAATGCATGAACCAAGATCAATTATTTCAACTCACTAAACTTTTTTCAAAATTTTCAAATCATCTTTGCCTAAAACTACAGTTAACAAGGCCAGATATTCAAGTTTAAACGTAAGTTTCTTTTCATTTACGTTATAACTTCATACAACTCTGAATCTTTGTAACTCTTATAGGTTGGGTCTTCGAAATTTTCACTATCTTTATTATCACAGAAACAGGCTTTGATTTTTTTGCAAATATAACACCAATCAATTCCACATTTTTCTTTTCTCTTTTCTTGAAAATGTTTCTGCTTTATAGTCTGAAACAAAATTTTTGTTACTATGTTGATAATAAAAATGAACTTTCAAAAATATGATATGCCGATCAAAAACTAAATATCAATTCAAATAATAAAATATACTGAAATAATATTTCATTACCTTTTTGTTAAAATTTTAATTTATTTATATATACAGTATATTTAATATGGGTATATAGTGTGCTTCTTTTTCAAATTATATGTAGGTCTAAATTTCATATAAGAAATAACAAGAGCCTAATAACTGTTTATAATTTCACTAAACCATCAGTTTGTCAAATACATCCTTGTATTAACTACAAAATGTAAATATTTTTCAATAAATATAATCCTGGGATAATTTTTGTTAAGAATAGAACAAAGGAGTCTTGAATAGTTGATTTTAATGGTAACCACTTAATTTAAGGAACTACGTGTTATTAAAATTTGCAAACATAATTAGGTAATATTATTTCAAAATTAAAATGCATAATATTTTCGTGTGAAAGTTGAATTAATACTGTTTTGTTTAAAGGATTGCCCATATAGGGCTGGCAATATTATCAAATCGTTTTAAAATAAAAATAACAGATTTATTTAACGCAAATTAATGAAACACATGATGAAAAACAAATTTATTTTATATTATTTATGCAAATTGAATAATAATGAACCAATGGATAGTATAAAAACTCTTTCATAAATGTGTAGAAGTTGTTTAATCAGCAAATGATGAGCTTAGGCTTGCTGAGGGCTATTGGCCATACACCTGACATAAAAAATCCTACTGTGCACTTATAACAAATTAAAACAGCAACTCAAGGATTTATTTTAGATTATCTATTTTGTCTACAATATACAGACTGGCGTGATTTATCAAAACTCACAGAAACTGTAAGGGGCCAATGGTTGCTGGTACTTGTTATAGAATTCTACTACTTAACATCTCAAGATTTTAGTTGAATTATAACGTATAAGCACAAACAGTTGTTGGTTATCTCTCAAATCAGGTCTATTTGGTACACTATCTGAGAAAGAACATTCATTTTTTATAGAAAATATAGGGTAAAAAATCATATCCCTAGAGATGAACAGTCCCGTAAGGGACAGACAATATTATCTAATTGTTTTAAAATAAAAATAGCTTAGTTATTTTTACATTTCTGTATGTTTATTTTTGATCTCTTTTTTGTCTCTTGTGTCTGTTTTACGTGCTCGCTGTACTTGTGATAAATGTTCTCCCAGTTTGTCCTATGTAAAGCTGGGAAATTGTTGCATGTAATCTTGTATATACCTGCCCTGTGGTGTTTATCCTGGTGTGTTTTTGAACTGTGTAGGTGTTTTTTTAATTGTGTTGGATGTTGAGAATGATACTTTGTATTTAAGTTTGCGGAGCGAGGAAGCTATTTTTTGTGATGTGATGTCGTGATATGTAAGTGTTATGTACTTTTGGGATTGTTTGTTATTCTTTTTTGTTGTGTTAGGTGTGCGTTGTTTTTTGTACATTATGTTGTCTATCAAGGTCTGTTTGTATCCGTTTTATAGGCTATGTGTTTTATTGTGTTACAGAAACAACACAAAAAAAGACAACATTACCTAATATTTGTAAAAGCAGACAAAAGCAACATCGCTGTTAATATACATGAAACTGACTTACACAAAAAAGTACTATTATACTTTGAAACCAACGTCATCACAGAAAATTCCACAGACCCCACAAACAAATTCCACACACAAATAAAAAATAACATAAGCAAATGGAGACACATAATAAACAAAGAACAAAAACGACACTTTACACAAATTAAACCACAAACACCAATATTCAACGCCTTACCTAAAATACACAAAAAAGATATACCAATACACCCACTAATAAGTAACACATCAGCACCTTCATGAAAAATCACGAAACACCTCAACAAAATAATAAGAAAAAACATTACATTTCATAACTACACCAGCCTAAAGAACAACATAGATCTTACACAAAAAATAAAAAACACACACATACCACATAACGCTACACTAGCATCATTCGACATTACCAACCTATTGACAACCTAAAGAAACAATAAACATACTCAAACAAATGTTAATAAAAAACAACACACCAGACTACACAACCAAAGAAATAATAACACTAACAGAAACAATCACTTCTTAGAATTACTTCACATACAACGACAAATACTACACACACACACACACACACACACACACACACACACACACACACAAAACAAAAGCTTACCCATGGGATCCCTTATCTCTACCATATTGTCAGAGATATGCATACACAATTTAGTACAAAAACATATCATAAACAACAACAAACAAGCCCACAAGATAATATATTGGTACAGATACGTCGATGTATTCCTAATCCTATACAATAGCAAAAAATGACAGATAAACACCTTTCACAATTATATAAACAAATTACACAATAACATAAACTTCACACTAGAAACAGAACAACAGAACAAAATCAATTTCTTAGACCAAACGATAACAAAACCAAACAACAAACACACATTTAAAATATACAGGAAACCCATGACCACAGACAGAGTTATACACAACACATCCAATCAGCCCACAAAACACAAAAACACGCTGCCTTTCATTCCATGATACACAGACTAATCAACATACCCATGAACAATGACGACAAAATAAACAAACTAAACACAATAAAATATATAGCCTATAAAACGGATACAAACATCTTGATACACAACATAATGCGCAAAAATAACACACACATAACGCAACCAAAAATAGTAACACACAAACAAAAAACATAACACTTGCATATCACATAAAATAACTTCCTTGCTCCGCAAACTTAATTACAAAGTAGCATTCACAACATCCAACACAATTAAAAAACACCTATACAGCTCAAAAACACAACAGGGAAGGTCTATACAAGATCACATGCAACAACTGTCCCAGCTTTTACATAGGACAAACAGCGAGAACATTTACCACAAGATACAACGAACACATACAACAAATACAAAAGACGCAACCCAATTCAAATTTCACCATACACATACAAAACACACTACACTTACAGACTAACATAGACACCAATCTAAAAATCCTACACTACATAAAAAAAAGCAACAAACTTAACACAGTAGAAAACTACGAGGTGTATAAACACCATAAATACTACCCACAACACATTTTAAATGACAAAATACACTCACAATCAAATACTGTATTTGAGCAGATAATTAACAACTACTGTATATACAATAACACACCACAGGCTCACTCCAACACAACACACCTGAGCAACAGTCTTGTGAGTGACTCACAGCATTGAATAATGTGCTGACCTAGTGTGAAATGCATCTGCTGAATAAATCAGTAAGTAGTGGTTTTAAAAAAACACTTAAATGCTATGGTCAGGGGATTGTGAAATTCCTACCATTACATAAAATGACCAGGCCACAAAGCTTTTTCCTCAAATAGTCCATGATACCATTAGTTGTATATGTTTTTTGACAACATTAGCTAGATTTGGTTAAAATCAAATTATTGAACTGCTAGATGTTTTAGGTTAATGGACCAAGTAATATCCAACATTATCATATAATGCTCTTTGTTCACTGTGAGAGTTAGTCCATTTCCCTCAAAATTATTACCTATTACACATGTTTTTATTATACCAAATCACACTGACTATGCCAAGGATGTTTGTATGAATTTTGAAATTTGAGTCTTTCAAGAGTTGAGAGATACAACCTTTTTGGGTTACATTGAAATGTCTACAAAGTTGATAATAGAAGTAATTCCGCTTTACAACTTTCGTGCTGCAGCAAAATATTTAATTGAAGTATAACTTTTACACAGAATTTACTTGTAAACAATGTAATTCATTAAACTAAATTTCCAAATATTAGTACCTACTAGGATACATCCTCTTACCTTCACTAACATATTCAGTTTTAATTTGTAAAGGTTTACTTTTGTCAGTAGATTTTTCAAGTATAAATTAAGCACTCATTCTTCTAAATAAGCATAGAATTTTTACGTAGAAAACCTAACCAATAGGTTTAGGAATTTTCTCATCAATAAAAGTTTGTCTACAAATTGTTAATGATTTGCTAAGATTTCAGTTTTAACAATTTTATTTTGGGCAATTATATTGATAACTAATACAAAATGCAATAAAAACTTATAATACAATTGTAGCTTTATAAATACAGAATATACATCATCGAGAATTGTTAAAAAATAGAAATATCTTTCTGGCTCTATGCTATCAAAATGAAAATGAACAAAACAGTTGTTAATTTGTTAATATCTTAAAGTTTTATCTTAGTTTTTACAGTAACTTAAGTTCAAGCAATTACATGTAGAAGGAATATCAGAGATAATATCTCTTCCAATACTAAAACGCCAACTTATTCATGAACATTTAAAAAAAAAATTACATCTAATTTTATAGTCAATATGAATTAAAAACCTTAGTTTAAGATGTTTACTGAAGGAGACAAAATTAAATTTTAATTTAATATTGGCATTACTTCGTCTGTAATTTTTCTGCAATTAAAATACTAATATTGTTTGGTTGATTAATTAATCATTTTTAAACTACATGGTATTATAAACATTTTACATTTACATTTTAAAGATTAGCTCAGTCTGTTGTTCGCCTGATCTGAAAACTTGGTTAAAATTTACCTAATTGAAGTATACAAAAGCATAGTAAATATGATTTAAAATTTTGGACCTAACCACATGATCAATTAACTTTCGTATTATTATATTTTTAGCCAAATTACTACCCTCTTAATTAATATTTTTATTTGTAGATTCTAATCATCAACCCCTATGACTCGAACAATTCTTTAATTTGTTAAATTCAAATGAAGTATTTCTAGGTTTTTTTTTTCATTAAAAGCACTGCATTTATATGAAATATTTCATTCCTATTTTTTTTGTTTTCTCGTCTACTCTCTTAAAATATTTATAAAGGGCACTAATACTTCAGTACAAAATTAGGCATATTTATTGGAAAAAGTTATTTCAAACATGTTTTTAAATATTTCTAAAATCCTCCTTTTAAAATTATAGTGTACATTTTTTTATTATAGTATTTGTACTAACTTACCTTCTGCATTTTATTCTTAAGTTTTAATTTCTGGTGTTTTGCTTCCTTTTTCCCTCTAGTTCTTGATGCATATTGTACCTTTTTTTTGTCAGCCCCATTTTGTTCTATACTGGCTTCTTGGATTTTAATAAAACCTGTAGGTTTTCGAATCAATTTCTGTTCATCAAAATGTAAAGGTAATGCTTGGTTATCAATCTTTACATGTGTCTTACCCCTTTTATTTTGATTGTAAAAAATTGTGTAGTTTATATTTGAGCACCTCATATCAGGCAAAAAACTAAAGGATTTGGTACTATCAATACTAACTCTATTATTATCCACGGTTCTATTATTTCTCTCCAAATTTATCAAATCGTTTATACGTTCTAATACCGTTATATTTTTTAAGTTTTGAAATTTTCTTAGAATATTATTAAAATTTATCAATTCTTCACCACTAGTTATGTTCTTATCTGAGCCTCTAAATTTATTCCGATTACAATTCAAAGGGTATTTTTTCCTACTTTTATTTTCCAATGGTGTTAGCAGTCCTTTTGAAATATTACTATTAATTGTAGGCTTCATACCATTCCTTTTGGGAAGATCAATTTCAAATACTTCTAATAATTTCTCTTTAATCAAATCAAACCTATTCTCAGTATTATCAATTGTTTTTGTTATGGGTGTAATTTGCTTATACTTTGCCTTAAGTAACTGTTTCAAATAGTTTTCTAATAAGTTTTGTTTACTAACTCTTAGTTCTTTTGGATTCATTTTCTGAAATTATGTTCATAAAAATATTAGTAGAAAATAATGTTGAAGCTTATTTCTTATACTCTTTTATCAGTAGCACACATCCCATTGGGTGTGCAGATATGCAGATACACATACCCCAATGATATGCAGATACTCACATAAATGGTATTTATATTATATTAAAGGCTCGATTTTATTTATTTATTAAAAAAATCTACCAAGGTTCACTAAAAATTTAATAAACGTAACTTAACACTAAAACACATGTGAAACAAAACACTTTTGTTATTTTACTGATATATATATATATATATATATATATATATATATATATATATATATATCATATATATATATCATATATATATATATATATATATATATATATATATATATATATATATATATATATATTTATTTATTTATTTGCAGTCTTTGTGTTGAACATTTTGAGGTTTTTCTTATAAATTATACTTTTGGTAACAACTTGGTAAAAAAAACAACTACTTACTGATACTTTTCAGCAGACAAGTTTCACACTAGGTCAGTGCATTGTTCAATGCTGTGAGTTATGGACAGGACTCGCATGAACTTGAGCCTTGTCCATAACTCACAGCATTGAACAATGCACTGACCTAGTGTGAAACAAGTCTGGTGAAAAATATAAGTAAGTAGTAGTTTTTTTGCCACGTAAGGACCAAAAGTGTAATATATTTATTATTTAAGTCGAAGTATTCATGCCAATTAATGAAAGACAACATGAAAAACAAACATGAAATAAATTTAAGAAAATATGTAAATGGTGCCATCCTTACCACACATTATTCTAATTTACTAGTAAAGCTGTAAACACTTTACTTGGCATAGAAGCATACTATTATTTTAATCCTTAATGTGCTGCATATGAATAGGCTATTTTCTGCAAAGTTGCCTGTTGCTATTATAACGAGTTACTGATGAATAGCAAGTGGCTGAATATGATAATTACAGAGTAGGTGTTAGTTTATATCATGTAGACATTACCAAGCAGACATTATTTTTCCTTATAAAGCAGTCTGCGGAGCCTTTCCCTTCTGAAAACTTTGAATCTTCATCACTTTGCATGAAAATTAGGGAGTAGTTAGAGGGTGCCACAAGGATCAAAAGTGATACAGTGATTTGAGCTTTTACCCTTGGGGCGAATGCCACCCCTTTTTGGGGGCAAAATTTTTTATTAAAAATAACCCCAGGAATCAATAGACGAATAAATTCTAAGCAGTTTTTATTCTCTGAAATTTATTTGTTAAGTCAGTTATTAATGAGTCATTAATAATTGATAATGTTGATTTTTCGATAAAAAAATTAATGTTTCTAAAATTGTTTTCCCACAAACAACTCCAAAACTATACGTATTTAGAAAAATTGAAGCTAACAAAAAACAAAGAGATTGGTTTATGAATGAATGTTGTAAGTTAGGTCTAAAGCAATTTATAAGTATTTATAGGGTTAATTTTGTTTAATGAATACTAGAATCCAAGTATTTGAAGTTTAATAACGAGAAACCGACACATTTTCACAAATATTAATAGGATGCTTTTCATAGTATTTGAAGAGACCTTTTAAACGAGCTCCAAATGGAGTTTATAGGATTAAAACAAAGGGAGTTATGATAAAAATCAAATGGGACTATTGATTTTGTTAAGAAAAAGTGAGAAATAAAACTTATGTCATTTCCATCAAAATTGAAATTTATAAAAATCGATGTAAGATTTACTTTATTTTAGTATAAGTTATGAGCTTAAAAACTTATTTTTAAAAAACAGTAGAAATAAAAAAATCAGAATTTTCCAAATTTCCCCAAATTTTTTTTTTTAATAACTCTAAAAGTAGTACATATACACAAATAAATGTAGATTTTTTATTAATCACCATTTTGGTTTTTTAAAAATAATTTCTGTAGGATAAAAAACAAAGCGATATCAATGTTAGGATTATAAATTTGATTGTGAGGATCATGTGATTCTCAAGGCCTTTAACCCTTCAACTTAAAACAATAATTGATTTTAAGAACTGGAGATGTAAAAGATCTTATAGCCCTTGAAATTTCCTTTAAAATAGTCTCTAGATGAACCTGATAGCAAATATAACAAAATTATTGTAAAAAAGCAATTTTTATAGAAAAAGTTTAGGAGCACACATTTTATATGTGGAGTATCATATTTTACAAGGTATTATTATTATTTATATATAAGTAGGTAAGGTAAATGCTTTCATACTATATAAATGTGTATGTAGATATGTATATATATATCTAATATATACATATGTATGTATATATATATATATATATATATATATATATATATATAATTATATGTATACCCCATCATCTTACTGTGTGGAGAAAATTAAGATCAGTGTGTGGTAGTTTCATTCATTTGCCAGCCATTGCGTTGAAAAATAAGGATGGAAGTTTGTCCACAAAGAGTGATGATATTGCTAATGTACTGAGAACACCATTTTCTAACTTTTCTTCTACTGCAGCTTATAAAAGAAAATTTCAAATATATAAAATTAAGGAAGAAACACCTTTCACTGTTGGGTTGTCTGGAGACTCTTCTTTGAACACTCCATTCGCTATTGCAGAATTGGAATCAGCTCTCGTGTCAACGAAAGATTCTGCACCAGGTCCCGATTCTATTCCATACTCAATGATTAAACATCTTCCATCATCTTAAAACTATTCCTTTTTGGGATATACATCTGTTTATTCGAAGAGCAGTGTTTTCCCGATGCATGGTTAGAAGCGACAGTAATTCCTCTTTTAAAACCAGGTAAAGACAAAACCAATCCCAGCAGTTATAGGCCTGTATTTCTAACTAGCGTCTTGTGCAAGCTACTGGAGAAGATGGTCAACTGCCATCTTGTCTGGTACCTAGAAACCAACGATCTTTTTTTGCAACGAACAGTATGGTTTCAGACAAGGACAATCATCTGTTGATCAATTGGTTTTGTTAAAATCTGATATACAAAATGCCTTTCTCTTGTGTCAAACACTCGTTGCTGTTTTCATCGACCTTGAGAAGGCATATGATATGGCATGGAAAAGAGGAATTCTGAATACTTTGAAATCATATGGTATATAAAGGAATATCCTAGCATTCATCGCTAACTTTCTGTCAAATAGATCATTCCATGTTCATCTTGGAGCCACATATTCAAACAGTTAATAACAGAAAAATGGTGTACCACAGAGTAGCATGCTGAGTGTCACGCTATTGGCCATGCAATAAATATTATAACATCTAATATACAATCTCTGGTACACTGTTCACTTTTTGTAAATAACTTTTGTATTTATGTGCCTGTTCGTAGTATGCCAACTGCAGTTGAAAGATTTTTGCAGTTAGCAACATGCAGATTAGAGGAATGGTCAAGACCTACAGGTTTCAAATTCTCTGGTTTGAAGATCCATGTGTATCATTTAGTAGTCGCAGGCAACACCAGGAGCCGATCCCTTATCTTAATGGGATTCAACTTCAAACCACGGATAGCGTTGGATTTTGGGGTCTTTTATTTGATAAAAGACTTTCATGGATCCCATATGTGCATGATTTGAGGCTGAGACGCAACAAGAAATTGGATATGTAAAGAGTCCTTATTGGTACGAATTGGGGAGCAGACAGAACTAGTGTGCTTCGATTCTATTGCATTGTAGTTAGATCATGCATGGATTATGGCTGTCGAGGATATTCATCTGCACGACCTACAGTTCTGAAAACTTTCGATGCAGTCCACCACTTAGACTTGCTACTGGTGCGTTTAGAACTAGCCCAACCCCTATTCTTCTTGTCGAGGCTGGGGAACCTGCCCCTTCAAGACGACGTCAGGTGCTACAAATATCTTACATTTCTGATCTTCGAAGCAAATCTAATCACCCGGCTTTCAAAATGGTGTATATTAGCAGTCTTCATCAGGATTACGAGGCATGTCAACGTTCGACCATTCTGTTCGACATACAAAATGGTACGAATAATGTATAACCTTGGGTTTTAACTTCCTTCAATGTTTGAACGATCAGTGAGCTATCTACCTCCATGGATAATAAAAGTGCCATACTTCGATTTCTCATTGTCCAGTTACATAAAATATGATACTCCTGATGTGGTCTACCACCAGGAATTTTTATTTATTTGTAAATTTCATCAACTCAGTGAAATTATATTCATTGATGGGTCTAAACTGGACAATGGTGTTGGGTTTTATGCATCGGGGTGTAGTTACACGTACGGATTGCCCTCAGCTTGTAGTGTTTTCACGGCAGAACTATTTGCCATTTTAAAATCAATAACTGTTATTCAATCTCTATCTCCCTACTATATTTTGTGTTCTAATTCCAAAAGTGCTCTTCAGGATGTTTTCTCTGCTAACCCTTTAGTTGGCAGACATTTTGTGTGCTGTACACAGACTTCAATTGGGGGGTGTGGGGGTAACATTCTGTTGGGTTCCTAGACACTGCGGAATACTCTGAAACACAAAACCATGGATGAAGAGGCAAAGAATGCTACAAGTTTGGTGCCCATTACTCAACAAGTTATGGCATCTGATTATGTGTGTTTTGCAAAATATTTATTGCTCGCAGCTTGGAATAACGAATTTCATACCGTGATTCAGAATAAGCTGAAAGAAATTAAAGATACCGTCCGTCCATGGAGGTCTTCTATTCATTCAAACTGTAGGGAGGAAGTGGTGCTTTTGCAACTCATGGATATTTGATGCGTCGTGAAGATTCACCAATATGTCAGTACTGTGGTGATATCTTCACTGTTAAACATATTTTGGTGGATTGTGTTGGTTTAAGCAATATTCGTGCCCTTTTTAATTTGAAAGACAGTTTAAAAGTGGTGTTGGGGGACAATGCCTCAGCCATTGACCGGATCATCGCTCTCTTGCACTACTTAAACATATTTTTTGAAATTTAATATTTAAAAATATAATGCTATGTTTCTATATTTATTTCTTTGTGTTTGTGTATATATGTTTATTTATGATTTTATTATTTTGTTATAAATATATATCTATTGTTATATTCATTTATTTCTTTGTATTTATATGTTGTGTATAAATGTTTGTTTATTTAACTTTATTATATTTTATTTTCTTGTTATAGTGTTATAAATATTTATCTATTGTTATATTTGTAAATTATTGTTACATTTTATATATATTGTTATTTATTTATTGTTTTAGATTATATTGTTGATATATTTTTTATTATTAATTTTAGTATATTAACATTTTTTTTAATTAAAAAATTTTTGTTTAAATTGTTAATGTTTTTGGCGATGATAACCAACATAGGTTTTTTACCAGGAAAAAACTAATACATATAAATTACACAGGCTGGATAGATATAAACTAAAACAGTTTGTAACATACTGAAAACTTGTGTTTATTGAGGCACAATGTTAATTAATTAAAAAGATACTAGTTTCAATCAAGTATTTTAGTCACAGAATAGCGATAAGCATTGATATCAAAACAAATACATACCTTATTTAGTTCATTTTCTGAATCTTGAATGTACTGGGTAAATAAGTTTTGTTCTCCTTTTACCTGATGAATTGAGTTTTTTTCCATGGACATATTATTTTTATTTCTTACTAGGTGTATTTATAAAAAATATATATTTTTTATATTTAGGCTTGAAAATTACATTGAAACTAAAAACAAAACAAACCATTTATAAATTAGGTTAGTTATTTCTTTTACAAGGAGTTAGTTTTAGGTTTACATGTAATTATTTTGAAGTAATATTTATATTACCAGGTAACATTAGTTGTTGAGTTATTGTTTTAAAATAAGTCCGAGCTTTGAGGTTATTCCAGTTTGATGCAATAATGTCATGTTAAAACTAAATAAATAACACATAGTTATTGAGGTAAATTTAAAACTGACTTCATCTACTTATTTATTTTGTGTTTCACAAACTGTATAGTGTTATATAAATTGCACATTTAAAATAATTTTGGTTACATTTTTCTAATAGCAGGAAAGTTATCCAAAGAAGTATGTTGTAACTTAATTTTACAAAGAGATAATCACAAGAAGGAGAAATATTCCACAACTGGCAATGGTACAGTTAAAGTACACGGTTTGTATATGAATAGTTTGCTTATATATCTTTTGCTACTTTTCACCAAAATTACTCAGGATACAAAGAATAGATTTCAAAATTGAAATTCTTCATTCTAAAGAAGTTTTGAAAGCCAATGACACATCTGTATTCCCACTTCATCTCATTAACATCATCAAGCACTAAATCCTTCAAAAATTCCTCTGTACTACACTTTTTTCAGCCTCATATAAGATTGGGCCTAACCCAAAACCTTCTTTGGTGGCGAAGACAACAACACTACTGACTTCCAACGACTGCAATGATAATCCGACTGCTGACACTGCACATCATCCGAATCACTCCATATTAAATTAAAAATTAATATCAATATGGAAAAACATTTATTTTTCCAACTACACTCTAATAAAAATTCATCGATACCTCCACACATACTGACTAATGTGGACAGGGCAAAAGCCGACTATGTTGTTCAACATAGCTGATCGGCATAGTGCTGGCACAGCTTTATATTTTGAAAGCTACTTGTATCAGGTCAATAAAACGACGCTTTCAAAACTAGTAAATACAGTAAGTTGTTACAGTTTTCACGTAGTTCTTTAAAAATATTTACTTATGAACTAATTAATGAAATCAAGATGATTACAATAACCAAAGAAAGTTTTATTTCTAAACTTAACAAATTCATGACTTACTAAGCCTATAAATTATGGGTTCAGCAAGTAGTTAAATATCTAACTAGTTATTACACTTTTGCTATTACTTGCGACCAGACTTTTTGTTAACTAAAGGTTGTTAAATTGTTAACGAACACTTGGAGGAAACGTTTTTGTCTTACGACTTCTTCAGCCTCGTATTTTTGGCACTAGAAATGCTGCAGTTGTGCTTCCTCAGTACCATTTTTTGAAATATAGAAGTGATGTGATCAAAGAGTATGTGTGATCTGTGCCGTGTTTGTCCATTTAGGATATCATTTTTGTGTTTGTTGCTATATCTATATATTTCATGCTGTTCTAGTGTGTTTAATTTATGGCCTTTTTTTGCATGTGTGAAGATGCTCATATTATTTTCCATACTTTTGTATGAGTGTTTAGTGTCCTTGAGGTGATTTGTGCAGGTGGATTCAATAGTAGTGTACAGTGCGCTTTTGTGTTCTATATATCTTTCGGCAAAAGATCTGCCTGTTTGTCCAATATAGAACTTATTGCAATTGTTGCATTTTAGTTTGTATACTCCTGGGTTATTGTATGTGTTGGTATTGTTACTAATGCTGTATCTGATAGCCGTTTGGCTTTTATTTGTTGTTCTGTAAGCTACATTGTATACTGCTTTTAAATTAACAATAAATTAAATTATTATTAAGGTAAAATAAATTACTTTTTAAAAATAAGTTATATTTCAAATACAGTTTGAACCTTAACTTCTATACATCTATACTTTTAACATCGGTCTATTATATTAACTACACATTCACTTTCTTTTTCTTGTTGGTTGTTTTCATAAGCATTCCTTGAATCACTTCCCCTTTTGTTTTTACTGCCCATCCTTCAGTTCCTTCTTTGTTTAACACCCAATCTGGAGTCACTACAGCTTGAGCTATTTTCTCGTTTTCTTCTTCACTGTCACTTACTTCAACTTTTCGTTTACTATTTTTATGCACATTTATTATTTCATCTTCACACAAAATGTACGAAGTTGAGTTCTGTAATAATCTAATGCCTCTTTTTTTCCTTCGTTTTTTATTTGCTAGATATGGAACTTTTGGCTGCACCTCTTTTAACTGTCTTTAAACAAAATGGAAAAATATTAATGTTGGTTTTGAGTAATTAAAATTATAGTAATGAAATTTATATTTGCTACTAAGTTTACTTTATTTGTAAAATAAATCATTAAAAATTTGGAAAAAAAGATCTAATGAATTTCAATATTGTGTACACACCTTTTGACCTGGTCATATTTCAAATAACATTAAAATTTGATTAACATTTTAAAATAAATTTCAATGTAATTGAAACACATTTGAAAATATTTTACACCACTGACAATAAATTCAATGACACCATTATTATTATTTATAAATTTAAATAACTTTGCTATATTAAAAAAATATTGTATCTTATGTGAAGGTTTATAAAATTGTTAAAAAAAAAAAACAGAACCGACTTAAAAAAAATAAGCGAAATATATTACTTTTACTTACTAAAAAGTAAAAAAATAATTTTCCAATATTGAAAACATAATTTATCATGTGCTTACTAGCCACAAAATTTTGAAGTCAGTGCTGCATTTCATACTTGGACCCTTATTTAACATGCTGAACATGACAAATAGAGAGATTTTACAAGACGTTTGAGATCCTTGGAATGTAGTTAACAAATTATGATATATACACAGGATAATCGATAATGTTTTCCATACACTTATTTTATAGATACAGTATAAGAAATTTATTAAATTTATGATACAAAAGGATGAAGGAGATATGATCTCATATTTATAAGCATCTACAGTAATCACATATTTTTATCTGATAAACCTAATATTGTATGGTCTTTCCCGAGAACAAAGTTCAATTGTCATAATACCTATCAATTATCATGTGCCCCGCATACTATCATAATATCAAACACATGAAATTTTTGTTTCGTGAGAAGACTCTATGGTTTGCTATAATTTATCACGGGAAATCAAACAATCAAACAGTTGATGGTTTAGTAAATATTTGGAATTACTTTACTAAATATCAAGAGATAAATTCATTAAATATAACTTTACTATCAATTTTCTCTTTATTTTTTTTATTAATATTTTATGTGTACAAAATGTTTTTCCTAATAATTATTAGACAGTATTATTGTATACTTGCCTGAGATATTGCATAATTATTAAGACACTTTTAAATAAATTACTCAATTTATTCATCTCACAAATTGTAATGTTTATCATATTCTTCAAGGGTGTATCAGTTATTTGAACAACGATCAAGCAATATGATTAGCCCTCTAAATACATCGGAAATTTGTGTGGATAAATAGTGGCAATTTGGCCAACATAATAAACGGCATGATAAAATACGAATATAATATAAATAGAAATTATTGATCATACCTCTAAAAATGTAGAAACCAACAGTTTTTTAATAAATCAGAACCGACTCCAAAAAAGAACCTGAATATATTATTTTTACTTGTCAAAAAGTAAAAAATAATTTTCCAATAACAAAAACATAATTTATCATACGCCTATTACACACACAATTTTGAAGTCGGTGCTGCAATCATCCTTACTATTTTCTAATCCATCAAATCTGTTTCAAACATTTCCGAAACAATCAAATTTTTGATTGCTTAATTTTTCATGACTAATTATAGCGAATCAGAGTGTTATCATGAAACAAGATGTTTATCTGTCTTATGTTGCTATTGCCAAGTTAATAAAAAAAAGTGTAAAATATACAAAAACCTCAAGATGTACAACACAAAAACTGCAAGACTAAACCAATACTATAGTTTAGTACTAAATCAATACACATATAACTATAAATCTGTGCATCTGTGACATTTGGATAACTATACACATCTATGGTCACTTAGTCTTTTCTTTTTATTTTTTGATTGATAAAGATCATCGTGTGCTCGAAATATTTCAATAGTGTAATATGTTTTCATCAGTGTCTATTTATTTATTCCCAAGAGTTTGCAGTTTTGGACTATTGCCACTAGATAAGTCTGTCAGTCTCCTATCTAGTCCAAAAATTCCTAAATAAGCTTAAACTTCTACTGGAACTAACCTAATATATATATGAAGAAATTATATATATCAAGAAATTATTAAATATTCTTGTATTTGAATAACCTATGTTGTTTTAATATATATATATACACTTGTTGGGCTTATTGGCCCGTCTTAGTTTCTTAATACAATGGATGATACCTAAAAAGACTCCGTCGGGCGAATTTGGCCGACATTGTTTTTAAGGTAATTATGATATCTGTGCAACACTGTCTTAATATTTTTTGTGTTTTGTATGTAAACAATAAACAACAAAACCACAAATCCATGTTCCAGTTGTCTACCTAAAAAGCTGACTGGGGAGAAAAGGTTTTTAGCAGTTATCACAAAGATATGTAAACGTGTTACAAGTGATCATTTGTTATGAGATTTTATAAATATTTTGTATATAGAACTACAGAATTATTCTACAACTAAATTTAATTTTAGTCAATATTTCTTACTTCTTTTATAAGTCTTGTAAAATTTTGAAAACAATAGTAAAAACGAATATAATAAGTCAAAACAACAAATTATTTATTTCATTATTAAAGTATATAAAGATAACCTTTTTTCAAAGAACTTTTATGGTATAAATAACTCAAAATTAAAAATTTAATTCAGGTGTTTCACTAAAATTGTTAAACAAATAATTGTGTCAGGCCGTAGCTACCGATAACTAGCTCGTAGAATAATACCATGTTTATAATGCCGTGAGCAATTTCCTGTCAATTAAAATCCATCATAATTAATTCTGTAAGTAATGTGAAGCTTGTTGATTAATACACGGCATTCATTTTTCCAAAAGTAGCACCACCAGTTGAGTAGTACTAATATACATAAATCGTTACTGGAGAACATTGTCAGGTGTATTGGCACGATGGTTTTTTGGCTCAAACTAAGGGCCGTCAGGCCTCATGACAGCTAATGTGATATAAAACATAAGTTTAGAACCATGGAAAGTCAGTTGTAAATCAAGAATAACTTTATCTTTAACTGGACTGTACAGGTCGTCAAGGTTTTGTAGGCGTATTTCTCGCAAAAACTTTAATTGAGTGGGGGAATATGGCTGGGTGTGAACGAGATGACACACCTTCGATGCATGCATATGCGCATGCAAACATTTGTTAATTCTAGTCAAGGTGTCAAAGAATGATTCATTTTCTACTAGTCATTTTGCCACTGTCAATAATTTACTTAATGGGTGAACAAATATTACAAAAAAGGACCGTCATACGATCTGGAATCCGTTTACTGTGCATATGCTTGCAAAACTTTGACGGCAAGTACTTTAATAATACTCAAGGTCCCCCCCCCTTCCTTTGCCATGAAACAGCTCATCTTTGCCATCAACGTCAGTGCAGTTGGAACATTAGACGGCCTGACACTGTCAAAGTGTGTAAATTTTAGTGATTGCTTGTTGTTGAAAGGGTACGAGCCTTTACAATGCGCAAAATAACTAATTATTTTAGTAAACCGACACCAAAACTAGACGAAGAATCTGAAAAATGCATGACACTTCCAATGGAATTAGATCAACTGGAGTCATCACAGTCTACAGTTCCAGCGTTACTTCATCATCTTCTAATAACAACATCAAAGGAGGTGATAAACAGTACCCAAAGTGTTGGACTTTAGAACAAAAGAACGAGTTTTGTAAAAAATACAGTAGATTTTTTGTACACAACAAAAAGCTGGGTTGTGAGGTTTGACGGAATGAGGTATACCCAGGATGAGTATTTTTCTAGGTGTAGAAAAATATCTGGTATGAAAATGTCTAAACAATGGACTGGATGTGAAATTAGTAGCTTTGGGGAAACTCGATCCCAGCACCAAACAGCTTTGAGGAAGAAAATATGTCACCAGAAAGACAGTGCTGCACATTTAGCAGCTTTAAAATTGTTACAAAGTCCCAAAAACAAAGTATAGAAAATATATGTTTGAAAACATTACCAAAAGAGAAATATCTTACAGTGAGAATTTTCCAAAGTTGCAAAACAAAATCAGTCTTTTAAGGACTTTGAGTCAGAAATCGATTTACAAGAGCTCAATATGATAAATATGGGTCTCATCCTACATTCAAACAATGCTTGTGTGAATATTATAGACCACATAAGTGCGGAAATCCGAAAGCACATTCCACAGGAAATAATCAAATCATCCGATAAGTTTCCGATTATCTTCGATAAATCAACAACAAAGAGCAAAAAGTCAACTCTGATTTTGTACATTAGAGTTTGCCTAAAATGTTTAAGTATGGAATCCCCTGTGAATTTATTTTTGGACTAGTTTGAGCTTTACAGTATAACATCACTTGGAATTATTCATTTATAATCAAAGGCTATATGGTTAGAAATAAGATGATAATGTTTTGAAAAATAGATTGTTTGCTATGGCATGTGAAGGAGCATTAGTGATGCGCATGTGATGGAGCGTTAGTGATGCTTGGCAGGAAGTCTGGAGTTTGTGCCTTGTTAAAAGACAAGTTTCCTTCAATCATTATTTGGCATTGCTCTAATCACAGGTTTGAACTTTGTGTGAGTGATGTTGTGAAAAAATGACCAGTATTTATCACTTTAAAATATTGATTGATAAACTGTATGTTCTATACCACGCCTCGCCAAAGAACAGCCGAGAGCTGTATCTGGTTACAAATGAGCTTGGACTTCAACTGTTGAAAAGTAGAAGGGTGTTGGACACACGTTGGGTAGCTAATGTGTGATGCATCTCAAGAGCTATCAGAAGTTGGTGAAAAACTGCAGAACCGAAATGTATGTTCCAGGCTATCAAAAGTTTTCAAATTCTAGCAAACACATTTATTTCTCAGAAAGATAGCCTGGGAAAATTTTACATGTCTGGCAACAATGCTGTGGTGTTAAGGGAATTGAAATTTTTGAAAAAAATAATGAACTGTCCATTGATCCTATTGTTTTTTATGAGGAACTATCAGAAGCAATTAAAATGAGAATGTTGAGTAGTGGAGACACAGCTTTGGCTAGTTCAGCCCATATAGTTAACCCAAGTACTTGGCCCAATGAGAATAAAGACATCACTTTTGGGGGAAAAGATATTGAAACACTAGCCGTTCGCTTTCATTCAAACAAACAAGAGTCACTTAAAGCATTTCATGAGTATGATTTGAGAATTTGAACACTTAAGTGGAAACTGTAAAAATAAAACGAAGTAGCCCAAGAGTTTACTTCTGTTGACAACTGCAATCAAGACAATTCCAGTGTCTTCAAGCGAATATGAAAGAGGCTTATCATTAACCTCATCAGGATGAATTAAAAATTACCCTCATCATAAGTAATTCCATGAGTGAGCTTCTTTGTTACCACAAACCGTCTCTTCATTACTTTTCCTGAAGCTGAATGGACCACCACTCACTTGTTTTGACCCTTCAAAGTAGGTGAAATCTTGGCTGCTTAGGGGAGGGTACTTCGCTCTCAATACTAACAGCAAGGCGAGAGAGAGAGGAAGCACATACAAAAAAACTTTTTAAAACTTTGGAAAATTATTTAAACTGTAGGTAAAATATATTCAAGTAAGGTACCTTTTTAATAAATAAATATTTTGGAAAAATGTAACGACAAAATTGTAAAACAAGAAATAAAAGGTTTCCTTCGGTTTAAAGAAACGTGAGTATATGTTTAAACCAAATCTATTATATTTTTTAAAATTGTTCAAAAAACAAATTGAAATAGTGTAGATTATTTTAATCGTAGCCTACTTCAAGTGCATTAAAATTTAATATAGCTCAACGGCTATATTTAAAATTGCAATCAAAATCACATAGCTATTTTCTCCACTGATTACTTTTTAACGTGTTAAAAAAAGCGTAAAATATTGTTTATATATATATATATATATATATATATCACTTTCACTATATGTACTTAAACAAGAATCTTACTTGGTATTTATGCGAGTCAACTTTCAAAGATTGGTCGTATCTCCATCATCAGGCATCACTGACCGGGGTTTGTAGTAGACTGCGAGCTGTGTGGAATTTCCGTTGTTACACGGTGTACCGTTATAGTTCTATTTTCGGATTCACTGCACTGTGCGAGTCTTTTAAGTTTGTCTTGGGGTTAATTTTGTATATTAGGTTGGATAATTTATCGTTTTTAGATTTTATTTGTATTTGTTCGTTTATAATATTATTGTTATGTTTATAAATTTATAGTTGTTCCCAGACAGTCATTTTGAGGCCTTTTCGTACTTTTTTTAAGAGGTGTACGTTTTTTAATGTGGGGAATGTGTGTTTGTTTTTGATGGCGTGTGTAGCTAAGTTTGAGTTATAAGTATCAGGTTTAATGTATGCATTGAGGTGTTCTTGATATCTGTCTTTTAATTTCTTTTTTGTTTGTCTTATGTATATTTTATTAGTCTGGGCATTCGATTTTGTATATTCCGTTATTAAGTGTGGGACATATTTTTTCCGGCTGGTTTGTTTTATTGATTATGTTTCCTGTGTTTTTGTAAGCTATGTTAATATTATTATTTTTTAGTGTTTTAGTTATTCGTTATATGTTGTACCCTGTATATGTGAATGTGGCCCATTTTGTTGTTGTTTGTAGTTCGATTTTACGTTGTTTTAATTTATTTAATATTTTAAATTCTAATTTATCTATAGTTTTTTTATTGTATCCTTTTTATGGACTATTTGATATCCACACAGCTCGCAGTCTACTACAACCTCCGGTCAGTGATGCCCGATGATGGAGATGCAACCAATCTTTGAAAGTTAACTCACATAAATACTAAGTAAGATTCTTGTTTAAGTACATATAGTGAAAGTGATAAGTAAATACAAGAAAACAGTGTTGCAAAGCTACAAATACACACACACACACACATATATATATATATATATATATATATATATATATATATATATATATATATATATATATATATATATATATATTTAACTAAACCCAGCAAACAAGAAGAAGTAAAATTACAGTAGTGAGTGAGACTAACTCAATCTACTAAAAACAAAATCTGTAACTATCACTGCAGGTTTTTCATAAAATATAACACATTTTCTACTACGTATTTCTTACTTTTCTAATAATTCACTCAAATGTTTGGCTACATGTATTACAAAAGTGTAAAAGTATTGTTTTTAGAACTATATATATATATATATATATATATATATATATATATATATATATATATATATATATATATATATATATATATCATAAACCCAGCAAACTAGAAGTAAAATTACAGTAGTGAGTGACACTAACTTCATTTGCTAAAAACAAATCTGTATTTATCACCGCATATTTTTTTATAAAACATAACACATTTTCTACTACTTATTTCTTACTTTTCCAACAATTCACTCAAATGTTTGGCAACATGTTTCTGAAAATCTGGAGTAACATGGAGTTCATTACTGTACCAGTCTTCCTCGCCAGTTATAATTCGAAGTGAAGGAGGTAATTTGCTTTTAACAGGAGACATTTCTAAAACATTAAAAACATTTGCTTACTACTAATTACAGACCTACAGCGTATATATATATCATTTTAATGTACTTAAATTAGAATTTTATATTTGCAAGTCGACTTTTGAGAGCTTATTAATTCTTGTTTATGTATATAAAAGTGTAATTGATAAGTGAATGCAAGAAAACAGTGTTACTAAGTTATATATATAATATTCTTAAACATATTTCTTAAAGACCATTCATATACCAGGTTAAATGCTAGTCTGTCAATAAAAGGACTTTGAACAGATTATTTCTTTTAATTTACATGAGCAGTCTTTTAGAAAGTTGGTTTTATGAAATGTCTTGAAATATAGCAATAAATTTTGTTTACTTGTTGGAAATATTGAGTGTTGAGCTTATTAAAAAATTGAAAGTTAAACAAATTTGATCTTTTGAATGAATTATGATACAAAATATAATATTGTAAGTAAGACATAAGAGTCTGAAATGAACAGATCAGATTTACCTATAATTAAATAATACTAAACTAAATGAATACATAAGGGCTTACTTGCTGGCACATTTCGAAACAATCGTTCCTTTTACGAAACAAAACCTCTTGTCGTGAGGTTTTAGTGTATGGTATTAATGTAATTGTGTATTTGTTTGATTTACCATTTGTTGCAGATGTATAATAGTAAAATGTTGTCTACATATCTATGGTAATAAATTATTTGTAGTGTGTGTTTGGTGTTCTGTAGAATGTAATGTTGTTCGATGTGATGTAGGAATACTTCTTCTAGGATGCCTGAGATGGGGGAAGTCATAGATAGGCCATCTTTTTGTAGCATTTGTGTTGGTGTGTAAAGTAATTTTGTGATGTGATGAGTTTAGTGAGTACTATGATTCCGTCAATGAGTTTATATGGAGTTTTGTTTGCTGTGAGTATGTTTTGTAGTATTTGGAGTCTTTGTTCAATGGTAACAAAATATTGTGAATAAGGTATATGTTTATTGTGTATGGATGTGTGATTGTTAAAGTTTATGTTGTCTCTCATAAGTTTGTCTAGGTATTTGGCTAGCTTATGTGATGGTGCCTGTGTGTGATTGATTAGTGGACGGATGGCTGTTTTCTTTGTGGATTTTAGGTAAAGCTTTTAGTATGGGAGCTTAGGGTTTTATTTGTTTGTAATATTTTTTTGTTCTGCTTTCATGATTTCGGTGGATTTATTTAGAAGATTTTTAATTTGTGTTTGAAATTTTGGTGTAGGGTCTGATCGGATTTCGATTGTATTGTTTTTTACTATGAAGTAATTTACTTTCCTATCAATGTCTTGCCGGTGCACTATTACGATGGAATTGCCCTTGTCTGCTTTTACAAAATTTAGGTTTTGCTTATCACGTTTGTGTATAATTGATTTAAGGGTTGAATGTTCATTATTTATGTTTGGTTTCTTGTTATGTGTGTTTGTTAGGCATTTTATGTTTAATGCCTTGTCTAATATATTCAAGGTGTGTGGGTTCTGTTTTGATTGCTGTTAAAGTGTATAAAAGGATATTGACAATTGTTTGTGATTGTATTTTTTTGGGTGTAGGTTGTATTTTAGTCCTTTGTTTAATAATGTTAATTAGTTTGTATTAAAATCAATGCTTGTGGTGTTGATAGTGCACGGATGAAATTGGTGGATGGTGTAGATAGTGATATTGTTGTGTGTGTATAGTCGTTAGTGTATTGATTTATTTGGGTTTGGTGTGGTGTAGTATTGTTGTTAGGGTTGGTGTAGTTTGTCTTTTTTAGCGTGTAATTGTTTTAAGCTGTTTTCGATAAATATTTTCTGTGCTTGTGTTGTTGTTTTTCCTGCAGCAGGTGTTTTGTTATTTATTGTAATTTTGGCGTATTTGGGGTATTTAGTTCATTTTTATAGTTCTGTGTTAAAACAAAAATGTGAAGGGAAGTTTTATATCTTCCCTAAGATTAAGTGTTTTACCTTAACTTTTGTCTGTCGGTAGAGGTTAATTTCTGTGACTGTTGGTCGCTATTAAAGTTGTTTGTTGTAATCATCTTGAATTCACTGATTAAACTATAATAAAAAAATACTTAACTAAGTGAATACATAAAGGCTTACTTGCTCATAAGTTTTGAAACAATCGTTCCTTTTACGAAGCAAAGCCTCATAAGACTAGAGTAGAGGCTTTGCTTCGTAATTGTTTTGAAATGCGTAAGCAAGTTAGCCCTCATGTATAAGCTTAGTAAGGTATTATTTAATTATAGTTTAATCAGTGAATTCAAGTTGATTACAACAAGTAACTTTGTTCAGACCTGAGATTTGTTCAGGTCTTAGGTTTACTAGACACAAAAATTGTACAAGTTATTGAAAACAAATAAAAAAAATGTATGACAAAAACTGTTGAGCTATAGATTATTAGTAATGAAACGGCTATGTAAACAGCAAAAATGCTTTTCTGAATGGATTTTACTTGATTTAAGGCGAATGATTTCTAAAAATTGACAAGAGAATAATGTTTCAATTAAAAAAAAAATACGCTACACAGGAATTATTGGAAAAAGTAAAAATAAATAAATACGATTGATTCATCAGCAATAGTTTGCTAAAATTTGATAAAGTTCTCTTAAATAGGTCTGCAAGTTTGGTTTATCAAGTGCACTCTGAATGAAAAAGCTACTCTGTTAAAAAACATGGAACTATTGAATTAATCAATAACTAATATATTTTTGTTACATAATTAAACATCACATGTTTCTGAGACACTTGTGATATTTTATGGGTAAAATTTTTAATGACGATTTTTTTAATGGATTTAATAAACTTTACTTGATATACATATATTCAAAAGTATATTTTACTACTGTTAACAAAAATATAATTTTTCAAATAATTAAATACATAAATTATGTATAAATCAAGAAATATAAAATGTAAAAAACACCACTTCTCCAGTTGACTGGGTCTTTATTTTTAACTTGCTATAAAAGAAAGTACTAAAACCACATACTAAATATGTATTATTGTTGTTAGTAGACTTCATTTACCTGGAGGTCAGTGTTTCAATCTTATGTGGTCATATAGAAGATTGGGAGTTGCTCCCTGAGGTTTAGAAGTCAAGTATTTATAAATGTTTTGGGCAAAAAGGTCAGAGAAAGTAATATATTTTAAAAAAGAACCATCACGATTAAATGATAAAAATGATATTATTTATATATTTAAATTTTACTGTTTCTTTAGTAATGAATAGGCTATATATTATTATATTAATCACTTAAACAATTCATTATAGAGATTAATAAGATTCACCGAATGTAATGGACTACAAAATTCAATTATATTATTGAGATAAGCTATCTGTATAATTTCAGTAGTGAAATGACATGAATCAAAAATGGTCAAGATTGGTTAAAAACTATCATAACTTGAAATTTAAACAATTTTGAAATGCAAATTAATCTAGAGCCACCTTGGATTATTTAGAGGGATAAGTCAAAGGTCTGCTTGTAATTTCAACATAAAACCACTTCATATACATTCAAATTTAGGTTAAGTGCAGATTTACACCAAAAATTATTCATAGTCACTGAGTTTATGTAACCGGAGCTGGAGACATGAATAGCAGAAGATAGTACAGAGCTGTTAAATAGTGAACGTACTTTGGGCTAAAATATTTTAGATTTATAGTCAAGGTCAGTTTGTTTTTAGACAAAGTGAAATAAACCGAAGTGAATAAAGTGAAGGTGGCCCCTTGGTTATGTCAGGACAGGTTAGGTTATTTTATTTTATGTTAATTTACGTTTGCCGCTAAAAATTACTTCAGATTCGTGTTCAGCATGGTCAAATTGACGAGGAATAAACAAATTTTAACATTTGTTGATTCCATCTTCGCGTGAGCTAATAGTAATCACTAAACACTTTTAAATGTTTTAAACTTGCCTATAGTATCACTTACTTTGCTTGTTGAGGATGGCCGTTTCGTTAGATGTGTCCCTTTGTCAATTCAGACCGTAACTCAACCGAGTTGACAAAGGGACACATCTCCCGAAACGGCTGTCCTCAACAAGCAAAGTAAGTGCTACTATAGGCAAGTTTAAAACATTTAAAAGTGTTTAGTAAAACAATTTTGCCGATTGAAGCAGTAGTCACTGATCTTAATAATTACCAATTTTTTTATAACCAAATCTATCTTAACTGGATAATTTGTTACTATATTGTAAAAAGTGTAAATAATATAATTTACTATAAAATAATCTTCGGTTTTGTAAAGAAAGATTTAGTTTATAGTTTTATGTGCACTTAGATTAGGTTTACATTTTTCAAATTTAAACCATTATATATGGTTTTCAACATTTACTCTTGTTTAAAATGTATTTTGAGTAACATAGTAGCATATGAAAAAAAATTGGTCTCCTTATTGTTAAGTATTACCCAATGACTAAAGAAAGCAGAACATTATTTTTACTGGCCTTGTTCTGGATATGCTACTTTATCCTTACAACTCGAAAAAAGTGCTGCCCAGAGTATAATACAAATTCCACAGAGGGCTTAAGTATAATCTAGAAACAGAAAAACTTACCTCTTTTACTTAAATTTTCATTAAACATGCTGTCGTTTATAAAATTACTGTCAATGGCCTGTTGTAAATTTTTTAAATGTTCATCATCCGAAGATGAATCAGACATTGTAGAATAAGTAGTCTTAGTCTCATTCAGTTTTTTAAAAATAATTTAAAACTGTAAAATATTTGAAACATTTTCTTATAAATGTTTCAAAAAAAAAAACATTTGAAATATATTTCACTGAAACACGAACTTTTAAAATTTTGAACAAATGTACTTCAAAGAATAGAATTGTAAAAAATTATATATTATATCATATATTTACATGAATTACGTCTTATGAGTTTATTCCATAACGCAAATTATTCCCAGCCCACAGTGAAAGTTTTTAGGTTATTATAAATATAAACATCAGCATATGGCAAACTAGCAAAATATGAATGCAGCAAGTTAGAAGATAACATAATACGAGTGTCTAGATAATACGTAGTAACATTTACCCAATTTGAACATACAGTATAATATTAAGCTATAGACAAAATTAAGAGGTGAGACAAAATTTCAAAAGGGCGATGACAAATTTTAAAAAAGTGTGTAATATAGATCCATAAAAGCTTCGTTAGCAAATTTTTACTTTTTAAATTCCAATTATAGAAATATTGATTTACTTTTTACAATGTAGACACCAACAAATTAAGAGCTTTAGTTGTTTAACTAGTATGGTCTTTTTAATGCTTTATATTTTTTGATCAGTCTAGGAATTGTATATATTTTAATGATTGTGTTGTTTAAAATTTAAACTGTCCCTCAGTTATTAATAGTATTATGAGTTAGTGTATGGTTTGTCTGTTTTATTGTGATAAAAATTTGACTTGTAAATGAGAATATTTATTACGAGTTTTGTATTGTTGGTTATTACTATGTGTTAATATATTTCTGTGAATTTTATAAATTATAAGCTGTGTTGAATTTGAGCCCTTGAAAAGGAATTTCGGAAAGAAATTCGAAACGTTGAGTGTTGAAAAAGCATGAATTAAATGTCTGTGATCTGTCACTAGCCTAAATAAAAAAATTGAATAATTATTAAAAGACATTAAATATTTAAAAAAATATTAGCTCAACTATCCTAATACAGATTCATATTTGAGAGCCTATTTTGAGACCATGAAATTTAGGTTAATTTATTTTAATATATTTGATTACGTGAGCTACTAGTTTTCCTAAACAATTATAAGTATTTATAAAATACTTATAAATATTTTAATAACTACATTCGTCAAATTCAGACTTAGTTTATCCTACTTTCATTTATTTGGCCTATTTTACTATTTTTTGTTTGATTTATTTAAAATTCTTGCAAATCCAGTTGTTTTGCCCTAAATGCCTATTGTCTACATTGTCAATATTTTTGCAACGGTCAATTTGGCCGTTGTAGTATGTTACCTACCTTTATACATTGTTCCTTTAGCAAAAGCTCACAAATCTAAATTTTTTTCCTTAACTTGACATACACTCAATTATAAAAAAAAAAAAATTTGACCATATTTTATATTAATTATAGGGTATAAATCTACCACCCAAAAGACTTTATTTAAAGTAATCACATTAAGAATTAAAAAATTAGTACATGAAATGTACGTCTTTTTTGTCCTTTGTAAAAAAAATTGTGTTTATGGATATGTCGAATTTTGAAAAAGAGCTCCTCAGTTAGATGAGGCAGTTGAAAGAATAAAATTGAAGAATGCGCCCGGACTAGGAGAAATATACCCTGAATTGATGAGGGATGCCCCCCCCCGAAGCTGTGTGAAATACTACGTAAAATCTTCGAAAGGCGTTTAAATAAGGAAGAAACTTCAGAAGAATGGAATTAATGTTACACAAGAAAGTCTTGAAAACCGATCCCGTGAAATCGCTATTACACCAACCAATAGGCAGACTGTATTCCAGAGTATTGCGAAATTTGATAGAAACGGACATAAGAGACAAACAGCCAGAAGAGCAAGGAGGTTTTAGAGCTGAACGATCTACTATTGGCAATATTTTCACCTTAAAGATCTCCCTAGAAAAATGAGTACAAACAAATAGAGAAACCTATGTAGCCCTTATAAATCTGGAAAAAGCCTATTACAATATACCGTTTGGAAGGAAATGCAAAACTTGAGTACTAACCCAATGTTCATTGAGGCCACACAAAGATATTATGAGGAAAACTTCACCGAAATCGTGATGTGTAACGAAGTGACTACATAATTCAAAACAAAGAATGGTCTCAAACAAGGCTGGTGTTTATCACCCACCATATTTACGATCTATCAGGACAGATACCCAGCGAAAAGGTGAAGAAAATGCCGAAATACGGGAATAAAGGTGGGAGAAGATAGTCCGTTTAAACTATTTTCGCGGATGATCAGATGGTGGAAGCCGAACACGATATTAATTATATGAAAAGAAAACTGCAGGAGGCTTAACAATGAACATTCACAAATGTAAATATCTGCTAGTAGGTAAAGACGAGATTTAAGGGGATAGAGAGGGTGATATTAGGGAAAGTATAAACAAAAGCACAGCAGTGTCATGAACCTTAAACTCTCTTTTCTGACAAAAGTCAACCACGAAATAAATAAACAAATAAACACATTTATAAAAGTATTGTTCAGAGTATTGGACTAAACCATCCAGAGGTATGGGATGTTACCAAAACTAATAGTAACAAACCTATGACGATGGAAATGGACTATTTATGACGGATATGGGTAAATCGAGACTTAAAAGCGCCAGAAATGTCCAAATACGTAACGAAATGGAGGTGGATAAAAATTACACGGGAGGAGATAGAATGAAGTCAACTAGCATGGTTTGGACACGTACAGAAGATGACAGAATACAGGTGGTCTCGAAAAGTCTAGAGTGGATTCCGCCTGAAAAAATAGGACGGCCACAAAGAAGGTGACTTTATAGACGAAGCAATGTCTGCAAGAAACCTAGAAGAGGCGTTAACGTATGACAGGAGAAATTGGAAATTGGTGACGGAGTTTCGGCGACAGCTGAGATAGATTATATATATATATATACACCCACTTAAATATTCACCTTATATGTATAAGAAGAAAACACTGGTTTGAAAATTTCGATGTATTTACTTTAAAACAATATGGATACAGTAATTAGTATGATGGAAGAAGATGTGTTTTGTGTTACTCGAATGTATTTTGTGAGTGACATATTAGGAAGTGAATGCGGCCACGTAAGGTGTCACGTGATCTCGGTAGCTATTCGTTGCACGTCCGACAATAAAACGAAACAGTATTTAGCTTTCTTTTGAAAATAAATAGGTTTTGATTTCACTACGGCAAGTATGCATGTACAGTTACTTTATGTATGTGCGTAAAATAGCAATAGGAATAAAAACGGCGTAAACAACTACGAAAGGGACAGCCAGGAACTTTCTTTGAAACATCATTTGCTACGAGGAGAAAAGGGGAAATAACACGTTTTAAAAAAATACACTACTTTCAAAATACTAAAAAGGCACGGTTTGCTGTAAAAAATACTTCTTCTATGGAGTAATAGGGGAAATGTAACCGAGACATCTTCATGTACACGATAAAGGTAGATTCATATCTTGGACACTTAAAAGGTAATCCGTCCCCAAGTCCGAATTAGGTAGTTTAATTAAGAGTATTTATTTCTTTTACGTATTTAATGGATATAAATACATTTTACACTCTAAAGTTACGTTGAAAATATTCTTTTATTTTTTATGAATAATCATATTACCGTACTGCTAACAAGTATTATAATAATGGTTTTTCATTTTCTTATATTTATATCAATCTTACGTACAATAGCTTAAACTTATACAACTTTACACATACAGATACACACACATATATAATAAATTAAATGGTTAAACGGAATTAACTGTGTTAAACAATGAAACAAATAATTACCACTTAATTTAAATAAATATGTATAAACGTGCCTATAATAGCACTTGCTTATCTTTGGTGAGGACGGCCGTTTCGGGAGATGTGTCCCATTGTCAACTCAGATTGTAACTGATCTTAAGGTTTACGTAGGTTAGGGTGGGGGTGGGATATTATGGTAGTGAAGGTGTATTTTGTGAATATTAGGAGTTATAATGTCAAAAAGTGTGTGTGAGTTGTAATATAATTGTGTATAGAGTATGTGTGTAGGGTGTAGTTTGAAGTGTCTGTATATTTCGTATTGTTCGGTTGTGTAGCGTTGGTTATTTCTGTGTTGCTTATGAGGAATTTGTAGGTTAGATGTTATGTCTATGTAGTCGTGTTTAGTGGAGTTGAGATGGTCGGTGAAGTTTGATTGGTAGTTATTGTTTGTTAGGGTAGTGCAAACAAGAACATATATTGTTTATATGTTCTTGGTAGTGTGTGTAGAAGGACCTCCCTGGCTGGCTACGGTCTAAAAATACAGATTTGGCGCCAAAATTAATTTACTATTAATATTAATAAACTTGGTGAAAATATAATAAACATAGGATTTATAAAAATATTTTAATAAATTAATTCAATATTTTAAAATAAAATAGTTCATTATTTAATATACAAGTGTTCCTTTATTAACGAAAGTAGAGACATGTTAAAATATAAATAAAGTATAGTATAGTATACCTTGGAAGACTAAATAACATTTTTATATTTCTGATATTTGTAAACCTAAATGTCAACTTTAGAAATTTCTGTAAATCTCTAAACCCAGGGCTTACCTCGGCTACTTGGCGGGTCCACAGGTAGCGGATAGTGGAGTGGCCTACAGATATGTAGGTTAGCTGCGAATAAGAATTCCAAATAAGCAGTCCCGGACCAGAGGTGGCAACATCAACAGGGGTGGACGTTCAATCATTGGCAAGATCGTACGTATTAAATACCACATAACCCTTTGACGATGTTGTGGCATGGCGAGTAAGTGCCGCCATCAAATAAGCACTGCCCTGTGCTGTCTTGCACGGTTTGGGAGGGGACCCCAAAGACTAGGAGAGTGAACTCCAAAATAAAAACAAGGGCAGCTTGGGCTCTTAGCTGCAGAGAAAACAAGCAAGCTAGGGGATGGAAACCCTGATAAAAAATGACCTGGCCCACCAGTTAGTAGTTGATCGTAGGACTAATAACTCTATATCGTAAAAAACTCTTGTTACTAAACAAAACAAATGTAATAATAAAGGATGGATTAAAAGGCAAAAGAAAACGGAACTCGAACCTGGTTTTAGCAACATGGAATGTTCGGACAATGTTACAGCCTGGAAAATAGTTGAAGTGGCTGAACAGCTATTTAAATTTAATATTGACGCAGTGGCCCTATAGGAGTTTAGATGGGAAGGGCAAGGTAGAATTGATAAGAAAGAATATACTATACTGTACAGTGGAGCAGAAAAAACTGGACAAAGAGAAACAGGATTCATGCTTACAAAGAGACTATGCCGTAGTTTATTGCTATTCGAACCCATTAATGATAGAATGTGCAAGATGCGCTTGAGGGGAAAATTTAGAAATACAACTTTGATCTCTGCCTATTCGCCAACTGAAGACAGTGGTGAAGATGAAAAAATACTTTTCTACCAACAATTAGAAAATGCTCTTCTATCTAGTCCCAAATATGACACAAAAATTATACTTGGTGATCTAAACGCCCAAGTGGGCAAGGAGAATTTTACACAAACTGTTGCTGGAACCTACTCACTTCATAATATAACGAATGACAATGGTAAATACTTGCGTGAATTTGCTGAAGCAAACAACATGATAATAAAAAGTACTTGCTTCCCGCACAAAAAAAATACACATTGGAACTTGGAAAGTACCGAATGGCGCATTAACCCATTAACTCATTTCAAAACGCCATTCTTCCTCAGTGACTGATGTCAGAACGGCCAGGGGCCTAAATTGTGATTCAAACCATTTTCTGGTGAAAATTAAATATAGAGAGCGACTGGCATGCTTGCGACAAGAGAAATTATATAAAAGAAGGCACTGGAACCTAGAAAAATTTAAAGATCCAGACACATTAGAAGGATTTAGAGAACTGGGCGATAGAAAAATGTTAGAAGTGTTACTAAAAGAGGGTATTGAAAATGAGAAAACAGGAATAGAAGTAAAGTGGTCCAAAATTAGCAGAGTCATTGAGGAGACGGCGAGTGATGTGATTGGTGAGAAAATGAGGGGACGCGGTGAGGAATGGTTCGATGACGAATGTCGTGAGGCGCTAAGAATAAGAAATGCATATAGATTGATAATATTACAGCGCGCTACAAGACAGAACACCTCAGATTACCAACTAAGCCGTAGAAGAGCAAATAAGGTCATACGGGAAAAGAAAAAAGCCTTTCTAAGGAAGCAAGTAGAGCAAATTGAGGAACTGAGAAGTAATAACGAATCCAGGAGATTCTATGGTGCTGTTAAATATATAAATAGAGGTTTCCAGCCTAAAACCGACTCATGCAAGTATAACGATGGTAGAGTAGTGGAGGCGAAGGCGGAAGCTATTGTGGCAGATGGGCAGAGTACTTTGGTGATCTGTGTTACGCGGGAGCTCAGACGATAAACACAGACAACAATAACTTGAGCCGAATAGAATTGACAAATGAGGATGACATTAAGCCGCCGGACGTGGATGACTTCATGGAGTCGATTGAAAAGCTGAAAAGCAACAGAGCACCTGGTAAACACTCACTTGTAGCCGAATTTTTTTTAAATTGTGGAGAAATTGTACAGTCACAATTATATTCCCTGATCCTAGACATATGGGAAAGAGAACGCATGCTTAGAAAATGGAGAACTAGTCTCATATGACCTGTTTTAAAAAAGGGTGACAAATTGGAATGCAGTAGTTATCGTAAAATATCTCTGTTCACGGTAGATTACAACATATTCTCAAACATAATACGTACTGAAAAAGCTCAACGTCTTTGCTGAAAAATTCTTAACAGATTATATCAGTGTGGATTCCGACAGGGAAGGGGAACTACCGATCAGATTTTTGTTTTAAAACAGTTACTCGGGAGGTGTTGGGAATATAAAATTGACCTTCATCTTCTTTTTATTGACTATCGGCAGGCTTTTGACAGTGTCAACAGAGCAAAATTGCTCGAAATCCTAAAGTAGTTCAACGTACCAAACACACATTGATCAACATGACATTGTGTGATAGTGACGGCAAAGTTGTCATAGGCGGCGGTATGAGTCCCGAATTCCCTATTCTGACTGGCGTGAGACAAGGCCCTGTCTGCTACCCTCTTCAATCTGGCATTACATGGCGTTTTGAGGAGGATTAACGTTTCAGGGAATATCATGCATTCATGCAGTCAAATATGTGCATATGCTGATGATATATGCTTGGTTGCCAGGAATCGCTCAAAGAAACTTTTAATATAATCAATAATGAAAGCAAAAAGATAGGTCTTTGCATAAATGAAGGGAAAACTAAATATATGAGTACAAGCAGAGGGCGTAGCAGTACGACAATAGATATCGATGGATATTCCTCTGAAAAAGTAAAAAAGTTTCACATATTTGGCCTCGGAAGTGAATGATGAAAATAAAACAATAAATGAAGTCCAAAAAAAAATAATGGTAGCTAATAGAGCATACTTCGCAAATATAAAGCCTTTTAAAAGTAGGCTATTGTCTCAAACCACTAAGGTACGACTCTATAAAACCTTAATTCGGCCAATCCTAACGTATGGAGCGGAGACGTGGACTTTAACCGCCGCTTTGAAAAATCAGTTGACATTGTTTGAGCGTAAGCTTTTAAGAAAAATTTATGGTCCTGCCCACGATGTACAAACAAATGTGTGGAAGCTTCGATCTAATGCCGAGTTGTATTCCTTATACAAAGATGCAAATGTGGTCCATTTTATTAAAACGCGACGTCTAGAATGGTTGGGTTACATAAGAATGCCCACCAATAGAATGCCGAACAAACTTTTACATGGCACTATGATTGGCAAAAGAATAGTTGGCCGACCAAGAAAACGATGGCTACAGGACCTTGAGGAAGATTTAAGGGTACTCGGCATTGCAGCATGGAAACAGAAGGCTAAGGATAGAAGTACATGGCGGGACATTGTTAAGGAAACCAAGGACTACCCCGGGCTATAGCGCTACGTAGTAGTAGTAGTAGATTTCAAGGAATAAAGGCAAAATTACAACAAAAGTTTTATTTTCCTGACTTAATTATTTTAATTATTAAAGTAGTATATTTCTTTATTCATGATATATTTAACTCCCCATAAAATAGTCATTGTAAAAATAAAATAAAACATTTTAATGACAGAAATAAAACAGTTAAAATGATTTTGTAAAAATATTAGAACAAATTCCAGTAATTCTTGTGTTACGATATCATGTTAAAAAGTGTACGGAATTGGCTTTAATTGTCATAAAATTTTAAGGTGAGTTTAATATAAATGGAAATTAGGGTTTTTGACGTGAACGCGTACGCTCGCATGTTGCAATTAGCAACGCTCTACTAAATATGATACCTGATCATGTGACAGAGTAAAGCCATTACCTTCTAATAACATCACTTTCTTCGTCCTCACTCGCCGGCTGTTTGTCGAGTCGGGGAACTTTCGTTTTGAAATTATTGTGTGAATTAGTGAAGGAAGGCAAAAAAGCAAACGTCTTGAATTTCATGGTTTAACCGTATTCGATACAGTCGCTAACCATTACACTCAGTGAATGATAGACTAAGGCGCTAAATAGTAGGCTCATTGCAATGACTATGGCAGTTGAGAGAGTCGGGGAAAAGTAAACATTTAATTTAAACAATGTAGATCATACTTAACCTTTTTGCTATATTATGTTGCTATCGTACAGACCTTACATAACTTTGTTGAAATATTGAGGTATGAAACTTGTAAGAGTAGTAGAGCTACATACATGATCTAAAAGATATAATAACAAATAAATTAAATTGAACAAAAAATGTAATATATATATATATATATATATATATATATATATATATATATATATATATATAAATATATTAAATATGGTGATATGTTTTCTTGTAATACAGTTAATAAATTAAAATTATTTCAAAAACAAGAATACTTTTAATGAATATATTTATTCAAAGCTTTTCGCCGATAAAATAGTAGCAGCATCTTCCTGAGGAGGAAGATGCTGGTACTATTTTAACGGCGAAAAGCTTTGAATAAATATATTCATTAAAAGTATTCTTGTTTTTGAAATATTTTTAATTTATTAATTATATATATATAAATGAAAGTTTGTATGTGTGTATGTATGTTATAGATGCCTAAACCGCTGAACAGAAGTTGATGAAATTTGGAGGGTTTGTTTAAAATATTCCCAAGATGGTTCTTGTGAAGTTTGGTGTAGATCCATCCACAGGGCTCCGCCCCAGAGTCTTAGGTTCAAAAACAGATGTATAGATGTATGTGTTTTTTCATGTGTCTTATGAACGTCTTACTCGCTAAACAGGAGTTGATATAATTTGAAGAGATTGTTTAACATATTCCCAAATTGTTTTGTGTGACGTTTCGTGTAGATCCATCAACTGGACTCCGCCCCAGAGGTTTATGATTGTTCAAGAAATGACGTATATATGTATGTGTTTATGTATGTATGTATCTTATGACGCCTAAACTGCTGAACAGAAGTTGATAAAATTTGGAGGGTTTGTTTGATATATTCCCAGGAGGATTAGTTTGAAGTTTGGTGTAGATCTATCTACAGGCTTCCGCCCCAGAGGCTTAGGATGGTTAAAAAACAGATGTATAGATGTATGTGTCTTATGTACGTCTAACCCGTTAAACAGAAGTTGAAAAAATTTGGAGGGATTGCTTAACATACTCCCAGGATGGTGCGTGTAAAGTTTGGTTTAGATCCATCCACAGGGCTCAGCCCCAGAGGCTTAGCATGGTACAGTGTACCGCCTTTCATAAGTATAATGTTAAAATGTATATCCATACAAGTGTTACTTGAATTAATTAAAAAAAAAAATATAATCATTATGTAAAAATAAAAACACTTTACTAATTATTCTCAACTGTTTAAAATTGCTAAATTCTATGTAGAAATTATTGCTCTCACACTTATTGATATTAAAAGTAATATCACTGTCAAAAGTATCACTGTAAAAGTCATCGCTGTCAATATCCTTGCGAAATTTGAATCAACTTAAGCTGTGCAACTGAACCGAACTAACCACAAAAAAACTGACACCCAACTTTATCCAGGCAGAAATCAGAGGTGGCAAGTTAAAAGAAGAGATGGTCTTAATTCCATGAATACCGATGATTTCATCAGATCTACCTACTGATTTCAAACGACTACCTTTCAAACGATTTCCTTTTTGTCTTTCATTCGCAATAACCATAAACAAGGCACAAGGATAATCATTGACCATTGCTGGAAAAAATTTGGAACATTCGAGCTTTTACCACTGACAATTATATGTTACGTGCCCACCTGTTGGGACAAATAAATTTGTATGTTTATACGCCGAATGAGATGAAGAAATAGATTGTATATCCTCTAGCATTGCAGTAAATGAAATATTGAAATAGTATGAGATATTATAATCTAAAATGATGGAAACTGAAACGAAAATTCAGCTAAAACAGTTTTTGAATTGAAAACTCGGTTTATCTTTGTAATGTAGTGCCTTTTTAATGACCTTATTTTGACTTAACCTTTTGTAATGTAGAGAACAATATTTCTTTTCTTTTGTAAATTAATAATATTTTAAATTCTTTTAATTAAAAATTTTAGAGAATGCCACATATAGCATCCCGTGCATAAAAAAGGAGATTTCCAAATCGATACCAACTAATCAAAAGTTTCACGCGGTGACTTATGGGTTGTCATGGCCAATGCTAATCTAACTGGGAATTAAGGTTTTTGCATAGTACATCCAAGTAGACTCTTACTTGAGTCCATTGTAATTCTTGGAATATGATCTTTTTAAAAAAAGTTTCGAATACTTGATAACGATTTTTCAGAAAATTTTCACTATAGGGGATTACTGAGGTTAAACATCCCCTATGTACCAATTTTGGTGAAAATCCTTAGAATAGTTTTCAAGAGAATATTTAAATAATTAAATGTATATATATATATATATATATATATATATATATATATATATATATATATATTAAAATAAATGAAAAATATTTCATAAACAAGAATACTTTTAATGAATATATTTATTCAAAGCTTTTCGCCGATAAAAAGTATCAGCATCTTCAGGAAATAATTATCTAAGTGTGATTTAGATAATTATCTAAGATTTAGATAATTATTTCCTGAAGATGCTGATACTTTTTATCGGCGAAAAGCTTTGAATAAATATATTCATTAAAAGTATTCTTGTTTATGAAATATTTTTAATTTATTAACTATATTACAAGAAAACATATCACCATATTTAATATATATATATATATATATATATATATATATATATATATATATATATATATATATAACTTATAGTCGTTTAAGAATATTAGATAAATAAGAAACAAATCTGTTCACAGAAATGCCTTCAGATTCACTGCAAGAAGAAGTGAGGTTTCAGAAAGTTTGCAATATACAGATGAATTCATCCAGGTCGTAGAAAGTGATAAAGGAAAAACAGTTAAATGGCAAGTTGTAAAAAGGTTTCTCACTTAACCATAAAGATGGAGAACGTTCAACCGTCTGGTAATTATCTGTCAATTGAGAATTAAAGGTTCGTTAGGGAGCAAAGTTGAAATTTCATCTTTGATGTGTAACTTCTTTATTGATTCTTTTTCACAAAAATATTCAATTATTTTGTAGTTGAAACATAGACTTGAACAATAACTACACAGATTTTATTTTGTTAATTTAAATGTACATTTATGTAACAGTTCTATCCTAATAATAAAAACCATCACGTTAAATCATTCATTACTTACAACAAAAGTCACGAGATCTATAACAAAAATTTGACTCACATGTATTTCTCAGCATTACTTACTTTCTAGCTGCAAAGTAAATCCATAAAAGTTCCATTGCTCAATTGATAATACTATGAGTGATAATTATTATAAGGGTTTTAATATAAATCTATTTTACAAGATAGTGCGTAACAAAAGTTTAAAATACTTTTTGCCTCAACAACGTTACTTATTCATTTACAAATAAATAAATAAGCATCTTAATTCTGTAAATAGTCCCAGCCAAGATAATATTTTATTATAGATTAACATTCCTTTACTCAATATCTAAGTCAATAAAACTCTTGAAAACTGAACTTAGTCCTGCAATAAACCGTGTTAGGTTAACAACTTTTCTTGCCTTTATATCAAGGGAATAAACATTAGACTTTTGAGGTATTTTCAGGATTTTACTAAACCTAGTTGCTATTCTTACAATCCCATGTATTTCTATTCTTGAGCTAAATAGCTGTTAACGATTTAATAATCTTTGCTCTATCCGAATTCTTGTAAGACCAAACCTATTTAATAAAATTAAAAAAGTGAATAAATTAAAACAGTTTTAAAAATTCAAAGTGAATAAATTGGAAAATGAGAAATACAAATAAATAAATTTATTTAAATAAAATTATATAAACTTCAAGTGGCATTCCCACAGCAGAGTCCTATAGAGTAAAAGTTCACTTTCTACAATTTCTTTAAAATTGAGTTCATACATGAATCTTGTTGGAAATGTTATAATGGACATGATTCTAGATTCAGTTTTTCGCAAAAATATTAATTCACACCAAAAATATTTATTCAGAACCAACAAAAATGTTATTTCCAAGTTCTTTAATCAATCGTTTAGTGGTTTTTTTGACTGATCTAAAAAATGATTTGGGTGGGAGAAAGTGCGGTTTGATTCTAATGGACTTATACAGATCTTTATTTTAATTAATAATTAATGAATTAAGATTATAAGGGTGATGTTTTTTGTAGGGGAAAATAGAATTTTGAATGAAAATGTTATTCAATGAAAAATGTAAAGTTAAAAACCACAAACTGTCTACCACACGCAGCTAATACAAATTAAATTACAGTACATTCACACGGACAATATGAAAATATGACAATGATAAAAAAAAAACACACGCTTCCTGGGAGCGAAGATATAGGATATTATTACAATTTACAGTCTTTAAATAGCATTCATCTTCAAAACTCACCACCAGATGATGGCCACAAAGGGCGAAACTCATCAATTGTTTATTTATATATTCAAGGATTGGTTTTCCTGAGAGATTTGTGGAGCAAAGTACAATTTCTAATCAGGGATCGGACTTGCAACTCCGGTCATTAGGCTTACAAATTAGTCGTTTCGAGTTATTAGCCGTTAAATGAGTGCATTTCCTTTAAAGGGCAAAGGGTCAAATGTCCACACACACTGGAACGGCAAAACCTGTCTCAAAGTAGCAGATTTCGCATAAAACACAAAATCTTAAAATATTATTTGAATTTTTAAAATAAAGCAGGTGGAAGTTGTAATAGTAGATGAGAGCAAAGCCAGAGGTTTGAAAAGGCTCTTATCAGGCTTGTGTAAGAGGACAATGGGGTCTGGCAATCGACGAGGTTACTCTAGTACAAGGCACTAATTATATTTTTATACATAACTATATCAAATTAGTTTTTATTATTTAAAGAATTTAAATAAAAATAAAGTTACTTTTGAAAAAAAACACTAAAGAGTAAGTAAGCCGAAAATATTAAACAAATAATAATAATAAATACATAGAAACCTTTTAACCACAAACTTTCTTTATTTTACCCTTATTTACATTTCAGTAACCATCCTCAGAGGGATAACATACACATACTGGTTTTACAGTCTTTGTATGTTATCTCTCTGAGGATGGTTACTGAGGTATGAAATGTGCATAAGGGTAAAATAAAGAAAGTTTGTGGTTAAGAGGTTTTTGTGTATTTATTATTAAATTCAACCACAGTATATTCCTAATAAATAGTATTAAACAAATAGTTTCAAAACATTGTAAACTATGTAGTAATACGATAGTTGAAATAAAATAATATATAAAATAATAATATATTGACAAATTTCTTAAATATAAATTGTAATTAATAAAAGGTTAGTAGATAGCCCCAAAATTATAAAAGTGTTAAGTGCGGAACTTTTACAGCGCCAATTAAGTAAAACTAGGTAACCATAGGGAATAAAATGAACATTCAAGTTTCTAATAAATTCTAAAAGTGTGAAACGGACCTTGCCGCTAAAAATATTCAATTCTAAAATCATACGTAACAGTTATAGTAAAAATGTAGAAACGAACACAATAGGTGTAATTTCACCTAATACTTTTAGAAATATATTTATGGACACAAAATTGATTTCTAAGTATAAAACACCAAAATGTTGTCAAATAACGACAAATCTTGAAGAGCTTTAAATATAATAGTGTCAACAATGTTACTGATGAAGTTAGAGCAAAGATATCTTAGAAGTATTCCTGGAATTCAATTTTGCAGATGAATAATAATTTTTAAGCATATTATTATATAGTTATTATTGAACGATTTGGTTGGTTTTTAAGCAAAGTCCAAGGATTTATTCACTGGAAGATCACATTCGACGCACCACAGGTAACAGGATCTGGTAAGTCAGGTGAGATCATAATTTTACAGCAGTTAACTGGCGCGTTTCAGACATACACTAGCCATCATTACCATGGCCAACTAAGGCGGAAAATACATGAAAACGGGAACTTTTAGTGTAGGCTGAAAGTGTCAGAATTCTCCCCGATTTTAGGTATGGCCGCGACAATTCACACACACACACACACACACACACACACACACACACACACACACACACACACACACACACACACACACACACACACACACACACACACACACACACACACACACACACACACACACACACACACACACACACACACACACACACACACACACACACACACACACACACACACACACACACACACACACACACACACACACACACACACACACACACACACACACACACACACACACACACACACACACACACACACACACACACACACACACACACACACACACACACATACACACACACACACACACACACACACACACACACACACGCGCACACACACACACACACACACACACACACACACACACACACACACACACACACTAATTCAGCACAAACCTGGCATTTCAGTTGAATAATTAGTTACAAAGAAGCTACAATACGTAGCTGTAACCTTTTATGGAATTATGCTGAGATACATGTTCGGAGCATGTATGATTCAGAGGAAACTATATAAATGTAAGATTACCTGGAGATTGTTTTGTAGATGCTTAGTTTACGATACAATAATACCGTATACAATATAATAATGCACATTAAATTGCCATCTAATGCATTTTGTTATCAAAGACAACATTATCAAAGGGATTAAAGCAATTAGCCATATTTAGCAACTCCATTATTACAGTAGTTGCATATACAGTTCCCTTGTCAAATTAATTTATTAATGTTGTCACTGCACATAACTTTGTGTAAAGGTACTGAACTGATGCAGGCTATAAATTCTCGTACTGCGTTCATTCGTACGTTTATTGTAATTGTTTATCTGATTTCCTCTAAGAACGTTATTCTTCATAAAAAAACAAAGGAGTCATTTAATTTTTAATATTCTTTTCATAAAGGATCATTTTGTCTTAAAATAAAATGTTAATGATATGACTATGAATTTCAGAGAATTGTTATGAGTCGTAGGATCGAAAAGGTGGAAGTAGTAATCATTTCTTGTTTAATTAATACTATTTTAAAATAAATTAAGTAATAAAATGCATAAGTGTGAAGAAAATAACAAAACCTCTTAATTTGAAATTTAAAAAAAGTTTGCAAAATAAATTGATTCGAATCAAATGCTCGATTAACTGTATTTCAATATTATGATTCAAATTACCTCTTCACCTAGTCATATGTCAAATTTTGGAGTCTGAAATTCGCAATTTGCTTTAACAAATCTAGTAGGAGCTTTCACTATCCTTCTTAGTTTCTCTGTCTAACTTCCAATATGTCTGTCACAAACTCCTTACATAGTTTTACATAGCTTATATTCTACTTTTTTTTGTTTCCATTTTTTCACCTATTAATAGTCTTGAGTATGAATAATGTACCGTTAAAAACACTGTGTTTGAATTCGTATTAATTGATACAATATATGATTTATAGTAATTCACAGATTTAATTTCCTTTGTAGTTGAAATTCTAATATTTGTTGAGCTTATTAAAACGAATTTTAATAGAGAAAGGTTTAGTGCATTATTATTCAGTTAAATAGTTACAACTTTGACAATGGTAATGAAAATTAACAAAACAATTAATATATATGTTTAAAGAGAAAGTAATTCCTACTTAGGTAAACAAAGAAAAATTTTATTATAAAATAATGAAATACTTACAATTAATTTAAATGTGTATAGGCTATACATATGACAGAACCACAATTAAATTTAATTAATGAATTATTATTTGAATGAATAAAATGGAAAAATCACTAGCGTACGGTAGCCAGTGACATCTGGTGTTTTTAGACCTAAAGAGTGCTTACGACAATGTGTTTACTAACAAATTATGAATTATTCTAAAATAGAACAGAATACATCCACACTTTATAAACTCAGTGAACAAAGTCTATCAAGGGAATAACTTGTGTCAACTTTATAAAACAATATTCCGAATATTTTCAAGTTGACAAAATACTGAGGTAAGGATGTTGTCTATCTTATATTTTCTTTATGATATATTTAAATTCAGCTCTGAAAAATCGGTACAACAAATAAACAAAATGGGTAAACAAATTATTGAGGAATAAATTACAACACTGTTATTTGCATACGACCAGGTTGTTCTAGTCGAAGATATTAATGAGGCTAAATATTTCGTTAGAAAACTATTGAAAGAATTAAACAAATGGTGCCTAGGAATTTATACTGAGAAAATAGAAAACATTGCAGTAGGACGTGCAGGACAAGATCTATGTATTGATGGAAACATTATAAAAAATACTAATGAATACAAATATATGGGAGAAAGATTGACCGAAAGTGGAAACGATAGAAAAGACATATTGCGGGAAATATGGAGAGGACGAAATATTACAAGTCAACTAAGTTCATTATTATGGAAATAACGTAAAGAAGAGAACAAAAATAGATCTATTTACAAAAATGGTGGAAATGACAGTGACTTGCGAGTCTGACGTATTGATAGTGAACACAAGCATACAGAAAAGTATAAATACTATTGAAAAGTTTTTGGAGAAGATGTTGTAGAGACAAATTACAGGATCATATAGGAACGAGAGAACCAAAGAAATAATGACTGTAGAGACATCGCTTACAAGTACCATGGAGAGATAGCAGCTCTCTTTTACAGTTATATGAGAAGAATGACGGATAATAGATTACCATTTAAAACTTAGTAACGGATCTCAAAAAAGACGAAGATGGAAAGAAAGACCAAGAAAATAACGGGATAGTGGAATTAAAATAGCTGTAACAGAAGAGATAAAGAAGAAGAAGGGGAAACAAGAAACGATTGTGGTAAACGGCCAACAATGCTGAATAGATGATATATATATATATATCAAAAACAACTAAGGCTAATCAAATACAAGAATTATTTATTAATTTATATTCAAAGCTTTTCTTTGATAAACAATAGTAACGTCAACATCAAAGCTTTGAATATAAACTAAGAAATAATTCTTGTAATTGAATAACCTTAGTTGTTTTTGATTAATAAACAAGAAAACATATTATATATATATATATATATATGTATAAATATATACATACATACATACATATATATATATATATATATATATATATATATATATATATATATATATACACATATATATAAATATATATATATATATATATATATATATATATATATATATATATATATATACGTATATATATATATATATATATATATGTATAAATAATATTTGAAAAACTGTATTAACATCAAGTATCATCAACTACAATTTAAAAAAATGTATTAAACTTGAGTAGATGAATAAAAAGTATTTGATTAAAGCCTGAAAATTTAAACGATATATATATATATATATATATATATATATATATATTACATCATATTACAGGGATACTGTAGAAACAGTGTGAACTCATAATAAAATCGGAGAGTAGGATTTGAAAAAATTTTTATTTGGAAAAATCTGTTAATATATGATGTAATAATTTTAACAAGTAAAAGCTCGTTTTATTACTCTAATTCTTTTAATTTCAACAACCAAGCGATCTTCTTAATACATTTTAATTAATTTCTGCAATATTGATCAATTGAAGCTATAAAAAAAACCTAACATAATTAAAAGTTTTCAGCCCAAAAGGTAATTAACTACCCAAATAAAAAATAATACACAATTTCATTGCTCACCTTCTTAGACTTGTGATATAATATTTAATGCTGTATTTTGAACAACAAAAAGTATGCACATTTAGAAATCTCAACACATATTCGTGCTACAAATTCTCTGTTAATTAATTGAGGTTTTTTGAAAAACATTATTTATATTTTGTATATAAAAAAAACAGTTTTTGTTTTAATAATTAAATAACAAAAAAATATAGACTATTACAATTTTACTGACCTATTTTCCAAAGCTCACTATTTTGTAGCTAAAACAGTTAGTATTCTATTAATAGATGGATGACTTTTATAGAAACGAATATCTGGATGTTTGTACAAAGATGAGGTGGTTATAATAAATCACGGAGGAAAATTGGCAAGTCTTTCTGAGACCATGGAAGAAGTTTAAGACTCGTATGTGTACAGCTACATACAGGTAATTGTGAAGTAGGCCTATATTGTATTTAAAAAGTCTCTCAATGCAATATAGGAAAGTTTATTAAAAATTGAGTTATTCTGTGTTCTTGTGTACAGGCTACATACAAGCGAATGTACACAAACCAATGTACTTGTAGTGGTATGATTACCGGTTCTTAATAAGTATTTAGCCAACAAAAGTGCAGTTACTTGTACTTAATCTATGGCAACTTAGTGCCATTCATATTCAAACACAAATGTCATCAAAGAAGCAATGTGGATTCGTAATTACATGATGCGCGACTAGCGGCAGCTTTTGGAACCTTGGGGCCAGTACAGTACAACATGCATTATTCCTTTAGTCTTCCGCGTGTAATATGACATAGGCAACAATTACACGCATACACTACAAGGGGAATCAATTTATCATGCACTTAGTAGGTGAGAGCACTTCACGCCTGCAGTTACAACACTTGTCCCTGTTATATGTATATAATTGATCTTCTTCACGAGATGCTCCACTCTAAAATTTAAACGGATTAGAAATTTTAAACCACGTTCAAACCAAGCATTTTTGTAATATTACAATAAGAAAAGAAACTCATTTTTAAAAAAAAAATCTGCAATTTTTAAATTATAAATATTACTAAGTTATAAACATTTCTTCCTAGCATTCTATACAACATTTGCTTTAAATAAATAAAGCTTTCTAATTAATCTCCTTTACTATCGGAATAAAACCAGTTACGTAACTCATTATTACCAATAGCATTATATATAGGCCTACTAGAGAATATTGTCATGGTTATAAACTCATGGTTACACTCTCAAGCACCATGCTACTCGGTTTGAGGCATATTTCTCTGGAAAATTCCATTTTATTATACTTTCGTGAATTTTATCCTTCCATGATCGTCTTGGGGGACCGCACTTTCGCATCCAAGATGAATTCCACTAGAAATCTTTTTATGCCACCTAAAAAAAAATTATTTTCAAAACTATGGTAAACTCTTACAAAAACTAGTTGACTAGTTAGAAAAAAATAGTGTTAGCATAATATTATTCTCACTCACTTTTAAAACATGCGTGCAAAAAAGTTCATTACTATTTCAGATGTAAAGATGCTTTTAAAATGTAACAAAGGAGAATATTGCAGCACTGCCTGTAAATTTTCGCAAGAATCCAAAACTCTAACATCATAGATTTTACCGAACGACAAAAGAAAAATAAAAGGAAAATATTAATTGCAACGTAAACCTTCTTTTGGTAGATCTCGGCCTTCTGAAGAAAATACTTTCTAAACGCCGAAGCAATTTTCCGGTTTGTTTACAATAGGAGTTTTTTAAAGCCTATACTAAATATTTACCTCCTGAGTGTTACATTATTCCACTAACTTTAAGTCGAAATTTCAGGCCTCAATGTATAGCTGGTAACTCGTAAGCTGGCTTGCAATCGATCGACAAGACTATATTATCCTAATTCAAAAACGTTTGTTATTGTAGTGCGTGTTGCATCAAATGCCACCGCTAAGATATTGCAGGCGTTGCAGTCGTTTAGAAAACTGATGTAAGTGAATATTTTCAAACGTTTATGTAAATGACCTGGTTAATATGACAAATTGAATCAAGTATTATTTACTTTGGCCTTTCGGCCTTGTTTTATCTACGTTATTGTGATATAAATACTATAACTCATATTATAAGGTCTATGGAACGTCTTTGACTTCCTCTAACCCCCCCCCCAAATGGCAAGTTGAAACCCCCCAAGGGGCAAGTTGAAATAAGAATAAGATGGAGCGTAAGATTTTCCAATTAACTGATTTTCACAATTCATTAAACGAATAATCTCATGCAACAGCTGCTTTTCCCTTCATTTAAAAGCTTTATTTATATTAATTCTAATATAATTTCGAGAGTTTCGTCTATATTATTCGATTCAGTTAGTTTTTCCATAGAATTATATATTTGTTAATACAATAATTTTAAAAATTAAAAACTGAAAGGAATAATGATGAATTAATTATTTGTTTTAAACATTTAGTATGTTTTATTTATTTATTAATAAATCATAGTTTAAGTTGCAATATCTAGTTATATCTTTGTCTTTAAATTACAAGGTAGATTGGTATAACATAGGACTATACCAATTTAGAAATTTATCAATAAAATTCAATGTTCTTTGAATCAGAACCGTAGGCCTATAATCACAATGGCATTTTACATTGCAAGCACATTTTGTAAATATATAGTGGATATAACAGAGATTTTTATCTGAGGAATCGTTCAAATAATGAAATATTAGTAAGAATTTCACTGTATTATAAAAAAAAACATGATTGAATGTTTAAGTTTTAATAATATTTGGTGGTTTTAAATAAATTTATTTTGTTTTTCTTCTAAAAATAATAATAAAAATAAGAATATGTAAATGAAGAAACATAAATTTGTGACATTTTTATTACGAACAAAATCTTCATTTTATTACTGTCAGTTTGACTTGACAATATTACTAAATTATTATGCCAAAGCATAATGAAGAATGCTTAATGGCGCAACTATGTAATTGAATTTTTTCCATTTCGTAAAGAATTTAACAATGATGTACGTGTAGGCTATCTTTAGTGATTAAAAGTACAAGTTTTAAAAAAAGTTGTAAAGTTGAAAAAGAACATTTAAATATTTATGTAGCTAAAGGGAGATTTTAATAATTTACAAAACGACCTTGGTAAAAGTCTAAACAAACGCTCTCCAAGGGAATTTTAAAGAGGATACAGAATGTATGTCATTCGATGTGTATCTCTTTGCATGTTGAGCGTTTAATCTATTATTACAACTTTTACTTTAATCTCCCTGTTTTGCGAGAAACAAGAATTGAAAGTAAGACCAAACTACCAGTCCTAGTAACGGGTATGGAACTGGTATGTTGTAGCTGAGGATCCTAACTTATAGTTGTAATAGCTTAATAACTGGCATTCTTCAAATCAGCTTTTCTCTCAAGACGTATTAATAGACAAAATATAGGTCAGAAGTAAAAATGGAGAAATACGTAATTGTATACATTATTGAGTCCCTCCAATTCTATTTTCAGATTTACATATTATTCTTAAATGAACTCTAAGCTAGGCAACAATTATTATAAATGTTACAAACCAGAAATAGCTATTAAAATAATTTTTAATACAAAAATAACCTAAAAACAAAAAGAAACAAACAAAAAAGATAACAAAGTATACAAAATAGGTTTTCATAGTAAAGAGAATAAAACTAACTTTACAAGCGTAAAATTACCGCATACGTTTCGACACGTTACTGTTGCCTGATCTAGCTACCTATTTAGTTCAGGAGGGAAACTGACTTATTAAAGAAACTTTACGTCTTCATAACGCAATGTAAAAAGTATTAATAAATTTAGGTTATGTTTATATTTTTCAATGTGTAATAACTATTATGGCTTGTGATATTTATAATGACGTTTTCAGTAGATGTGTTTTCAATTATAATATATAAATTTGAACAAAGTTCTAGGTAGTTCCAAAAAATATTTTTTTACTGCTGAGGACTATTTACAGTTTATACAAAATATCAATTTCCATTTAATTTTAAATAAATGTTTAATTAAATTAATTAAACAGCTATAGAAATCAAAACAGTTTAAAAACTAAAAAAAATAAATCAATTGCCCAGCTGAGTAACTTGAATATCTTATAATACAACACATTTTTGTTAATATAATAGAGAATTGGTAATTTAAATTACTAAAAGTACCAGAGTGTTAAAAAAGTTTTGATTTGTAAAGTTTTCACCCCTGCTTCAAAACCTACTGTGTATCATTATGCATGTTCTGTTCTGTCACATACGGCATAAAGAGAGCTGAGCTGTTATACCTTTGCAAAATTTAAGTTTCTGAATATTTATTCAAACAAGCGAATAAGAAGATAAAACAAAAGGTGTTTCAATTAATACGCTTAATATATCAATACATTCAAGGTAGAATCGGCCAAAATTCTAAAATAATATTTAAGTTCTAGTCCGTATTAGAGACATATATTTTTCTGTGAGTTGTATAGATTATACTAGGATATATATATATATATATATATATATATATATATATATATATTTATATATGTGTGTGTGTGTGTGTGTGTGCATTTTATTATTACAATATAGCAACGAGAGTTGTTCAAAGCTTGGAAATAACATAAATGGTATTCGAGAAAGTTTGTGCAATGTTCTAGCACCATTTAGTTTTACAATAGCATCGTTTTATGTAGCCACCAAAACATTTGATTACAAGAAACTGGTATCGTGACCGACCGAACATAATAAGAAGTTGCCAATTTCACCCGTGGAATAATTCGATTTGTTACGTTGGTACCGAATCAGCTGTTTTGTTCATTGACACTTTCTTCGATTGTTAACCGACCGTCAACATATTATTTTAAGCGATGTAGGTTAGGTTCATCTGGCCTAGTTAAAGAGGTGAGTTAGACATATCGTCACTCTCACTGCAGCATTGAAGGAAAGTGGATTGACAAAAAGCTCTCAGTCAGAATCCAGATTTGGTTGGGTTAGGTTTGGCGTGACCGCGGTCAGCAAATCTTTTGTTTACCGGAAGCGAGCTTTTATCGTGTGCAATGTGGCGCGCATTAATATGTGTAAAATTAAATCAGACATCAAATGTTTGAAGCGTGTTTATTTAGTGTTGTTAATTTTGTTTTATTGTTTAAGAGTTGCGGATTTTGAAGGTAAGGTTTATTTTGCACCTATTTCCCTAAAGTATGAAAAACTGGTGGATTAATGTACAGAAAACAATAAGAAAAGATATTATTATTATTATTATTAGGTGTTGTAAATATAATAAAGTTTTAATCCTTTAAGGTTAAACAATATTAGAATATCATAAACTGGAACAGTTGGAGTACGAGAAGTATTGAAGTAAAAGTGTATTGTATTATTTGCAGAATATTTTGAATGAAAACTGTACTTCGTCTATAGAATTATTAATATATTCATGGTAATATTTAAAAATAAACACAATTTATATTTCCATAAATAAATGTTTAATGTACAAAAATATAAACTTAAACAATTACAAACATAATTTAACATTATTTTTAGTCAACTTAAATAGTAAGATTGCAAATTTGTAATTGCAAACTTTTACAAATTAAATATCTTAACTTTGGACAGTCATTTTTGAAGACTTATTATTATACAAAATTTATATATGCATAATACAAAAAATGAATGGGTTATATATATATATATATATATATATATATATATATATATATATATATATATATATATATATATATAAAAGTATGTGTATGTGTGTGCGCGCGCTTCTGTATGTGTGTGTAAAAATGTTTACGTGCTTTTTGTTGTAAAAACGTAGATAATTTTGCACTACTTAACAATAACTGGGATTATTTCGAGATTTCATTCGTATCTGTCAGATAAGAATAAATACATTTGAACAAGATGAAAGCTACTTTAAATGTATCAAAAAATAATAAGTAGTTAAAAAAGTACAATTATTATAGGTTAGATCTATAACCTTAGTTTAGAAACACCATCCTTTATTAAGTATTTATTTCGTAACCAACCCACTATGCCTCACCACTTTATTATACAGCTATACTAAAACTTTCGGTTAATACAAAGTTATACACAAAGCATAGGGTTAGGATATGAAAAAGAAACATTGAAATGAAAATGCGCAAGCATTGTAAATTTGCACTTTGTTTAAACAAGAACAGTTGTCTTTCCATATTTCGAGGGGTAGGCTTGCACCAGTCATTAGTTATTAAGAAAATAATTCTAGACACAACTTATTGTGATCTAAATTTTAAAAGTTTATAGAAAAATAAGTGTACTCATAAAACATTTCGGCTAAATCAGTATAAAATACACAGATATTCTTTCAAAATTCATAAATGGCCAATCCATGTTCTATCATACAGCCCACATAAAAGAGCATAAACAGCTGTTACAAAAAATTCAACGTCAAAGTACAACAGTGACGTCAAGTCAGCAGTAACGTAAATAATTTGAAGCAGCTTTGAACTATTTGATATCCTATGTCAGTTATTTTCCTTTGTGGAGAAAATTTGTTGCTTTCAACATATGCATATTTCTATTTCTTTTAACTTTTACAGAGTGCATGTTTTACTACATATTTGCACCACTTTATCATGTTAGCTGTCACATTACATGAAAGTGCAAACATATATATTCCTCGATTCAGATGCAATATGAAAGGTAGGAAATAATTATAAATAAGAATTGTAGTAGCTATCACACAAAAGTGTGGGCACTATATAATATATTTCTGCATATACTATTTTTTATTGACATTACAAACTCATTTTTTTTAACGAGTAATATAAAATTAGATATAACTATTTTCGACGTTTCAGCTTTCTTGGACCAAATAGAAGAAAAAATCAATTTTTTGTTACAGGAATAAGCTTTACTCCTGAGCATGCCCGTAATGCAAATGTAAATGGACGAAACGTCGACAAAAATATTGACTTAAATTAAAAAGCTGGATTTGTCTAGTTATCGTTACATGTTTGATTATATATTACCTCATAAAAGAAGACAGATTTATTTCATAAACAAATTTGTTTAAAGAATTACAAAAATTTTATTAATTTTAGACGTATTTTTACCTTTTTTCAAATAAATAAATAAATAAATAAATAAATATATATATAAATATATATATATATATATATATATATAAATATATATATATATATATATATATATATATATATATATTTATATACACAAAAACAATGGAAAGTAAGCATAATTTATACCTATGAACGTTTTTAATTATCATTGATACATGAAACTATGACGGGATCAAGAATAAACATGGCAAATAGGACCAAAACTCCATAAGTTTACCAAAGATTATTATTTTTGAAATATAAGATGCATTTACTTACCTTTTTCATAGAATAATAACGCTAAGCCTGGAAGTGACACGTCAGTGCGTATCTTTTCAAAACACTCAAATAAAATGAAATGAAATACAAACGTCTAAGAGGTGTTGCACGCTCCGGATCTTAAGATTTAAAAACAATATTTCTATAAATTTAAACAAAAGTGTGTACAGAGGGTGAAATTATTTTTTTTGTATAGAACAAAATTTTTTTTGGAATATAAGAAAAGTCGGTGAGCTCAAAGAACTAAGATGTAATAATTTAACTAGTATTTTTTATTATTTTACTTTTAAAAAGTAAAGTTTTAAACTAAATAGAAAGGACAGAATAGTTATGAATATGAAGTAAAAATAATTGTAAACAAATAAATATATTTATGGAAAAAATATAGAAGGCTATATTGTTCATAATATTTTATTTTGTAGATTAGGAAATATAAAATATTAAAAATTAATAACTCGTAATTTAAAGATTAAAATATATATTAAAAATAAACATATGGGTTAAAATAATTAAAATTACAAATAAAAGTTTAAATAACAAAATTTTGGAAAAATAAAAATAATTTAATAATTAAAAAATCAATAAATTTATTTATAATTAATTTTAAGAAAAACATATAAAACGATGACAAAATAGCTAATCAATAAGTAATGTAAGTAAGTAAGTAATCACTTGTAATTATACTCAGTGTGTAAGTAATATTAAGTGTAATAAGTAAATAACATAAGTGAGTACCAAAAATAGAGAGATATATAATTGAAATATAAAGTAATCTAAGAGAAATGAAACCTATTTTAATTACAGTTTATTGTATTGAAATATTCTCTTAACATTATTTAGAGTTAAATAATGTGTCTAGGTAAGTGGATTGATAGTAAAACTGAAACAGTTGTTTAGAACTGGTAATTAATTTCAGTTTAATAAACAATTCAGTTATAGTGCATAAAAATAGAACCACGTTAGCTAAGAGAGTTTGAAAAGAGAAAATAGCCGCGACGGGTAGGCAAATGTCGTGAAATAACCTTGACGAATTAAACAAATATTCAGAGTATAATATTCAAAATATTTAGAATATCTCAAGATTTACAAAAAACGTAATCGGTGGTGAGGGTATAACGTGAACAAATAAATATTGTCAATGTAAACAAAAAGGCAATAAATGCATGAGAATAGAACGAAATGTATAAAATTTAAAAAATCCAATTCTATGAAAGGTACAGACAAATTTGTATATTATAAATGTATACAGTGGTTTAAAGGGTTTCATTGTACTCTCTATTTATCGGCCCCTCAATTTCCTGGTAACCATTCTCTTTATCAGCTTTGATAAATCTTTTCACTCTAGTAAGGACCCCATGATTTCGTAAATGACGTGATATCGTAAATTAAAAAAGTCCGACAGCAACTGAAACCTCTCATAGAATCAACTGGTATAGATCTGGAATCAGATGTAAACGGGAATTTTCCGATTTAGATCCAGAGAAGAAGATAAAAAAGAAGAGGATACTGAACTAAATTATAGAGAGGCCCTTGAGATATCATGTTTTAATTAAATGCAACATGATTTTAATTGCCTAGAGAAATAAAAATGTGAAATTATACTATTTAAAAAAATAAACTTATTTTAGAACAAGAAAGTTCTAAATTAAAACAGATTTATTTAATATAAAAATAACTATACAGACACTCATTCATTTACCGTTAAATAATTCATTAGTTAAACCAAGAAATAAGTTTTCGTACTATTATGAAAGTAAGTAGATAAAAAAATTGTACAAATAACAAATCGTATCAAAATCAAAAGAATTTCCCTAAATTGGTGTCTAAAGCACGAGAAGTTATTATCGATAAGTTTCATTGTGTGAAAATCGTGGGAAATTGTCTTTAGGTTCCATAGTGTGAGGGTTGTGGGAGGTTATTATCGGTAAGTTCCATAGTGTGAGGGTTGTGGGAAGTTATTATCGGTAAGTTCCATAGTGTGAGGGTTGTGGGAAGTTATTATCGGTACATTCCATTGTGTGAGGGTTGTGGGAAGTTATTATAGGTAGCTTACATTGTGTGAGGGTTGTGGGAAGTTATTATCGGTAAGTTCCTTTGTGTGAGGGTTGTGGGAAGTTATTATCGGTAGCTTACATTGTGTGAGGGTTGTGGGAAGTTATTATCGGTAGCTTACATTGTGTGAGGGTTGTGGGAAGTTATTATCGGTAAGTTCCATTGTGTGAGGTTTGTGGAAAGTTATTATCGGTAGCTTACATTGTGTGAGGGTTGTGGGAAGTTATTATCGGTAGCTTACATTGTGTGAGGGTTGTGGGAAGTTATTATCGGTAAGTTCCTTTGTGTAAGGGTTGTGGAAAGTTATTATCGGTAGCTTACATTGTGTGAGGGTTGTGGGAAGTTATTATCGGTAAGTTCCATTGTGTGAGGTTTGTGGAAAGTTATTATCGGTAGCTTACATTGTGTGAGGGTTGTGGGAAGTTATTATCGGTAGCTTACATTGTGTGAGGGTTGTGGGAAGTTATTATCGGTAGCTTACATTGTGTGAGGGTTGTGGGAAGTTATTATCGGTAAGTCCCATTGTGTGAGGTTTGTGGAAAGTTATTATCGGTAGCTTACATTGTGTGAGGGTTGTGGGAAGTTATTATCGGTAAGTTCCTTTGTGTAAGGGTTGTGGGAAGTTATTATCGGTAGCTTACATTGTGTGAGGGTTGTGGGAAGTTATTATCGGTAAGTTCCATTGTGTGAGGTTTGTGGAAAGTTATTATCGGTAGCTTACATTGTGTGAGGGTTGTGGGAAGTTATTATCGGTAGCTTACATTGTGTGAGGGTTGTGGGAAGTTATTATCGGTAAGTTCCATTGTGTGAGGGTTGTGGAAAGTTATTATCGGTAAGTTCCATTGTGTGAGGGTTGTGGGAAGTTATTATCGGTAAGTTCCATTGTGTGAGGGTTGTGGGAAGTTATTATTGGTAAGTTCCATTGTGTGAGGTTTGTGGAAAGTTATTATCGGTAGCTTACATTGTGTGAGGGTTGTGGGAAGTTATTATCGGTAGCTTACATTGTGTGAGGGTTGTGGGAAGTTATTATCGGTAAGTTCCATTGTGTGAGGTTTGTGGAAAGTTATTATCGGTAGCTTACATTGTGTGAGGATAGGGGGAAGTTAGGATCGGAAAATTTCATTGCGTGAGGATCGTGGGAAGTTAAGATCGGTAAGTTTCAGCGTTTCGAAGAATAAACTAGTTCGTGAAGAGTTAGGATAGGAAAGTTCCAGTGTGTCAGATTATAAACTCGTTCGTGCATGAGACTCGTTCGCGTGTACAATACGCGGAACGATCGAAAGTAACAGTAACAGCTTTCAGCATTACGTTTATGTTTCAGATAAACTTCCTAAGAATAACTAAGTCTGTGATGCCCAATAATTTTGTAATACTAACTTGACGTTTTCACAAAGTTTTTAAAGTCCTTTAAATGGCGTTTTCGTCTACACTTTTTATTGTTGACCACACATTAAAAAAAAAGCCAAACAAGAGTTAAGGTCGAGGTGGGTTCCGTTACTGTTTCACAAAATTCCATAACTATTTATAATTTTTTTAATAGTCTAACTTGAAAGAAATAGATAAATTTGGGCAAATATTGACTCTACAAAAGAATTCTGGAATACGAATTATATTCAGAAGATGAATTTCAAAGTGTTGTAGCCGCGTTTATTAGAATAATAGACGATAACATTTCAAAAGTCTGTAGAACAATCGCATTCATATTTGAAAAAAATTTTTAAAATTTCAAAGGAAGTCAATATGACGAAAAATTCTAAATATTTATTTACCGAAAATAAAGATCAATAGTATATATATATAAGAACATAAGTCAAAATACAAATACAAGAATTATAATTGAATTTACAATTCAAAGCTTTTCGTTGGCTAACAGTATCAACATCATCAGGAATATTAAACAATTGTAAATTCAATTATAATTCTTGTATTTGTATTTTGACTTATGTTCTCTCTCTCTCTCTCTCTCTCTCTCTCTCTCTCTCTCTATATATATATATATATATATATATATATATATATATATATAATTAATAAATTAAAAATATTTCAAAAACAAGAATACTTTTAATGAATATATTTATTCAAAGCTTTTCGCCGATAAAATAGTATCAGCATCTTCAGGAAAATAATTATCTAATAAAAATTTTTATTTAATATATATATATATATATATATATATATATATATATATATATATATATATATATATATATATATATTCTAGCTTGCATGTTCGCTGTTGAGCATATTAGGATATTGCGAGGTCTCAGATGAAACAATTTTTATATATTTTGCTGCAACTATTCCTGTATAAATTGATTATTAGCTTACAATGATGCCATAAATAGCTGATACCAAAATGACAGTGTAATATATTTAACTATGTACGGAGAAGACATCACGGAAAAGTTGGTTTGACATTGATTTAATAATTAAATAAGTAAGTTAAAATAAAATAGATAGTTTAACCATTTGTTCTAAATTGATCAAAAATAATGGCAATAGGTGGTTGCTCTTCACGGTGGATGACTCCCCTCCAGACGTTAGAACCTATCCTGGGAGTTTTATTTAGGGTCCAGTCAACAGTTCAGACAGGAATGAAACTTAAAAGGGGATTTAATTTTTTCTATTTCACACCTGTTAGAAAATAATGTCAGCAAGCTCTTACAACAATGAAGATACTAGAGTCATATAGAATGGAATGTTACGGAGTATCTAATTATTTTCCAAATAAATATGACTCGCTCTCCGAATTACAACCCCATACTTGAAAATACAACTCTATATTTGGAGCTACAGCTACAGACTTGAATTTACAGCCCCATAGTTGAAAATACAACTCTATATATTTAGCTACAGCCCCAGACTTGAATTTACAGCCCCATAGTTGAAAATACAACTCTATATTTTTAGCTACAGCCCTAGACTTGAATTTACAACCGTATAGTTGAAAATACAACTCTATATCTTTAGCTACAGCCCTAGACTTGAATTTACAGCCCTATAGTTGAAAATACAACTCTATATTTTTAGCTACAGCCCTAGACTTGAATTTACAACCGTATAGTTGAAAATACAACTCTATATCTTTAGCTACAGCCCTAGACTTGAATTTACAGCCCTATAGTTGAAAATACAACTCTATATTTTTAGCTACAGCCCTAGACTTGAATTTACAACCGTATAGTTGAAAATACAACTCTATATCTTTAGCTACAACCTCAGACTTGAATTTACAGGCCCATAAATATAGTAAGGTATTCTGTAAATAAAATGACCACTTTAATGAGGGGCTAAATCTAACATTCATAAAGAAACAAGTTTCCAAAAAAGTTAGCCACAATGTATAAATCTAATTTTCTATTCGCGTAAATTTGAAATTAATGAAAATAAAAATAAATAGAAAACGTTTGCAAAACATCCTTTTAGTTCAAAATCCTATAAACCGATTTAAATAACGTTAACCGTGAAATAAACGTTTTTTTTGAGTAAAAATATAAGCGTAGGCATTAATTTCACTTTTACACTGAATGGTTTTTATTTACCATAAACTTTTACGAGTGAAATGTCTGGTAACTTATAGATATGCATTTTTTTATAGGTGCGTCCTACTGTAGTTTTATTCATAAAATGTTCCTGAGTATCAGAAAAAACGATTTTATTGTTTTTAGATCATTTCAAAATGGAAGTAATAAATGTTGAAAAAATGTAACAGATGTACAGAAATAATAAAATTTACCCTCTGAAACAAACTACTTTTAAGGTTCATGTATTGTCATGAAAGGTACTTGAAAATGTAAGGACATATAGACATTATGAAAAGAGTGAAACAATAAAAGTCTTGTAATATATTCCATTTTAAGAGATCAAGATAAAGTCGTATTTTTTTAAAATACAGTATTCTATCGTCAACAATACATGCCTACAAACACACTCACACCAATATCTCCAAATAATTTGTATTTTTGTTTGGTACAGGTCCTATGTTGAGTATACCTCTTGTATTTTGGTCCCTAATTAAACATTTTAAGTCACTAAATTCTAAAATACATCCTTTTCTATCATTGAATGATGTAATTTTTTATATCTTGCATTTTTTCAATTTTATTTTTAAAACTAATATTTGATTTAGTTAAAAAAGTTTCTTGATCTTGTTTTTTTAATAATTGCTTATAGCTATAAATAGTTTAGAAGTCCTAGATTATGTTCCTCTACCGGCAAATAAATGCCAATAAATAAGAGGATGCCAATTTCAAACAACTTCATTAGATGTGTACGAAGTATTAACACGAAACAAAATCTGGTTCATGTCAATTGGACATGATAAACGATAAAGACAAATTGATTGTAATTGTACGTTTCAAGGAGAGATCTCCTTCCTTTCTCCGATTTTCCCTTTCGAGCTCTACTGTCCATGTCAGTGCCAGAACTCAACCCGCACGTGCTCGCGTTATATTACTTTCACTTTGATGACAAGGTCGGAACAAAGCAATCATGTTTACCAGCGTTAAACTCTTTAATAGCTCTATTGCAGCGCACATGCTGGTGTAATTTATAACCAGGTGAACGGACAGATATTTTTAGGTTTCTATGATTTATGTTTCTGCTACGATCTATGAGTTGTGTCGACTATTTTAATCATGAAAAATACTTCAAGTTTTCCAAAACACAAAGAGACTATAACTAATATTTTTATTTAATGTCTGTTAATAACTATACATTTTTTATATAGGCTAATGACAGATCACAGACAATTTTACTTTTTTAAACACTCAAAAAACTACTTTTCTTTCCGAAATTCCTTTTCAAGAGCTCAGTTTCAAATAAATAAATTTTTATATTTTTGCAAATGGATATTTATTAAGAGTTTTGTAATTTGTTAATTTTTATTATGTTTTATATATTGTTATGTTTTTTATAAGTTGTAAGTTATGTTGTATAATTGTTTAATTAAAACTGAGCTCTTAAAAACTAATTTCGGAAAGAAATTCGAAACGTTGAGTGTTTAAAAAAGTAAAATTGTCTGTAATCTGTCATTAGCCTTTATAAAGAGATTATAACTGTTAGTATTTTCACTCGTTGAAACCATATATTATGGTTTCTTAGGTTTGTTGTAATTTTATGTGAACTAGACAGAATGGCAAATATGGAAGGTTCGTCTCAAATGGTGGATTTAGAAGGAAAAAGGAGAATATAAATACAAAATCTGTGTTGGGTTATAGTGACACGTTTTTACTTAAGTACTATTTATAAAGTGTTCTTCTTCAAAGAATCACTAACATATTTTAAAAATCCCAAACATGTTAGTAACATGGGTCAATAGTAAAAAACACGATTTGATAAACAATAAGAGAATTTTCAGTAAGAAAATAATCAAGAATTAACAAATACGTCGCAGATAGCTGATGAAAAGTAACAAGTAATGAACTTGTACTTAAAATAAAGAGCAACAAAGCATAAATGAATATTTATATTTTAAATATTATCAATTTTTAACGCAGAATACAATTCTTACTTCACTTATCAATGATTTTCGATTCTTTTGAACTTTCTACCTTTCTAAGGAACAACATAATTAAAAGAGGTTTTTGAAATTACCACTTTATATTTTATCTTTAACTATACAAATATAGACTTAATAGATCACTTTAGTTTTTATCACGCCAAATTAATTTGGATTTTCCCTAATGCTCTAAATTCTTTCAAGAGAGCCCAGCTGAAGTCTTACAGATTTCGCTCTAAACATCTCAAATTGTATGATGTGTTACAGAATTATACCGTCCGATTTTTATCAGTGTAGATTCAAGATGTTTTAGTGTTAAAGTCTTATTTTTATTGATAATAATAATAATGAAAGTGGGATATTGTAAAACATTTTCTCCAAGCGCCTTAGTAAAATATAATTTCAAAAAGTAATTACCATAATTAGTTAAAAGAAATATATATAATTCACAAAATGTGTACCTTGCTGCATAAATCCTCTAAGGCAGGGGTTCTGAATCTTTTAGTAACCACGTACCACTTGAAATTTTCAGATATTTTGACGTACCACCTTATATTTATATATATTTTTATTTTTATAAATAATTATATATAATTTACATTTGGTCATGTTAAGGAAAATAAAAATGCATTCTACAACTGTATGTATGTACATAGAATTTACTTAGATACAAAATGAAATGTATCTTACATTAAAAATAATCTCAAATTAGTTCATTGAACACAGTCATTTAAATTAAAACAGATCTTTAATGAGCTCGTTGTTGTTGTTTGTCCTTGACCAAATTTTCTATATCTAGGTCGATTGAACTCAACTTGATTCTTAAGTCCTCTTCAACACTAATGCGGTTTCTGTATTTATTTTTTATGTACAGCAGTTCTGAAAAGCCCGATTCACATAAGTACGAGGTTACAAATGGAAGTAAAAAGATTATTGCTTGCTTGAACACTGGTGGGTATTCAGATTTTGTCCCCATCCAAAAGTCTATTAAAGATTTTTCTTTAAACGAATCTTTCATTGAGCTGTCACTTGTAAGGTCAATGAAACACTCTTTTGAGTGACTAGGAAATTCCCCTGAAAATGAATTTCTAATCCACTCATATTTAGAAAAATCTTGATTAAAATATTTATCAAAACTCGTTTTAAGGGCTTCCATATGACTAGTGATATCATCAGTCACTTCTGGCTTCAGAGAAATATCATTGGAGAAGGAATTGAGTCACTCGGGTTGTTTGTGTAGCGGCAAGGTCAGCGTCAAACTGCCACTATTCTATGTAAAACACAGATGGAGGAATTGTATTCTTAACGCGTAAATGTTGCATCGTAACAGTTTTTATTGTTATTATTAATATATGACTGCGTACCACCTGAAATGTCCCCGCGTACCACCGGTGGTACGCGTACCACCGGTTGAGAACCACTGCTCTAAGGGAAAAAAATTAAAATTTATGCTCATAATGTTCTATAATATTACTTAACAGGATTTACATTTCTTTTGAAAATAGACAA
>JBAIZL010000003.1:138790260-138792760 GCA_036971475.1 Prosapia bicincta
AGTCCAATTCTAAATTTTTGATGTTGTAACAATAGTACTTGTAATTACAAACATACGAGGTGGATCTCTGCTGGTAGTATGGCAGCACGTAGTAAAACATTGTTAAGTTGGAACATTGTTGATACAGTATTTAATATTCAGTATTTATATCAATCCTACACGATATTTGTATTGCTTCAAAATATATCTGATGGTATAGAAAGTTCTAAGAATACAGAAAAAGTCATCAAAATTTGTGGCACACTCACTCAATTTACTATGTAACACACACACCCACACCCACACACCCACCTACCCACCCACCCACCTACCCACCCACCCACACACACACACACACACACACACACACACACACACACACACACACACACACACACACACACACACACACACACACACACACACACACACACACACACACACACACACACACACACACACACACACACACACACACACACACACACACACACACACACCACACACACACACATACACACACACACACACACACAACACACACACACACACACACACACACACACACACACACACACACACACACACACACACACACACACACACACACATACATACACACACAGACAGATAGTCACACACACACACACACACACACATCCAAACACGCACACACACACACACACACACATCCAAACACACACACACACCCAAACACACGCACACACACACACACACACACACACACACACACACACACACACACACACACACACACACATACACACACACACACACACACACACACACACACACACACACACACACACACACACACACATACAAATACACACACACACACACACACACACACCCACACACACACACACACACACACACACACACATACACACACACGTGATTCATGCTCGAAACCGTAATTGGATCGTGCTTGTACAACAGCAACAGCAGTGAGAGGTGAATTATCACGCTTTTTACCAAAAATCGAGTACCAAAAACGGACATCTGTGGTTACTCAAATGCGTAAAACCACCAGGAAGCTCAACGGCCCAAACACCCAATAGCTCGTTTTATGGCGCCTAAGATCAAGAGTGCGTTTTTCAAATGTGTTTTTAAAATTAAAATTTCTCTGGTTCTATTGAAATAATGCAAGAAAAGCAGCCAAATATTGTAGTACAAGTAGTTGTAGTTATTTTTTACTTTAGTTACGTTTTTGATAATATATCAATATTACTTTATATTTTAATAAAATAATTGAAAGATGATTACATTGAACCTGTGTTTGTATACAATCTGTGAATAATGGAAATGGGAAAAAGATACAGTAAGTATCGTCTGTAGATTCAAAACATTGCAAATCTTATATTTATGAAACAATGTTGTGTTGAGGGTAGCTTTTAGAATATTATTGTTTTCTGTTGCTGTGTGTAACTCAATTCCTTCTTAAAGTAAAATGTCTAAATCTATAACAAATGTTTTCTGGTATAACAAATTTCATCTATCGATATAGCATTATTTATTGTTTTTTTTATATAGGCTAATGACAGATCACAGGTAATAAATACATTGGCAAGTGAAATTTTTATCACAATGAAACAGACAAATCACAGATATACACACTAACTCATCATATTATTAATAACAGTGTTTTAAATAAAAATTTTTAAAGTGTTGTCACTTTTATTAATAGTATTTTGAGTTAGTGTGTGTATCTGTGATTTGTCTGTTTTATTGTGACAAAAATGTGACGTGTAAATGAGAATATTTATTAGGTTTTTGTATTGTTGAATTTTATTATGTTTAATGTAATATTATGAATTTTATAAATTGTAAGCTATGTTGTGTATTGGTTTAATAAAAAAGAGCTCTTGAAACGGTCATCGTTAAAAAATCATGAATTAACTGTCTATGATTTGTCATTAGCCTACATAACAAATTAATATTTATTAACAGATATTAAATAAAAATATCTTTTATAGTGCCAAATTATTGTGATTTAGTGTTTGTAGATTTAATAGGCCCATTCATTTTTAATACCTATGTTTATAGTCGCATAGTGTGTGGTAGGGAAAGATGATTTCTATGTAAGATTGGATCGGGCGTAACTCTCTGATACCGAGAGGTAGAGAGTATATTTGGCCCTTGGATACTGAGTCATCTTTGAGGAGGATTTACTGTGTCTTAGAATAAATCAATTTGCAGCAATAAATGTGTCGAAGAGCAACCATTTTCAGTTTTTTTGGTTTTTAATGTTTTCTATGTTTAAAGAAACCTAATCTATATATAAAATATAAATATCTATAAACTTTAAATTACATATTTAAAAACAAAGGTTTTGGGAAATAAAAATATAAATTTTCTAAAATATTAAAAGCTACAAATCTGCTTTTTCGTTTATCAATATTTATATAGTAAATATTTAGCAGCAGTTGATTAACCAATGATTGATTCTATGTTGGAAAGTTCTTGTAAAATAAAGGAATTATCATCAATTTAAATA
>JBAIZL010000003.1:138797760-138802760 GCA_036971475.1 Prosapia bicincta
ACGAGAAAAGTAATGAACAATTTTAAACGTTAACTTCCTTCTCCAATTAATTGCTTCCATTTTTAGATGAGATTGTTTAATTTGTGCGTGAAAAACGTTTTATTAGAGACCTGAGAACTGAGCAATTTATTTTTTAATTATTTAAATCTTTGATAAATATGTTTTTATTTGCAGCTCTTCTTCATCTAACTAGACCAGTGAAGAGCAAAACCATGCGTTCTGTCTGTCTAGACGCTCCTCTTTCTCCCCCCAGACTCTGCATCGCTACAGGTTGGGGTCGTGCCACTCCAAGTGGCACACTGTCCAACACTCTTCGTCAAGTCAGAGTTCCAGTGTTAGATAACAAAATTTGCAAGCTCAAGTATGGATCTTCTGTGCATATACAACCTGGGCATTTGTGTGCTGGCAAAATGGATGGATCTACCGGAGCTTGCGTGGTGAGCACTTTGAGTTGTAAACAACTTCCAAATTTATTTCATTGAATGTATTTTAATTCTGTTTTTTAAAGTTTTTCTTTGCCTTTGTACTCTTTGCCTATTTACTCAAAAAACAGTGCTTTATGACTGTTGAAGGTTTTAGTTTTGCCGGTTATTCTACTACGTATATTGCTTTATTTCTACAATATTTTCCCTGTAAAGGTGTATTTTATCATTCCATCTCTTCCATGATACTTTCCATTCACTTTTATTTTAAAAAAATAAATTTTTCTCAACTGAGAAAACTTTATTCGTCTCACAAAACTTCTAAATAAATCTTCAGGGATATTATTTGAATACTTTAGCATCGAGATTTGTTTTGCTGTACTTTATACATCTCTTATTTTCTTCTACAATTTTTCTCTATTTTTGTCACACTCTGTTACTGTAGGCAGTGTTTACTAACATTGGTCTTTTAACTATTTTAGTTATAATTTCTTAAAAGTTTAAAAACTTTCTACAATCTCACTTTCTTCTTTAATTCTTGCTATGTATTTTTCACTTTTTATTCTTCGATTTTAATTTAACTAATTTTCAATACATTTAATGCTTATTTTGAGTGATCCAAATCCTTACAATAATCTTTGCTAACCTCTTGAAAATGATAAAGATAACCTTTCAAGTTTATAAAGTAGAGTACTGTCAATTACAATGAGGGTGTAGCATACGTTTTAAAGTTTTCAAAAATGGTTTTCTTGTCCCCACCAGCTTTCCACGAAGCTTAATTAAGTTAACGTTTTGAATTAATATCCCCAAGCAACTGAAATGCGTCCCTATGAACAATTTTGAAAAATCATTTTATAGCCAAATCAATTGAAGAGCAAAATAGAAATGAGAATAAATTAAATCATCTATGAAATCGTCAATTCCACTCCAAAATCACAGTTTTTACAGCGAGAGTAAAAACATTAAAGTATGTATTTATTAGTATAATTGTAATTATTTAATTTAATTAATGTAAATAATACAGTGTAATAAAATGAATATCACTCTCTTTTTTTTTGAAGCAACGCTCCCCGATGATGGTGATTTGTCATGGAGTGGAAGTAATTTTATTTGTCATTTAATTTATATAGCTAAATAAATTAGTTTACGTTTAATGAATATAATGTACTGTTAGATTGAATATACTGTTAGTTGATTGTATAAAATCTAATATTGTCACAATGCGAATTGATTTTACTTCTGTTGTGATTTAGTTATTGTGCCCATTGCTTCCTTCCTCTACGGCGTGCGCGCTTGTGAATGTGCGTGCGCGTTCACAAATTCTTTCCTATGCTGTATAAACTTTTATTTCGGAGACAAATATATATTTTAACGGTTTGAATTAAATATAAGCATAATTTGGTTAGAAATAATATATTTTTTTCTGTTGTCCTGAAAACGTTTCTGTCTACCATTCTTTTAATACGTAGGGCTACTATAACAAGGTTTGTGTCTTTATAAATACATGTGTTTAAAGGTTTGTATGCTTCTATGAGCCAAATGGAATGATAAGAAATTAACGCACAATATATTTCCAGGGAGACTCTGGTGGGCCTTTGCAGTGTAGTCGGAAAGACGGCCGTTGGTTCCTAGCTGGCATAACATCATTTGGATCTGGCTGTGCGAAGCCTGGGTACCCGGATGTGTACACTCGTCTGTCCTTCTACCTTCCTTGGATACGCCATCAAATCCAGAAACACACCGAACAAGAGAGAACGTTTCGCCACTCACACTGAGCGAAACCTAAAACATATTTTGCGACCTAAACCTATCGCGTTTTACATTTTGCATTCAGCGTTTAGTGAGGTAACGGTTACTTAGGCTAGCGAATCCTAAGCATACAGTCGGAAAACCCACTGGGACACGTTGGTTTGATTTAATTACAGCTAGATGTAAACCTAATATTCAAAAGGTATACCAGTCAGTATTTATAGAAAATAAGTAAAGTAGAATTATTTTGTTATATTAACAGAATAAGTTATTACTAAATGGATGTAAAGATACTTTAATTGAAGAACGTTAAATTGAGTGTGCATCGTTGGAAAACTGGGTTTGATATTTACTCATTCCAAACGATACACTCAGCATTTGTTTAACTTATATTTCAACATGTCACATAAATTAATATCTATAATTCCATAATTTGTGGTTGAAACTGTGAACGATATTTTTGTATCAATAGATTAGCCAAAGTTAACAATGACTGTGATACAATGAGTAGTTCATAAAAATTGAAAGGAGCAGTGCACACAGATTGGTTTGAGACTGTCTTTATAAGCACAAACAATAAGTGGTAAAATAGTATAAGCCAGACAATAAAATTTAATTTGCCCATTTAAATTGCTTCAGCTCTCTAAACGCCAACAGTTATAGTAATCATTTTACAGTTCATAGTTTTATATCTATCGTACCAGCATAGTTCTGGGTTTAATTAAAAGGAAATAAATATATATATTTTTAAAATTTAAAACAATAACATTGTAATAACTCTTTTATGCTAAAGGAATACACCTTATTGTTTAAACGAAAAGTTTAAAATTTACTGCAAATAATAATTTCGAAAAAATCTGTTTTTTATCTTGTCTGTCGAATTCAAGGTTACGTTTTACACTATATATTTATTTATTTATCTAAATATGAGGTAAAGATTTCCTTTCAATGTACCTATAAAGGGGTGAAATAGACATAAGTATTGAATATTTAAATGAAGTATTAATTGAACTAGCATTACTTCTTCTTAGAGACTAGGACGTTTAAAGAAATAATCACAGACACACACACACACACACACACACACACACACACACACACACACACACACACACACACACACACACACACACACACACACACACATATATATATATATATATATATACCGTATAATATATATATCTATATATCTATCTATCTATCTATATATATATATATATATATATATATATATATATATATATATATATATACCGTATAATATATATATCTATATATCTATCTATATATATATATATATATATATATATATATATATATATAGATAGATAGATATATAGATATATATATATATGTGTGTATAAAGAACTAAGTCAAAATACAAATACAAGAATTATAATTGAATTCTAAATTCAATTACAATTCTTATATTTGTATTTTGACTTAGTTCTTTATTAATATACAAGAATACATATTGCGATATATATATATATATATATATATATATATATATATATATATATATATATTTAACTCTGCAACACTGTTTTCTTGTATTCACCTATCACTTTCACTATATGTACTTAGGCAAGAATCTTACTTGGTATTTATGCGAGTTAACTTTTAAAACACACACACGCAGTCTACTACAACCCCCCGGTCAGTGATGCTCGATAATAGAGATACTATCAATTTTTGAAAGTTAACTCGCATAATACGAAGTAAGATTCTTGTTTAAATACATATAGTGAAAGTGATATATATATATATATATATATATATATATATATATATATATTGTTTGTTTTAATTATTATATAAAATAAAATATGTGATATTGCTCCAATGTGAATTTTTGTTTTAGGAATTTTTATTTTAGGTATTGTTTACTGTTACATAAAAATAAATTTATTTATTTCTATGTTTTTATAATAATGTTTTATAAATATTACTATATTAAAAAAAAACGTATTTTAGATTGTTGTATTTCATTATATTTAAATCTTCAAAAAAAAAAAATTTCTACTTCTGCATTTGTGAGGTTATTATGAAGGTAAAACCACAGATATATCTTTTACATTGTGAAAATGTTTGTATATAAATTTGGGAGTAATCATATCACATTTGGAATAGCAGTATTTTGTGTTATTGGAAGCTGTTAAACTATGCTTCTCTGAGTATTCAGTAATAAATACACAAAAACCTCAAAGAGTCTTTGTATGTTATCCCTCTGAGGATGGTTACTTTGTAACTGAAATGTACATTAGGGTAAATTAAAGAAAGTTTGTGGTTGAGTCTTTGTATGTTATCCCTCTGAGGATGGTTACTTTGTAACTGAAATGTACATTAGGGTAAATTAAAGAAAGTTTGTGGTTAAGAGGTTTTTGTGTATTTATTATTAAATTCAACCACAGTATATTCCTAATAAATAGTAAGAGTATTCAGTTTTACCACCTGTGAAACTAATGTTGAAAATACTGTTACCTTCAAAATGTTTTTCTTATCCTTATTATGTCGCAATATTAGCATATTTATCTACATTAGTAATTTAATAAAAATAAGTATTATCACGCAACCTTCCTTAAATATATTCTATTTAATATACTAGTATAATTTTTATTGGTCGTTCACAGCAATGGGTTAAATAATTTGTACGGCGGCTCGTAGTAGTAGTAGTTTATCGTTAGTAGTTTCTCCTTCTTACCTTGAAAGGCTCCAAGTTCTTGAAGGGCTATATTATGGGGTTAAAAACAGTGTTATCTCGATAGAATAATGTATAAATAAATTTTGAAAAAATCTTTGCAATCTATCTAACAAGAAAATTTA
>JBAIZL010000003.1:138807760-138820260 GCA_036971475.1 Prosapia bicincta
AATACTGACTATTGGTGTTTATTGGTGGAATATTGATTATTGGTGTTAGCTGGTGGAATATTGACTATTGGTGTTAGTTGGTGGCATAGTGACTATTGGTGTTAGTTGGTGGAATATTGACTATTGGTGATACTTGGTGGAGTATTGACTATTGTTGTTAGTTGGTGGGATAATGACTATTGGTGTTAGTTGGTGGAATATTGATTATTGGTGTTAGTTGGTGGAATATTGACTATTGGTGTTAGTTGGTGGAATATTGACTATTGGTGTTAGTTGGCGGAATATTGACTATTGGTGTTAGTTGGTGGAATATTGACTATTGGTGTTAGCTGGTGGAATATTGACTATTGGTGTTAGCTGGTGGAATATTGACTATTGGTTTTAGTTGGTGGAATATTGATTATTGGTATTGGTGGAATATTGACTATTGATGTTAGTTGGTGGAATATTGACTATTGGTGTTAGTTGGCGGAATATTAACTATTGGTGTTAGTTGGTGGAATATTGACTATTGGTTTTAGTTGGTGGAGTATTGATTATTGGTATTGGTGGAATATTGACTATTGATGTTAGTTGGTGGAATATTGACTATTGGTGTTAGTTGGCGGAATATTAACTATTGGTGTTAGTTGGTGGAATATTGACTATTGGTTTTAGTTGGTGGAGTATTGATTATTGGTATTGGTGGAATATTGACTATTGATGTTAGTTGGTGGAATATTGACTATTGGTGTTAGTTGGCGGAATATTAACTATTGGTGTTAGTTGGTGGAATATTGACTATTGGTTTTAGTTGGTGGAGTATTGATTATTGGTATTGGTGGAATATTGACTATTGATGTTAGTTGGTGGAATATTGACTATTGGTGTTAGTTGGCGGAATATTAACTATTGGTGTTAGTTGGTGGAATATTGACTATTGGTTTTAGTTGGTGGAGTATTGATTATTGGTATTGGTGGAATATTGACTATTGATGTTAATTGGTGGAATATTGACTATTGGTGTTAGTTGGCGGAATATTAACTATTGGTGTTAGTTGGTGGAATATTGACTATTGGTTTTAGTTGGTGGAGTATTGATTATTGGTATTGGTGGAATATTGACTATTGATGTTAGTTGGTGGAATATTGACTATTGGTGTTAGTTGGCGGAATATTAACTATTGGTGTTAGTTGGTGGAATATTGACTATTTTTTGCTATTGACTTCTATAGTAGGTGTTAGTTTTTATACTAGTGTAAGCTTTTGTTAAAATTATTATCTATTCTTATTTAAAACTTTAATGCAATCTTGATAATGGTGTTGATTAGGTTTGACCACTACCATACCTTTGACATGAAATGTAATAAATGAATTTTTATAAAAAAATGTAACATTAAAAAAAAAGTAGATTCACCAAGCTTTTACACAAATCATATCTACTAAGCTAACTGAGACTAGACAACTTTAGGACTTTTAACATTATTTGATTCTATCTTCTACTTAAACTACTAGTTCGAAAGTGAGGACATGTATTTAAAGTCCTTGAAAGTCGACTCATATATACATATATATTTATTCAAATATTGATATTTATATTATTGTAATTAAAAAATAAAAAGAAACTAAACTAATTTTCTTTGTTGATTTAAGTAGGAATTGACTGAAGAAATTTTAAATTACTTGTTCAAACTAAAAAAGAAGATATTAAAAACTTTTAATATTATGTAACCGTCAGACAAGCAATACTTATAATTGTGGATTAATCTCAGTTCTCGAGTGGATTAATTTATTCCCAGAGTTCCATTACCAGAGTCCAGTAGGTGTAATTGTTGTAACTCAGCGCTCTTACAATACATCACTTAAGTAGCGTCTGTTGGGTGATGCTTAGTAGAACATTTGTAGTGGCCACGAACCCTGTCCAATGTAAAATATTAAAGTTCTTGTAAAAATTAAATTAAAATAAGAAATAGTTACTATAGAGTTTGAGTACTGATCAATTTATAAAGATTCTTGAAAGGTAATTTTTATAAAACTATCTTAAAAAAATCTCTTACATTCAAATTTCAAAGCAAAAGAAGCAAATAACATATTCAGCTTATAGATTAAACGTAATTACAATAAGAGAAAAGAAGAATTAACTAAAGACTCAAATATCGAGTCTATTGCAAATATAAACACTATTTAATTTCTTTATCGAGAATTGAAGAAGAGAACATATCCAGTGGGATTTGTAATTCTGAGCGTATAGTTTAATGGGACTTTTAACTAACTTTGGGTTTCTACTTTCCACTGGAAATACTTTGCAAACTGCCGCAGTCGTCAGAACTTGTAAAAGTAACCAACATAAACCGAGAATGCAGAAAGTAAGGCCATTACTTCCTACAGATTTATCTCGGGAAAAGTTTGACTAGATTTGACATTTTAATGATATTTCTTCCAGAAGTCGTAAAATTATATGTTTTATGAAGTGGTCACCATACATTTCAAAATACTTTGTGGCAAAATAATTGCTTCATTGTACTACATTTGAAAGTAATATTTCATAAGAGGTAATATTTTGCTATTAAACTAAGGTAAGAAAATCAATTTAATTATGTAGTTTAAATAAATAAATCAAACACAATTAGTCTAATTATAACATAGCTTAATTTTAGACTATACTAATCAATAAGACTATGAGGAATGTCTCATTATTATGCGACTATCAACCATTGTTGAATCGTAGGCTATTCATAGCTTTTGAACAAAACAATCTCTGCAGTATTTCAATTGGAAATTCTGTAGGTGTTCTGACACCTTTTGAGATAGAAAAAAATTCATTCAGTTCGCGACATAAGAACATTTTTATTCACGGATGAATATGCTAAAGATGATAGGATTGTCCAAATATTTCTAAATGCTGAACAAAGAGCGTAAAATGAAGTTGTTAAACGTCAACAGCTGTTTACCACCAGAGGTTATTTGGAGGTTATGTTGAAAGTATTTTCAATTGAAATTCCGTATGATTTCTTAGAAGAGCTGTTACTCATAAGGTAATGTTACTTTCGGGATTGTACCCTTTTAAATCAAATTGTTCCTACTCTTTGCTATTTGCTGTATCTGTAAATAAAAATATTCATTTTTATTTTAATAAATCCCAGTATAACGATTTCAATATGATAAGACATATCGATAATGACCGATGTATTTTATTTTCTTTTATATTAACAGCTCCGTTGCTGCATATGGCACGTTTTAAGAACGAAGTTAATTAAACTCATTAAATCAGTAAATTTTTAGCATCCATATAAACTGAATTGATATATTTCTCATTCAAGTATTTGCTTCTGTCAACCAGCCTCCTGATTGTCAAATGTTTCTTTAGTTGAGAGTTTTCGGTAAGCTTTAAATCAAACAAGCCTAATTTAGGAACTGAAGAAGTGATATTTACGTAAATAAATTATGATTTGGTTTAAAAAAATATATTTTTATGCTTTATAAGCATGACTAAAACCATTAGTTTATATTATTTTTCAATATTCATTTATCAATAGTTCATTGTATAGTTTGATGCATAAGATAGAAGCTGGACTAACAGTAATGAATTAAGTTGGTAAAAAATGTGTCTACTTAAAAAAAAATAATACGATAAGTTAAAGTTAGTTTTGGTTAGTCAATTTCATATGTAATGGTAGAATACCTATTAATTAGGCATGCTTATTTCTATCTCCACCTATTTTCTGAATTCTAAGCGACTGTTGTGGTGTTTTTGCGAAAATATAAAATACCGTCTACATGCCAATTTATTGTGAAGGTAATCCTTGACTGCCAACGAGGTCAGGTTTTAGCTTAACTAGTAGGCACAGTTTTGAAGGGATTGATTTTTCGTTTTGTTTGAGGGAGTTAGTACTGTATAAAATATGGGCAATGAAATACATTAGTTGTTAGTCTGAGCGCTACAATAACACCACGCTTTTAGCAACCCTTGATTTACGTTAGCACACAAATAAAAAAAATACTCATTAAAATAATTAAAAATAAAGAATTTATGAAACTAATCAGATTTACTAAAGACCTCAATAATTGTTACCATCTACAAACTTTACTGTAGCTAGTCTTCTCTCTCTCTAGGAAAATATATAAAAACATATTATAGGATCTAATCTACAAAGTTTGAATAAAAACTCAAATTCATATCCAGGAGACATACATGAGGAAAGTTTAACAATCTATTCTAGAACTAGGAATAACTCGCTATGTACACAACGAAGTGACCTTTAGAGTAGCCTGAGGACTATTTTCTTTTATCCTGCAACACAACAGTTCCTCTTTAACAAAACAGTGAATTTATATTCTTGGATTTAATTTACGATTAAAAAATAGTTATAAAGTTTTTTAAAGCGTCAAAGAAATATTTTAAACAATTATTTTAGTAATTATTTTATGCTAATTTCTTTATATCTCTGCATACGTGACCAGTTACAACCGAAAAGAGTCAATCCTATATAATAAAGTAACTTAATGTTGTAAATGAGTATAAACCAAATCTTACGGTTCTTTTAGCTTCATCGTTATTATTTATCCATACTCAATAAAATATATAAAGCTCTATTTGTTACGTACTTTAGAATATTATGGTGTTATTAAGTAGAAAAGGGAAGCTAATAAGACTGCTGGCACTTATGAAATAGCTTCCGTTTGTTTCCTTGTGAAATTTAATATTTTATCCTTGCAACGGAAACAGTGCCACGCTCTTTAACTTAGCGGGAACTTTACACTTAATACTTTAATAAAATGCAAGAACAAGAAATGCAAAATAGGAGTATTAGAAAGTGCTATTATACATTTCATTTCAAATAGCAAACAAATATTTATTGTAATGTAACGAATGTAACTTTTGTAACGTAATGAATGTAACGTTTTATTCTTAATTTATGTAAAATTTTAAAAACCTTTCAACAATGTGTCTGGATAATGCATTCATTCCTATTCAGTAATCGAAGCAATAGGGAGCGTTTCACACCGAAAGGGATGAAAACTAAAAAAAAAGTTAGCTTAGTTTAGTATTGCTTTTGTTTAAACTAATATATTGTAGTATGACCATTGCATTTAGTGAAGTTTATATAACGATGAAGAAATCTGGTTTGACTTTACTGAATTTATACATACTTGCGATGTCAAATAGACACTTTTCGCAAAATTATTCTTTGTAATGTTTACGTTTTTGATTGTTTGTCTCTCCAAATGTACTAATGACACCCAATGACCATAAAAAACATTAACCGATAAGCTGAAGTGGCATATAATAAATGAAGTATTGTTGATTTGAGTAATATTTTAGGTGAATTATTTTTTAAAACAAGTTTATTCTTTTAAAAATCTAATCATTTTACCTACAGATACAAATTAATATAATTTAAATTTGAATAAAAAAATAGCAGAAAATAATCCTTCACAAAGCTGCGTACGTAGTAAATGTCTTCTATTCTGTCTCAGGGAATCTTACCTTATAACTCAGGTTGATCCTGCCGAGATGATCATCAAAATTAATACGTGTAAATGAGTCTGAATTTGTAGTTGTAAATTATAACTACTGCTCCTTGAAACTCATCTCATTGTAAATGCATACGTATTAGATAATATAAAATGCATTTAAAATATAAAAATTACAATATACAATGTAAAATATACAATACACAATAAACACATTTTAACATAGAATATGTAACAGTGCATACACAATTCACAATATACAATATAAATACACAACAAATACTATATTATACACAAAGTGCAATATACAATATACAAAAAAATATGCAATATACAGTGCATACACAGTATACAATATACAATTTACAGTAAAAGGTATAAAATAAAGTATATAATATAGCGTATAAAATGTATAATAGATGCATAATATACAATACATACACAATATACAATATAGAATTCATATAAAAAGTACAATTAAACCCAGGTCTAAGTTAATCTAAATTTATCCTTGAGGATATAATATATTTGTATTAGATTAAAACCTAAAAATAATTAATAATTGTATACGTTTCTCCACTCTCTCTCTCACGCATATTTTTAAAATGGTTTTTCCATTTCCGCCAGCAGAACGTACGGCTCAGGCACAAGCGTCTATGCTTTCTCAAGGTCACCAGTTACTATACACTCTTAACTTTACCAGTTACCCGTCTTCCTTCCTAGTTATAGTTATGATGGGAGTCATATAATTAGAGCCAGCCTACATAGCTATGATGGTATCGACCTGCTTCACTCAGCTCCTTTTCAGTTACATAGCAAGGGTGTTAGTGGAAGAATTAAAAGGTGGTGAAGCAGAAGATTGGTGGTAGCCGTTCGACTTCTACCTCCAAGTCATACGACACACATTTAGCGCTTATGCTTGGGGAATATACGCAATCCATAATGTGGAGCTTGTCTCCAAGAATCCATCCTCAAACTCGTGATCCCGCCCGGGTGAGTAGCGTCAGGTCTGACAATTAGTGCCCGTGGTATCACTCTTAATAACACCAACACCTTACTCTAGAGCTGCACTAGTGAACTTCCCGCACCTGGGACGAGATGAAACTCCATCCAAACCCTACTGTTTCGACGACTTGTTCAGATCTGCTCTGGTTCTTCAATTAAATATCTTATAGTCCCACTCAGGACTGATACGAAAACCCCTATTTTGAACACTTGATCATTCTCTTGAATCTTCTCTTGCTACGCGATGTTGTATATAGCCTGAAGCAAGTGCATAGCGAATTAGTTTTCCCAGATAAACATTGTGTTTTCCAAATATTTACCCCTACCAATAAATTACATACACAAAGCTTGTGTGGGAGTGGGTGTCTGTATGCCTATTAGAAGCATAAGGAACGCCATATTGGCTGTCTAATGGACAGAAGTTAAAAGTTTTGGTTAATTACGATAGATGGAAATTTTTATTTAAAAAAAGTTTAACGAAATGCAAATAAATAAAACCAGAGTATTCAGTAGACTTGAAGACTAAGTATAGCTCCTACCAGTAGAACAAGATCAACATAAAGTATTAACGATACAAAAAAGCACATGAACTAATTTATGAAAGGTTGCATATTGTGCGTTATAAAAAGGTACCATAGATTTTATAAAAAATATAAATAATAATATATCATCCAGAATCTGAGAATTGCTTAAAACTTGAAACGGTTGTTCTAGTCTAAAAGCTACTTTATATCTTAGTTATAATAATATTAGTCCTGTAAAGTTTTAGTACAAAGTTAACAGTTAACGGTAACCGTATAAAATATCTATCAAATAACTTCAAAAATATTACAACTTTAATGTGTGTTTTATTAAAACATAACCTGACAATTAATTAAACAAAAAATATGCGTAGTCTGCATTTAATTCTGATTTCGTAAATAATATTTTTTGTCATAGTAAACATTATTAACAAAAACTAAATTTGGTCTTATACATCCAACTCAATAAATATAGCAACTTAGTCAAACAAATTGAGTCATATTCCTTCAACTTGAGACGAACGTGAGACATTTATTGCCATGCATTATAGTTTGCATTCCCAGAGAGCCTAATACTAATATTGGAATTCCCTTCAGGTTCGTCTTCTGTTATTCCTATTATTTAGTAATAATACACATCCGCATTTCCCTAGAGCCAAATGTATCTACTAACTTATGTAAACTCTTGGGATTTAAAACCTGCAATGCATTTGTACAAAGTAGAGAGAGTGATTCGATTACTTATTTAAAAAGACATTTTTATTCTGTTTTTTACGAAATCTATAATTTTGTTTATTCTTTGCGAACGGGATTTTTTAATTATTTCATTTATGTTACGCAATGAAATACAGTTCTTTTATTAATACTTAATTACCCGCAAACGATAATAAATAAAACTAAAAGATATATTTTTTATATTGAAAATTCAAACTAAAAAATACGAATAATTAAATCAAAATTGTCAGTTGCTTATTATTTTCAATACTTTATTCCTTGTAGCTTTACCTTACATCTAATAAACTAAAATTGTACGAGAAATTGTGAAGGCTTATATATATATATATGGTGAAATAAAATAATTTTCATAAACAAGAATATACGAGTATTACTTCACTTTATTGTTGATTGAAGCTTTTCGCTAATTTACATTATTAGCATTTTCAAAATTTATAAATCACTGTCCAGTTATATGACTAGAGTAAGACTCTAGTCTTACTAAGTCTCTAGACACATAACTGGACAGTGCTTTATAAATTTTGAAAATGCTAATAATGTAAATTAGCGAAAGTTTCAATCAACAATAAAGTGAAGTAATACTCGTATATTCTTGTTTATGAAAATTATTTTATTTCACCATACATATTCAACAAGAAAAAATAATTCATCTAAGGATTACAATATATATATATATATATATATATATATATATATATATATATATATATAAAACACACAAATTTTTACAGGCTTTTTTTGAACCACAGTGTCAGCATTTTCAAGGGCATCTAGCTCTGACTACTTACTACAAATGACGTCATGCCTAGATATACAATGTTAATAAATTTTACAACGTTACTATTTTTACACAATGCCGCCTTCATTTTACATTGTTATTATTTACCTATAATTAGTACTGTATATAATATTGGTTGAAAATTAAAATAAATTTAGTTAATTTAAAAAAGTTTAAACAGAGAACAAACGCTTGAACATTTGTGATTGTTTTAAAGGGAGTATAACAAATAAATAAAATAAAGAATGAAATATTTTACAAATTTATTTAAATAAAAATAGTAATGATCATGTTACGTAAAATAAATAATGAAATATTGGCATAATTAAAGTCAGTTAATCAACCGTAAAATAGGTGAAAGAAATAACACAATAAAGAAAACATAACCCTTGTATTTTTTAGAGATTTTGTGTGTATGTTTTTCTGTGTCGTATGTTAGTGTTTATAGCATATAGGCACATAGATAAATTTTATATACCAAGTATTTGTCTTTTGAAGAAATATTCCATGTTGAGTTTTAACTTAGATAATTTGAGTTTTCTCTCCTATGAAATTGTATAGTGAGAAACGAACCTATGTGACTGAAAAAAAATTATGTTGATGATAAATGTTGTTAAATATTTAGCCATGTAACGGCATAGTTTTCCGGATGACCTTAAATACTCATAAATGAAAAAAGTTGACAGCTATCGCACATACCTCACTGGGCGAATACCACCACTTGTCCTTCCTGTCGGATGACGGACAGTTGTTTGGGTGCACCCTTTCACGCACTTATCACTTACCTAACTAACTTAAAAGAAAACATATAATTCACATATAATTCAAAATAATCACTATTAATGTTAATAGTATCTTCGCCACACGACGGGAGAAACAAAGAAAGCAAAATCTACGTCACGTAGAGCGTAACGGGAAATATGTGTGATCTAAACTAAGCCTTGCTTAGAACTCGCGAGAAACTACGTCACGTAGAGCGTGACGGAAGGGATGTCGTCTGATCGACGTCTTGAAAGGAACTGTCTCGTACCGAACCTTGCAAGGGACAAAGGTTGGCCGATAAGGAGTCCCTCTCTGAAGCATTTACACGGTTTTTTAAATTATATTTAATTTAAAGTAAAGTACGTAAGAAATGTAATAATTATTAACTTTGTTCAATGGTTCAAAATCAGTTACTTTGGCAAAATATTAACATTATAGTCTTTAATTTCGAAATCTTGTTGCTGTTCATGACGAGTTGGTTGTAAATTACTTGTTACACTTTTGCTATTACTTGCGACCAGACATTTTGTTAACAACAAATATTTTGCCTTTGATATTTAAATATTTTTTTCAATCATGAATTTATTTGATTTATTTAAGATGTAATTGTAGTGTAGATAAGCATTATAATCTTAAACAGTTATTTATACTTGATGTAAAAGAAACGTATACTTGAAAATCTTGCACATTTATGTAAACCAAACAAAATACACGTTATAAACACATTTACATTTTAAACTCCAAAAACTAATTTATGTAAACCAACTTGTAAAATCAACATTGAAATCATTCTATTTTAACACTTTTCAAATTCATGCAAACTTTTTTATTTATGACATTTCTAGTTATTTTATGACTTTAACTGGCTTGCACAGTTTCAGCTGTGCAAAAATTAACTATTTTACTAAAATCTTAAAAACTGGATTCTAATATGACTTGTTCTTGCACGAAAACCACCAATTGTCTGTTTACATTCTTACTGTTACTTGATTCGAAAAGATTTATATCATACTACTTTTTTTAATGCATGTTTCTTGTTATTATAAATTTAATTTACAAACTGTTTATATAATAACTGACATTTCTTGATTTTAACTAAGCTAAATGAAGTAATAATCTATATATTTTTAACAATGAAATACCACAATTTAAGTAAATTTTAAATAAGAAATTATAGATATAAAAATTTGGAGAAAACAATAAATACTTAATAATCAATTAAAAATCTAACTTGCCCCAAAATTATCACTGCAATGATCCTCTTTTTCCTAGATGTTCCCGGACAAGCGGAGTATTGTTATATGGTTCCAGTGTTCCTGTCTTCCCGACGAATATCTAGGCCTATGAAGGGTTCACCATAAGGCAGTTGTGTAAAGCAGTAATATATTGTAAGAGGCGCAATACATGTTTATATTGAGTTAAAGATTGTGATACACAATTTGCCCATGATATAGAATTCTAATACGTAGTGGGAATAAATAGGGAAATAACATTCCAGTAGACTGTTAAATTATTAGCAAGTTATGCCTATTGCAGTATGAGGAAGAGTAAAGATTTAACTTAGAACGCAACACACAAGATAAATTTGGTTTCATAATGTGAATAAATAGGGAAATAACATTCCAGTAAACTGTTAATTGATTAGCATGGTGTGCTTATTGAAGTATGAGGAAGAGTGATGATTTAATTTAGAACTCAACACACAAGGTAAATTCGGTTACAACAAACCGCATATCATTACTTGCGAAGCATTATCTTCGCATTTCCCATTACACCAAGCAATATCCAATCCTCACGGCGACACTCCCTAGTATTGTGTTCCATGTAATTTAATCTAACCGCCCTTACATAGGCGTTCCTATGTTACATTTAGTACACCGATGCTCTTAATAGGAACAAAGCCAAGCTCCATATTGTATAACAGATACAATCTTCGGGGTAATTAATACACGCGTGGCTCAGATTTAAGCTGGATACAAGTATAAACAACGGCAAAAAAGATACTTTCGTTTCTTATGGACGGATCTCTTTGCTAACAGCTGAATCCGTGTAACAACTTGTCTCATTTTAAAAGAATAAATTTCCTAATTGCCATTTTCTATAAAGTTAACATGTAACTTATGTTATTAAAACATTTCAACAATAATATGTAAGTGGTGTATGTATGTACGTCTCTAATAAGGGCAAGGAAATGACATCATAAAGGGGGCAGTGTAAGTTAAAACATTAGAAATAATAATACGGATAATAAATCAATGAAATATTATCTAAAAATACATGCATATTATATAGACAAATTGCAAATTGATTCGAGTTATGCTGGACTCAATTATAATACCCGCTTTTTCCATTTTTCGTTTATAACTCAGTTAATTTTAATTTTTCACGTAGAATTATTCTAAAAAATAATGTAGAGCTTACATTCTCTGCAGTTTTGCCGTAAGTGTTTTTTTTTTAATAATTGAGTCGTGACTGTTGAAGAAGTAAATAGCAGAAAGCGAGAAAACGAATCCGAATAAATGCGAACAAGATATTTTAATAAAATTAAGAACTACTGACTTTTGGAAAATTCAATGACATTACGGTTTTAGAATTCTTATATGTAGTTTCACCTATTTAAGTAGTAAAATTTGTAATTTGTTACATGGAGCCGTATAATTATAAACCAAATTGAAAAACTATATTAATAACTATATATATTAAAAACTAAAAAAAAATATTAATACAATTTCTTGTTTAGATTGCTATCAATTTATCATTTATCAAATATATGTGTTGAGGGTTTTGTTTCTATTTATATACTTTATTATAAAACATATAAATACATAAAGTGCGTATTCTTGCATACAATAATTTAGAAACCAATGAATATTTATTTTAATTACATTTTTGCAATTTCAAAACGATTTCATATTTGTAATTCAAATAAAAAGTATTCTTTAGGATGATAAAATTAATTTTACGAAAAGGCTTATCTTTTTGTGAAGATAAACTTGATTCTTTATAGAGTTGTTCTTTCTATTAAGTTGTTAAAAATTATATTTTGTCAGCTCGAATGGTGCTGATTGCTTTCAATGACGACAAGTCTATTAACCTTGCATGTTTTCACTAAAAAATTACATTATTTTATCTTCAGCATTAATGTAAAGCATAAAAAAAATTAAATGAATTAAGGGAAAGAACGTGTTAATAGAGTTAATCTGTGCTTGAATTAATTCGGAATTTCTCCTGTATAAAATAAAAAT
>JBAIZL010000003.1:138825260-138877760 GCA_036971475.1 Prosapia bicincta
TGAACCATTCCAAAGTGATTTTATTGTTAACTTAATAAACTGACCTACTCAATATGTACCTTTTACTAACGACTAAATACAGTAAATATTGGAACACAGGACGTTTAAACGACCAAAACTAATTGCAACTTGAGCAAACAGCAATCAACGCTGATTGTTTTTAGTGCATTTCGGTTATCCAGTAGTTCAATGTTTGGGATAGGAAGGACGAACGAATTTCATTAATAATTAAATTCTGTAGAGAGCTAGTCAAGTTTTATATTTACTTATACATTTTCCTACAGACATATTAAACATTACTTTTAGTATAATCCGAAATTTATTTTCCCCCATCGGCCTAAATATTTTCATTAGGATCTGATTTTTTCACTATGATTAACGTATCTACAGTAATTTGTAGATATAGGACAAAGAACGTACTCGTCTTTTAATCATGATATAGGTTTAAAATTAATGATTTTTTACTTAATGACCTGTAAAAAGTATCTAAAATTTTGGAATAAACATTCAGGAATAGTAATCTAAATGGACGTCAGATGTAAGTTCAAAGAAAATTAAACTATAGGTCTAGTTATTTTATGATAAATATTTATCTTTTACAAGAATTTTAGGATTATCTTCTTCAGAATTTTACAAAAATAACATATTCTGCTAACAGTTTTTTAAAAGGTAAATATTTCTTTAAATGTAAAGAAATATTTTATTTATTTTGTTTAATTAAGTCATTTATTCATCTCACAATAGCATTTAAGTTTCAATTATGATTCAATTTTACAATCACATAAAAGAAACAGGACACAAATATACAGACATTTACCATAGCCTAGAAATCCTACACATCAACAAAAAAGAACCACATCTCAACACACTAGAACAATATGAAATTTACAGACACACAAAAACACAAAGTACAAATATATTAAACGAACAAACACAATACAAATCACACATACTCTTTGATACTATCGAAAACCTGGCTTTAGAACTGTCTCAGCTTGCCCCAACATCTCCAAGCTTCTGCTTGAGACTGATGAAGATCGGCAAATAGCGATTGAAAACGTTCTGTCTCAGTAAGTTTTAACAAATTTACAAAATTTAAAGTTCGGATAGTTGTAAACTATTGTTTAGGTGATTAATGCTATTTGTGTTAAAAAAAAAATGAAAAGTCATTAGAATGTAATTTTAATTTTTAAAGTTATTCAACTAATAAAACACATCAATTATACAAAATTAATTTTGAGTTTTGTACAGATTATAAACAAAGATTTCATCATAGATACAAAGTTGTAATATTAATTCACAAGAAAATAAAAAATGTTATCTATAGACGAATCATATATAAAAACTTGCTTTAACTTTATCTGTCTTAAAAATTTAATAACATTTAATTATATGTTATATAATGAGATCAACTGTTTTAGAATATATATATATATATATATATATATATATATATAAACTACTCTTTTTTTTTGAATTCCGAAGAAATCCTATGTCTTACTTTTTATGGATAGGATGGGTTTGGAAAAATATAATTAACAGATTTATGGTATATTATCTAACATTACATTACCTACAGTCACACCTTTAGATTGCTAAGTAATTAAACAAGCATATTAATTTGATATATTCAAATTTATTCTACCTGACGGCGACGTTCAGTAATTTACAGTTTATGCTTGTAAACACATTGATTCAATGACAAATATTTAATTGAAAAATACCAATTCTTATATAAAGACGGACTCTTGAGGCCTTTGCTGCTTTAATACACTCTATTAAAATACAGTTTTATTTAACATTTCTCTCTAGGGTCGTTATTTGGAATATTTTTATAAAGCAGAAGTAGTCTAATTTTAAAAAAAAATTATAAATAAAATGAATGTAAATGTTTAAGAAATTTACTCACCTAATAAATCTTTCTGTTGTCTGAAATCTAATCTAATAAAGTTTTTACTTATTTGTTTGAGTCTCCTCAGCTTCCCCTTGTTGCTCTTGGGATTTAACGTCACAACATTATCACCTCTGGACAGTGATAATGTTAATATTTATCAAATCTTATGGGTCGCTTGACTATTCCAGATGTGTAATCATTTTTCACGTTGTCTTTGTGTAATCCTCGGGTTCTCAGCCAACTCTGCTGCCCATTCAGTACTCAGGCTACACGTGCAGCTTAAAGTATTGTGCGGACGCTACCAATTTTGTCCATCTTGTCCCCTTACAAGTTTTGTCTGTAAAACAGCTGAGAAAAGGGTAAGTATGAGACTGCGACAGTATCTGCAAGGTGCTGGAGAGATCTCTTATCGCTTGGGTGGTTTCCTACAACATCGTTCTACTTTCAACCAAATTGTCAAACTAACACTATCAGTTAAAGACTGGTTTCACCGTAAACAATCCGCTATTGCAGTATTTATCCAGCTTATGATAAAGTATTGAGATCTATGCTGCTCCCCAAGCTCAGTCGACTACATGTGTACCAACATAATGTTTCAAAGTACAAGAAAGTCTGTCATGGGCTACCACAGGGGGCAGTGCTTAGTTGTTTGCTTTTCAACATCATGATCAACGACGTACAGCGTGCCATTAAAACCATACCCGGTGTTAGCATCCTTTATGCTGATAACATAGCCACATGGGCAACAACGGGTAGTAACATTCCAGGATTGGAAGAAACCTTGAATGTGTTGTCCAATATTTCTGAGTAGTGCAAAGATAATAAGATGGAGGGAAATACCAAAAATAACAGTACAGTATTTCAGTACCAAACTACACAGTATAGTATTGTTCAGATTATCTACTAGACAATACAATTTGAAACCTACTCACACAGAAATAGAGCTAAAAAAAGCAAATGTTGCCAAGTACTTGGGCGGTAGCTTGACAACAGACTTTGTTGGTTCAAGCACATACAAACCACAACTGAAAAAGGTCAAAGAGATACGCACAAAGTTCCTAAAGAGACTTGAAACTAAGAAATGGGGAGCAAGGAAAGATGTTATAGCGACAGCCTATAAAACCTATGTACACCCAGTTATGGAATATGCTTCTGAAGTCATCGCTATCTTTTCCGATGTTAACCTAAGGAAATTAGAGGTTGTCCAGACTACGCGCTGCGAAAAATAACTGGTGGAGCACCATCGGCACCAATAACTGCAATGCAACTGCCAGCGGAAGTGGAACCATTCAAAGCAGCAGGGATAAATCAGTAATCAAGTTCTGGAAGAAGGGAAAATGAATCGACTACATACATTGCAAGAAATATAAACCAGCGACATCGCCAGTATTTTCACAAACGTCACCACTCATTCATGGCGAACAACTTAGAATTAGATACAAACTGGAACTGGGCCAAATCTAAATTCCCAATCTGTCACTCAGTTTTTCCATCATTACATGGAAGAAAACTGTCGCTTCTAAATCATAAACACTTCAAGGCCGATGGACAGCGGTGAAACGTGCCTCTGGAGTTGCACCACTTTGAGGGCTGCAGCTGTGTCGGAATTAATGCCAGCAACTTTGATGGTGAGATTGCGACGATATTATAAGCTGCCAGAAAATGTTGTTCCATATTCGGCACGAGTTGTGTTCTTCGTGGATTTACATTCCGCCATAATTGAACTAACTAGTAATACTTACACGGACTTTGTGCAAACAATGAACAGACGAAAGACCGGGGCAAGCAAGATTGAAGAGGGATTTTACATTGTGCTATAATATCTTCCTTGTCCGTAAGGATTGCGGAATAATGGCGCAGATCAGGTAGTGAGACAAATTAACACCTTGCCACACCCCGGTAATCCAATATCTCTAGTGACAGAAAGAAGCCTGAGGAAAAAGCAAAAAGAAACGTGTGCCGGAAAGACATGGAGGGGCCTGGCGCACACAGTGCTAATACCACGTTACCTACAAGAGTGGAGGCTAAATTCAGAATGCTTACATGCCATGACTATCTGCAAGTCCACTTATATAAAATAGGATTAGAAGCCTAGGATATTTACCCTCTGTGCAACCGTCACAAGAAGGACAGCCCATACACTCAGAACTGCACAGCTTCGCAAGACTGGGAAGAGCGAAGTCAGCATTTTATCTAATGGGAGGCAAGTGGGAGAATGGTAGAGATGATACGGTCTGGTATTGGACAAAGAAAGAAAGCACTCCTCCAGACTTTCGCTTACTCTTATTTTCAGAATTATTTAAACTTTCGAATTAATCTACAAAATACACCCTAATATTTGCCAACAAGTACTAAACAATAACTGATATTTACAATTGCTATGCTCTCTTTGTCGGCTTTAAATATGGTGGCTTTGTCGACTCTTTCCTTAAATTTTAGAAGGTATTATTTCGGAACATTAGCTAGTTCTCTTATAATATGCCTCATATCTTTATGCCACAATATATAGGCATATATATATATATATATATATATATATATATATATATATATATTCACATACATACATATATATGGTACTCCTCTGTCGTATTATTGTATAAATATTCATAAATAAATTATTCACCAACCCTAACACTAAACCAACCTTTCCAAACATCACCACAAACCATAACTTCACAAATAAATTAAAAAACCTCAAAAATTACGTAGTAAACTTTCACAAAACTGAACAAGCGCACAATTTTATTAAAGTAGTACGACTATTCTTTGGTTTAGTTATAAATTGTCTTACGCTTATGCTACCAAAATATATCTCAATGTAATATTATAGCCCTTACAACGAACTTGAAACGAAATCTATTATTTTTCACAAACAAATGTATACGGATTTTAAATAAAAAAGTATCCGTATACTTACAAATTAAACCGAGACAACTCTTTGTTAACTTCTAAAATGGATAGATGAAAGTAAATTTTGTTTTCTTTGAAGTACTTGAAAGAGCGTGAATGAAAGTTTTGTAAGCAATGAACGAGTCAGATGTTCTTAGAAAGTAAAGCAGCTCCAGTGCGACCTCTAGCTTTCCACGTTTGAATGAGTTGTCGTTAGTGAATCATTATGTAAGTTCTAATGACACTCTATTTCTTTTTCAACTCTTTGGACTTTGAAATATGCATTCTTTGTGAAACTTCTCGAAGTTAAAATTATCCCACTCTTAAGTATACGTCTCAAAAAAATTAAAATACGACCTAGATATCTGTGTAAGTTAAAAGTTACAGATATTAGACCACGTTACAGAGTAAGGAAAGTACGTTTACATGAAATTGCTTACTAGAATTATTGCGGTATTCAAAAACATATTTCTCTTGATATCCCTTCCTCATGTAATAAAACTCATAAAATTGTAAACAATATTCATTTAAACTTCAAGAATTTCATAATGTTTTTTTTTAAAAAGTAATAAAACAATTAAACGTGGGCTAAATCAATTGATCATGTGTTTCCTATATATACAGGTTTTCATAAATTACTCCATCAAACTTCACTAGATTATTTATTAGGTCTAAATAAATAAGAAAATACGTTTAAAGTATATAGCTCTATTCTGCTTAGTATAACGCCTATCTAACTGTTTATATATATATATATATATATATATATATATATATATATATATATATATATATATATCTTCAAACTTGATAATGGCTCCAATTTAAATTTTGTAAACATTTTAGTCTAAAAAAGACGTCTTTTAAAAGATTTCGAATATCACTTCAGATTTTCAATTAGCGGCCTTAAAACAAAAAATGTTTTAAATATTAAAAATTTTAATAACTCAAAAACAAGAGATGCTATGAAATATTTTAAAATATGAGGTATTTGAAGTAAACGTAAGTTTATTTCGCCAACGGAGTATTTTACTGAGCAACTTCCTTAATTTAAAACACAATACCAATAATCGGCTGATTATTAAATTGACACAACAATTACGAGCTCGTTATGGTTAATATTATTCACTCATTTGAAGTAAGAATGCCAAGTAATGTAAACCAACTTATTCTGCTTATTGGTGGTATTTAGTCACAATACATTTAAAAAAAAAAACAACAAAATAAAATTATATGCAGTAAAGTTTCATAGAAAATGTTCAAAATGACGATCCTGTACTTTACTTCAGAGACTGAAGCTTTGTAAACGTAATCGTCCTATTTCTTGAAATCCTCTTGACTCCTGAATCAGATCATCAGCCTCTATATTTCTGTCAAGGACCAGAGCGTCTAAAACCAGATTCTCATACAAAAGGCGCTTCAACTGTCTTCCTTGCCCTTTCCTACTCACATTCATTTCCTCCTCACATTCTTTTCCTTGTCCTTTTCTACTCACATCCCTTCCCTTGTCCTTTCCTACCACATTATTTTCCTTGCCCTTTCCTACTCACATTCTTTTCCTTGTCTTTTCTTACTCACATTCTTTTCCTTGTCATGTCCTACTCACAATCCTTTAATTGTCCTTTACTACTCACATCCCTTCCCTTGTCTTTTCCTACTCACATTTTTTCGTTGCTATTTCCTACTCACATCCTTTTCCTTGTCTTTTCCTACTCAGATTCCTTTCCTTGTCTTTTCCTACTCACATTCTTTTCATTGTCCTTTCCTACTCATATTATCTCCTTGTCCTTTCCTCCTTACATTCTTTTCCATGTCCTTTCCAACTCACATTTCTTTCCTTGTCCTTCCCTAATCTCATTCCTTCGTTGTCCTTTCCTACTCACATTCCTTTCCTACTCACATTCCTTTCCTTGCCCTTTCCTACTCACATTCCTTTCCTTGCCCTTTCCTACTCACATTCTTTTCAGTATTCTCTCCTACTCACATTCCTTTCCTTGTCTTTTCCTTTCACATTCCTTCCCTTATTCTTTTTTACTTCTTATTGTTAAATCCCGAAATCTCGTTTTACCTATAATCTGTTTAGAAAACAGATCTGACGCACAGCTTATGTTAATTGAAAGAAATATTTATTGTAACTAGTAGCAAAATTAAATTATAATTTTTATAAATCAATTTCTTAACATAAACGAAGCGAGGTGATGTTAAAGTTGTTGCCAGCGTAAAGTGTCAGTGAGTTATATGTTATAATGTATATATATATATATAAACACACACACACAAAGTTATGAAATATAAAATATAAAATAATAACAGATATTTATATCATTTTTATTTATTTTTGTTATTAAATTTACGCGTTTCTAGGGTAGACAAACATTTAGCTCTGGCTTAATTTTATCTGACTACAAGGCTTCAGGGTTTATGGAATTACCAACCGAAAAACTCCCTAATTCGATTTCGTGCTTCAGTACATCCTAACTCTGCTTATGTTATTGCAAGTTTTAGCTACTACTACGTAATCTACATAACTTTACTTAATTTCCCCCCTTGGGTATAACATCTTCATTACGGGTAATAATATAATTTCTGTAATAGTTTAAGCGCTTGAGAACTTTATCGATTAATAAAATTGTTACTTTTAAGATGTTTCGTAAAGATTTGATTTAGGTTATGTTCCTAAAAAAATCACTTATAGACACACCTTTTGTACCTTTACTAAATGATACTTTACTAGTGATGGATAAAAAATGAAATTTTATTGTAACCTTTGTGGCTTGGTAGGCTACTCTATTAAAATTTTCTATTTGTTGTTATATTTATTATTTAAACAACATTTTACAATTATTAGATAGCTTTTGTTAGTGAAGAATATTGTAAAGTTTAGCACTTGTCGATACAGTTAAATGACAACATTGACTCTAGTAACAGCTGTAATTCAAATTAAAAATTAACTTCACAAAATTAATATAAATTACGGGGCGTGAAAATGATTTGAATTGTTATTAAAAACAAACACAATAAGTTTTATATACTCTTGAAATATTGTTTCGTCTCTAATCAAATATTTAGGAATTTTTATTATGGGTACAGATCACCGCGCAACAGACATAACAACCTTAGATATTTTACGGAATCCGGTATTTATCAGTACATAAAGAACTAGAGAATAGAAGGTTTCTTGACTTTTAGAAGGAAGTACATTATTCAAGTTGTGCGTAGTAGTAAATATGGCGGTAAATTTAGAAATGGCTGCTCGTACCGTCCAAGAAGCTAGCGCCAAACAGCCTACACTCAGCCTCGACAGGCTAACGATAAATTTTTATTTATAGATAATTAAGGAAAAGGGAATTAGTTATCCTTCAGGAAAAGCAGGTCTTTCACTTACGCATATGCACAATTGAATACCTTTGTTCAAATGCTGATTGAGACTCGGTTCTTTTACGTCCCTGCAAGTCTTTTTTTGTAAGCTCATTATGACATTCAGAGAGTTTTGAATATTTTGAGTTCGGTCTGAGCTCATAATTCTGATCGAGATCCGAGAGTATGAAAAGAATATAGAAATATATAAATTTGTTACTAGATTGAATAGACAAATGTAAAACCGAAAAACAATACCTCAATCTACAAGAAAAAATTTGAAAATATGATAATATTTGCACCTTAAATATTGAACATACGTTTAAGCAATATTTAGGAGGCAGAAAACATATACTCAAATAAAAATAACAAGGTATATTAACTCCTTAAAAAGTAACAATTTTTTACAGTATTTATATACATTTTGTACACATGTACGATAAAACAATAGGATACCTTACACATACCACACATTTACAAATTATAGAATACAATTGTTTTTAGTTTAAATATTGTTAAAATCATACAATACTTAGGGATTAGTAACAAACAAAAATTGTTAACTGAAGGTAATATATAAATAAATATTTAAATATTTGGCGAAATATAATCGAAATAATTGAAGGGGTTAGGAGAAAAGGTAGGGCGAAACTAAGGTTCCATCGCAATAAACGAATTTACTAAACATTGATGTTATGATTCTACACAATATCAAGAGCACAGTGGTACAATATATTACAATAAAAATATTGAAAAGAACCCCAATACCACAAAAATAATCAAAAATAACAAATAAAACATGTTACTTAAGATTAAACCCTTATGTACATTTCGATGACCATGTCATCATCATCAGAGGGTCTTGTTACAAAACACAATCTAGCACACAAGAAGTTACAAACGCCTATATATAGCGACCGCGGAGAACGATTCGTATCATTCTAGTTTGTAACTTCTTGTGTGCTAGATTGTGTTTTGTAACAAGACCCTCTGATGATGATGACATGGTCATCGAAATGTACATAAGGGTTTAATCTTAAGTAACTTGTTTTATTTGTTATTTTTGATTATTTTTGTGGTATTGGGGTTCTTTTCAATATTTTTATTGTAATTGAAGTTATGATTCTTTGAGAAGAGGTTGGTATTGTACGTTACTGTCTATACCACAATCAACAGAATCATAGATTAATTTGTTAAACAGATATATAATTCAAAAATGTCATTTTATAATTATTTAGTGGTTTCTTATTAATCACCAAGCATCGTATGATGCATGGACGTGTATCAGTAGCTTACAGCTTAAAGAATGGGAGCTCTTGTCTATCGGTGTGCTTCTGTTAGGAATGTGCTAAACCACTCGTATTATAAAGTAATGCACTCTCTGGAATTTACTTGAACTTAAGTTTATACTTAAGTGAGTAGTATTAAAATTCTATTTACCATAGTAGGGTGAAACGCATAGAATAGCTTATACTTTAAAATCATGGAGCCATAATGAAAGAACATTGAATCAAACTTAACGACAATCGTGGCTTAATGACGTTGTACTCTGTAAAATTGATCCGTTATATTGTACGTTGCTTCCAAGCTTTACATAAATCTACTGATCACTGTATTAACTGTATAAAACAACTCTGACGTAATGTTTATTTAAAATAAAAAAGGGGCGTGGCGAAGTAGTTACAGGTGTATATATTTGAGGAAAAATGTTGCTTCAATGTATTTGTATTGTACATAAGGTTTTAAATAAAAGAAAAAGAAATTTGTGATATAGAGGTTTCATTTATTTTAATTGGGCACTGTAAGCTTCTGTCATTTTTAGAAGCTAGTAGTCGATGCCAATAGAAAGCGGTGAAGCCCAATAAGTTGCGAGCATTGATCATTGAGGCATGTAATGAGATAAACGAGGACACGTGTCGTTGATTTTTCGCGGGGTTTGTATTGGAGAAGTTGAAGGTGATAATGTTGTCATACGTGTTGAACAGGAAATAATGTCGATAGTGCGATAAACGTAGTGTATCCCATTTCATACTTTGAAATTCTAATTATTGATATATAATAAAACAAAATGTTGTATTATATAATGCAGTGGTTAATACAAATTCAAGTTAATTTTGGTGTGAAAGGCTGTTGAGCTTAGTTTGTCTGATACTAAATATCTTTCATGTAATTTCAATACTTTAAGAAGTTTCCTGTACAAATAACATTCTGGGTTTCAAGATGAGGGTTGTACATTCGAAGGATTAATTTATTAATACATGACACCGGTAATTGCTGCTAAAAGGTTTATTATTATAGGAAAGTGCAATCCCGACTAAACGGTTTATTGCAACTGGCTTCTGAAATGTTAAAGAAAAAGCGCTACATTATTGCTTGTTTTTTTACTTTTATATACAAAATGATGAAAATTGCTAATTCAATATTTGTAATAGGAAACGGAAACAATAGGTAAAAATCATTTTATTTGCGAAGCAGTTGTTGCCAGTCCTGTTTTTATATTGAGAAAACCCGTACATAAGAATGTAAAAGTGACTATTTTGTTTTCAATTTACTAAACAAGTAAATCTCATGAACTTTTAAACCAATTGGAATTTTATTTATTTATTTTTAATGGATTACATTTTCACCTGATTAAACAAGCTAATGCGTCTTTTCAAAAATGTTAAGGGTTACCTAAAATTCATTAAATTAAATAATCCATTACTCCCGGTTGTTTCTTATGTTAACTCACCTAAATATTTTCTAGCAAAAAATATAGTTAAAATTCTTAAATGAGTCATAAATCGTAAGTATTACATCAGAATTAGCTTGGACGTATTGTTCTTAGTGATACTAGAGATTTGAAAATTTCTAATGATCGTGTTATGGGTCAGTCTGGATGTAGTGCACGTTTACTAACTTAGAAAAGGATTTGATTCTGAGTTCTATTGAAACGAGGTGTCCTAAAATTAGTAAATTATACATCCTAATAATATACTTCACACCGTTAAATTTGTATCACTTTTAAAATTTAATAGTAAGTATTACAGCAGGTATATGCCACTCCGATTGGGTCTTCTCATAGTCCAACAATTTCGGATTTGTATTGGATGATCTTAAATTTATTAATAAGTATTACAGCAGGTATATGACACTCCGATTGGGTCTCCTCATAGTCCAACAATTTCGGATTTGTATTGGATGATCTTAAATTTAATAGTAAGTATTATAGCAGGCATATGACACTCCGATTGGGTCTCCTCATAGTCCAACAATTTCGGATTTGTATTGGATGATCTTAAATTTAATAGTAAGTATTACAGCAGGCATATGACACTCCGATTGGGTCTCCTCATAGTCCAACAATTTCGGATTTGTATTGGATGATCTTAAATTTAATAGTAAGTATTACAGCAGGTATATGACACTCCGATTGGGTCTCCTCATAGTCCAACAATTTCGGATTTGTATTGGATGATCTTAAAGTTAATAGTAAGTATTACAGCAGGTATATGACACTCCGATTGGGTCTCCTCATAGTCCAACTATTTCGGATTTGTATTGGATGATCTTAAAGTTAATAGTAAGTATTACAGCAGGTATATGACACTCCGATTGGGTCTCCTCATAGTCCAACTATTTCGGATTTGTATTGGATGATCTTAAATTTAATAGTAAGTATTACAGCAGGTATATGACACTCCGATTGGGTCTCCTCATAGTCCAACAATTTCGGATTTGTATTGGATGATCTTAAATTTAATAGTAAGTATTACAGCAGGTATATGACACTCCGATTGGGTCTCCTCATAGTCCAACAATTTCGGATTTGTATTGGATGATATTAAATTTTATCAGTTAAATAAACTGAGTTTCAAACCGCTAGTGCATAGGAGATATGTAGATGATGTGATTACTATCATTTCGAAAGGTAAAGTAGTGAAGTGTTGGAGGTTTTTAATAAATATAATGATAGATTGAATTTTACACATGAGTTAGAGCCTTAAAACTGAGCCTTAAAAATTATTATAAGCAATGTAAATAATATTATTTAATCGGCCAACGCCTGTCATTGAACGCGGCGTAGTGTTTCCCAGTAGATCCTTGTCCGTCCCTGCAAAATGTCCTCATTCCTGTGTTACGGGGTGTAAAGTAGTTCACTTCCTCGTGATGAATCTTGGATAGCGCTAAATGAGCTGTAAGGGGATTTGAGCGTCGTTGCAAGATCATCTCAAAATTGTCGTTTTCAGGTTGGAAATGGCTCCACACCGGGACAAACACACTTTAGATTCCTTAGATATAATATTACATAAAGATATCATAAACCTACTTTTCAGAGCGTTTTTCAAACTTTAATTCTAAAGATTCTCGATTTCGTAAAGTAAATATGGTATATTCTTTAGTTCATAAAATCCTCCTTGACTCATCCCTCCTTTTATGAAAAAAATAAACATTTAATTTATAAATATTTTTTATACAATGATTATCCTTTGAAATTTAATGATAGTACTAAAAGAGAATGATTATATTTCATACTAGATTCAAATATGTTTAAATTTAATAATAATAGTAATAATGATTGTGCTGCGTAATATTAGCACGAATAATATGTTATATGTATATTAAAAAAAGGTAATTTTGGAACAATTAATAGAAAGTTCAGTCAATTCAATGTGAAAACTGATACTAAGATATCTGATAATCTGTCATTTTAATAAAAGGGAGTAAAGCCAGATATGACATAAATATATATATTTGTGCACAGTTTTTTGCCTTTCCTAAAGTTACAATATTTTCCTCTGTTGACGCGTTTCGGAATGGCTCCATTTTCAAGCTTTGAGTTCGTCTTTATGTACTATTAGCCACCCCTCCCACTTCCAGGTCTCTCTTCCTTTTGGTGGACGCCTATTATTTCTCCTTGCTTCCAACTACTTATTCATTTAAAACTTTTAAACATAACGTTCGACTGTGTATTTATTTGTTCGTTTCATACATTTTCTCTTTTAACCTTGCTTTATAAAACTATAAATTTGGTAAAACATTTAAACGTCTTTCTTTAATAACATAATATACCATTTTTCTGGTATGTTTCATTTCTTGCGGTGTATGACCCTCGTTAAAGAAATGTGTAGTATAATTCTAATAATTGTTCTCTTACTTAAAAGCTCTTTATATCTGGATTCAAATTTTCGTCCTGTTTGTCCTATGTATGTTGTTTTAAAATTACATTGCATTTTATAAACTCCGTTTTTATTAGACTTATTTGAACTTTCTATATTACCCTTTAATTTATTTTTTAATGTGTTGTTGGTTTCCATTCCAACTTCTATATTACATTTCTTGAAAATGTTTTAAAATTTATAAACTTCTTTTCTCTTATACGTAAATTTATAACACTTCTGTCTCTCAATTTCATTTGTGGGACTTTTGTTTTTATTTCTTCTTACCCTAAGTTTCCTCAACAACTTTCTAATTGGTTCTTTGTTAAATTCATTATTCTCAGTAATTTGAAAAATAGTATTCAGTCATTCTTTATACTCTTTTTTATTTAGCAGTATATCTAATACTCTGCTTAAATGCTGCTAATATATGTTCTAGCTTGAAAACAGAGGAAAATACTGTAGCGTTAGGAAAGGCAAACAATTATACTCAAATACATAGAAATATTCGTAGCACAAATGAAGTTGAGTATATTAAAACTTTCATGTTATATTACGTTTGAACAATGTTATGTACTTATAAGATTTATTGCCCGGATGCCTCCTACGTGGGGAGACAAAGAGATAGGTGTAGGTTTGTATAGGTGAAGATGAAAGTAATAGTAGTAAGGACAAACACCCTTACTCTCGGGTTTTGTTTGAGCATAGGCCTACTAAGAAATTTAGAAATAAATTTCAATTAACAAATTTTATAATACATAATAATGAGTCCAAAAGGAGAAAGAGGAATTATTATAATATTATCATCATTATCATCATCCTCATCATCATCCTCATCATCATCATCATCATCATCATCATCATCATCATCATCATCATCATCATCATATATAATTTTAAAACGCAATTGTATCATCATTATATGATAATTTATGTAGGACTTATAAACCTTTGATATAATAGATAAATACATAAAACAAGGGCACTGGTATTTTAATTCGTTATAATATATTTTTTATATGTATAATTTTAATCTTTTTGTTTCGTTGCTGTAATTATTTAGTGATTTTTCTGTTTTTTTTGAACGGTTGATATTTTAAATAATGTTATTTTGTAAAATTTTATGTTATTGAAGTACATTATATTATTGGGTTTGTTGAATTACATTATTCTTAATAATTTTAAGGAGAAAGTTTTTATTCATTGATCTTGAGTATAATACTTTTCTATTTCGTAAATTAAAAACATTTTCTAATCTACTTTCAGGCTAAATGTTTTTAAAAACTTTTTAAAGTTACCGATACTTCGATGTAATTAAAATAAATATTAATTTACTTCATACAAACGTTATACGAATTTTAAATTACTTCGAATGCCTGAACAGGCACGATTTTTTAAATAATATTGAAAACTTTTATAGGGAAGTTAAATTTTTTATTGAAATAGCCAACAGTATGAGTGACGTATGCATATATTAAATGTTTTTATTACATAACTTCTAACATACATTTATTAAAAGTTATTCAAGCGTCATTCTAAACAATGTAAATTAATACCAGTGTAGTGTTTAATTTAAAATATTTATTTACTGTATCCGTAATTTGATTCAATCAAATTACTTAATTAAACAAACCTGAAAAATTTTAGAAAATTAAAATTATCTCTGTGTTGTAACAATGCATTTTGCTTCAATTAGTAATACACAATTATAAAAAAAAACAATATAATGAAATACATTATGTGTGAAAAAAACAAATAGGTTTAAATTAAATTTACCTTATTTTTTTAAAGGTACCAAAAATAAATATTTAAAATATAATAATTAATAAAGGCATCTAAAATAACAGACACATATGAGAAACCCGCTTCTTTCCTTGTTCTGCATGCTTTCCTACGGGAATTGGGAAATTATTAAAACTCTATAGTTATATGAGTGCCATATTTTATAACAGAGAAAAAAGTAATAATTTTTCTTTAAAAAATTCAACAAAATTCTGGCCTAAAGGAAATTGTATATGTAACTATATTGTTTTATGGGTAAGAGAAGGAACTTAGGTCCAAGCTATAGCTAAAATGATCTCCTTGTAGAGAAAATAGTTTCTAAACATGTTTTGAAAACATATTTGAGAAAGGAAGAAAGACAGTAGAAAGCAAAGAGACGAACAGAGGAACTCAATATTAAGACTTATTCATTAAAACAAAAGACACAAAATAGAGCATATTAATAATGACTAAAGACCGTCGCGGTTGGTAAAAACATTTCTTTGGATGAACAAAGAAAATAATAACTAGAGGTGTGTTGCCCGTGGGTAAATTCAAATACCTGCAAAATAAAAGTTTTTTTTGTGTATTTCTAAATTAACTAACCCGTATTTGAGTAAATTTCTACATTGTCGTATTGGAGCATATAAAAAAGCCTAGAGGTTTATAAAAATAGAGGTGTTGGATTTTGTTCTTCTTGTTTACTATAATATTAATTAGGTTGCAATAGTTTTACTTCGTTTCACTTTTACGTTCAAAATACCTTTAAACATTATTAAAACACATTACAAAAAGCTTTTTCGCAACAGAAGTTTATGAAAAACTGCAGATTACAATTTCAAAAGTAGCAATAACGAACACATCAAAGTTTTTTTTTGGACTTTGTCAATGTAAAAGTGCTGTCTATGTGAGCAACTTTTGGTTCTGCTTTTTACATCCCTTTATAAAATTTAATTATTGCGAAAGTGGCATTTCCAATTTTTTGCTCCTGAAAACAAACATTGAACAGTTGACTAAACAGAAGTGCAATCAGAACGTTCAACGCCGACTTCTGTTTGCTCAATTTGGAATGAGTTTTGCCTGTTTAAACAGTCCTTCATATATTTACGTCGTTTTAGGTAGCTTCTGTTGCCGTTTTGTTTACAATTGATTACAGAATTTATAATGTAAGTTAAATTTGTTAACATTATTTTAGAATATGAAAGATATTGAATGTTTGCAGTTACAATAATGCTTACATAAAATTTTTATATCTTGAAGAAACATTTACATGAGAAATAATTAAGTGACTCATCTGGAATAGAAAACGTATAAATATGTGAACTAATTAAAAAATAATCTGAAGGTTTAAAGGTTGGTATAACGTCTATTAATAATTCTCGTATAAAACAGCTATTGACCACTAAGCTAAATACGTGATATTGTTTTCTTTTCATTTAGTTGTAAAAATAAATTATATACACACACACACACACACACGCACACACACACACACATACACACACACACACACACACACACACACACACACGTACACACACACTCACACACACACACACACACACACACACACACACACACATACATACATACATACACACACACACACACACACACATACATACACGCACACACGCACACACACACATATACATACACACACGCACGCACACACACACACACACACACACACACACACACACACACACACACACACACACACACATACACACACACGCGCGTACACACACACACACACACACACACACACACACACACACACACACACACACACACATACATACACATACACACACACACACATACATACATACATACATACATACATACATACATATATATATATATTCAGTAAAGGCTGAATACAAAGAAACTATTATTAGTGAGATGTAACGCACTAAGCGATCTTAGTCAGGGTCTAGTTTGACCAGCGGTCTTAAAGATAGATATTCTATAATCAGACAATGATCAAAGTAATTAGAAACTAAGTCAACTAGTTGTATTGTTTTTTGTTATTACTATATGAGTTCATTTTGTGTTTTAGTGTGTTTCTAAATGTCATAATACTCTGTTGAGATGTGGTTCTTTTCTTAATGTGTAGTACGCTAGGTTGCTGTTAACATCTGTGTAAGTGTGGCCTAAACCTAATTATATGATTAGTAAAACATCGGATGACTGGGTTGCATATTTAGTAAGAATTATGTGCTCCTTGGAACATTGTTGAAAGCTGCGATCTGTTTTTTCCCAAATGTATATAGAATTTGTTAAAGTTCGTACAAGTGATTATGTACGTACAGGGGTTTTGTTTGTGTTGTATAGTTAGTTGTCTCTTTATCAAGCTACTCTAAATTTTGGTGTTTGAGTTTAATTGTGATATAATGTGAGGTTTCGTTTATATATGTCAGTGAGTTGAATTTTCTTCCCCTTTATTATTGTTTTTATTCGGTTTTTTATTTTCTACTATAGTTTATCGGTAAGTCGTAAGTTTACAAAGTTCAAACATAAAAGATTTTCATCAAGTACGAAATCCACGTCTTTAGAATGCTCTGTAAAGATAACAAATACATAACAGTATAAGTTATTAATTATCAAAGAGGGATGGAAATGATAATATCGAGTTCGGCGAATCAAAACAAACACAGTATTGGCGCCTTCACATTACCTAAGTGTTGTCTATTTCGTGATGCTGTTTTTCTATCTGAATGTAATGAACTACTGATTAACAACTTCGTTAACAATTTTGTAGTAAGTAGCCTTGTTGTAGTTGAAGGAAGAGGTAATTGCTTGAATGTAATAAGAATTCATAAAAACTAAAAAAAGGTATATCATTTTAAAGTTGCTTGTTGTGATTATCTTGAATTAACTGAATAAATTATAATTAAAAGATACTTAACTAAGTGAATATGTAAGGGCTTACTTGCTGACGCGTTTCAAAGCAATCGTTTTTTTCAGAGGTTATGATTCGTAAAAGGAACGATTGTTTCGAAACGCGTCAACAAGTAAGGCCTTACGTATTCACTTAATTAAATATCTTTTAATTATAGTGTAATTTCACTTTAGTTTAAACTTTACTGAAATATTACACTTTCTAAAAAAACTGCTAATTATGGAATCTAACTGTTGCCAAATTACTACCCCAAGAGATTAAGAGATTCGTCAATCTTATGAGAGTGTTAGAGGGTGTAACTGGCCTGGTGTTATATTTTGGCTAATTTTTACATTACTTATGAAACATTCTCTGTGAGGATAAATGTTATAGAAATATTAGTATAACTGTTTCTCATTAATAAATATTTGCATATTAATTTATGTAACTCACTTCATGCAACAATGACGCCATGTAACAACTTCTATATAAATCTTGGTGGACAATACAAGTTTAACTAAAATAAAAAGCTTTCCTACAGTTTTGGGCGAGGAGCAGTTGCCTTTGTTGCCCCTCACTGGTTTAATATTTCCGCGAGTGAGAGAATCAGGATATGTTCTTCCCATGAAAAATCAGGAGATAGTGAAAGCAGAACGATAAGCACAACGCAAGATCTGGATGAAAAAACGTGGGGGAAAAGAAACCCGGGTAGGAAGAGCCCCGTGGTAGATCTTGCAGGAACCCTGGGCTAAGATTTCTTTATGTTAAGGGATAAGGAGGGGTACTACCATACAAGTATATGGTTAGGGATGCTATGGTAAGAGTGACATGCATTCTTTTTCTGCAGAGTGCTCGATACTGAAATATTCATGCAAAACAAAATTAGTAATTGGGGGTAACTGCAACCCTCGGGATGTGCGTCTTCAACATATCAATAAAGCAGGTAATTAAACAATGTTATTTACATATTATTTAAATAATTTGTTTTCAAAGATTGAGTTAGTCAGTAAAGACATCGGTCGTCTGTGCTTGTCGTGTGTGGTATCACTCCTACACAGTGAGGAATTAAGTGTTGAAGATGTATGTGCGTGGGCTTCTTTGTAAAAGCTATTAGCCAAGTGTCGTAGATATTATTTTACGAAAGGCACTTTAAAGTCAGTACAATCTTCAAGTTGGATTTTTTTGTGTTCATACTTATATCCTCATTATTTTATCGACCTTGAAACATGTGATTGTTGAAGTGATCCAAATTTTACAGCTGTTCTATATAATAATGAGACAATAGCTAGAGATGTTTTTTGAAAATATTTTGGTGTATTATAATAGAACAGAATTTCTCCCTAAAATTCATTTTTGATACAAGAAAATAGAGATATATTTTACAGCAACATATTGTAAAATATCTCTAGTATTGGTACAAATTAACAATTTCTATCAATTTTAACTATAAATTTAATTTTAATATTTAATTTTGTTCGTTTAGTTGAATAGATTTTACCTGTAAAATAAAAGCGGTTATTAACAAATCTTTACATGGGTCAAATAATTTTACTTTGTAAGGAATAGAATCGTCATTAAATAACCTAAGTGACCAAGTAACTTACAAAAAATAGCTGCTGGAGGATCATATTACGAATTCGTAGACAGCCGTAACAAGCTTTGACCACTTTTAAGTTGCTCTATTAAACTACATTAAACATACCGTATTGATATATTGCCACGTGCCATCGATAACAGAAAAATGTAAACTTACAATGGAGGTAGTCTTCAGAAATGCGAAAAAGTTAAAATAAATCTAATGCAATGCTCATATTTAACCTCCATTATAACACACATGCAAGATTATAAAATCAAAGTTTTATTTATAAAACAAAGCATTATGTTATTAAAATATAAAAAGTAAGTAACAGGTTACCATAGGTTTATTTATTGTTTTTAGGTTTACCAAAGTGAGTTAGCCATTTGATGGTTCAAATGAAAGCTGGCCTCATTTTTAAAGTAAAAACCTACTTATTGAGATATTGGCTAATTTACGCGACCGATTGTTAGCTATGTATGGAAATTTAAAATAAAATCTATCCTAACTGGTTACTTTTTAGATATATTTTAACTTACTTTAATATAGTACTTGCAGTTTTTGTGTCCTAATATCTTGAGGTTTTTTAAATTTACTACTTGGAATCACTTGATAAAAAAGCCACTACTTACTGATGGGTGAGACTTGTTTCGCACTAGTACATTATTTAATACCATAAGTCACGGACAAGACTCGGTAGTCTATATTAGTAGTACTATAGCCTATATTATACTATATTAGTAGTAGTATAGCCTATATTATACTATATTAGTAGTATAATATAGTGATCGGTTTTGTATAGAAACCTCTAGTTTGTAAAGTTGTGCGTGTGTATGTGCGTGTTTGTTTTGGGATGGGATATGTGTTGAAAAGTTAGATTATTTTAGTTATACATTTTTATAAACTCATATTTTGGACATTAGAGACAAATTTGATTATTTATACCATGTTTCAGAGGAATTTTCAAAATCGCAGGTATAACGTTTTTGAAATATATAGAAGTATGGGAGAGATATCAATTCTTCAGACACTTATAAACAATTTAATAAACAGGGAAATGCTATCGCTCTGGTAAACATAATATTATTCGCTCTGGAAAATCATTAATTAGCAAAGTGACGTCACTGCGAGTTCATGCATAGTCCCAAGAAAACTAATGTTCTTGAAGTATTTGTTATCTTTTTGTAACTATTAGAATAAATTAACCACAGAGAAAGAAACTTTTATCTTCCTTTCTTGCCGCCGGTAGATTTCTAGTTTAAGCGACAAACTTTAAAATATTTAAAATTAAAATCTAATAAAAATTTTAAAAAATGAAGGTGTAATGAATTAAAACTAAATATTAAAATTTAAAATCTAAATTTAAAAATTTGTATGTTATTACTCTGATTACGTCGAGACAAAACTATGGTAATTTAAAATACTAACACATAACATACCATCCAACTAAAATAATGTTTTAACAACCATATGTAAGTTTCGGTTAAAAGCTACCATCCTCAAAGGTAACAAAAATATATTGCTATATATAATTTGTATTCCCTCCTATCTTCTAACCGCTAAGCGACTTGGTTTTACGATATGTGGCTTGGTGGCATTAAAAATAATATGCCACTGAAAGTTAAAAATTAAACTCATTTAGTATCTTACATGAAAGTACTATTTGTTTCTTAATAAAAAGGTATTGGCTACCTTTTAATAGCAAATGACAATTTATAAGTTTGAGTTCCAGTTTTTAGTGGTATATTACAAAGCCCATATATCATAAGACTGGGTCTGTTTGGGGAGTTGGTCGTGTGAGTATGGAAAGGAAAAGGCTATTAATTGGATGATAATTGTGGTTTTCGGCGTGAAGTTTTGCTTTGAGATGAAATGTACGGAGGAAAAATGTTTTCACTACATTATCTTCAGTTTTTAAAAGTGACTATACATTTTTCAGATTATTTTTCCAACTACAATTTCAGAAATGTATTTTTATATCACCTAGAATGTTATAATTCTGACATAAAAATTAGTTCCTCTGGTTTCGGAAATAATACGTTTGAAGTTTTATCAAAGTTTTGTGTTGTAATTTTATTTTTATTAAATCTCTTTATTTATATTTTCTTTAATTATCCCTCTTGCACCTGTTTTTTTTAGTTAGTTTAATTCACATATTGTGTGTTAAAGTAATTTTTAATTTTCAATATTTTATTTCTTGATAATAAATGTTATTTTAATATTCGTTTTGAAATTAACAAACACAATGTTGAGCGTGCTAAAATATTCTTCACTATCTCGCAGCAAAGTAATCACCTTTTTCTGTCCGTGCATGTCTTCGAAATTGATTTTTTTAATTTGTAAATTGTCTTGATTTTTAATATAACTATCTACATTTTATCTAATGCATATTCTAAACGTTTTGAAATTAATTTTTTGTGGGGCAAGGAAGGAATATGTGAATTACTTATTATATGCTCAGAGTCAAAGTGAAAAATGTAGAAAACATATTATTCTGAAACTTGAACTACAGAAGATTAAAATAACTAAAAGTGTCAACGAAAAAAAATATTCAGGATTTTAGAATAAGAGAAAAGGAAGAGAATGTTTTCATCATGCAAAGTAGTACTTAATTTGTTATCTTTTAAGAATTTCAAAATTATAACTGATTTTAAAATTTAAATTATCAATGCCTTTATTAATTTATTGTAATAGAGTATGAGGTAAAGCCAAAATTATGACAAAAATTATAAGGAAAACACTGGAAATATTCTAAAGAATATTTTATATATTCCAGTTTCAGAGATGTTGAAGAAATCGTATTGGCATGGCTTTTATTTGATAATTTTGTTACATTTTTTTACGTTATCAAAACTTACATAGAAGTTGCAGTGATAATATTCATGAATATATTATAAACTTAAACTGTTGTGATAGTGTAAATGAAAAAGAAATAGTAAATTTCAGAAAAATTAATGGATAAAAACCTAGTGTTTGCGGTTTTTATAGTAGAAAAGTCAAACAAAATATTTTCACTCATAAGTAGCTCATTAAATATGGTGAAAAGACAAATTAAAAAATTATAAAAACCATAGAACCCCTTTACTGGGAGTTCACGGCTACGCGGCCTTCAATAGCAGAGAAAACCATGGTACATTAAAGTGTACCTACTTTATAGGTTCTATAAACTAATTATGTTTTTGCAATTAAAATAAAATGTCAATGATAATAAACATAATTATTCATTTTTCCTCGGCTTGTATAAAGTTGATTTTTTAAACTAGGAATATTGCATACGCACTTTAGAAGCAATTTTTGTGCGTTTTTTACATCATTATGCTTTATTTATTAAACATGTACCTAATACCTGTCAAAATTGATTTTATAATACTGTAAAAACAATTTTACAAAATAATGTTGAAAATATTTAATTTACTATTTGGTTTGAAATTCGTGTTGTAGGTGAAAAACTCAATTCATTGTTTAAAGGTAACTATCATTGTTCTGAAATTTATGTAAATAAAAGTGTTCCGAAATTTATTTCAATGACAATATAACCGGTTTTAGTGTGTTTTCCTAACCGTATATAAAATTGTTTTAAAATGAATAAAACCTATAAATATATCAATAGGTTTTGAAAGTAAACCTGAACGAAAACCATGAGTAATTTTTTTATCACCCTGCCTACTTTATTTGTCGTTAAAAACTTACTTCAATTACGTTCTGTATTCAAGTTACTTTATACTTCTATAATACTTTATTACTTGTTATAAATATCTAAACCTTTTAATTTTACCCCTAATGAGAGATAGTTTTTAATTACATTACACTGAGAGTTGAAATTACATTATGTTTAGTTACTTAAAGCACCATTTCCCCCCCAAAAAATCCTGTGAATTTCTAATCCTCTCTATATGCCATAAGAACTGCCTTCATTGAAAAAAGTTCTCTATTTCGTTTGGTAAGGAGTGAAATATCTCTAATAATTACTACTTAGTTATTAACCCGAGTTAATTCGGAAATTGGGAAATTGAAAAACTTATCTTGTATTATATTACACTATATACATTATTATACTATATTACATTATATTACACTATATACACTATTGTACTATATTATATTATATTATATTACACTATATACACTATTGTACTATATTACATTATATTACACTATATACACTATTGTACTATATTACATTATATCATATTACACTATATACACTATTATACTATATTATATTATATTACACTATATACACTATTGTACTATATTACATTATGTTACACTATATACACTACTGTACTATATTATATTATATTACATTACACTATATACATTATTATACTATATTATATTTAAACTTATAGACATAGCAAATGACTTATAGATATTTGTTTTAACATAAACCGTTTTACCTATCAGAAAAGGAAATATTATAATTTCCTTAACATAATTTATTTATATAAAATATACAAATGTCCAAAAATCATTAAAACAAATCGTATTTTTTATTAAAATTTACCTAACAGATATATATTATTGAATACAAATGAGCTACCTAGTTTGTTTAGTTCAAACTATTGAAGACTATAACCAGACAGGAGAAGTCGCTTACTATGTGTTATATCGCTATTCCTTGCAAGAGTGAGGCGTAGCTTCGTTGTGGCAATTAAATTATAGACGGCTCGGATACAATTAATCAAGTCCTGCGCTGAGGTAGTCGAGTGCGTGCTGACCTTTCTGAGGGTCGTTGTTGAAGTGTTCCGTTATTATTATTAGACATCTTGCACTTGAAAGTCTACTTCAACCGACATAAATCTATTCTGCTGAACGTACATTAAGGGAAGGGGCAGGCTATGTGATTTAGCTACATCACATACTGCATACCTTTGCTGACCTTTCTGAGGGTCGTTGTTGAAGTGTTCCGTTATTATTATTAGACATCTTGCACTTGAAAGTCTACTTCAACCGACATAAATCTATTCTGCTGAACGTACATTAAGGGAAGGGGCAGGCTATGTGATTTAGCTACATCACATACTGCATACCTTTGCTGACCTTTCTGAGGGTCGTTGTTGAAGTGTTCCGTTATTATTATTAGACATCTTGCACTTGAAAGTCTACTTCAACCGACATAAATTTATTCTGCTGAACGTACATTAAGGGAAGGGGCAGGCTATGTGATTTAGCTACATCACATACTGCATATCTTTGCTGACCTTTCTGAGGGTCGTTGTTGAAGTGTTCCGTTATTATTATTAGACATCTTGCACTTGAAAGTCTACTTCAACGGACATAAATCTATTCTGCTGAACGTACATTAAGGGAAGGGGCAGGCTATGTGATTTAGCTACATCACATACTGCATACCTTTGCTGACCTTTCGGAGGGTCGTTGTTGAAGTGTTCCGTTATTATTATTAGACATCTTGCACTTGAAAGTCTACTTCAACCGACATAAATCTATTCTGCTGAACGTACATTAAGGGAAGGGGCAGGCTATGTGATTTAGCTACATCACATACTGCATACCTTTGCTGACCTTTCTGAGGGTCGTTGTTGAAGTGTTCCGTTATTATTATTAGACATCTTGCACTTGAAAGTCTACTTCAACCGACATAAATTTATTCTGCTGAACGTACATTAAGGGAAGGGGCAGGCTATGTGATTTAGCTACATCACATACTGCATATCTTTGCTGACCTTTCTGAGGGTCGTTGTTGAAGTGTTCCGTTATTATTATTAGACATCTTGCACTTGAAAGTCTACTTCAACGGACATAAATCTATTCTGCTGAACGTACATTAAGGGAAGGGGCAGGCTATGTGATTTAGCTACATCACATACTGCATACCTTTGCTGACCTTTCGGAGGGTCGTTGTTGAAGTGTTCCGTTATTATTATTAGACATCTTGCACTTGAAAGTCTACTTCAACGGACATAAATCTATTCTGCTGAACGTACATTAAGGGAAGGGGCAGGCTATGTGATTTAGCTACATCACATACTGCATACCTTTGCTGACCTTTCTGAGGGTCGTTGTTGAAGTGTTCCGTTATTATTATTAGACATCTTGCACTTGAAAGTCTACTTCAACCGACATAAATCTATTCTGCTGAACGTACATTAAGGGAAGGGTCAGGCTATGTGATTTAGCTACATCACATACCGCATATCTTTGCTGACCTTTCTGAGGGTCGTTGTTGAAGTGTTCCGTTATTATTACTAGCCATCTTGCACTTGAAAGTCTACTTCAACCGACATAAATCTATTCTGCTGAACGTACATTAAGGGAAGGCGCAGGCTATGTGATTTAGCTACATCACATACTGCATATCTTTGCTGACCTTTCTGAGGGTCGTTGTTGAAGTGTTCCGTTATTATTATTAGACATCTTGCACTTGAAAGTCTACTTCAACGGACATAAATCTATTCTGCTGAACGTACATTAAGGGAAGGGTCAGGCTATGTGATTTAGCTACATCACATACTGCATATCTTTGCTGACCTTTCTGAGGGTCGTTGTTGAAGTGTTCCGTTATTATTATTAGACATCTTGCACTTGAAAGTCTACTTCAACCGACATAAATCTATTCTGCTGAACGTACATTAAGGGAAGGGGCAGGCTATGTGATTTAGCTACATCACATACTGCATACCTTTGCTGACCTTTCTGAGGGTCGTTGTTGAAGTGTTCCGTTATTATTATTAGACATCTTGCACTTGAAAGTCTACTTCAACCGACATAAATCTATTCTGCTGAACGTACATTAAGGGAAGGGTCAGGCTATGTGATTTAGCTACATCACATACTGCATATCTTTGCTGACCTTTCTGAGGGTCGTTGTTGAAGTGTTCCGTTATTATTACTAGCCATCTTGCACTTGAAAGTCTACTTCAACCGACATAAATCTATTCTGCTGAACGTACATTAAGGGAAGGGGCAGGCTATGTGATTTAGCTACATCACATACTGCATATCTTTGCTGACCTTTCTGAGGGTCGTTGTTGAAGTGTTCCGTTATTATTATTAGACATCTTGCACTTGAAAGTCTACTTCAACCGACATAAATCTATTCTGCTGAACGTACATTAAGGGAAGGCGCAGGCTATGTGATTTAGCTACATCACATACTGCATATCTTTGCTGACCTTTCTGAGGGTCGTTGTTGAAGTGTTCCGTTATTATTACTAGCCATCTTGCACTTGAAAGTCTACTTCAACGGACATAAATCTATTCTGCTGAACGTACATTAAGGGAAGGGGCAGGCTATGTGATTTAGCTACATCACATACTGCATATCTTTGCTGACCTTTCTGAGGGTCGTTGTTGAAGTGTTCCGTTATTATTATTAGACATCTTGCACTTGAAAGTCTACTTCAACGGACATAAATCTATTCTGCTGAACGTACATTAAGGGAAGGGTCAGGCTATGTGATTTAGCTACATCACATACTGCATATCTTTGCTGACCTTTCTGAGGGTCGTTGTCGAAGTGTTCCGTTATTATTATTAGACATCTTGCACTTGAAAGTCTACTTCAACGGACATAAATCTATTCTGCTGAATGTACATTAAGGGAAGGGGCAGGCTATGTGATTTAGCTACATCACATACTGCATATCTTTGCTGACCTTTCTGAGGGTCGTTGTTGAAGTGTTCCGTTATTATTATTAGACATCTTGCACTTGAAAGTCTACTTCAACGGACATAAATCTATTCTGCTGAACGTACATTAAGGGAAGGGGCAGGCTATGTGATTTAGCTACATCACATACTGCATATCTTTGCTGACCTTTCTGAGGGTCGTTGTTGAAGTGTTCCGTTATTATTATTAGACATCTTGCACTTGAAAGTCTACTTCAACGGACATAAATCTATTCTGCTGAACGTACATTAAGGGAAGGGGCAGGCTATGTGATTTAGCTACATCACATACTGCATATCTTTGCTGACCCTTCTGAGGGTCGTTGTTGAAGTGTTCCGTTATTATTATTAGACATCTTGCACTTGAAAGTCTACTTCAACGGACATAAATCTATTCTGCTGAATGTACATTAAGGGAAGGGGCAGGCTATGTGATTTAGCTACATCACATACTGCATATCTTTGCTGACCTTTCTGAGGGTCGTTGTTGAAGTGTTCCGTTATTATTACTAGCCATCTTGCACTTGAAAGTCTACTTCAACGGACATAAATCTATTCTGCTGAACGTACATTAAGGGAAGGGGCAGGCTATGTGATTTAGCTACATCACATACTGCATATCTTTGCTGACCTTTCTGAGGGTCGTTGTTGAAGTGTTCCGTTATTATTATTAGACATCTTGCACTTGAAAGTCTACTTCAACGGACATAAATCTATTCTGCTGAATGTACATTAAGGGAAGGGGCAGGCTATGTGATTTAGCTACATCACATACTGCATATCTTTGCTGACCTTTCTGAGGGTCGTTGTTTAAGTGTTCCGTTATTATTATTAGACATCTTGCACTTGAAAGTCTACTTCAACGGACATAAATCTATTCTGCTGAACGTACATTAAGGGAAGGGGCAGGCTATGTGATTTAGCTACATCACATACTGCATACCTTTGCTGACCTTTCTGAGGGTCGTTGTTGAAGTGTTCCGTTATTATTATTAGACATCTTGCACTTGAAAGTCTACTTCAACGGACATAAATCTATTCTGCTGAACGTACATTAAGGGAAGGGGCAGGCTATGTGATTTAGCTACATCACATACTGCATATCTTTGCTGACCTTTCTGAGGGTCGTTGTTGAAGTGTTCCGTTATTATTATTAGACATCTTGCACTTGAAAGTCTACTTCAACGGACATAAATCTATTCTGCTGAACGTACATTAAGGGAAGGCGCAGGCTATGTGATTTAGCTACATCACATACTGCATATCTTCAATTTTACTCATTGACAGTTTGGTCATGTGATTCAACGAGTTATCTAGTTACTATCATCGAACCTTATACGTTTTCAAACCTTTTAGATACTTCTTCACGTCCATGCAAGAGATATGTGTGGATCGAATAGTACACTGATGGTCCATTTGTAAAAATCTATTTTGATTTCGATGTATTAACATTTACCGATGTATCGAGGATATAAAAAGAGATTTTCTAAATTGTCATTTCTTATAAATTCGAACCTAATACAATTATCTGAATTTGAGTAATTTGACTCAACGAACTGACAATTCAGAGAATAATAATGTATCGTAGTTCCGTCTGTCTTTCACAATAGCTAATGTAGACATATAGAAAGAGGGATAAATTTTGGGTAAGGTTTGGCACTATGATGGGTCTTTCGAATTAGAAATGGATCGTTTTGTCGTTAGGGCATGTAAGAGTTTTATTTTGCCGTGGGACAAGTTAATTGTATTAACAGGAAATTGGGATGATATTTTTATTACTCTGTTGAGACATTTTTTCAATGATTTATAAAATATAGCTAAACTTTAAAAAAAAAACCAGTTTTTCCCAAACTAAATGGCACAAAACTACCTTTTTCTAATATTACCCAAGATTAATGTTGAACATAGTGGGGGGGGGGGTGAGTATGATAAGGAAGAAAATTAGGGGGGGTAAGGAAATTACGTTATTAGGGAGACGCAGGAGATTTTTAGATCGAGCTTGGAAGATGATAGGGTTCAGTCAAATTGCTGACTTTTCAGATACATGGGTAGGCTAATGAAAAGCTTAGCGGGGATGGAGAGGACAAAATCTTAGAGTGGAAGAGCTAAATGATTGTTATAATGGGTTGTTCGAAAGATAAAAAGAAAAGTCTGGCACAAATTGCACTATGTGTTGTAAATTATCTATCACAGTTAATATATTTATAGTGAAGTAATTAACTGATATAAACAATTATAACACATTTAAATCACAATAGTACGTTTATATGTCAGGAAATATGCAGTGCAATAAATCAGTCCTTAAGTGGGTAGTCACAATTACTTCAATAAAAAACAGTTTAACAATAAAAAGCTAATAATATTCGAGTGAGCAAATCACTAATTACTCTAACATTTTCATAAGTATACGAACAAGCAGTTCGCTAATCCAACTAGGTTTGAAGTAACCAATTATTCACTAATTAAAACTATAAGTAAATGCAAATAATATTTCCTTGTTCCTGTTAGTACTTCGCTTTTCATTGAAACAAAACGTTAATCAGCTTAAGCTACTTGATTCTGTCTTTAATTTTTCTATTTATCTTAAAATATTTATATGAATTTACTCAATAAGTTTTTTTTTGACCAACCTAACGACTTAACGAACTCTTTTTTCCGTCATTATATACAAATTAAATTTTTACTCAACTATAACCTTATTAGTCCCAATATGAATTTTTCATTTGAATTTATTTTAACAATAATTTATTAAGAAACACTAATTTCGTTATAAGTAAAAAAAGAAATAACTGTTTTGGCTACTGAAAGAAAATACTATTAAATCACTTTTCTGTTTTACATTCGTCATACAGTTAATTATTCTATATTTATTTTGAAACACTTATAACTTTCAATTTAATTAGGTACTCGTCACAATTAATAGATTTTTAATGCTAATATGATTTGCGTTATTGATTTTCATGGCTTTAAATCATTTCAGTAAACCAAATATTATTTTCTATTAATGTCGAACCAAACATTCAAACACACGATTAAATTCTAAGAAGAAAATAAGTCATTCTCGATCTCTAATTAAGCTTTTAATGCATAGATTGCACCAAAGATAACTTTTTTAAAAATCTGTGCACACTGGTTAATGTCATTTTGCATTAAGATAGAACGAGATAGTCGCTTGAATATCCTAAATACCGTTAGTGGCTTGTAGTATACCGTTATACTACAACGGTACAAACTGACTTCCTAAATAAAAATGAACGTAAAATCGCCAGATTTCAGCTTTCAAATAAGGCTTAAATGAGGCAAGAGAGAAAATGAAAACCTCTCGTCAGAATTATCACAACGGTCTTGGATTACGAAATGATAAACTGGGAATAAACCTGAATGAGGGCGTACGAAAACTATCCCACCTTTGCTCTTTATTGGAGATTTAAGGAAGTTAAAAACCACTACCAGAACTGGTTAAAGTTTGTCGAATAGTGAACCTGAAAATAAGTCTTAGTAAAACCAAATTTATGTAAAATTTGTTTCTCGGCGAATATCTCTCTATACAAAATCAAACACTGAATTGGTTTTAAATATTTCTTGGTTATGAAATCATAATAAGTAGGGATAACAAACTTGTGGCTACAACGACAAAGTAACGATGTTATTGATTTCAACGTCCTTCTGGAGAACACTGAAAGCTAGAGTGTCAATGTATCCATAGGTCCGAAAAGAAAAATTATCCACAACTGCATACTTCCATTGTGATCATGAATATGCTATCTATATACATAACGAGCCTAAGATATACTAAAATACTGATTGATTATTACCGAAAAAAACCAAATTGTAGGATTCAGAGGGCGACATATATGACTAGCTAAGTGGATTATTTAAATAGTAGTAACAAGACCTAAAGACATTCGTAATAAAGACTAATTGTAGACATATAAAAGACAACGGAGATTAGAATATTATTATTTTAATGATCTGATCCTAATAATATGTTTTATTGTTTTTTATTACCCTTATATATATAATAAACAATTTTACAAGGTGCTACTGATAACTAAAGGCATCCACAAAATGAACGGATTAATATAATTATACTTTACAAATAACTTGTTACAGTTTAGCATTTGATAACATAATGCAGCTTAAAAATACAGTAGAAAAAAGGAAACATATAACAGTTAAAAACAAAAATATCTGTGCTGAAGAACAAAAAAAAAAAAAAAAAAAAATAAGAAGAAAAATTTCATAAAAAATAAACAAAATAATATTCAAAATTATTAAATCATGTGACCCTAAAGGACAATTATAACGGTGTGTAGATACAGCGACATAAATTTATAACTACATTTGGAAGAAAGTGGATAGTTCTAAATAGCATAAATAATTTAAATGCAAACATCCCCTATACCTCGTAAAAAGAGGAAATAGAAAATGATTTAGACCTCATCATAATTTAAGTCATTAATAAAAGCGCGTATTCATTATGCTGTAAAGGGGACCATCACTAACGAATTGAACAATATCTATAATAGATATCTAATATCTAAAACTCTACATAATCATAAAATGGTAGCAGATACACGTATATATATATATATATATATATATATATATATATATATAAATATCTCAATATATATTCTTGTGTATTAATAAAGAACTAAGTCAAAATACAAATACAATTGTTTAATATTCCTGATGATGTTGGTACTGTTAGCCAACGAAAAGCTTTGAATTTTAAATTCAATTATAATTCTTGTATTTGTATTTTGACTTAATTCTATATATATATATATATATATATATATATATATATAAATATCTCAATATATATTCTTGTGTATTAATAAAGAACTAAGTCAAAATACAAATACAATTGTTTAATATTCCTGATGATGTTGGTACTGTTAGCCAACGAAAAGCTTTGAATTTTAAATTCAATTATAATTCTTGTATTTGTATTTTGACTTAGTTCTATATATATATATATATATATATATAATACTTCGAATTCGCTCTGGTAATATTAAATAATAGGAGAAGAAATAAACTTTGTATTTAAAATAGTAAATGGTATACAGTACACGGAGAAGATAACAAATTAGAATGTACAACGAAACGTATATTAGAAAATATAATTCTGAACACAAATAAAAAAAGGAAGTTAACAGAAAACAAATTTATAACAAAAACACAAATGTTTGTGTTTAATAAATGACACGAGACCACAGAATAGGTTCAAGTCAATGGTTGATTGACTCGGTTGATATTGATTTTACTCGGCAAGTCGTTGAAGAATAATACTCTTGTTCAGTTAGAACTATAAAAAATCAACCTTTTAAGAGTCTAAACCTATTTTTAAGGTTTATGGTTAAAAAAATCAAAGTTTATTAAAATTACTTTTATTTTTAATTTTATGGGCTTCTAGCCTCACACTGTGAAAATAATTTCCTTTTATAAGCTCGGATATGCTTATATCTGACTCCATTAGAGAGACAGAAACTGCCACGAGGCTAATTTAAAAATCCAGGTGAATTCAAATCAATCCAGTGGAATCAAAACTAATCTGCAGCGAGTTTTAAAGTGTAAAACTCATATTGAACTAATATAAAACCTAAAGTGTATTCCTTTAAGAATCAGTTTTGTGACCTTTAAGCTAGATATTCTTTTAAACTCACCGAGTTAATATATTTTCCTTCGTAATACGTTTTAAAGTAATATGTTGAAAAATATTTATGTTTACTCTGTAAACACCTTATAATAAACACCAAATCACGCTAATTGAAACATAGAAAATTATGATTTTGCAAATTATTAAGGCTTAGGCAAATTTACGCCGTCGTGAAGGATTGTTGTTTGCTTTTATCATATTTTAAAATAATTACTTAGCTCTATGGCAATGAAAAAAACAAATATTGTATGTCGACTCTTGAAATATTTGAAAAGAGCATTTCAAGCAAGGCTAAATTTACAAAAGTAAAAACAATAATTTAGAAATAAATCAAGAGATAGGCCTACTTCTATTCTTTGAGCTTAGCTAGTGATGTTATGTTAAAACAAATAAAAGACATACACAAGACTCACAAACTAATTATTTATTTACTCAACTTACAATTTCAGTTGAGTTGTAAGTTAGAGTTTGTAGTAGTTACACTCATTGATGATTATGACTTTGTCATTGAAACGCGTTTGAGTAAATAATTGATTAGTTTGTGAGTCTTTTGTATGTCTTTTATTTGTTTTAAAGAAAGAGATACTATTATTCTTTGAGCTTAGCTAGCGAGGTTATGTTAAAACAAATAAAAGGCATACACAATACTCACAAACTAATCATTTATTTATTCAACTTACAATTTCAGTTGAGTTGTAAGTTAGAGTTTGTAGTAGTTACACTTATTGATGATGATGACTTTGTCACTAAAACGCGTTTGAGTAAATAATTGATTAGTTTGTGAGTCTTTTGTATGTCTTTTATTTGTTTTAAAGAAAGAGATACTATTATTCTTTGAGCTTAACTAGTGAGGTTATGTTAAAACAAATAAAAGGCATACACAAGACTCACAAACTAATCATTTATTTATTCAACTTACAATTTCAGTTGAGTTGTAAGTTAGAGTTTGTAGTAGTTACACTTATTGATGATGATGACTTTGTCACTAAAACGCGTTTGAGTAAATAATTGATTAGTTTGTGAGTCTTGTGTATGTCTTTTATTTGTTTTAAAGAAAGATATACTATTATTCTTTGAGCTTAGCTAGTGAGGTTATGTTAAAACAAATAAAAGGCATACACAAGACTCACAAACTAATCATTTATTTACTTAACTTACAATTTCAGTTGAGTTGTAAGTTAGAGTTTGTAGTAGTTACACTTATTGATGATGATGACTTTGTCACTAAAACGCGTTTGAGTAAATAATTGATTAGTTTGTGAGTCTTGTGTATGTCTTTTATTTGTTTTAAAGAAAGAGATACTACTATTCTTTGAGCTTAGCTAGTGAGGTTATGTTAAAACAAATAAAAGACATACGCAAGACTCACAAACGAATCACTCAACTTCAGTTGAGTTGTAATCTAGAGTTTGTAGTAGCTACACTCATTGATGATGATGACTTTGTCATTGAAACGCGTTTGAGTAAATAATTGATTAATTTGTGAGTCTTGTGTATGTATTTTATTTGTTTTAAAGCAAGAGATGTAAATATATGCTTCGCTTTAGTTTAGGTGGATTCAAGTTTAGGCTTTATCAATGGAAAAAATTTATTTTTGATTGTGTTTTTTTACCTTTATATAAATAAGATAAGAGAAACAGTTACAATAAAACAGTTTCTAAAATGCCAGTATTACAGCATCACTTGCGATCGGAATGGCGTCTGTTAACTTACATTGTTTGATTAACTAAAGTGAGGAGCGTACTTGACGTAAGGTTAATTAACTGGGAGTGTAAGTTAAGTACTTTGTAAGCCGACACTGAGCATCGCTGCAGGGAGGGCTCGCTTCTATGGCAGCATTAGCCTTCGCCGCCACAACAGCGATACACGTAAGTCATCACTTTATTAATATACGATAAAGCGAACGAATGGAATTAAGTTATTAATTGTCATTAACTTCCAATTGACTCATAACAATGATTAATTTCTAGAAAATGTGCGAATGAAAACTTTTTAATTAGATAATTCACTTTCTTGTTAGAGCAATTCTCTAAATGGCAATCTGCACTGGGTGAATGAATGACTGAGTACTGTGTGGTTGAATAATTAATCTCTTAGACATTTTAAGACAGAAGAGTAATTTATTGTTTTGTTTCAAGAAATGTTTCAATAATTAACAGAAATCGATAGGTATCCATAGATCGTTTAAATAAATTATTCAGAATTACGTAAATAATTTTAATAATGTATGACTTCTGGCATAAAAAGTAAAAATATTAGGTTTAGTTAGGTTTCAGTTGAACAAAACTTTAATTTTCAATATATTTACAGATAAAAGAGCAGAAATGGTTGTTTACCTGGTTTGTCTACTGAGTTCTAATTTATTGAATATATTTTATATAATCTCCATTCTGAGATAGATGGGGAAAATAAAGACATTAACAAGTAGACGGATTAAGGAGCTTTAAAACGAATAATGAAGTTGGACTAATGGTTCACATTCATTGTGACAATATTAAAAAATAAATTACGACTAAGACTTAATTACTTAATTAAACATTAAATAATTGTGACTAATTGATAACATAAATAAATATACTTTCTGGTTTATTTATTGCTCAAACTAATGTAAATTTAAATAAGTTTTAATTTACACATTTTAAAAAAAGGTTAATATTTTTTTTAAGGAGTTTGTGAATATGTTATTTGTTTATCGCTATAAGATTGGTGCAATGACTGCTTAGTAAAACAGGGTTGCCTGGTTTATTTATTGTTTCAATAAATATTCTTCTGGATTTATTGTGTTATTAACAAACTGAATTATCGTAACGTAATATAATAATTTTAATAACAATAAATTAACTTCATCATGCGGAAGGAAAAATAATTGTTTTTAAGATTCATAAATATATTAAGACATTTTTAGCTCTAAATAAAAATTTAAGATTCTCTTAAATTCTAATTTGTCGGACTGTCATAGTAAAGGTTGACAGAAAATTAATTAATTCATTTCATAAATAACAATAGGTGATTCAATAATACTGATATTGCTACGAAACTAACACACATACTAGCTGCGATAAATCTCATAAAGCTTATTCAATTTAAGTCTCAAATCAACTACTATGTGCAGTATGTGAGTTCGGTTCTTCAGAAACACACATTTGCAATACATTTCCTACTACGCCACCAATATCCAATCTGGCTGCAGTAGCCATGCTCACAGTTATTGTGTTTCATTTAATTGAATCGCGCCGTCTTCACGCCTCCTCAATCTCTGCTTGTGACACGAAGAAGCCCGCCCGTCTGACATATTTAATTGCACTTTTAACCGAATGAATCAAATAGCGGTCGGCCCATTATTCATAATAAATAAGCGGACTACATATCATATCTTTAGGTACAGGCATGAAAAAAGAAGATTATTTAGAAGGCCTTTTTATTATGTTAATTATAACGAAGTTTCAAAGTGTTTTTAATATTAGAGCTACGTAATAATGGGCCTGTTTTATAGGAACACTACAAAGTTGTCACATTTTTTAAAACAAATATGAATCTATAATTGGTAAAACAAAATTTTAACTTACAGTACAAGTTTTTATAAAGATTCGCTGGAATTACTCAATGAATCTTTTACTGACAGGAAAGATTTATATATCTAAGTTGTTTCCCCCTCACGTTGTATGATATATTATTTATAATGTTAAACCTACAATATAGCATAGATTATTTTTTTTAAACATTAAAGTCATAAGATTTCTGTTAAGAGTTTTTCCACCAGTACTTTAAAACCTAAATAAGAATAGTGACATAATCACGAAACGAGGTACCTAATTTGTTTTGCCAATAGCGGTTTCTGGTTCGACAATATGAGTTTTTTAATTTTCCTAATTTTATAAATGGTTTGTTTTTGTGTTCTTAAGATAAAATGACCTATTCAAATGAATATCAATTAATTTTATTAGATAACATCAAAAACTCTATATGTTCGCAAACAGGGCATGTTCTTTAATTGAACACCGTATAAATAAACACATATAGTTTATATTAGGCATCAAATACTGCAATATTGAAAGTAAATTAATAATTGCACTTAATCTGGTTATGTTGATAGAACTATGCGATGTCTAAATCAACTGTTCCAATCGATTACTTGCGAATGAAAGGAGCTGCGTTTCATAATCGCAACGCTGTTTGAGGAGTTACGTCTTCTAAGTTACGTCTACGATAAATTAAGCGTCAGTCTTTTGAAGCAGTTGTTTTTGAGGCTCTCACTCAACTTTGAGTAGTGGTTGCAAACACAGCACTAAAGATCAAAAACCTTTGGATCAAAGTCCAAATAGTGGGCGACCAATCTTCGTTGGTCGTCTGTTGGTTACTTATAAAAAACAAAATTAAAATTTTCCAAGAATAAGCTTTGTTATTAGTAATTATGCATCAATAAAAGTAATCCTATGTGAGTTTAAATTTTGCACATTTATTTATCAACATGTTATCTCTAGCCACAACACGTGAAAGTGTATAACTTTTCCTATCATAACGAAATCAATTTATTTTTAACTTAATTGCCGTATCTACAGACATTTATGAAACAAGAGCTTATGGACATTTTCAAGTACTAGCTAATCCCAATAACCGATAGTAGCGTTAGTTTTATCTTTATAGTCATTTTATTTTTCACTTCATCTTTATATTGGCTATCCTAATAAATTATTAGTTATTAATTAAATACTTCGAATCGGGCATTGGTATTGTTTAAACGGAATCGGTAAATTCAACAACGGGAATTCTCTGTAATAAAAGATGTTATCTTATACATTTTAGTGTAATAATTGTTACTTACAATTTGTTATACTTGTTTGTTTAACTAAATGTGTGGAACAAATTTTTAATTGCTACTAAAATGCGTATCTAAATAACTATTAATATTTACGATAACTATTTACATTACCAGGAGATACATTTGCAATGTAATTAATCTTTTAAAGAAAGAGACTTATGTAGGAGTTTCACTATTTGTGTATTTTCACTTAAAACTTTTTTTCACTTCCAATATCTAGTAATTGTTTTGAAATTGTGTATAAAGTCTTAAGGAAGATTGTCTGTTTTGTAGTATTGTTGGTCTAATGCTGTAAGTAGTAAATTAAGGTTTTTAATGTTTTGTATGTGCATTGTTATTTTTTATGCATTACTCCTTCTAATTTAAAACGAGTCACTTTTCGTGTTAGGCATAAGAGTTTTTTGTTTAATCTAATAGTTATTTTAGACAAAAGAACAATGTTACAAGCAATAAAAACATATCAGTGTTGCTAGCAAGAGGGTTGACGTTTTTAGAAAAAAAACTCTTCAGACATATTTTTAAAGAATTATTCAAAATGTATTAAACTACTGTGTATTGATACAGTAGTTTAATAATAGTTTAATAGCGATACAATTTCCTACCAGAGGAAGCACAAACGAAGTGAAATATTCGTGTTATTTACTTTTCGGTAAATGAAAAATTAAGGTAATTGTTTTGCAGGTATAAAAAGGTTTCCAAAAATATTAAGTCGGCATAAATATTAATTTAATTATTATTATAAATGCTTCATTTTCTCACAATTTTATATCTGTATAAAACTAACTGGCATATTTCATTATTTTTGTCTATAGGAACTTTGTTTCGTTTGCAACGTGATTTGAAACAGGTCTAACGTATGGATCCATTTAAAGAAGTGCACTTTTTACCACTCACCTCTTAATTATTTGATAATATAAGGAATTTATTATTAATTAATATAATATAATATATAATATATTAATAATTAATATATTATTTGATATTAAGGAATTCATGCTTTTAATATAGAAGGTAAGTGAATATGTTAGTGATTACCATTATAAGTAAATTGTTTAAAATTCCTATAAATCAGTGTAGCCAATCGTGCATCTTATCTCCGTGACTTCAGATATGGAGAATACTGAAAAACAAGATTCCATTTGCTTCCCTAGGTGGGGAAAACTGCAGTCTTGAGAGATGTTTGATCGTGTGAAGCTTTTCGGTAAAGTACCTTGGAATAATCAGAGAAGCGAAACCGTACACGTATCTAATTGTAGTTTTAGTTTCTTAAAATGCTGTAGCGACATCCTTAGCGACTCTCATTAGGCTGGGAGACTATATGAGTAATACGGAATTGAATTTTGGTTATCTAAATTCATTGACACTCGTATCGTAAGCGAAGTCATGCAAATGATTATGATAAGAGTGAAAAGATAATGTGCAGTCAAAGTTTAATTAAAGATTGATAGGTTTATTAAGGCGAACGGATTTTCGTCTTTAAATACCATTTTCTTGATGGATTTCGTTTATGGCTATTTTTAAAAATTTTATAATAATCTTTTACGTTTAGTTATTTGTAAATCATGGAATCTGAGAAATAAATTTAAGGACTGATAGAATGAACATTATTGAAAAATATTAATGCCTAAAGAAGGTTTGCTTTCGCGTACTTTATTACCGCTACCGAATATAAATCACCATTAAAAAAAAACGTTAATATATACAATATAAATTAGATTTTCCAAAGTTATATTGTAAGTAGTAGGATACAAAATAATTTTTCGTGAAGTGGAAACGCTAATATAATGTCTTGCATAATTACTACACAATTCGAGCATAACAATAAGGTTAAGTAAATCCCAAAACCCAAACAGTTAGAGATTTGGTAATTTTGTAAACTCAAAACGGGAAATAAGTTTGGGATACCGGTACTTGTAAACTTCTGTTAAGTTGTAATCTTTTTGTTTGCCAACCTTTCGGGTAGGTTAAAGTCAAGTAGTGTTGTGACTTTTTCAAGGACAGAAATTCAAGGTCATTGTGGAAAATGAATCAGATGTTTTGGAATTACAACAAAATTAATTCTACATAAAACTGAAATCCAAATGTGCCAACAACAAATATATTTGATAAACTGTAATTTTAGTTTGGCTAGAATTAAAGTTAAAATACTTTAAGTGCAATTTACGATTCCACTAGTTAATCATTTTCAATCAGTACAATACGCATATTTAAAAAAAGATGTTTGTTTTATATTTTATCCTCTTCAAACAACTAAAAACACAATAACATCAAGTGTATGAATGAGTGTCAATAATTTAATTCTTTAAATATTATAAAATAAAGATTCTTTTATTGTTTATAATTATCACATGAAATAAACTTATCGGAAAAATTAATAAAAAGTAATACAATATGAACGTCGTAATAATAATAATTACTGGTTGATGCAAATTATTTTGTTCCAGTGGAGTCGGAGCTGAATTAATCAAGGCAAAACAACGAGCAGCTCCGTGCAGTCAGCAATAATGTAGAACTTTACCTCCATAATTATTCACCCAGTGGTTTCAATCGATCCTGTCAGAAACAAACAAATCAATCAACAAGGAAACTATATTGATTCATTAGGTCTGCACCAGCATTTAACATATTACAGTTTCAAGAAGATTGCTCTTCATATCTTTATTCAGTACTATGATCTGAGGGGAAAGGGATTTTTAAAGAAAGGTTTAGGACACAATATCAAGAGCACAGTGGTACAATATATTACAATAAAAATATTGAAAAGAACCCCAATACCACAAAAATAATCAAAAATAACAAATAAAACAAGTTACTTAAGATTAAACCCTTATGTACATTTCGATGACCATGTCATCATCATCAGAGGGTCTTGTTACAAAACACAATCTAGCAAACTAGAAGTTACAAACTAGAATGATGTTGATGATGATGATGACATGGTCATCGAAATGTACATAAGGGTTTAATCTTAAGTAACTTGTTTTATTTGTTATTTTTGATTATTTTTGTGGTATTGGGGTTCTTTTCAATATTTTTATTGTAAAGGTTTAGGAGGCAAAAATTATTGGTTGTTTCTAATAGGTTTAATTATTTTTCTAATTTTTACAAAATAAAGAATATTATTACGTAACAATAGTTATTATATGATATACGATATATTTATTTTGATTATAAACTATTTGAACTATGATTTTGAACTATTTAAACATATCATAAACCATTTTGATTATTTGTCTTGAAAAATGTTTATATTTTTATATTCTATGTTTTTTCTTAATTATGTTTCGAAATTGTCTATTTGACTGTTTTGCAATTAGATAATGGACTATATTTGCAACGCCAGTTTGATTCTCTAAACGAATGAAATACATAAGGTTTTGACACTTATGTATAGCAGTTGGCTTCTACTTCACATCGTCTTCTGGTTCTTCTTCACAACATTATTTGTAATCTGGTGACGAAACGTCCTATTTATAACTGATTTCCATGATGTTAAAGTTTTGCTAAACATTTAATTTTCTAGTTGTTTAGTAGAACTTGGCTAATACCTTGAAACTGTGATTCGAGTAAATGTTTTATAGAAACAAGAACAACATTAATTACTCTGAAATTAAAAAAAAAACATACTGTAACATTATCAAGTAAATGCAAAAGAGATATTTGAAACACTTTACAATTTCTTTATAATATGAAATATTTATGTGAAAGTACGAATAGGTTCTACTAATCCTACCTTCACATGCATATTTCAAATTATAAAGTAATTGTAAAGTATTGCAAATACTTCTTTTGCATTTAATTAAAGTAAGATATACTTCTACACTCGTAGAAGTACCTTAGTATAATAATGATCGAATATTGTGCAATAATTTATTTCTCATCGCAGTAATTTTCATTAAATTTATATGAAGTTGAAATATAATAAATTGTTATATATTAAACAATAATACAGTAAAACATTTCCTTCAATACTTACCAAATGAATAGTTTCATGTATATTTTATTTTAATTTATACAATACATAAATGAAGGTTTTTAATATTGTAAATATTTGGATAAAAATATAGTTATAGAAATTCTATTGATTACTCCAATAACTCGCTAAAGAGCAGCTTAAATTCACTTCACTAGAAGCGGATTTAGTTATAGTAGTTAGTTTATTTGTAAAGCATTAGTACATTTTTAAAATTATGTAACAAAATTTCGGGGATAATATTGATAAATACAACCTGTTTAAATTTATTTTCATTAAATATTTTTTTGTGTAATTAATGAAAAGAATAAAACAAAAGGTATTATATTAGAAGTGGTTTTAAAGGTACTTGGCATTTTAAATATCTGTTTGGCTGTAAATACGAAAAATAAAAAAATCCACATTGTTACAATAAGAGGGAGGGCGTGGGAGAAGGAAGTTATTGCCACCCGTTTCCTGAGAGAGCGCTTTCTTTAGCACGTAGCAAAACAATTGCTTTTCTTGGTTTATTCTTAGACCACTAAGCCTTATTCGAAGTGGTTTTCCTGTAGAAAGAATTTATTTTAAAGTAAATTCTAATTTTTTGAACCATAAATCTTTAAAGAATAATTGACAGAAAACTTGTTTTTTTTTAGTATTACAATATGAATAGAAAATATCAGCCTATAAATAGCAGTAGGAGAATTGATTACTCATTCCGCAAAATAAAACATATTTTCCCTTGGAAAAATTGCAGCAGCAGTCCCCAAAAAATAATTAGTAATAATGATATTTTGTATGTAGCTTTAATCGAATTAAAATTGACGATCATTATTATTAACAATTGTCATTATATCCCATTTCAGTAAACACAAAATAATCAAAAAATGTACATTGTGGACTTGCACGTCTCACGCATAGAATGCATTGTTTTTTTTGCGTCGATTATTTACTGAATAAATAAGTTGGATAAAAGAGAAGGAATTGCATATTTTTTGAGTAGAAAATTATTGATCTAACGATGAATAGACAAGGATTTGTTTATATAAAGCTAAGCTGTTATTAAACATATTAATCTAAGTGACAAACAGGTTTAAATAATTACTTTGGTACTGAGAGAAAACCATTATTAAATCCAAATTATCTTCAAGAAATTTATCCAAGTCCCAAAGTTAAAAAAAATTTTTTTTTGTCCCTTATGATCTAGAATAAATTTTATAATTTATTTGAGTAAACAGTAAATTATGGAACTGTTTTATTTACTGAAAATCTTACAAATGTTGATCCAAAGAGATAATGAGTAAAAATTTAAGGTATTAAAACTTTTATTTGCTAAATACCACACTCATAAATTGTACAGTCATAGAGTAAATCCTACTCGGAACAAATATTTAATCAAGGTTAATAGAAATACATAGAGCGTAGGAGCGTAATTATTTTACCCGCTTTTGGGAAATAAAATATTTGAAGCATAAACCACTATAAGATAATACATTTGATTATGTAGGGCTTTAAGTAGTTGTGTAAAAACACTTTAAATTCATTTATCACTATAAATTACCCAATTAAAACTGTGAAAAAGTTTTATTTCTAAAATAAGTTTTCAGATACCCTGACTTATCTCCCGTTCAAATTAGACTTCGCGTAAACATAGTTGTTTTTCTTCTTGTCTATCTTTGAATGGTAATAAAGCGTTGAATTCTCGAATAACCAAAACTACATGCTGTTATTGATTTTAGAAAATGTAATGATAATGGTATATTTCGTTGCTGTTATCGGCTTTTTTTCATTGCCAAGTAAAAGGGTGGTTGCCATAAGAGGGCTGGAATTTGTAACGAATAAACCAGGCGCAGTTTGGTTATATTATTGTTTAAAAATACAATAATTGTAGGACCACTCATATACTAATATCATACCAACAAATACCAACTCGTGTTTCCAGACATCAGATTGAACGTTTGGGAAAAGATGGCTTCAGAAATACCTACGCAGCCTCTTAACGCCATATAATGATAAACTCATGCAAAACATTCTCTCCTAAAAGTAGAGTAGAAAATATGACCCCTTTAACTAAAAGCTTTTTCTAGTAGCGTTATAACAATATTTAGTTTTTATTCACTACGGCTAAGAAATAAAATGAGGCACTGATGGAAATTGTTGTTGTTGTTATAGAGAAAATATTTGAAACATAAGGCATAAGCTTTTCTGTCTGTACTTAATGCTATATTATTTACCGTTGTATTTACTTTGAAAATAGTTACACAAATACATGGAATTTCAAGGTAATTTATTTGACTGTTGGTAATTACTATGTTTTACAATTTTGTAATAATTTTACAATTTTTAAAATTTTTGTATGCGATTATGTGTTGTATTAAGTTTTTAAAATCAAGCTTTTAGCCCTCGATAAATGTAGATTTTTTTCAACATATCAGTGTGGTGTATCTGCCATTATTTGTTATGGAGGACAGTTAGAGTAGTTTGGTATTGCGTCCAATGTAATGGTTTAGAATATTTTAAGAAAATCGTAGTTTAGTTGTATTTGGAACTTATAGATACTGTGGCCATTATAAATGAAGTTTATCTTACGAGATTGTATGTTTTCATACATGACAAAGTAAATAATTTTAGGAATTACATATTTTAATATATCTGCATGAGATTAGTCTGAGATGTAAGTTATCTTATACTACAGAGCACGAAGGGAGGCTCAGTCATTTAAAGAATTGAAAAAAAGTCTGAAGAAATCAAACAAAAAACAACATACGAAAGAGAATATTTGGTAGGATTGATCTAAATAATTATATTTAATGCAAACATCTGGTTAATATCCAAGAAATACATAATGCAAATTTCGTCTGGACTTCTGGGGAAGAAATATATATATTATTCGAATAGTTAGGGTAACCTAATTAGGTTGTGGCACAAAACGTCAGAATGTCAAAAAGTAGTTATTGGAGTATTTACTTGTAGTCGTAAAAAAAAAAAAAAAAAAAAAAAACAGTTGAAGTAGTATGGTCTTGTAAAGAGAACATCTAATAAGGGATGGAAATTCAAAATTACGCAACGAGAACAATAGAAAAATTAACGAGAAGAGAAACGATGGTATCGTACTGAGATGCAACGAGGGAAGCTATGAGACATAGGAAATGAAGAGTGGGATAATATACAAGAAATAAATAACGAGTAAATTAATTGATTAAGTGAAAAGAAACAAAGTTTCTATTTATAAATTACATTTTTGAAATTGTAAAAAGTGACTAAGGAAGCTTTGATGATCAGACATAATTCAAAGCCTTTGTATTGTCATGAAATATAAATATAAAAATTAAATTTACTGAAGGTGTTAAATACTTACAGATGTACACGGTACAAATAATTGAAACTATTTAATTAATTTGCTTAATATATTTAATTTGCACTAAAAGTCTAACTTACGCATATACTACCTCCATATGCAAAGCATTATATTACTAGTCCGTTTAATAAAAATCACCAGATTCAGGAACCCCTCTTTCACTCGTATATTGCCAACATGGCTATACTCGTGTGAGCCAATATATGCGAAATCATATTCCCTCCAAAGAGTAGCAGACCGTAAAAAGTATCGCAGCAAATTAAATTGCATAACACGAGAGATGTGGCTATAGAATTCAATTTAATAATAAAATAAATTACTTTTTATATACAGTGCCAGAAAGACATTTTATAATTTATAAAGACATATTGTCTTTATTAATTATACAGAATATATTATATATGTATATATGTTTAATGAATAAAAATATTTGGCATACAGGCATCGTTTTAATTTATAAAATTTTCTCTGGTTATAGGCAATTTAAGTGAGTTATTGTAGTCCAAACGCAAACAAGTACGTTTTCGGTCCTAACCTTTTATACTTTACCCTAATTTTATCCTAAACTATTAGATATAGAGTTCTAGAACAGGTTTTGTAAGGTTTGTCAGCTAATTTTACATTAAATGTATCTAGCTAACAAGCTCAATTATGGCCTCAAACATTTTAGTGTTAGTTAATTTCTCTGAGGGAGTTGAATTTAAGGTGAAATCTTTGACCCTGTACAACTCGGCAACGAAGATTTTCCGGACCCATGTTTATATGAACTTCTTTCATTATTTTGGTGAGAGGAATAAGCTTATGCATTATGGCAGATTCCTGTGTATGTGTATATATATATATATATATATATATATATATATATATATATATGTATATATATATATGTATATATATATATATATATATATATATATATATATATATATATATGTATATATATATATATATATATATATATATATATATATATATATATATATATATATTAAATATGCGTTTTATTGTATTATAAGTGATGAATAAACATATTTCCTATACAAGTATAGTTTTAATTTATATATTTTTCAAAGGTTTTCGTTAGTAAATATATTACAATATTCAGGAAAAACAATGATTTAACAACATTTTTTAATAAAAATAAAATCATTGTACTACAATTCAAACATACTTCTAAACATTACTTCTTATATTATTATTGAATAAATATTGCATTTAATTTATGTATTGAAAAAAATTTAAATTTTGTCTAATTTGCTTAATTATTTATTTTGCTCTTCGACTGCGCACTTATGAATTGCATTAGCTTTAACATATCTAACACAATGTTTACGTTAGTCCATACATTCGTTTCTGTCCTTACTTCTAAGTTTTGATCAACACAAAACCATTTATTTCAATACGATTTGTGGATAATAGTGTTCATATTGAAGTTACTTTGCTGAGTAGGAAAGTGAGGATGAATTATAGCCTTATTACTCGTATAAATTTGAAACTTTGAGGGAAAGCAGACTGCAGATGGAGAGCTTACTTCCGGTTTGTGTTGAACTGAGGGTTGAACATCCTTTAGTTTGCATTAAGTAAATAAGAATATTATTTCCTTTTTTTTGATCATGAATAAAGAAGTTCGGTAAATCACATTTTGTGTGCATTTTTAAGTGTACAATATTGAATTGTTTAGTGTTATATATAATTTATGAATGACAGTTGAAAACCTTTAACTAATAATGTGTTTGTCAAATGTTTATTTTACCCAAAGTTTAGTCATATTAATAAAGAGTTATTAATAAGATTTATGATGTACAGATTATCAAAACATCGGTAATAATGTCTAGAAATTAATTGTCTAATCTCTAGCTTTGAAAAGAAATTAAGTGGGATAGCAATAAGAAAATAGTTGTATTCGAACTAAAATTTAATATATGCTTTCCGTTAAGTAAACAATATTTACCGTATTTTGATTTCAAATTAAATCAAGTCTGTAAATAAAAATCTATTAATATTTGGATAAATATTGGAATTTACATTAAATTCAAATTTTCAATACTTCTACGATATGTTATACCAAATTAATACCACTATAATCATTATATACAGGATGATGGCTCATGAGCTGCCTGTCGTGTACTTAACCAATGTTAAGATCGTATGGTAGAGATTTGTTTAGGAATCGCAATGAATAGGTTCAAATGAATTCAAATTTGAAAAAAAGCGAGTTAAGTATAATAGTAATGGGAAGGTATGTACTAAGCTAAAAATGCTTTAGATTTAGAGAGAAATCGGAATACCTAACAGCTGGAGAACGAAGTCAAGTTGAAAGAAGTTATTTTTTCTCCTCTCTAGCAATTTTTAAGGCCAAACACTATTACATTCATTATTGAACACTATCTCAGTAAAACGTTATTTAGAATATTGCGTTGATCATGTACTTCTTCCTTTTGAATATATTTTCCACATATTTGTATTGATATTTTGTACACTGTAGACCTTTAAAAAATGTGAAAACAATTCAATAAGCTACTACAAGCATGACTGTAATAACCAATTAACTTAGTTGTGTGATCACCTTAGTTTTTATTTAAAAAAACCTACTGTTACTAACCGTAGTGGAAAGTCTGGAACTAATAAAATGTCAACAGTCTACAACCGTACGTGATATCTCTTTAACCATAAGTGATATACAGACGTTGTATGTTTTTTGATTGTCAAATCATTGTGGATACTGAATTTTCACTGTAGGTTAAACTGATTTAATTGTGGCATAATAAAGCATCATAAAACGTATTTTATCGTTTACCAATGTTTACATAGTTATAGCAAATAAGAACAGAGACAATCATATATATATATATATATATATATATATATATATATATATGTATATGTATATATATATATATATATATATATATATATGTTTATATATGTTTGCTTTCTCTTTCTTAACCTGTTTCACTCTTTTCCCAATCAACTTCCCTTATTCAGATATTTGCTATTCAGCTCATCTTTGTATGATCTTTTGTTTTGAATCCATTCTCTTAATTCCTCAATCTCTACACTAACACGTTTATGGTTCATCGGCCAACCAGGCTCATCTAACAAGTTCTATAAAGTGAGTTGTTACTTTCTATTGCAATCCAGATCCTCTTCGTGTGACTCTTCTTTTGTTCACTTCGTTTTAAATTTGGTTTCACCTTAGTACTTTAATTCCTCAATCTCTACACTAACACGTTTATGGTTCATCAGCCAACCAGGCTCATCTAACAAGTTTTATCAAGTGAGTTGTTACTTTCTATTGCAATCCAGATCCTCTTCGTGTGACTCTTCTTTTGTTCACTTCGTTTTAAATTTGGTTTCACCTTAGTACTTTAATTCCTCAATCTCTACACTAACACGTTTATGGTTCATCAGCCAACCAGGCTCATCTAACAAGTTTTATCAAGTGAGTTGTTACTTTCTATTGCAATCCAGATCCTCTTCGTGTGACTCTTCTTTTGTTCACTTCGTTTTAAATTTGGTTTCACCTTAGTACTTTAATTCTTCAATATATCGATTCGATATCATATTTCTGCTCGGATATTTATGACTGTACCCTAGTCCTTGCTCGATGGGTAGGCCTACTACGCAAAATGTTTGACGATTCTGTAATGTCTTTATCGTATATCTTGCTTTATGTTTTACTTACGAGTCTCTTTAAACCGTTTTTACACACTGCTCTTTAGGTTTTCTAATCAGTAATTATAAATACTTCACGTTATCCATCATTCTCCCTCTAATTCTGAGAAACCGTCTCTTTATATATATTTTAAAAGGTAATAATTTGATTTGTAACCCCCCTCCCGGATTTTGCAAAGTGGTTTTTGGTGGGAATTGACTTATTTAAAAAACTTTAGTTACCTTTATCCACTTGTACTTACAGAGACTCGCCAGGTCGATTGTTTATCTAAACAATTGTATCTAACTATTAACTCAGGTAGATGGCTGTATGTTTAACAGCTCTATCAAAGACAGGCTACAATAAATTCTTGTTTATGCTTCTAAAACAGATTTAATTTAGAAACAAAATTATATTAAAAATATTACATTTTTATTACAATATGCTTATTACTCTTTCTATTACTTAAAAAATTAAAATTTTTAAGTTTGCATCTTTTTAAAACAGGTTTTCAGACAGAGCTAGGTTAAATGCATTCTGATAATTTATATTTACTGATTTCATTTAAACCAAAAATATAACAAAAAATGAATTTAAAACATACTTTTGGCAATCACTTACACTCACGTGGCTCTGTTAAAACATTTAATATTAGTTACACTAGTTCACTTTTAAATTTTGAATCAACAAACTAAAGGTAACAAGCCCCTAAGAAAATATCCCGTTTTTAATAAATTTCGAAAAGTACAATATTTAAAACTTTAACAAACATTTTGACGATAGCAGCCCGTGGATCCTCCTCCTTAGGTGCTTTGTGAGGAAATGCCTAAAGGTCTATTTCCCACGTGAATTCATAAATGCCCCCCCCCCGTCATTGTGCATTCAGAAACTTTGTGAGAATTTTCTGCTAGCTCTGTCGATGAAACATCTTTTTTTTTTTTTAAAAAAACAAAAATTTCTTTTAAGCAAAACCGATTTTACATTTACTAAGCAACAAATATATCATGTAACATACTTATTCGCAATTGGAATTTAAGCGGTATGTTACAGGTTTTTGTAGTCAAGAGACTAGGTTACCTTTTATTTTGTTAAATGTTTAGGAATAATTTGATATGATTGGGTGACATGGATTGTAGTAAACTCATGGTTGCTTTCATGAGTTTTTTTTGAAATTATTTAAAAAATATAACAACGTAATTATAAAATGTTCAATATAATATGAATTTTTATTTTCATGAACGGTTTTTCTACAACCGCGTTAGCAGTTATAAGTTGTTATTTAATTTTGAAACTGCTAACTTAATATAGTATTATTTGTTCTAAGAAATGCACATGTAACTAGGATTTTCTAAATTAATTTTTGTAAGAATAACCGAAATATATTTATTCACTTCTGATTGTTTAAAAGTAGTTAACATTTTATGCACATGTAACTAGGATTTTCTAAATTAATTTTTGTAAGAATAACCGAAATATATTTATTCACTTCTGATTGTTTAAAAGTAGTTAACATTTTATGCACATGTAACTAGGATTTTCTAAATTAATTTTTGTAAGAATAACCGAAATATATTTATTCACTTCTGATTGTTTAAAAGTAGTTAACATTTTATGCACATGTAACTAGGATTTTCTAAATTAATTTTTGTAAGAATACCCGAAATATATTTATTCACTTTTAATTGTGTAAAAGTAGTTAACATTTTATGCACATGTAACTAGGATTTTCTAAATTAATTTTTGTAAGAATACCCGAAATATATTTATTCACTTTTAATTGTGTAAAAGTAGTTAACATTTTACAAAATCAATAATAAAGGGTTGTAAGAAGTCCTTATAGTTTTATCTGAAAAAAGAGACCATTAGCTCAATAGCGTTAAACTTTGTTAATACTATAATTTCTTCGTTACCTTGGGGTATCAACATTTCATAGTTGATTTATAGATCAATTAAAATAAAATATTTTTGTCCAATGAGTTTCATATCAACATTCATTTATCACAAAAGTATTTCAAAATTTAAGATCTGAACACGCAGACACTTAAACCTATAATTTCTCAACTTCAGAATGAAATGTCATTAAATGTAAAATGAAATAAAACTTTGTCTCCGCTAAATCTAAAGGAAGTAAACGCCTGACGTCTCAGATTGTAAGTTTATGTTGGTTACTTTTACAAGTTTTGACGACTGTTGCAGTTTATAAAGTATTTTGAGGAAAGCGTAAACAGCATTAAAGTTTGTTAAAAGTCGCATTACATTGGAATAGCAAAGTATGTTAAATGCGTTCTCTCTAAGACTCATGGCTTAATGTGAGGAATATTTTAATTCACAGAAAACTTAATCAAAATAGAACGTAATATATTTCTAATGTTTTAACGCGCATCATTTAAAAAAAATGCATGAGGGTGAAAAGAATAAAGTGACGTCATACGCGTGTAACGATCCAAGGATCATAGGATTTGGAATATTATAATTAGATCATAAGATTTACGAATGGAATACATGACGATTGTTAAGAACTGTTACTGACTTCACGTGAAGATAGTTTGGAGGTTATGTTTAAAGTTCTTATTGCGATCAATTTGCTACACATTTATAAATATCATATATGAGGTTCACTATTATAACAAAGAATGATATCACAAAGCAGCTACTTTTTCTACTCTTAGGTTATGTTACTTTCAGGATAATATTAAAGAGTTAGTAAATCTTATACCTAAAAAGGTATATCTATGAAAAAGAGTGACATAACATCTTAGGCCGCAGACATACAGAAAGCAACTGGTGATCGTAACGCAACGTAAATTCGGCTTGCTATTGGAAACGTAGCTAGTATGTTTACACGAATGTTCATATCAAGTTGCTAGTTTAGTTGTCAGAGAAGGATGCGTCCTTGTGTATGTTTTAAGAAAGAAGCTACAGAAACGTTACAAATAAAAGACAATTCAATGTAGGCCTACCCCTCTGTAACGTCATGCATTCGAGACAAAGTCAATATATAGCTGTGCAAAACTCACGAAATAACCCAGACCAATTTTTTACTTATTATCGCATGAGCATCAGCAGTTACGACTACTTTTTAAATAATGTGTTTTAGAACATCAATAAAAAAAAACAAATAATTGGCGAGAAAGATGGAGAAATAAATTTCAGCTGGAGAAAGATTAACAATGACACTCAGCTAAGGTTAATTGCTTATTTATGTATTTATTTTTATGTATAACTGCAAAAATTAAAATGACGTTGTATTACAATTAAATAAAAATTAGTTTTTAAACAAATCAAATTTTATAGCTCAAGTGCTGAGTTTATATATTGAACAAATTGTTGGTAATCATTCGTATCGTCTTGAAGTTGTTGGATACACAAATCATGACTAGAACCAGAAATATTTTATTTTTCTGACATGATATACCACTATATATTAAAACACTTTTCAAAGAAACAGAAACACAAAAAATACAAATAACAATTATTATTATGTAATACGGTATCACTTTTGAGAAACGCATACACAACACACAAAAAACTGGTGGCAACTGAGAAACTGAGCAACGAGTTTACAGCATGTCGTGACCGGAGCTACTGCAGTTTCTGTGTCACTCGCTAGCAGCGTTGCTATCACTTCGATATGAATATGTGCATTCAACTATATATGCTCTGAAAAAGCAACTCGAATTTGTGTTGCGTTGCCGTCACCAGTTGCCTTCTGTATGTCTGTGGCCATAAGGTAAGAGAAGTGTTGAAGATGAGTTGGCCGAAGGTACAAAAATGGTAAGTAGGAGGAATTTGGTAAGGTCCGTAGGAATGTAAATGGTTTTAATTATGTTTTTAAGCATTATTATGAGTTTTAGAGGCGTTATTTGTTCTCACAAAAGGTCGAGCGGTAATTTTATTTTAGAAAGTATTTC
>JBAIZL010000003.1:138882760-138885260 GCA_036971475.1 Prosapia bicincta
ACGGTAAGGGGCTTGGCTAGCGTGGTACGATCTGTCGAGTCGCTTCACTTATTCGATTCTAAACATCTTGGAGGATCGAATCGCTAAAAGTATGAAATGGAATTATATTAAATATTTTTATTTAAATTCGTTAAAAAATATCTTAATGTCATTTAGGACTTTCAAAAGTAGGGTTTTTCGAGTACGAAATGTAAGGGTACAAATTAACTCGTAATTTACTTACAGTGAAATTTTCAGTTTTGTTTAGTATATTAAAAATACCCGACCGGCGCCTATTTTCGTTTAGTTTTGTGAGTAGGTTTGCTAGCATTAATTAACTAAAAAATCGTTCGTATTTCCAAATTAACATTTTATCTATACTGTATTAGTATATATCGCAGAATAAACGATTGTTTGTCGTTAATGTATTGAATACTAAAAATATGTTTATGGTTAGAAGTTGTTTGATGGTAAAACCAGTGATGACGGGAAGCAAAAAGTTAAAACTCGTTAAACGCTATTCTTATAAAACTGCACTTAAAAGTTATATTAATGGTTGTGCTAAGGTTGTAACTTTGAAAGGAAACGGAAAGGCTTCATTCTCAACTTTAGCAAACTTGTTACGCATAGGCGTTGGCATATAACTAAACTATTTAACTCGTGCACTTTTTGAATTTCAACTAAAATGCAAGTAATATCATGCCATCAAATATTTATGTTGTTTCTGTCGATTGTTGATAGATTATTTTTGGCTATTATAAATTTACAAAAGTATTAATATCAAGTCTTACGCCCTATGCTTTACCATTAGATTAGTTATAATAATGTCTTGTCTTCAATATATATTTAATTCTCAAGTCAAAAATTCAATTTTTGAGTAAAATCATCTAATAGTCATAAATATGGAAGAAATATCAAAAACTGAAGGAATGTAAATTATGAGAATTGATGACAGTCATGTGGCCACTTCACATCATAGGGTAGGCCTATATGTAGCAATAACAGAACTGTAAAGGGTTTGTTCAATAACATAAGTTGTCTGTGGCAGTTGTTAAGTATAAGTAAGTACTGGGTAACTAAGTGAATATTTTAGAACTTACTTGATTAAGCGTTTCGAAACAAACATTTCTTAACGAAGCTGATACTCTACTGGCGGCCAGTAGTGTTAGCTTCTTAAATGAAACGATTGTTTCGAAACGCGTCACCAAGTAAGTTCTAAAATAGTTACTTAGTTACAAAATAATTACTTTTAGCTTATTGAGTGAATTCAAGATGGTTACATTAGGCTGTGAATTATTAATACCTGAAACTAGTGTTAGCAAAATTAACAGTATCTTGATATGTGAACAACTTTGAAACTTACTTTTAAATTTATTAGATAAATAACTTGTCAAAAAATACAGGCTAACTGAAGTCAATAATAAGTCAGTACATTATATAGCTATATTTACAGTTCACCTAGATAAAGCGAGACCTAGAGCAACCAATTTTTGAGAGGTTTTTTTAAATACGTTGTCTTCCCTAAAATGTTTTGAAATTCTAGCGCAAAAAATTTGTTTCGATAAATTTTGATAGTCGAAGTCATTTATTCTCAAAACACGCCAGTCATTTGCCATTTGTTTACGTGTGTTTTTTTTTCATTTGCCAGGATTGAAACTCCACCGTTATCAAACGATGTTTGCATTCTTCTATCGCGATTCCGATACGCTTTGTCATGAATTAATAATTTACTATAGTGCGCGGGTAATTAGACAATATCTTAGACGCATATATCTGTATATTATTACATTAGTTTCAATCAAGCAAACGTTTGATTTATTTGCTAGAGCAAGTAAAGCCATAAGCCACGAGCTTCACTAGCTCCACACTAAGGACGGCACTGCTGTTAAGGCATTATGAAATAATATAATTTAACTTACTGTGAATCTAAAATGTAGAAGTGTCATAACACAAGAATAATAGAAACCACTGTTGCATAGAGTCAGCTTTTGCACACATAATTTAACAAGTATAAAGTAAATTACATTAAAACATATCTTCCTAAAAATCCTCCAAATGAGCTAGAAAACTAATTTTAGCATTAAACTGCCGCCATGTTTGGTTTTAGCAAATGTTCTGGACAATCTTTTTATATACACTCTTCTAAAACTGGTGGAGGAGGAGAAATTGTGAAGCATTCTCGTTAGAATTCGTGACGACAGCGCGTTTTCCTTATTCACTCACACATAGGCTCTACAGTAGTCGCATTGTGTGGCGAAGGCATTCTGCAAAAATTGTATTTCACTAAACTTAGAAAAACACATATTCGAAAGGAATTTATTTAATTTAGTTAAAAGCATTTGGCTCAAGAGGTGTCAATAAAAAAGCAAATCCACGTTATTCGGGATTAAAAAAAAAAACTCAATAAAAACTATTGTATGCATTTGAAAATATTTATTTATTTTTTATAATATAGGTACATGTCTAAAGTTTTTATTTACATTGTTTCAAAGATCAAATCTGTTAGGTGACGCCCTCATCC
>JBAIZL010000003.1:138890260-138910260 GCA_036971475.1 Prosapia bicincta
CAAATGCCCGTTTCATCGTAGCTAGAATCATCGTTGTTTGTTGTGTCATTAGACTGAAAATCAATGAAAAATTGCAATAACGAAACATAAAAACTTTAACAAAAAAAAAACACGCTATTTCATACTCACCTCTGATTGATTTCGCCTATCGGTCATCGTGTTTCTGAAATAAATCGATAGTTTCTGAAATATATCGATAATTAAGTATTTGTTTAAAAGAGTATTCGTTAATCAAGTCAGCTCCCCCCGTGGGATGAACTCTAATAGTTCGTCCCAGTGAAAACATCGTATTTCCATTATCACCATGTCTTACCGAAATTTCTCCAACTCCGGAAGAATCTTTCACTATAGCAGTATCGTTTCGGAAAAAAGTAGTCTTTTTTATATCGTCATCAAAGTCAACTTGAACAGATTAACGGTTGTTACGAGCACAGGTAATACCGTATTCTTTATTCAACGCCAACGACTTCAAAGGCACCAAAATTCGCTCGTAAACCGGAACCGCTCAAGCCAGCTCCCCGTGGGACGAACTCTAATAGTTCGTCCCAGTGAAAACAGCTCCAGCCACGCTGTGATCAGTGGTGACCACTCCATTAAAATATGTCACCCCCTTGAAAATAAATAAGATTTACGGCCGTATTTCCATTATCACCGTCTTACCGACATGACGTGTAATGACAAATTTGCATTTCTCCAACTCCGGAAGATCGGAATCTTGCACTATAGCGGTATACCGTTTCGGAAAAAAAGTAGTCTTTTTTATATCGTCGTCATCAAAGTCAACCTGAATAGACGAGCCATGAACGGTTGTTACGAGTTTCGCACAGATAATGCCGTATTCTTTATTCAACGCCAACGACTTTAACGACACCAAAATTCGCTCGTAAACCGGAACCGCATTGAACCGGTTAACTGTCGAATTTTCGGAGAGCTGACTTGCAGTATTCATAATTAAGATAAAACACTCACAACGCACCTAACTGCAAAGCGCTGAAGACTGATGCTCTCTGTATGTTGGTACCGGCTTATATACTGTGCAACTCCCCACGCGTCCTCTGTTTAGTTGCCCAAAGCGGCTGTGTCACGCAACAGAAAGTTTAGAAATCATTGACCTTTTCCCACACTCGAGGTTGTGCCGTGTGAAATCGTTGAACTTTCACTCCCACTCGCGGTCGTGCAGTGAAAGGATTAGAAATCGCTGACCTACTTTCACTCCTACTCGCGGCCGTGCAGTAATTAGAAATCGCTGGCCTATGTCTCCCACTCTAAACAGGTTGCTATAAAAACCCGTATATTACAGGTAGGACAGTATACTCCGGTCTCATTCAGACTGCAAAGAGGTAAGTGTGATTGTTATTCTATCTCTGTTTCTAATAAACAGTTAGCTATATAACAGTTAGCACAGTATACTCGGGTCTCATTCTGACTGCAAAGAGGTAAGTGTGATTGTTATCCTATCTCTGTTTCTAATTTGACTTCTTAAAATAAAACCTATATTATGGCCGTGTATATTTTTTCTAATGTCCAAACCTATGTAAAGAAATTCCGTTTATACGGGAATAAAATTGTTTTTAAATTCAATACACCCCCTGAAGGTGTAGGAGAGATTGAATGGGTTAGACAGGGACTTCAAGAGTTGGTTGAATCTGTGACTAGGGGTACAACAGACGAAGATCGGCTTGGGTTTACTATGACTAGCATAAACTTTAAGAATCGTACACCTGGGTACGTAGCCTTCAGGCCTGCTTCGGAATTAACGTCAGACATTCTTTGGGACGTTTTTGGTGGAATAATCCAGAGTAACGCTGAGGGATTTATGTCAGGTGATACCTTCCAGGTATCGTGTACCAAGGTTAGAGTACCTGTAGGGCGGGGTCGAAGTAGGCGTGGGATTTACAATAACTTTGGCGAAGAGTGTCACAGCAGAACGGGAATCGTTGTAATTAAAAATAAAGATGCTTTGTGCTTGCCTTGTGCTCTTGTGGTTGGCATTGCTCGGGCGCAAAATGATAAAGAATATAAAGCTATAATACAGAACAAAGGTAAACGTCAGACCGTTAGGGCACAGCAACTAATGGCTGACGCTAATGTAGAAATTACCGAGTCAGGTGCGGGTGTGAATGAGTTACAAGCGTTTCAAAATCATTTAACTGAATATAAAATCACGGTGTACAGTTACGGTAGTAGAGGTAGGCATGTGTTTTTTGAAGGTAATGTGAACAATCCCAAGTATAAAATAAATTTGCTATTTCACAAGTCCCATTTTAATGTGATTACCAGTTTAACTAGCGCGTTTGCGTGTCATTTCTACTGTGAAGCATGTCGGACACCGTACAACACTTTAGGCAAACACAAATGTTCAGCTACCTGTTATTCATGTAAACGGACTCCACCGTGTGTGCTAGACGACAACGGTGGTATTCAATGCGGTGACTGTAACCGTCATTTTATGAACCAGCAATGTTACAACACACATTCCGTAAGCGTTTGCAAGTATATTAGAAAATGTCTAATGTGTGAGAAGGTAATATTTACTACAGACCGTAAAAGCACACATCAGTGTGGAGAGGTTTATTGTAAAATGTGCTTAGAGTACAAACCGGCTAACCATCGGTGTTACATGAAAATCAATACACAAAAGCCTCCAGTTAAAGATTTCATGTTTCTATTTTTCGACCTGGAAACGCGTCAAGACGAAGTCCTTGATAGCACTCACGTGCACAGGGTAAACTTATGCATTTCTCAACAGTACTGTTGGAAATGCGTAAATGGCGAACGTTGCCGTAATTGTACGCCACGAACTCGTGTTTTTAAAGAGAGTCCAGTTGAAGGGTTCATGGCCTACATAATGGATGCGCGTAAAACGTTTAAAAAGGTGTGCGTTATCGCTCATAATGGACAGGCATTTGATTTCCAATTCCTTTTGAAATACGTTCTGGAAGAAACTCAGTTTACACCTGAATTGATAATGCGTGGAACTAGGATTATAAAGATGGAGATCGATAACATAAAGTTTATTGATTCTCTAAACTATATGCCAATGGCATTGTCTAAACTCCCTGAAGCGTTCGACCTACCTCCCGAAAAAAAGAAGGGTTACTTTCCCCACCTTTTCAACACAGTGGCCAATGAAAATTATGTAGGTCCTATTCCAGCAAAGGAATACTACTGTCCTGACTCAATGTTCGAAAAGAACCATACAAAATTCTTACAGTGGTACGATGAACAGGTCTCCAACGGTTATGTATTCAATTTTCAAAGGGAAATATTCGAATATTGCCTCTCTGATGTTGATATATTAGCTCAAGCCTGTATAAAGTTTCGTGCTTCGTTCTTGCAGGAATGCAATGTAGATCCGTTTCTCGAGGCCGTCACTATTGCTAGCGCGTGTAGCCTAGCGTTCAGAAGAAATTTTCTCAAGCCAAACACAATAGGCATACTGCCCAAGAATGGATACAGACTCGTCGATAAGCAGTCCACCATTGCTCTACAGTGGCTCGCATGGATCGAAGACCAGAAAGGCTATCGACTGGAGCATGCTGGTAGAGGTCGTGAAATTAAAGTAGATGGTATAAAGGTTGACGGGCTATGTGACCAAACGAAGACCGTATATGAATTTCACGGCTGTTACTGGCACGGATGTCCAAACTGTTACACATTTGGGCGTGATTCACCTCTAATCGACGACCCGTCAGACACTCATAGTGCTCGACTGACCAGGACTAAAGCTAAGACGGCTAAGTTGTCCCGTCATTATAATGTTGTCGAGTTGTGGGAGTGTGAATTTTATAGGATGAAAAAAATAAACAAAAGGATGGCATACCTTGATTCCCACCCTCTAATACATCTCACACCACTAAACCCTCGAGATGCGTTTTTCGGCGGTCGTACGGGGAATGTAAAATCGTACCATATGTGTCAGGAGAACGAGAAGATTCGGTACATTGATGTTTGTTCCTTGTACCCCTGGGTGTGTAAGTACCGAGAATATCCGATAGGACATCCGCAAATACACGTCGGCAATAATGAGTGTAGAGCCGCAGGAATGTCTGCTGACGGCCTCCTGAAATGTACAGTCCTACCTCCTCGGGATTTGTATCATCCAGTGCTGCCGGTCAGGATGAACGATAAATTGATGTTCATCCTATGCCGTACATGTGGTGAGAACCTTATACCTGGAGACTGTACTCACTCTCTTGACGAACGGACGTTGACAGGAACATGGACTATGGACGAGATACGCAAAGCTGTGCAGAAAGGTTACGTGATATTGGAAATGTATGAGCTCTGGCAATACGAAATGGCTTCATTTGACAAAGGGAACGGACTGTTTACCGACTATATTAATAAATTTTTAAAAATAAAGCAGGAGGCTTCAGGTTACCCAGAGTGGTGTCGTACTGAACAAGACAAAATAGACTATGTCCAAAGCTATTTCGACAACGAGGGGGTTAGACTTGACCCGATGAAAATTGAAAAAAATCCTGGTGCCAGGTCGTTGGCTAAATTAATGTTAAACTCCTTTTGGGGTAAGTTTGGACAACGTGAAAACCAGCCAAAGACTACAATAGTAAGAGAGCCGAATGAACTGTTCAACTTGTTAACGTCACCGTCAATTGATGTAAACAATATACAAGAGGTTAACGAGGACGTTGTCGTAGTGAACTGCTGCTACACCGACAACACCTGTGATGTACTACCAACAGTAAATGTCGTTCTCGCTGCATTTACTACAGCCCATGCTCGTCTTAAGCTCTATGAGTATTTGGACGTGTTGGGATCACAGGTCCTCTATTACGACACAGATAGTGTAATTTATCTCCACAAAGACGGTACGCACGATGTATCGACAGGAGACTACTTGGGACAGATGACAGACGAACTGGCAGACTATGGTCCTTCTGCATATATAACAGAATTTGTTTCGGGAGGTCCGAAAACGTACGGTTACAAGGTAATGTGTCCGGAAAATGACAAAACCGTTACAGTTTGCAAAATTAAAGGACTGACTTTAAATCTCCGCACCTCGGGTTATTTGAATTTCGATTCTTTAAAGAAATTAGTATTGAATGAACAAACAGAGGAGGATAGCATAATGGTCACTGAACCGCGTATACGTCGCAGAAAGGATCATGATGTTATTACTGTGTGTGAAACAAAAATGTTCAGAACCACAGGTGCGAAAAGAAAACGTAACGGGGGTTTTGATACGCTACCTTATGGGTACTGTAAGGTTCCACGCCTAGAATGATTCCCATCATTCTGAACGGTATTGTGAAATCAAGTCGTTCCATTTTAGTTTTTGTATGACCTATGCTGTGTGGAGATCCTAGGTTGAATGAATGGGCCCTCTGTCACGGTCTAAACGCCTATAAGGCTGTGTGAATAGCTAAGTGTTGTAGCAACAAAAGAACATAGCTTCTGTTGTGGCAATGTCAGACAGATTGTGTTTTTGTATTGAATAAAATACCTTTTTACAAAAGGTATAAAATATTTGTTGCACGAGTGTGTGTGTGTGAAACCTAGGTTGAATGGTCCTCTGTCTCGACTTAATCGTCTATAAGACTGAATGTGTGTGTGGATGGGATTTAAAGTAAAATTGGACGACAAAAACTGACCGCCAGGGAGGATAGGCCTTGGAATACTTCCCGGGTACGCTTCCAAAAACAAGAACGACTTCGGACTGTACCTCCTGGGTGTTGATGGAAACCTAGTCAGTTGGTTTAAAAGTACCAAAAGTAAAATCAGGGTGGTCAGTTTTGAAATGAACGTTAGACGTGCTATTGCTAACGAGCTTCATAAGCCGGCTCGTAGAAACTTTAAAACACGTAGTGTTACTTTGAAAGGTGTAAACGATCTTTATCAAGCTGATTTAGTTGAGATGATTCCCTATGCAAAGGAAAACAAAGGCTATAAGTATATATTGACTATGATTAACTGTTTATCAAAATTTGCGTTTGCGGTGCCGATAAAATCTAAAACCGGTTCCGAAGTAGCTTCAGCATTAAAGCCTATACTAGAGAAACACAGTATGAAGCATTTTCAGACCGATCAGGGTAAAGAATGGTTTAACAAATCGGTTCAAAACTTATTGAAAACCTATAAAATTAATCACTATCACACTTACACCGAGAAAAAAGCTTCCATCGTAGAAAGGTTAAACAGAACTTTGAAAAGTAAAATGTGGTTAGAATTTACGGCTCGCGGTAGTCATAAATGGACTGATTTTTTAGATGATATTGTGAAGTCATACAACAAAACCGTACACAGTACTATTGGTATGAAACCGTGTCAGGTGAGAAAAAAACATGAAGCAATGCTGTTGGCTAGAATAAACGAGAAAGTAAATAGTCGTACTATACCTCAATCGCGATCATTCCAGGTAGACGATAGAGTTAGAATATCCAAATACAAAAAAGTTTTTTCGAAAGGATTTTATCCAAACTGGACGCAAGAAGTATTTACCGTGTTCGCTGTTGTACCGTCCACACCTAAAACCTACATTTTACAAGATTCGAGAGGTGAAATATTAAAAGGTGGGTTTTATGCTGAAGAATTAAGTCGAACAAATGTTGGCGACGTTTATTTGGTGGAAAAGGTTTTGCGCCGGAAAGGAGATAAGGTTCTTGTGAAATGGCAAGGTTTCGATAAAACCCACAACTCGTGGGTAGATAAAAATAAACTTATACTGTGAAACATTGTACCACATCCGGCAAGCCGCCCATGCGCATCCGGCCATGTGCAAGCGCTGACGTCAATGGAAAAGTACTGGTCGCGATTGCTTTGTCCCCACTGACCTTGTCCGCATCCGACCCCGAGCATGCGATTGGAAAAGTACTAGCTGCAGAGACAATGTGTCACAATTGCTTTATACTGCAATAGAATATATGTTTCGAAAATAAATATTAAGTCTTTCGCACAATTGATTCATTCTGGTTACGTCTTTCGAGATGCGTGTAGTGATTGCTCCATATACGATGCAGCTACATAATTTCGACGCTTATGTAGGTGAAAAGGAGAAACGAATTCGTCACAGTCCCCTATTGCCCAACACTATTAGAGCAATTGTGTGTGGTCCTTCAAATTGCGGCAAAACAAATGTAATTTTCAATCTTTTGTTCGAGGCAAACGGACTGAAGTTCGCCAACATTTATATTTTTTCAAAATCACTTCACCAACCGAAATATAAGTTTCTGTCTAAGGTGATGGAGGAATCGGGTATCGGTTATTTTCCGTACAGTGATAACGACAACATCATAAATCCACATGAAGCGGAACCGAATTCCATTATGATTTTTGACGATATACAGTGTGAAAAACATGATAACATACGTAATTACTTCAGTATGGGAAGACATAGCTCAATTGACTCTTTTTATCTCGGTCAAACGTACAGTAGGATTCCCAAACATTTAATCCGAGACAATACCAACCTGATTGTTGTATTTAAACAGGACGATATGAATTTAAGACACATTCATTCGGATCACGTAGGCACGGACGTGTCGTTTAACACTTTCAAAAAGCTCTGTGCAACAGCCTGGAAAGACAAATTCGGTTTTATAGTAATAGATAAAGACAGCGATATAGATCAGGGTCGATACAGAATTGGGTTCGATTCCTTCGTAAAAGATTTATAATGCGTATATACACTTATAATGATATTTCGCCATATGCTAATAGCGGCACTACCAAAACACCAAAATCAAATTTGTGTTGTTTCTATTATCCCGATAAGAAGAGGTTTTGCGGGAACTACTGTAGCCGGACGAATAGACATGGACATGTATTTAATAGACGCTGCTGGAGACATAAGCGGTTCGGGTCGTACAGCAAGAGTTTGCCGCCTATAATTCTGTTAATGATCACATCCGCAAATAGAATTTATAATCGAGACATTTGGATTAGGTTCATGCACGAATGTGATAAAGGAGGTGTACCATTTGAATTGATATTATACAATGAACACATGTTGAAAGGAACTGTTCGGCATCCGCAAAACTTGGTATCCAGATTCCGGCCGTTTCCTGATTTTTTCAATCGGACACTGACTCCCAGTCACGGAGGCATAGAGTACACGCAAGTATACCTCGACATGTTACAGTACAGCTGTTCATTGCCGTACGCGTCCCGTTGTGTAGTAATCACGGAAAGGACAATTCCCATAGTCGGTCCTATAAAGGCGTACAAGCTTATCAGCAGTGTAAAGTGTTGTGTAGACATTAGCTACAATGTGAAATACGGTCCTAGACCTTCGTCGCTACCTTTACGCAGTAGAGGTAAATTTTACGAGGCTGTAAATAATAAGGCACAAGGTGTGTTTACAACCGAATTTCTAAAGGCCGCCCTGCCGACGGTGCCTAATCAGTGTCATCATTTCGGCTTGTCTTTTGACGGATCAAAATATACTGTTGTCGATCGTAGGCAACTTCAAATGTGGTGCACATACACGGGGGCAAATACTGATGAGTTTCTGCTTTTGAATAGTTATCTTCTCGAAAACTCTATACCGACGCTAAAACGGTACATGCAAGATATGCCTAGAGATGATAATCTAATAGTAGCCGAAATACCGCAATGGCGTGAAAATATAAAACGTACCTTTGTCTTTAGAAGCGCCGAGAAGGTGGAAAGTATACCATATTTTGACAACAACATGTACAGATACTGCCGAGGTTTATCTTGGAACAATTCGAAATTGATGAAAGCGTCCGCATCACAGGTTGTACAGTACCTATTGCGTGAAAAGCGTTACGCTGTGTTTTTTCGATCTTTGGAACTGTCTTAAAAGCTATTTGATAGTCGAATTACTGTTCATTTCGCAATATGACACCAAAGGAGGAGCAAGTTATCTCTGAGATCGCCCGTTTGAGGGAGAACATCAAGAGAAAGTATCTGCAGATAAAATTCGGCGATGCAGATGCTGAACGGATTTTGACTAAACAATATAGCCCTATCATTAAGGAAATTTCGAAAATTCGTCGTCCACAGCCGAAAATGGAAATTAAAAAAGAAGAAGAAATGGATGTAGACATGGAGGATGATGCTTCACAAACTCATGTTCCGAAATTCATCGATACCGAAGTAATAGCTGAATCAACAGATGAGCCTGGACCTTCAGTTACACCGATGCGCCAAAGTAGTGTTGTTAAAGAGCTACTATCAACACCGGCGGGCCAGGAAGATAGTGTTCGTTATGTCCATACAATGTTCAAACATCGTCTACCGCGGACCTACGTGTTGAGAATGATTAAAGACAATAGGAATACAATTGATAACACATACGGTCCTCGAATAACAGGAGACGGTACTGTTATGATAGGCGATAAGTATATAAGGTTTGACGACGAAAACGGTGACATCATCATCGACGCGGACACTTACAAGGGAACCGAAGGGCTCTATGAATTGATATTTATGCGCAAACCCGATGAAACATTATACACAAAGGCCGACCTGAACACCTATAAACAAATCTGTGAACAAACCAGTGCTCATAAGAAAGGTTATAATCCGCTCTTAGCCATAAACCGTGCTAGTAATTCCGCCAAGTACAAGGCAATTATATCGAGATTATTTCCGCCGACCGGTTTGCATAGCGGTAAAGGTTATGCCTATTGGGACAACCCTAACGAACTCTGTGATAGGTTACGACTCCTTTTGTCATCTCAAGAGGTAGGTCATACAGGTCATGAGAACGAAATTGCCTCCATTATAGAAGAGCTGAGGGAAGCGGGTTTTATAAAAGGCAGTGGAAATAGAAAAATTAGGACATTAATAAGATGAGCGTCGATAAGTTTGGTCGTTTTTCGGACCAGATTAACGCTCCGCACCCCCATCATCATCAGCACGGGATAGGTCTGACTCCCGATGGTAATCATTATGACGCGATAGGTAAGTTATTGCGCAATGTTGGTGATCCTATTGAGGACAGCGATGCCGTCAATGCGGGTACGATAGCGAAAAAATGTTTAGGTTTCGACGAGGATAGGAAAAAATACTACACTAAAGGCTTTTCTGTAGGCGGTCTAGGCCAACCCGTTGAGGACGGCGATGCAGTGTCCAAAACGTATCTCGAACAAAACTGTTTGACTCGAATAAAGAATAGATATCATACAAAAGGCTTGCCTTTGGGAGGTCTCGGAGAGCCGAAAGAAAAAGATGATGCCGTAACGAGAGCCTACTTGGAATCGTTGGTTCCTATTAAACTAGCCGATTGTTTTTCCTTTGGCGACCAAAGGGTGTGCGGTGTATCGGCGCCTATGAAAGACTCTGACGCTATTAACATGAAGTACGTCAGAGATAATTTCTTATCGAAAAACGCAGAGGGTAAATTTGACGCTCACGGAGTGGCCATATGTAATGTTAAAGCGCCTTTGTATAAAAATGACGCCGCTACAAAATTATACGTGGACGATAGGGTGCCTCGAAAAGACAAAACTGTTTGGAGTTTTCAAAATAAGCGGCTCGCTCAGGTCGAAGAACCTTTGTACCAACAAGATGCGGTCACACTGGGTTTTCTAATGAAAAATACGCTGTTTCTCACCCTACTGCCGATCGGTGAAATGTATAACGCAAACGGAAAATGTATAACTAATGTTCGAGACGGTTTCACCGATGTCGACGCAGTTAACGTTCGTCAGCTTCATGAAATTAAATCTTGGATAAAGAAATACACTCTGCATTCCGAGGAGACGGGCGACTACTACTGGTTAAACTCTAAGCGGTTATCGGGGATAGCCGATGGTATAGCTGATAACGATGCTGTTTCGCAAAGGCAATTGAATACGGCTATTCAAAGCCTACGAGACACGCTAATGCGAGAGATGTCGAATGAAAAATAGATCGACAAGGTCAATAGGCGATAATAAATACGGGAACACTTTAAAAATAATTTTCGATGTTTTGAAAATACGATGCATGAAGACGACTAGACTCCGAGAGTTATATGCAATCTTGAAAGACATATTTTATAAGTAGGCGTAACAGTGACTGTTATGAATCATTAATAAAATGGGTGTCAAACGGAAAACAGCTGTTAGTCGTAAACGCGGTGTCGTAAAGACAGGACGTGGACTAGTGTCTGGTGTTTTGAATAAGGCCATCGATTTACTTCCAGTCGAGTTACACTTACCTTCGTACAATTATTGTGGACCGGGAACAAAATTGAAGACACGGTTGGCACGCGGTGATAAAGGTATAAATCCGTTGGACGAAGCCTGTAAACAACACGATATCTCATACAGCAACTACAGTGATTCAGATAGAAGACGCGTAGCCGACGAAATCTTAGCGGGAAAAGCTTGGAGCAGAGTCAAAGCGGGTGACGCATCGCTCGGTGAACGCGCCGCTGCTTTGGCCGTAACGGCAGCGATGAAAGCTAAGACAGCATTTGGCGGCGGTAAAAGACGTCGTCGTCGAAAGCCTACCGTTCAACACCTGTTGAAACGTCTGCAAGGCAAAGGGCTTTACTTGAAACCGTACAAGAAACAAGGTAGCGGGAAGAAGAAGAAAAGATGTACGAAAAAAAAACGTCGATAGATTGTATACCCATTAGACCGTTGACTAATATAGAACTGGAAAGATACGCTTTAGCATTGGGAGTACCGTGGTTCAGAGGTGTATACATGAGAGATACATTACCTGCACGACCTTTAAGAAACGAATCGGCTATCGTGAATTTGGATAGTATAACCGGTCCCGGCACCCATTGGGTATGTTACAAAAAGAGAGGAAACTCTATAGAGTACTATGATAGTTTCGGGAATCTGCGACCGCCAATTGAGCTAAGTAGGTATTTTGGCGAAAACGCTAACGTACACTATAACTACAAGAGACATCAAAAAGACAACTCAGTCGTTTGCGGTCATTTGTGTCTAAAGTTTCTAACGTCATGAGCATAGTTCTATCAGATCACACTGCTGTTTTGTCTTGTGACTTTTTCCCACCAATTGATGTATCAAAAGGCGAGTGGGAAATAGCTTTCATCGATCTGGCAACATACAACTCGATACCAAATATCGTTGAGGATGTAAACAATCTTTTTCATTACGGCGATGATAAAAACGTTCACACGATTTCATTACCGACCGGATCGTACGAAATATCCGATATTGAGAGGTACATTAAAACGAAACTAGTTCCCGATACTGTTTTAGTATTGACACCGAATAATAACACTCTCAAAGTGGAAATAAAATGTTCGCACGCAATCTTTTTCGACAAGGCCATGTCTATAGGCCAGCTGATGGGGTTCAGTAAGAAGAAATTAGAGGCAAATCATAAACACTCTTCTGACCGGCCTGTAGATATCATCAGGGTTAACGTGATACGCGTGGATTGCAATATAGTCGCAGGATCGTTTCAAAACGGCATAGAATGCCATACCTTGCACGAATTTTATCCGCAGGTACCGCCCGGTTATAAAATTGTAGAAGTCCCTCAGAGCGTAATATATTTACCTGTCAACGTAAGCGTCATTCATAATATCACTGTAAGTCTACGAGATCAGAACGGTGATATAATAGATTTCCGTGGAGAAAACATTTCCGTACGATTACATTTACGTAGACGTCGAGATGGGACTAATATTTAACGAGCGCTTCTATAAGAAGGGCGGCAGTTTACGTCCGACGACGGCACAGTTAACACTGCGAAACGTTAGGTTCCTCAGATCTTTGGGTTTTAAAGTGAACAATGGAAAACCTTTTGGCAATCGACTCTAGCGCCGAGTACGACAACACCCTCAACGGACTGGAGTACCATACTCATCGACCGTACTCCTCCGCTACGTTTGGTAATAACGATGAAATTCGTATTCCCATTCATCAACAAGATGTCATTACGATACCTTTTCAGAGCACGCTGCATATAAAAGGTACGTTGACTGCGACAAAAGACGGAGGAGCGGCCGCTGACGTGTCTTTGATAAATAATGCTATAGCTTTTCTTTTCGACGATATCAGATACGAAATCGGAGGCAACGAAATAGACAGGACCAGGAATGTCGGTATAACGACCACCATTAAGAACTTGCTTTCGTTGCGCGAACACGAGAAAAATAAACTCGGAAATTGCGGTTGGCTAGGAGTGGGTAAAACAAATAACGATTGTAAAGAGTTCAACATAGTTATACCGTTGCGTATGTTGATGGGATTTTTCGAGGATTACAATAGAATTGTAGTCAACGTGAAACAGGAGCTTGTCCTTTTGCGTTCATCTTCAAATTTAAACGCAATAGTTAGCACGGATGCGACAAATATTGATCTGAAAATAAATACTATCTATTGGCGAGTTCCGCACGTCTCCGTAGCCGATCCGATAAAATTGAAACTTTTGAAAATGATTGAACGCGATGTCACCGTTCACGTACCACACCGGAAATGGGAACTAATAGAATATCCCGGTTTACCGGCCACGAAACAACTCTCTTGGACCGTAAAGACATCTTCGCAACTGGAAAAACCTCGTTACGTAATTTTCGCGTTGCAAATCGATCGCAAAAACAAGATTAAAGCAAATGCTTCAGAGTTTGATAGCTGCAAGGTAACGGATGTAAAATTGTATCTCAACTCTCAGTACTTTCCCTACGATAATATTCTCGGCGACACCGCCATTTTGTATGACATGTACGTTAGATTTCAGCAGTCCTATTATTCACGCGAACCATCACCATGTCTAGACTTGTCAACCTTTAAGCAAAAAGCACCGATTTTTGTAATCGATTGTTCGAAACAAAACGATACGATAAAATCAGGGCCTGTAGATGTGAGACTTGAAATCGAGGCGTCTGAAAATATTCCGCCTAATACTTCCGGTTACTGCTTGATTATTCACGATTCGCATATTGTCTATAACCTGCTAACAGGTGTTGTTAAAAAGATTACGTAATCTGTGACCACACCCTGTGATATATTACCCTATTTGTTCGCATTTAGTCTCAGTTGTCGTCATGGACGCGATGGATGTAGACCGTACCGCTCGTCCGTTGGGCATATTTCTAAAGTCTGTGTATTTTCTGAATGACCAGTGTACGAAGTTTGTCGCGACCGGGCTTTTTCAGCACACCGTCTACGAACTAGGCGTCCTTATACAGGCTGGTAGAAAATTTGTTTTTTTCACGTACAACGACTTTAATGATTTCAAGACACGACTACCGCTGCCTGAAGGAGAACAACGTAAGTTTACACTAACTAACGGCGATATCACAATAAAGACTGTCTTCGGTAAACGTTATATCGCATTGTTTGACGGAAAACACAGGGTCACCTTGGGCCTACCAGAATGGAATTTATTAATGGATACCATACCGCTCGTAAACCGGCGCATCAGCGAACTGTTTTATAATGAACCACAACTAGGGTCTTACATCATTGAGTGTCTAGCCACGGACGAGATCGTGTCCAGTACTCTCCCCGAGGCAGACAAGTTGTACGACGAAGTTGTTTTGTACAAGAAGCATGCAAGCAGTGGTTGAGTTTCATGCCTAATAATATATATACGTTACTTTCTACGATTTATATATTTCTTGCTAGGTACACGTTCGTATGTTACTTCATACCATAGCGGCTCTTTAAATTACTTCATATCTTACGAATTTATTTAGTATTAATTTTTTATTAATATTAATTTTTGTGTAAACTTTTGTTGGCAGACAAACATGCAAGCAGTAGTGGAGTTTCATGCCTTCGTCGACAACGATGGCAAATACGTTGTGAAGGAACTGGCTGTGGTGTCCGAACACTATCAAAGTGTTACCATTTTCAAACCGCCTTACAAATTTCATAATTTAAATGATTCGTCACAAAAATCTGCTAGATGGTTACAGGCAAAATATCATCGTATCAGCTGGTACGAAGGTAGTATACCTTTTGATGAACAACTATTGCGAATCATGCTAACACCGTTTTCCACCATTTTCACAAAAGGTTTGGAAAAGGCTCAATATTTGCGGCAGTTCCATCCACATGTGATGGAATTGCCTGAGAAATACTCGTCTAGCAACAACAACAACAGCCCTATTTACTTCAAATGCATACTACCGCAACACAACACTTATGCAGACTGTAAATGTGCACTACGCAGTGCAAGATATTATTATGATTTGCTTATCGCTTAGAGTTTAAAACCGGCTGTTTGCATTGGGAACTGCATTTTGTCATGGAGTGGCAGTTACAGGAAATGGCGGTGGTTGGAGCCATTTTCATTCGGGTAATCGACCTTGAATGTCGGGGTAAACACCCTACTTGAAAGTCGATTGCCCGTCGCAACACAACATTTATGTTATGTAGATTGTAAATGTGCACTGCGCAGTGCAAGATATTAGAGTTTAAAACTGGCTGTTTCCATTGGGAACTTCATTTTGTCATGTTAGGCAGTTACAGGCAATGACTGTGGTTGGAGCCATTTCGGGTAATCGACCTTGAATGTCGATTCCGAACACTATCAAAGTGTTACCATTTTTAAACCGCCTTACAAATTTCATAATTTAAATGAATCGTCACAAACGTCTGCTCGATGGTTACAGGCAGGCTCGTATCAGCTGGTACGAAGGTAGTATACCTTTTGATGAGCAACTATTGCGAATCATACCGTTTTCCACCATTTTCACAAAAGGTTTGGAAAAGGCTCAATATTTCCACATGTCATGGAATTGCCTGAGAAATACTCGTCTAGCAACAACAGCCGTATTTACTTCAGGTGCATACTACCGCAACCAAACACTTATGTACATTGTAAATGTGCACTGCGCAGTGCAAGATTTTGCTTATCGCTTAGTATAAAACTTGATGGTCACTGGCGTGGGTTAACTCCCCGTAAACCTTCAAGAAAAATGTTTTAAAGGTCCCTGGCACGGGGTAACTCCCTGTAAACCTTTAAAGCTTCAAAAAAAATTTAAAAAAAAACTTGATGGTCACTGGCGTGGGTTAACTCCCCGTAAACCTTCAAGAAAAATGTTTTAAAGGTCCCTGGCACGGGGTAACTCCCTGTAAACCTTTAAAGCACCAAAAAAAAAAGCTTTGCCTTTGAAGGTCCCTGGCGTAGGACAAGTCCTCCTAAACCTTCTTGGCTGTTTGGGAACTGCATTTTGTCATGGAGTGGCAGTTACAGGAAATGGCGGTGGTTGGAGCCATTTTCATTCGGGTAATCGACCTTCGGGGTTAACACCCTACTTGAAAGTCGATTGCCCGTAGGGACTGCATTTTGTGGTAGTCACTGGTAAATAGCGTCGGCTATTTCCAAACTTGTAATGTGGGCATAATGATGACGGTTTCAACCCCGTATGAGACACAGAGAACAAGTGTATAAGAATACAAGACATTTAAGATTTTCAGTCATTCCACAGACAGACATGGTTTGGCCCGATTCTCTTACAATTGAGAACCCAGTTCATCGACGTTATTCACTTGCGAACAGCAGATTATCCTCTTTTCGTAATTGGAAGGGTGTGGAAAGCGAAACATTGAATCCATATACTCTAAGCTTGACCGGTTTTTTCTACACCGGAGAAGATGACCATACTGTATGTTTTAGTTGTGGGGGAGGTCTCAAAGGTTGGGAACCTACAGATGACCCGTTTGTCGAACACGTTGAATGGTTTCATGAATGTAAATTAGCATGGATTGTAAAATTTAAAGTAGAAGAAATGAATATCGATATTAGAACTGTTTTTGATGACGATGATGATGATGATGATGACGATGACGACGACGACGACGACGACGGTGATCTAGTGCAACGTAATGAGGATGATCGTTTGAAATGTAAGATTTGTTGTGCAGAAGAATTGCAAGTTGCAAGTCTACCATGTGGACATGTGTTTGCCTGTCAATTGTGCTCGCTTAGCCTTGAAGTATGTAGCGTGTGCAGAACGCCCACATCCGCCACTATACGTGTTTATCTTTCATAGGCTTGCGAACTGGTAAACCTTGAGAACCGGACGTTGCGGTCGTGGAGCCAGTGAGAGTTGTTGAACTCGGTAGAAGGCGTGGGAAGCTGAACCAGTAGACCTTGACAACCGGATACCAACTGTGAGAACTTGATACCCCTACCAAACGTTGGGGAGTATATATCAACAACACACTAGTAGATCTCTCACAGTATCTTCAGAGGATACCTGACACAGTTGCTTGAGATGGTGCCTGGATTCAACCTCACTCGTTATACCGACGACATGCTGAGGGAGCTGATCAGGTCTATATTGCCGGGCTTGGCTGATGACTTATTTAGGTAAGTGACAACGAATATTTATTTAAAAATACTTTATGTGTGTTTAATTTTGAATAACCTTCATTTCATATTGCTTTTTACAAATTTCACAAATAATTATACTGTCGTGTTTTATTAACTTTAAGCGAGCTCAAACAGTTGGATATATTATGTGCTAAACATATATTGATTTTTAATAAAATAGTATAAGGTAGCTGTTCTTTTTCAGCATTTCATTTTACACTAGATTTTGTTTTGTATTACCTATTTTGGACATATATTTTCATAAACATTGTATTTATTCATTAAATTGACTTAATTTTTAAAATTATACTGTGAATTAGTCTTTCAGATTTTATAGTATTCCGTGTTTTCATATTACTAAATTGTGTTGTCGGTATTTCAGTCAGATGCTGAGACTGAGATCAGAGGCTACGGCGGCGGGGTACCCGTTGGTGACACTAAATATTTCGTCGGGAGTATCCTATCTCCCATGCACAAATGACGGTCGAATTATAATCAGCCAGTCATGGGATAGATATCTGAGGACGTCCCGCCCGTACGACGGCCAGCAACCACCACCAGCGCATACCTGGACATCGACATCTTCAGCATCCCAACCACCAGCATCCAAGCCACCGTCCACCGCAGCGCCAAATGAGGTGGCACCACCATCAACATCTCTGCCTTCAGCGTCCCAACCACCAGCATCCAAGCCACCGTTCACCGCAGCGCCAGATGAGGTGACACCACCATCAACATCTCTGCCTCCCCAACCACCAGCATCCAAGCCACCACCGTCCACCGCAGATGAGGAGATTGCTCAGAGCCTGGATATTGTGGACTATATTATATCCGACATACGGAGACAAATGACGTCTGAGATACCTCCTGAGCCGCTGCCAGTCACGCTCGAGGATCTGGACGGAATTGACGTCACAACTTTATTGTCAACTACTGACGAAGAAATGCGGAGTCTAGAGGAATAACACTTCTCGCAAAGCGGTAAGATTATTGTTTTCATGTGAATATGATAATAGTGAGCAGTATTTTAAACCTTGCAGTGACACTTGTTTTAAAATATTACTTCCTACATTCATTTTCACGTAAAACCAACAGTTTTCCTCATTTGAAGAGGTGTATATATACCCGCATTTCTTTGTGCATGGGGGTGGTATGTTGTAATGGATGACCACCACAGAAGGCAGCGATGGATGGAGCTGCCTTCCGTAGCCCTTAAGGCAGCTTACGCACCCGGTAAGCTCAGGATACATGCGAATGCCGGTCTTGCGTGGTAATATCGGAAATAAAAATAATTACGATTTGGAACCCACAGCAACGTCATCAAAGATTCACTACTAGAATTGACCTATATTGTAGTTCAATTCTGATAGTGAGTAATTGCTGATGTTGCTGAGATCCCAATCGTAATTATTTTATTTCCCCTATATTACCACGCGGTCCCTGCATTCGCTAACCTACTTACTGTGTGCGTCTGTGTGTGTGTGTTTGCTTGGGGGTGGCATGTTGTAATGGAATGGCCACCACTGAGGACAGCGATGGTATGGAGCTGTCTTCCTTAGAAAATATTTTACCCACAGCCAAGGATACATGCGAATGCTGGTTTTGCGTGACTTTAAAATCGGGTGTGTAATATTTGTACTCTGACACCCACAGCAACATCATATTTATACACTATCGCAATCGACCAACACCATCAAAGACTCGTTACTAGAATTGACCTATATTGTAGTTCAATTCTGATGAGGAGTAATTGATGGTGTAGTTCGACTTCGATATCGCATAACTGTGATGTTGCTGTGATGTCACCTACAAATATTGCACCGAATTTTAAAGTCACGCGAACCCAATATTCGCTAACCTACTGTGCGTAATATATTTTCTAAAAATATTTTTGTGTGACTGTTGGTGTGCGTGATATATTACTCTTATTTATATTTAGTTTTATCATTGCTTAATTTTAATTATATTATATTTGAAATATGTATTGATGAGTTGATTCTAGTCTTAAAATTATTATTTTTTAAAATTATTGTTAGATTTATAATATTATTATTTTTTAAAATTATTGTTAGATTTATATATATTGTATTTGTTCTTGCTCATATATTTTTATTATTCGTATTTATTCTAGTCTTAATATTATTATTTTTTAAAATAATTGTTAGATTTATATATATATTGTATTTAAATTACGTATTTGCCCTTGTCAATATATTTTTATTTTTTTTGAGACAATAAATTCATATTTATTAAAATACACGTATTACTCTTATTTTATACTACCGAAATTTCCAACCAAGACCTACTTGTACCACAATCGTACAGTTACACACAACTGAACGACTCGTAGCTCAGTCGCTAGCGTCACACGCCAGCAAACCAAACGTCCTAGGTTCCATTCCCCAACCAAGAATTATATTTTTTCCAAACGTCATCACCAGAACAAGATGGCCCTTCCGCTCCTCCACCAGCACCAGGGGCGGGGCGTCGACGCCATCTTCATCACCATCGACCTATCAAACAAAAGGGGCGGGGCTTAGGAAGGAGTGGGGGTAAGAAATACTGCTCTCTCATTGGGGGGATAAAGTATACCCATTACTACTAAGATCTTACCCCCCACCTCCTTAAAAAAAAAAAAAAAAAAAAAAAAAAAAACACACACACACACTTACGCTCGCACACACACACACACACACACACACACACACACACACACACACACGCACGTACGCACACACACACACACACACACACACACACACGCGCGC
>JBAIZL010000003.1:138917760-138967760 GCA_036971475.1 Prosapia bicincta
AAAATTATCTCTCTTCAAAAAAATATGGGCAAACGTAAAACATGACATTTAAATTATGACTAAATTGATATTCAACTTCTGTTTAAATAAGTCAATGAGAATGTGTTTCACCGATACCTCCTAACAGATATCTTAAGTAAAATCACTGTCATCATATCTTAGGTTTTTCGAAAATAAAACTTCTCTGGTAGTCATTTATATTTGCGGCAACAATAGAGATATGAATCCCATTTGGTATCTAAGTATCAGTTAAAAAGCATAGAGTCGCACATAGTAGTAACCAATACTGAATTCATCGTAGATAATTGTATCAGCGGCCTTACAAATACTGCTATACACTTTTTATGTTTAATTTTCAATCACATAAACGTTTACACTAAAAAATTACCATAATATCTTGAAGTAATGGATATATTTACATATTAATGTGTGATTTATACTGATTTAGGAATGGTAAATGAGTGTTTTGAAGTTTATTAGCTCAAGTTGAATACCAACCCTTCTGTTATAAAACTTTTTTTTTATTAATCATGACGGTAAACACGCACTTAAGCCTAAACTAAACGTTTCTAATTTTATTTGGTTTTTATAAAAAATGTATACGTTATCAAATGTAAATTTAATTCTTAAATACTAATATAGAGTTTAAAGCTTTCTATTCTTAAGCCTCACTATTTGTGTTTGAGTAATACTGTAAAGAAATATTTTAAGTAACATTATCGAAGATATATTTTACGTAATTTTAACGAAATTGTTTTGTTATGATTGAACATTTGAATAAACTATGTTGTTTATATATATATATATATATATATATATATATATATATATATTTAATAAATTTAAAATATTTCAAACACAAGAATACTTTTAATGAATATAAATATATTCATTAAAAGTATTCTTGTGTTTGAAATATTTTAAATTTATTAACTATATACACAAGAAAACATATCACCATATTTAATATATATATATATATATATATATATATATATATATATATATATATGTATATATATAAGTAGAGAGAGAGAGAGAGAGAGAGAGTGAGTGAGAGAGAGAGAGAGAGAGAAATTGAGAAAGGGAAGAAGAGAAAATAAGCAGAGTGTATCTTTGAAAGAATATATATAATTATTATGGAAAAACATCATGAGGAATATCAAAATTCTTAGAAATTTAAATTCTTGATAGTTATATAAGAACGGATGTGATTAAAAATGGACTAACAAGGACTCCCACCCGGTTAAAGTAGTGCATAAGAGTAAATATCTAGGGGTTTTTATTATTAAACAAATTGTTGAAGGTAAGCGGTTCCTAGACAAAAACTGTAGAATTAGTTATTGTTTGCTAAGTTTAATTGAAGAGTAAAATCCTTCTTTTATTTCGAAACGTTTAAATCATATTTGTGAATTTATGAAATATAAAATAAAAATATTTCAACTACCGGTCCCATTTTAATTACAACTGTAAATGTCGTAACTTGAAGCAAGGCTCATTCCGACTTCCGGCGTCTGCGTTTTACTCCAGCAACTTTACGGACTCTAAGTTTTCCAATTTCCTAAACACCCTGTGCCAAACTTTATTCCCTCTCTATATTATAAACTTGTGCCAATATTATAGCTTGGCAGTCAACTAAAGCTCCGTTCCTGATAAACTAACCTTTAATGGAAGGAAATTCAACACAAAGGAACACTTTGCTATGCACGTCTCAATTAGGCACTCTGCAAATTCTGATCCTCTAGGCAGTAAGAGGATGTCGTGAGTAATACACCTTGAACCAACATATTTTATATTTTCATATTTAAAAAAATAGCATCCTATTTCCCCTCAATGTATAACAATACATAACTGATACTACATAGGAATTTTAATGTATTAAAAAAAAATTGGTTTTTTAAAAGTACTTCTTATCATAAATTTCGTAACAGGACAGGGCTTTAACTGTAAACACAACATTTATCAACGGTTATTCTTCGTAACTTCCGATTTGTTTTGATATGATATATATTTATCTGAAGGCTATTTATCAAATGATAACTTCTTCTCATTGACCACATATATGTTTTTTTTAAAAAGCATCTTCTGTTAACCTGATACGTATTAGAATGGTCACAACCTATTTCATTACTTCATTACACATTGCATTTTATATCTTGTAATATTTTCAGTAGATGTTAATTTATTTGTTCAATATGCTATATATGAAATAACTTCATATATACCTACTGTTATATATATTAACATTGGGAAAATGATTTAATTTTAACTGTAAATGATTCTTTTTTTTAGAAAAAGAGACGAAATAATCACTTTTGTTGTCAGCAAAAACTAAAATATAAATATTCAAAACAAAAACCTGTAGTTTTTAGATCAGTGCAAGACTTACTTCAAATATTACTTACATTTGCCGGGTAACAAGTAAATATGCAAAAATAACTCATCCGCAGTTCATATTCAAGAAATGTAGTAACGTGAAATATAGTTGCTCTCTGATGGTATCCTAAAATATTAAAAATGTTGGAGTATTAATGTTGGAAAGAGTAGAAGAAATTTAGGAACAGTAATAATAATAATAATCATATCTAATAACACACATTTTACAAAATAGTTCAAGATTAATAGATAGCAGGAGAATAAATGTTATTAGAAAGATATAGGTTTTAATTATGAAAAGATGGAATTAATTTTTGCCTGATATTAGACACTTATAAACACACACAAGTGCGCGTTATTAATGAACACAAACAAACAACACACATGGCACCCTGATGAGAAAAATTAATTACAAAAACTCCATAGCTTAGCCATACGTATTATGTAGAGTAGTAAAAACTGAAATTAGCAAGAAAAGTAATTGCCTTCCATTCATATCTCAAACTTTAAACTCCCTCAGTTCTGTAGGAGTAAAGAGTGCGTTACGAAATCGCTCAGATAGGGAAAACCATAAGTTTTTTCTAGAATGTACTGAATATATAATAGACTAGATCATAGACTCTCTTCTATTGATAAATTATCTATTCAAACCTTCTTGCTAAAAGTATAGGTTACGGTAAATAAATAAATTGTTTTTCTGTTGAGGGTGGCGGTAAATATTTTTTTATTTATTTAAAAAATATAATAGTAGTTTTAAACACTAAATAAATGATACATATGTTTAAATAATTCTTTAGCCTAGACGAATGAAATATGTTTAAAAACAAATAATTAAAAAAAATATATATTTAATAATAAATCGTTTATTAAATAAATAACACAAAACATTACAGTAAAGATAATAATTTTTGTTTCTTTAGTTTCAGGAACTATATTTAACACAGATTTTCCATTATACTTATGCTTCATAATTTAAAACACTGATAATTTTAAGAAACTGATATGTTTCTAGTGAGATGTAAATTTATTTCGTATTTTTATCTCATTATTCTTAAAACATACACTTTGTACAGGAGTAAACATTTCTATCTACACAAATCATTTAACAATACATATTTACTAAGGAAGTAGAACAATGTACCTAATTATACGTATAATAAAGAGAAATTTATGGTTTGTATAAGAGTTTTAAATTACTACACAGAAGATATTACGATATATATTTAATTTTTTATTACATTTATATAATATTAATTTACATTTAAACACACACACACACACACACATACATACATATATATATATATATATATATATATATATATATATATATATATATTTATATATATACTGTATGCTGATACGTATTCCTTCACGGATGGAAATATATAATGAATAGTTAACATCAAGAATACATCCGTTTATTTTGCAGTGAATATAATCACAGTTCAGAAGTTTCGTAAAAATCTCCTAACATTGACGAGGTGAATCCAACAAATGTTGAAGTTGGCACTTATTACAATTTTTTTTCTCAGACCCTAAAACTTAGCATAGCAAAACTTGGCATGAGCTAAGTCAAAAGCTGCTGAAAAATCGTCATAATCTGTTTAGAAAAATTGAATATATATATATATATATATATATATATATATAATATATATATTATATATATATTATTATAATATTAATAACATAATTTAAAATAAATTTTAATTTATATAAACTAATTATTAGTATAATTTATATTATTATTATTAATAATATCATTATTTTAGTATTATTATATTATATTATATATATAATATAATATAATATATATATATATATATATATATATATATATATATATAAAATACGTTTTCGTGTGTAATAATTTAAAACAACACAGGTTATTCAAATACCAGAGTATTTATTAATTTATACCCAAAGCTTTTCGTTGGTAAACAGTACCAACATGATATTGGTATTTTACAGATGTTGGTACTGTTTACCAACGAAAAGCTTTGGATATAAATTAATAAATATTCTTGTATTTGAATAATCTGTTGTTTTAAAAAATATATATATATATATTTGTCAATTTTTTATCTGAAAGTACTATAAGGGTTATCACAAAAATTGGTATATTGGGGGTAACGTCACCATCCAACTGGCCGTTAAATGCTTTTGAAAAAAATAATATTTCCAGACACGTTATAAGTAAAGTAATGTATTGTTTTTGTTATTGTAATGTTTAGAAAAAACAACACAAAATTAGATTTGGTAATGAGAGCTATCTAGTGGGCCCTCGAGGCTAGCCAACCCTCCTCAAACCCTTGACTGGAGGCTAGTCTGTAATGTTCTGCTTGAGCAAACGCGGCTTAATTTGAAATTCTAAACTTAGACCGGAGAGATAAATGTAGGCGGAATTATATTTGTGTCCAAAGCAGGAACAAATGTAATTCCATTTGAACAGAGATGTCCCATTGTATTTACTCTTCCATTTAAAGAAAAACTATAACCTTCTAAACCCACAGCAAGGTCTGTACATCGATAGTTAGTAACTTAGTACATATAAATTATTGTTAAAAGCAATACTTAGTGAGCTTACATTTTTGTTAATGATTTCGTTGTATTTGTTGGAAAAACAAACGTGAGAAGTATATCATAAGCATGCTACTCAACAGGACAGGGTACAGTTTGTTATGTTCAATTTATTGTCAACAGAAGGAATAAATATTTACAGTCTATACTGACATGTTCATAATCCTTAGGGGCAGTTTTGAATGTGGATAAGATATAGGTGAATATTTTTAATTTATAAAAACTTTATTCATATCATGGACAATTAAAAAATGGAATAATTAAATCGATCTTCTTTCTAAAATTGTTATTTAAACAAGCGGAAAATCGTTTGAAAGTGTATTTTTTATAGGTTTAAAACATTTTTTGAAAAAAAAGTACACACACCTGCCTAAAATATTATCATGAAATCACTAATTGTGTAAATAATATTTTATAAATATTTACGCGTTACATATATTTACGAATATTTGTAAGATATCTATTAAAGGTTGTTTAGGGATAGTGAAAAAATATAAAACATTTACTGAAAATATTTTCCATTTTTGACTATTTCCAATTTTTCCTTAGTATATTTTGTAAGCTACAGTACACTATTGGATAATTTAATTTAAATACATCAGGTTTCTCTGTGATCTCAGACGGCCCACGCATTCGGTTTTTGTAAAGGCTCTGAGTTAAATTTACCAGGGTTTACACGCCTTAAATTCATCAGCGTTTATCAAGCCGCCAGTAAATATTCTCGCGCAAGTGTCGAGTTTGCGTTCACTAGAGGAACTCAGAGCTTATAAAACTTTTAATAATTACGAAGGGATTTTAAGTGGATTTCAGAACTTGGGAACAATTTTTGTTGATGAGATTATCCGAAACGATGTTTGCGGGGTTGGAAGATATCGACCGTAGGACGTGACGTAGCTTAACTTCTAAAATGGTTTTATCTTCGGTTCTATCGTATAATGTATGAGTCAAACGTTTCAGGAAAGCTGTTTAACCAGTACAAGAATACGTCGGTGCCATTTCTAATGATTGGTTTTATGCTAGCCTTCAAAATATACTACCTGAGTCAAAAACATATCTCTTCCTATGGTTTTTTTGTGTGTAAGTAACGGTTGATATGCTACTCAAATCAATTAATTTAATTTTTCGACTACGTTTCGAGTTCTGACTTGTTGCACTCATCAACACTGAAACTTTTTTACCATAATAAAAGAAGACCTTCCTTTAATACTCCAAAGCACGATACGAAAAATCAAATTTCAATCTTTTTTCAACTAACTAAAAACGTTGACCTATTTATCTAGTAACTTTTCTCTGTGAATCAACCTAATTCTTCATGAGTGTACAAGGTTCGAGTCCAATGGTATTTTTAATAAAGTATAACTTAGTAAAAACCTAGTGATAGCGTCATGATTTGTGTAACAAGTATGCTTTTATACTTCAATGAAAGTATCTTTGGACACTCATAAAGAAATAAACACTGATGAGAATCCTAACAATTATAATTAATTATATTAATGCACAGACACATAACAAAATCTAATGTGGATTTTCATGTTAAGTGGAAAGGAATGATATTTTCCAAATCATATTCTGCATTTAAGTATTCTGCGATAGGCCTCTAGCGTAAAGTTCATAAAGTGCTGACATTTTTAAAATTTATTCTGATGGTTTTGCTTTCGAAGTAAAAGAATATGACAGTAAAAATTAATTTTGAACCTTGAAAATGAAAAAAATTCTACGCCGTAATTTTATCTGCGATCGGAGACGTCAGCAATTTGCGAGCGTCCCATGATTATCAGTATTTTATTTTTAATGCTATGCATGTAATTCACATTTGTAACTGTAATAAATAATAAATAATAATCACTGAAATAATAAATAACCATTATGTCGTGAAATAAAAAGTACAAATTAGCCTATAAAATATTTAATAAAATTTATATACAAATTTTTGTGATCACATATGGATCAGCCTATGAATATTTTCAGTTCAGGCGCTGTCAAATCTTTCTAGTTATTTAATCTTGATAATGGCGTGAGATTTGGTTTAGCAAACACATCCCATGCATAAATATTAGTAGCTTTTACAATATTCTCCAAACATATGTCATCAGGAAGCAGTCTGAATCAGTCGATTTTCTCCCGAGAACGGAAAGATAAATTCATTTTTCTTTGTAAACAGAAGGTGTCGAAAGCTTAATGTACTAGGTGTCCACTGAGAATTGTCTATTTCTTCTTCCAAATAGAAATCGGACAGTTCCTCGCTATCCAGGTCACTGACATGGCGGTTGTCGTCGCTATTTCTTCTTCCAAATAAGATCGGACAGTTCCTCGCTATCCAGGTCACTGACATGGCGGTTGTCGTCGCTATTTCTTCTTCCAAGTAGGAATCAGCCAGTTCCTCGCGATCCAGGTCACTGACATGGCGGTTGTCGTCGCTATTTCTTCTTCCAAATAGGAATCAGACTGTTCCTCGCTATCCAGGTCACTGACATGGCGGTTGTCGTCGCTATTTCTTCTTCCAAATAGGAATCAGACAGTTCCTCGCGATTCAGGTCACTGACATGGCGGTTGTCGTCGCTATTTCTTCTTCCAAATAGGAATCAGACAGTTACTCGCGATCCAGGTCACTGACATGGCGGTTGTCGTCGCTATTTCTTCTTCCAAATAGGAATCAGACAGTTCCTCGCTATCCAGGTCACTGACATGGCGGTTGTCGTCGCTATTTCTTCTTCCAAATAGGAATCAGACTGTTCCTCGCTATCCAGGTCACTGACATGGCGGTTGTCGTCGCTATTTCTTCTTCCAAATAGGAATCAGACAGTTCCTCGCGATCCAGGTCACTGACATGGCGGTTGTCGTCGCTATTTCTTCTTCCAAATAGGAATCAGACAGTTCCTCGCTATCCAGGTCACTGACATGGCGGTTGTCGTCGCTATTTCTTCTTCCAAATAGGAATCAGACAGTTCCTAGCTATCCAGGTCACTGACATGGCGGTTGTCGTCGCTATTTCTTCTTCCAAATAGGAATCAGACTGTTCCTCGCTATCCAGGTCACTGACATGGCGGTTGTCGTCGCTATTTCTTCTTCCAAATAGGAATCAGACAGTTCCTCGCGATCCAGGTCACTGACATGGCGGTTGTCGTCGCTATTTCTTCTTCCAAATAGGAATCAGACAGTTCCTCGCTATCCAGGTCACTGACATGGCGGTTGTCGTCGCTATTTCTTCTTCCAAATAGGAATCAGACAGTTCCTCGCTATCCAGGTCACTGACATGGCGGTTGTCGTCGCTATTTCTTCTTCCAAATAGGAATCAGACTGTTCCTCGCTATCCAGGTCACTGACATGGCGGTTGTCGTCGCTATTTCTTCTTCCAAGTAGGAATCAGACAGTTCCTCGCGATCCAGGTCACTGAGATGGCGGTTGTTGTCGCTATTTCTTCTTCCAAATAGGAATCAGCAGTTCCTCGCTATCCAGGTCACTGACATGGCGGTTGTCGTCGCTATTTCTTCTTCCAAATAGGAATCAGACAGTTCCTCGCGATCCAGGTCACTGACATGGCGGTTGTCGTCGCTATTTCTTCTTCCAAATAGGAATCAGCAGTTCCTTGCTATCCAGGTCACTGACATGGCGGTTGTCGTCGCTATTTCTTCTTCCAAATAGGAATCAGACAGTTCCTCGCGATCCAGGTCACTGACATGGCGGTTGTCGTCGCTATTTCTTCTTCCAAATAGGAATCAGACAGTTCCTCGCTATCCAGGTCACTGAAATGGCGGTTGTCGTCGCTATTTCTTCTTCCAAATAGGAATCAGACTGTTCCTCGCTATCCAGGTCACTGACATGGCGGTTGTCGTCGCTATTTCTTCTTCCAAGTAGGAATCAGACAGTTCCTCGCGATCCAGGTCACTGACATGGCGGTTGTCGTCGCTATTTCTTCTTCCAAATAGGAATCAGACAGTTCCTCGCGATCCAGGTCACTGACATGGCGGTTGTCGTCGCTATTTCTTCTTCCAAATAGGAATCAGACAGTTCCTCGCTATCCAGGTCACTGACATGGCGGTTGTCGTCGCTATTTCTTCTTCCAAATAGGAATCAGACTGTTCCTTGCGATCCAGGTTACTGACATGGCGGTTGTCGTCGCTATTTCTTCTTCCAAGTAGGAATCAGACAGTTCCTCGCGATCCAGGTCACTGACATGGCGGTTGTCGTCGCTATTTCTTCTTCCAAATAGGAATCAGACAGTTCATCGCTATCCAGGTCACTGACATGGCGGTTGTCGTCGCTATTTCTTCTTCCAAATAGGAATCAGACAGTTCATCGCTATCCAAGTCACTGACATGGCGCTTGTCGTCGCTATTTCTTCTTCCAAATAGGAATCAGACTGTTCCTTGCGATCCAGGTTACTGACATGGCGGTTGTCGTCGCTATTTCTTCTTCCAAGTAGGAATCAGACAGTTCCTCGCGATCCAGGTCACTGACATGGCGGTTGTCGTCGCTATTTCTTCTTCCAAATAGGAATCAGACAGTTCATCGCTATCCAAGTCACTGACATGGCGCTTGTCGTCGCTATTTCTTCTTCCAAATAGGAATCAGACAGTTCCTCGCTATCCAGGTCACTGACATGGCGGTTGTCGTCGCTATTTCTTCTTCCAAATAGGAATCAGACTGTTCCTCGCTATCCAGGTCACTGACATGGCGGTTGTCGTCGCTATTTCTTCTTCCAAGTAGGAATCAGACAGTTCCTCGCGATCCAGGTCACTGAGATGGCGGTTGTTGTCGCTATTTCTTCTTCCAAATAGGAATCAGCTGTTCCTCGCTATCCAGGTCACTGACATGGCGGTTGTCGTCGCTATTTCTTCTTCCAAATAGGAATCAGACAGTTCCTCGCGATCCAGGTCACTGACATGGCGGTTGTCGTCGCTATTTCTTCTTCCAAATAGGAATCAGCAGTTCCTTGCTATCCAGGTCACTGACATGGCGGTTGTCGTCGCTATTTCTTCTTCCAAATAGGAATCAGACAGTTCCTCGCGATCCAGGTCACTGACATGGCGGTTGTCGTCGCTATTTCTTCTTCCAAATAGGAATCAGACAGTTCCTCGCTATCCAGGTCACTGAAATGGCGGTTGTCGTCGCTATTTCTTCTTCCAAATAGGAATCAGACTGTTCCTCGCTATCCAGGTCACTGACATGGCGGTTGTCGTCGCTATTTCTTCTTCCAAGTAGGAATCAGACAGTTCCTCGCGATCCAGGTCACTGACATGGCGGTTGTCGTCGCTATTTCTTCTTCCAAATAGGAATCAGACAGTTCCTCGCGATCCAGGTCACTGACATGGCGGTTGTCGTCGCTATTTCTTCTTCCAAATAGGAATCAGACAGTTCCTCGCTATCCAGGTCACTGACATGGCGGTTGTCGTCGCTATTTCTTCTTCCAAATAGGAATCAGACTGTTCCTTGCGATCCAGGTTACTGACATGGCGGTTGTCGTCGCTATTTCTTCTTCCAAGTAGGAATCAGACAGTTCCTCGCGATCCAGGTCACTGACATGGCGGTTGTCGTCGCTATTTCTTCTTCCAAATAGGAATCAGACAGTTCATCGCTATCCAGGTCACTGACATGGCGGTTGTCGTCGCTATTTCTTCTTCCAAATAGGAATCAGACAGTTCATCGCTATCCAAGTCACTGACATGGCGCTTGTCGTCGCTATTTCTTCTTCCAAATAGGAATCAGACTGTTCCTTGCGATCCAGGTTACTGACATGGCGGTTGTCGTCGCTATTTCTTCTTCCAAGTAGGAATCAGACAGTTCCTCGCGATCCAGGTCACTGACATGGCGGTTGTCGTCGCTATTTCTTCTTCCAAATAGGAATCAGACAGTTCATCGCTATCCAAGTCACTGACATGGCGCTTGTCGTCGCTATTTCTTCTTCCAAATAGGAATCAGACAGTTCCTCGCTATCCAGGTCACTGACATGGCGGTTGTCGTCGCTATTTCTTCTTCCAAATAGGAATCAGACAGTTCCTCGCTATCCAGGTCACTGACATGGCGGTTGTCGTCGCTATTTCTTCTTCCAAATAGGAATCAGACTGTTCCTTGCGATCCAGGTTACTGACATGGCGGTTGTCGTCGCTATTTCTTCTTCCAAATAGGAATCAGACTGTTCCTTGCGATCCAGGTTACTGACATGGCGGTTGTCGTCGCTATTTCTTCTTCCAAATAGGAATCAGACTGTTCCTTGCGATCCAGGTTACTGACATGGCGGTTGTCGTCGCTATTTCTTCTTCCAAATAGGAATCAGACTGTTCCTTGCGATCCAGGTTACTGACATGGCGGTTGTCGTCGCTATTTCTTCTTCCAAATAAGATCGGACAGTTCCTCGCTATCCAGGTCACTGACAAGGCGGTTGTCGTCGCTATTTCTTCTTCCAAATAGGAATCAGACTGTTCCTTGCGATCCAGGTTACTGACATGGCGGTTGTCGTCGCTATTTCTTCTTCCAAATAGGAATCAGACTGTTCCTTGCGATCCAGGTTACTGACATGGCGGTTGTCGTCGCTATTTCTTCTTCCAAATAGGAATCAGACTGTTCCTTGCGATCCAGGTTACTGACATGGCGGTTGTCGTCGCTATTTCTTCTTCCAAATAGGAATCAGACTGTTCCTTGCGATCCAGGTTACTGACATGGCGGTTGTCGTCGCTTGCCTCAGACTCCGCATACTCCAAACCCTCATTTTTAGGGTCTCTACTATTGTATCATTGGTATTAAATAAATAGTCCTTACAAGTCTCAGGAACGCCTTCCATGTCGGGAACAATGTCACTCACAGCCACTAACATGCACTAAACTCTCACTAACAGTACTGACACAAAAATGGCGGGTAATCTTAGCCAAACTAAAACAAACATCCGACATACGCCACCTTGACGCTGCAACACTCAACTAAGTCTCATGTACAACGATAAAGGGTAGATATCTGGAGTAGATATCAACATATCCGAATAAAATGATAACTGTGTCCAATTGGAGGCGGCCGCAGCGGAGGTGTTAAACAGATTGACTGTTCATAAGGATTTTTTTGAAATAAAACAGTTCCAGGCCGAATAATGGCAACAAATAAGTGGCCAATAACTGTCGTTAAACTGAATTGATATCAAACGTTGCTATCCTTCACAACAAAAAGAAAGGAGGTTTTGAGGATATTAATAATTAAATAATTACTAATAAAATAATTGTTGTAACTTACAATAGATCTTTACTTGAAAGTAATCTTCCTAGGGTGTCTTGAAAATTAAACCGTAAGAAACATCTGGCAAAGTAAATGAATAATAAAGGCAAACTAAGGCTTGTTACCGAAGACTTTCTACATCCTCATCCAACCGTCTCCATTTTAAGTATTTTTATTGTTGGGATTTCTTCTTTTAAACTTTCTTTACAGAATGTATATCTGTGTGTGTGTGTGTGTGTGTGTGTGTGTGTGTGTGTGTGTGTGTGTGTGTGTGTGTGTGTGTTTGTGTGCGTGTGTGTGTGTATTATGCTGATACGTATTCCTTCACGGATGGAAAAATATAATGAATAGTTACTATCTGGAGTACATCCGTTCATTCTGCAGTGCATAAAATCGCAGTTCCGACGTTTCGCTAGAATCTTATCTAGCATTGACGAGGTGAATCCAACAACAGTTGAAGACCGAGATCAAGTTGAGTACAAATATTTTAAACAATAATAAAATTTGCAGTTAATGAAATAATGAGTAGGAGTTTCGAATGAGGTATTATCAGTTGTTTTAACATCTTGCGGAATCAGAAGTTAAACCGTGCTACTACTAAAAATAAAGCGAAATCTACTTTTCAATGAAATTTTAATCGGCCTGGTTTCAGACACATACTTGGATGTTTGTGATATGAAAGGAAAAATCTGTTTCAATAAATCTATATTTCATTAAAAATTTGATCACGAATATATATATATATATATATATATATATATATATATATATATATGTGTGTGTGTGTGTGTGTGTGTGTGTGTGTGTGTTTGTGTGTGTGTATGAATGTGTGTGTATGTCGTAAAGATTTTTGTGTGTGAGATAGTCTTAGTCTTATATGATCTTAAATGTTTGGTAAAACGACCTTTACAGACATTTGATAAAATAAAATCTATGTTTACGCGATTTGTTGCCTAGTAAAAGAAGAAATAAACCTATCTAACAAAATAATAATCCCTCAGTAATATATTTTTTACAATAAACTGTAATGTAAAATCCTTACCCTCAAAACAAACATCATAAAATGATGTATTTAGTATATAAATCATAAATATGCTGTATAACTTGAAACTGTCATAACGGATTACGTATAATGCCTTTTATGATTGTTGGTTTTACGTATGTTTTTAGTCAGGTAGCATAACTTATTGCAGAATAATTTATAATATTATTCCAACAATAATAAATATTACATTAAGTCTTGTCTTCAGTGATTATGTACATCTGCCTATTGAGTATTGTTGAGACGTCTGTTAATTTACACGATGCACATTTACCCGCCTGTTGTATCCAGTAAGTTGTTGTGACTAATAGAAACGGATTTATCAAAATGTCCGTCAGATGGTACAACCTACCACAGATTTCCACCATTGTCAGTTTACTACCCCACCACCTGAGTCCAATCGCCTTTATACAGTGATTTACACCCCCAAAGTTTATCCTAAATAAGATAAAAAAATGTCTTTCCTTTAATCCAAATGCCTCTTCTAGTAAAGTCATTGTTTATGTAGTTAACGTTGTTTTGTACGTTTTATAAATGACATTTTATAATAGTGTTAGCTAAAATAAACAGTATTTGGCAAAAATATTCTCTTCAAATCATTGACTCTGTTTTGGTTGCTAATAAATAAGATTTTTACAAAATTTCATTAATAATAGGAGTAAAATTTAGTGAATAAGTTAGTAATCTACGTGCTATATACCTTATATTTAAACTATATGAATGTGACTATTTGAATGTGAAGTACACAAAAAATTCTACCACCTATCTTAAAAAATATAACTAACTTGGTTCAATCAAATTTATTGATTTAACCTATATCAAAAGTTAATATGAAATTTCTAAAATAATATTCTATGGATAAATATCGTTCACATTTTGTAGCGGGAAAACTAAACTATTCACCACAAGAAATCGTACCGCAGCCTCAGACAGCAGTTCTAGTAATTTTTTTAACCCGGGTCAGGGCCCCCAAAATCCGCCCGCCCTCGTGGCAGCCAACCTCTAGCGAGCTACCTCCGTTTCACATGCGCATGCGTTTAGTATCCCTTCCGAGAGTGAAAGAAGCGGGATTGATTACCCATGTAACAAGTTCATAGGCTCTTTCCATGGAGAATCAGGAGATAGTGAAATAAAACAGTGCGGTAAGTGTTGCGCTAAAGAGCGGGATGGAAAAAACCTGGCAAGAAAGAAACCCTGCCAAAAAAAGTCCCAGGAATAAGGAGGGGTATTACCTTACAAATACCTTGTTAGTGAGTCTCTGGTAGGAATAACATGCACTTCTTTTTCTCCTGGCTGCTCGAAACTGAAAAGGCATGCAATCAAATTAGTACTTCCGTTGGGGCTAAGCTACGACCATGCAGATGTGCCTCTGCGTCACCTGGAACATAACTGTGAAGCAGAATCTATTAGTATGTATATATTTTTTAATCAACCCAATCACAGACAGTAACGCCATCTCTTAGCAACAAGCGGAAATACCCTATTATTTTTATTGAGAACAATAGAATCTTCCATGCGCTTCGAGTCTAGACTAGAACCTTCCATATCGATATTAAAGGAGTGCGTCGGCACGAGTAATCGAAGCGATAAAATAGGAGAAGGATTCTAGCTGTACTGCAAAGAAATGATTGTGAAGTCTAGTGGTTGTGAAGTTATTGTGCAATTTTTGTTTCGTGCGCGTGCGATATCCATAATTGTTATGTCGAGTTCTCTAATTGTAACGATTTTAGCATAATGACAAAAAACGTAAAGTTGATAGCCAGTGCAGAGTGTTTTAGTCTAAATGGGAAATTTAATATTTTTTCATAGAATCGAAAGGTAGATTAAACTTGAAACAAAGTTGAGACTGTGGGAATTAGGTAAAAATCAAACTTTGGATCATTTCTCTAATTTAAAGTCATTTGGCACAGTAGACCAAATAAAATTGGATCAATATCCTCAACCTCGGCAAAATTTGATCACGGAATTCAACAGTCGTTTTGAAAACTTCCTCAAAATGAATGAAATAGAATTCCCAATTTTCAACAATCCATTCAATTTTGAAGCTTTACATGCAACAGTTCATTTGCAAATGCTGTCGATTGTAGATCTTCAATAGGACAGTATTATGAAAGAAAAAATTACAGTTTGTACACAATATTTCAGGAGTTTAGATAACTACCCGGAATTAAAAAAGCATACAGCACGCATTTCTTGCATGTTTGGTAGCAACTACGTATGCGAGTATATGTTTTCCGCCGTGAAAATAAATAAGAACAAACATAGCACAAGATTTACGAATGAAAATCCCCAATCAATTCTTAAAATAATTATATGGAATATGATACCTGGAATAAAAGAGTTTGTCAAAAAACAAGGACCCTCGAGCTCAAAATAATTACCCTCTTTTATAACTTTGATATGATTTTTACAACCGTATATTATATACTATATAATTAAGTAAATAAAATGATTTATTAGTTCAGTACATTTCTTTTAATTGAATCCGATCCTCCTACACATTCTAAATGTAATATATGCCCTTCTGCAAAATTGAATTTGACATCTCTGGTTTAAACACTTATGCGCTTCAAAACTACTCAGATTAAAACTTGACACAATTTAATTCGTTGTATTTGCATGGGTCTTATAAATTGAGAATCATAACCACCATCATATCCTCGTTCTTAACGGATATTGTTGGCAGCAATGCCGCGTCACTTTCACAACCGAAACAACCACTACCGGTATCACCACAACCACATCCATAATCACAATTTGCAGGGTAACTGTGCTTTATCTTATTATAACGCCTTCTTCAGGAAAGGATAAATTAAACAGCTGATCTAATTAAACAGATGACCAATATAATTCTGAAAGCCCACTCCCTAAAAAGATACGCAGCTCTCATTCCGTATATCTTTTGTTAGATCCTTCAACCAAGATCTCCTATTCATTCCACTATCGTCATTCCTAAGCACATTCCTTGAGTTATTAGTTAAAGAAATTTCCGTTGTTTAATCACTTAGATTAAACAAATTTTCTTATCTTTATACGCAATTTCTTATTCAAGGATTTTATCGACCTATTAAATATCCGCACCCTGAATATTCTCAGCTTGCGTCTGTAACACCACGTCCCAAAATATCACAATATCTTCGGTTCTTGCCTACAACGGGCAGTTTACATTTTATACAACATAGAAAACAACACAAAATACCTACAATTGTAGACAGAGTATCTTGAGTTTCATTTCATTTGAAAGAGTAAAGACAGACAACTTCATCTTCATAACCATACCTATAGCCTACTAGGCTATAGCATTTAACTCTTGAGGATTACCAGTCTATTTGTTAAAGTAAGTTGCAAGATATAATATTAAACGTGTTCCTACTAGGCTATAGCACTTAACTCTTGAGGATTACCAGTCTATTTGTTAAAGTAAGTTGCAAGATATAATATTAAACGTGTTCCTATTAGGCTATAGCACTTAACTCTTGAGGATTACCAGTCTATTTGTTAAAGTAAGTTGCAAGATATAATATTAAACATGTTCCTACTAGGCTATAGCACTTAACTCTTGAGGATTACCAGTCTATTTGTTAAAGTAAGTTGCAAGATATAATATTAAACGTGTTCCTATTAGGCTATAGCACTTAACTCTTGAGGATTACCAGTCTATTTGTTAAAGTAAGTTGCAAGATATAATATTAAACGTGTTCCTATTAGGCTATAGCACTTAACTCTTGAGGATTACCAGTCTATTTGTTAAAGTAAGTTGCAAGATATAATATTAAACGTGTTCCTATTAGGCTATAGCATTTAAATCTTGAGGATTACCAGTCTATCTGTTAAAGTAAGTTGCAAGATATAATATTAAACGTGTTCCTATTAGGCTATAGTATTTAAATCTTGAGGATTACCAGTCTATTTGTTAAAGTAAGTTGCAAGATATAATATTAAACGTGTTCCTATTAGGCTATAGCACTTAACTCTTGAGGATTACCAGTCTATTTGTTAAAGTAAGTTGCAAGATATAATATTAAACGTGTTCCTATTAGGCTATAGTATTTAACTCTTGAGGATTACCAGTCTATTTGTTAAAGTAAGTTGCAAGATATAATATTAAACGTGTTCCTATTAGGCTATAGCACTTAACTCTTGAGGATTACCAGTCTATTTGTTAAAGTAAGTTGCAAGATATAATATTAAACGTGTTCCTATTAGGCTATAGCACTTAACTCTTGAGGATTACCAGTCTATTTGTTAAAGTAAGTTGCAAGATATAATATTAAACGTGTTCCTATTAGGCTATAGCACTTAACTCTTGAGGATTACCAGTCTATTTGTTAAAGTAAGTTGCAAGATATAATATTAAACGTGTTCCTATTAGGCTATAGCACTTAACTCTTGAGGATTACCAGTCTATTTGTTAAAGTAAGTTGCAAGATATAATATTAAACGTGTTCCTACTAGGCTATAGCACTTAACTCTTGAGGATTACCAGTCTATTTGTTAAAGTAAGTTGCAAGATATAATATTAAACGTGTTCCTATTAGGCTATAGCACTTAACTCTTGAGGATTAACAGAATATTTGTTAAAGTAAGTTGCAAGATATAATATTAAACGTGTTCCTATTAGGCTATAGCACTTAACTCTTGAGGATTACCAGTCTATTTGTTAAAGTAAGTTGCAAGATATAATATTAAACGTGTTCCTATTAGGCTATAGCATTTAAATCTTGAGGATTACCAGTCTATTTGTTAAAGTAAGTTGCAAGATATAATATTAAACGTGTTCCTATTAGGCTATAGTATTTATATCTTGAGGATTACCAGTCTATTTGTTAAAGTAAGTTGCAAGATATAATATTAAACGTGTTCTTATTAGGCTATAGCACTTAACTCTTGAGGATTACCAGTCTATTTGTTAAAGTAAGTTGCAAGATATAATATTAAACGTGTTCCTATTAGGCTATAGTATTTAACTCTTGAGGATTACCAGTCTATTTGTTAAAGTAAGTTGCAAGATATAATATTAAACGTGTTCCTATTAGGCTATAGCACTTAACTCTTGAGGATTACCAGTCTATTTGTTAAAGTAAGTTGCAAGATATAATATTAAACGTGTTCCTATTAGGCTATAGCACTTAACTCTTGAGGATTACCAGTCTATTTGTTAAAGTAAGTTGCAAGATATAATATTAAACGTGTTCCTATTAGGCTATAGCACTTAACTCTTGAGGATTACCAGTCTATTTGTTAAAGTAAGTTGCAAGATATAATATTAAACGTGTTCCTATTAGGCTATAGCACTTAACTCTTGAGGATTACCAGTCTATTTGTTAAAGTAAGTTGCAAGATATAATATTAAACGTGTTCCTATTAGGCTATAGCACTTAACTCTTGAGGATTACCAGTCTATTTGTTAAAGTAAGTTGCAAGATATAATATTAAACGTGTTCCTATTAGGCTATAGCACTTAACTCTTGAGGATTACCAGTCTATTTGTTAAAGTAAGTTGCAAGATATAATATTAAACGTGTTCCTATTAGGCTATAGCACTTAACTCTTGAGGATTACCAGTCTATTTGTTAAAGTAAGTTGCAAGATATAATATTAAACGTGTTCCTATTAGGCTATAGCACTTAACTCTTGAGGATTACCAGTCTATTTGTTAAAGTAAGTTGCAAGATATAATATTAAACGTGTTCCTATTAGGCTATAGCACTTAACTCTTGAGGATTACCAGTCTATTTGTTAAAGTAAGTTGCAAGATATAATATTAAACGTGTTCCTATTAGGCTATAGCACTTAACTCTTGAGGATTACCAGTCTATTTGTTAAAGTAAGTTGCAAGATATAATATTAAACGTGTTCCTATTAGGCTATAGCACTTAACTCTTGAGGATTACCAGTCTATTTGTTAAAGTAAGTTGCAAGATATAATATTAAACGTGTTCCTATTAGGCTATAGCACTTAACTCTTGAGGATTACCAGTCTATTTGTTAAAGTCAGTTGCAAGATATAATATTAAACGTGTTCCTATTAGGCTATAGCACTTAACTCTTGAGGATTACCAGTCTATTTGTTAAAGTAAGTTGCAAGATATAATATTAAACGTGTTCCTATTAGGCTACAGCACTTAACTCTTGAGGATTACCAGTATATTTGTTAAAGTAAGTTGCAAGATATAATATTAAACGTGTTCCTATTAGGCTATAGCACTTAACTCTTCAGGATTACCAGTCTATTTGTTAAAGTAAGTTGCAAGATATAATATTAAACGTGTTCCTACTAGGCTATAGCACTTAACTCTTGAGGATTACCAGTCTATTTGTTAAAGTTAGTTGCAAGATATAATATTAAACGTGATCCTACTAGGCTATAGCACTTAACTCTTGAGTATTACCAGTCTATTTGTTAAAGTAAGTTGCAAGATATAATATTAAACGTGTTCCTATTAGGCTATAGCATTTAACTCTTGAGGATTACCAGTATATTTGTTAAAGTAAGTTGCAAGATATAATATTAAACGTGTTCCTACTAGGCTATAGCACTTAACTCTTGAGGATTACCAGTCTATTTGTTAAAGTAAGTTGCAAGATATAATATTAAACGTGTTCCTACTAGGCTATAGCACTTAACTCTTGAGGATTACCAGTCTATTTGTTAAAGTAAGTTGCAAGATATAATATTAAACGTGTTCCTTTTAGGCTATAGCACTTAACTCTTCAGGATTACCAGTCTATTTGTTAAAGTAAGTTGCAAGATATAATATTAAACGTGTTCCTATTAGGCTATAGCACTTAACTCTTGAGGATTACCAGTCTATTTGTTAAAGTAAGTTGCAAGATATAATACTAAACGTGTTCCTACTAGGTTATAGCACTTAACTCTTGAGGATTACCAGTCTATTTGTTAAAGTAAGTTGCAAGATATAATATTAAACGTGTTCCTATTAGGCTATAGCATTTAACTCTTGAGGATTACCAGTCTATTTGTTAAAGTAAGTTGCAAGATATAATATTAAACGTGTTCCTACTAGGCGATAGCACTTAACTCTTGAGGATTACCAGTCTATTTGTTAAAGTAAGTTGCAAGATATAATATTAAACGTGTTCCTACTAGGCTATAGCACTTAACTCTTGAGGATTACCAGCCTATTTGTTAAAGTAAGTTGCAAGATATAATATTAAACGTGTTCCTACTAGGCAATAGCACTTAACTCTTGAGGATTACCAGTCTATTTGTTAAAGTAAGTTGCAAGATATAATATTAAACGTGTTCCTACTAGGCTATAGCACTTAACTCTTGAGGATTACCAGCCTATTTGTTAAAATAAGTTGCAAGATATAATATTAAACGTGTTCCTACTAGGCTATAGCACTTAACTCTTGAGGATTACCAGTCTATTTGTTAAAGTAAGTTGCAAGATATAATATTAAACGTGTTCCTACTAGGCTATAGCACTTAACTCTTGAGGATTACCAGTCTTGTTAAAGTAAGTTGCAAGATATAATATTAAACGTGTTCCTACTAGGCTATAGCACTTAACTCTTGAGGATTACCAGTCTTGTTAAAGTAAGTTGCAAGATATAATATTAAACGTGTTCCTACTAGGCTATAGCACTTAACTCTTGAGGATTACCAGCCTATTTGTTAAAGTAAGTTGCAAGATATAATATTAAACGTGTTCCTACTAGGCTATAGCACTTAACTCTTGAGGATTACCAGTCTATTTGTTAAAGTAAGTTGCAAGATATAATATTAAACGTGTTCCTACTAGGCTATAGCACTTAACTCTTGAGGATTACCAGTCTATTTGTTAAAGTAAGTTGCAAGATATAATATTAAACGTGTTCCTACTAGGCTATAGCACTTAACTCTTGAGGATTACCAGTCTTGTTAAAGTAAGTTGCAAGATATAATATTAATCGTGTTTCTACTAGGCTATAGCACTTAACTCTTGAGGATTACCAGTCTATTTGTTAAAGTAAGTTGCAAGATATAATATTAAACGTGTTCCTATTAGGCTACAGCACTTAACTCTTGAGGACTACCAGTCTATTTGTTAAAGTAAGTTGCAAGATATAATATTAAACGTGTTCCTACTAGGCTATAGCACTTAACTCTTGAGGATTACCAGTCTATTTGTTAAAGTAAGTTGCAAGATATAATATTAAACGTGTTCCTACTAGGCTATAGCACTTAACTCTTGAGGATTACCAGTCTTGTTAAAGTAAGTTGCAAGATATAATATTAAACGTGTTCCTATTAGGCTATAGCATTTAAATCTTGAGGATTACCAGTCTATTTGTTAAAGTAAGTTGCAAGATATAATATTAAAGTGTTCCTATTAGGCTATAGCATTTAAATCTTGAGGATTACCAGTCTTGTTAAACTAAGTTGGAAGATATATTATTAAACGTGGAAGTGCGAGATATCAGTTTCAGTGTGTATCAGAGCTTAGCTATTGTACTTCCCAATTGTAACAGCGAATTCACTGGTAATTTCATCCAAGACCGCTATGAAACTTTGGTGTGGCAAGGGAATACTTTTAATATTATTTATTAATTTTGCGTCACTCTGCTAAATGTCAGAGTGATTTTAAGACTATGCGCAGTGTACTTCCTGATTTCTATTGCAATTGTGGTTTCATACTGAATTTTCTTAAATCCCACCTTTATCTGTGATTAAATTTCGCAATTTTCAAATATATTTCAAACATACAAAGTTCACCAATTGTAGTTACATTGCAATGTTTAATACTCTCAAATCCGACTTGACACATTTTACTACCTCCTCAAGAATGTTTTCCTCTTTGGTACCAGGGATGCTTTTCAATCCTTTAAGCTCTTCAGTTATATTGAAATTATAAGAAAGCTCTCCAAACAATAGCCAAAGTTCAGCTGTATTACTTACATTAGTGCTTTCAACCCATGCAATATAAAACATTCAACGTCTTGCCTTTTTGAATAAGCTGCTGATAATTCTTGTAAGAGTCTAGAAACAGCGTTTCTCGTGAAAGATATTGAATAAAAATGTCAATCAGTTTTATCAGGAGCCAATGTTTCCTCGACTACTACGAGAAATTTCTTAACACCTTCGCTCTCCATTCAGGAATGCTTTTCTGTTTTGGAAGCAAATAATGTTTTAGCTTTAACAATATGTTCATGGACGTTAACGTTAACAAAACGACTAGAATGTTTCTTTTGGTATTGTCATTTAGTATTGTACTCTTTCATCACTAATGTTACGTCAGTGATTAGAACACAGACTCATTTATTTCAATGTTTCCCATCAACAACAACTAAACCGCCTACACTACTACTAATTTTGTGCAGATCGAAAGTTTTTACACTTTTAAGAACTGATATGCAGTGCACATCGGAAGGTCTCAACATTTAAAAATTCGAATACTTACACTTCCAGGTATTGCCCGTGTTTATTGTTTTCTAGGCTATGGCTTGAATAATCGACGTTATTTTTTAAAAACAAATTTCCTTTCTATTCAGATTTCCATTAATATAACACTACTTTCTAACAATCCAAATCATAGCTATCGATCTCTTACACCAAAACATGTACGAATAGTAAACTTCCAAAAATATGTTATTGAATAATAATTATCCCCCTTTTGGATATATTATTGTATATAAGTTTACAATTGAAATGGTTTACTTACTCTTGTAACTATATTTTCCAAAATATTTTTTTTTTAATTTTCAAGAATTAAATTAACAAACTAATATTTAGCGTTAAAATAACGCCATTGTAGATTAGAGAACGGGGAAAAATATAAGAGGTCGGACTGGATTTTTGATGAGGTTATTTCGAACAAAATGACACGGCTTGTTGCTCATAGTTTGGGGTAATCGAATATCGATTTTCCTCTAACAAGCAAGAGATGATGGAGATAAGCCAGGAGAAATACAATCCTCTTGACTTGATTAGTGTAACGAATATTAGTGATAATATTGACAAAATTATGATAATAAACTCATATATACGCTTATTTAAAAGTACAAATATTTGATTTAGAAAATACAAGAATTGACTCTTGAATTTGTAACAATAACCAAATAGCCACCTATAGGACTTTTAGGCTTTTATCGGGGTTAATAATTCTTTGAGAAACACTTTTGACTTGAAGACTTAATTGGACACCCAGTAAAAGTTACTTTATATAAAAAAAACCCAAAGCTAATTGGAAAATAACAATTTTTTATTCTTATTTTACAGAGTTTTTTTATTATTTTTATATAAAAAAGAATTGATGTTAATATCCATAAGTGTGTGTGTGTGTGTGTGTGTGTGTGTGTGTGTGTGTGTGTTTGTTTGTGCTAGGAGATAATAGCAGGTCGAAGTAGTCAGCATACATTTAAATAGAGCAATAATGGTGATAAGATTGAAAAGACATCACTCATTTTTTATCAACTACAATTACGTAGCTTTTTTAGGCCTATATATTTTTAATTCTTTTTGAGGAATTTCTCTTTCTCCTCAATTCAGGAAGACTATACCTGTTCGTTATAAAATAAATTACTAATACATAATAATACAAATACACTATTATAAAAAGGAGATAATTAATGCATGTATGAAATTGATACGTACTAATTGATTGAACACTAATTTTACTAAACGTGTTGAAACAACATGAAAAACTGACCCCATACGATTAATCAATAATGTAGATTGCAAACAAACTACAAATTATTTTCTATTTCTTTTATAAATTTATTCCGTTAACAAAAAAAATATATTCATTTCTTAAATGTAGTGAAAATCAATCGTTTACTTTTGAATTATGGATGTAATTATTTTCCTGTTTGTGAATAGTTTGTTACCTCCGATAAATCGATAGTCTATTGAGCAAATCGTCTACATTTAACCGTTATTTCCTAATTTCTCCAACTTTCTTAAAGGTAAAAATTACAGTGCAAATTTAGAAGAAATATATTTACCACATAATATTATCAGATAACAAATAAACAAAAGAGTATTTTCTTCTTTCCTACATTAAAAACAAGTATCCACATCAAGGATTTACGCACAGAGGAAATCTTTAAAATGTAATTCCTAAGGAGCACTCCCTTATCTTGAGCAATTTACACAACACAAAATTGTCACCGTATCTTATCTCTTAACTTATTTATAAGCCCTTGTCTTATTTAACGTCATTGCTTCGTTTGTAAGAGTTGTACACACAGAGAAAGTATAGAGATATTACAGTGTAAAGAGAGATAAGAACGCATAATTTGACGAGAAGAAAGGTAAATGTTGCATGAAAGTGGTCGTTGAAACAAAATATAGCGTAAAGGTTTCTTAATTTCATGATATGAGTATCTTACAAGAATTGTAGTCAAAATATATTAAAGTTTATTTTAGAGATTTACATCGATGACTACAACTAAAATTACATTTTGGTAATTTTAAAGTAAAAAAAATAAGTTATAAAACCTTTTCGCAAAATGAAATTATTTTAACTGTAATTAGTTCTTCTACTTTTTTTTCAAGTTTAAACAAGAATTCATCTCAAACTTTATAATTGTATAAATTTTAAACTCATAATGTTATACATTTTTTGATTTATATAATTATGTAAAAATATTTTATTTACATGATTTTATAATTTAACATTAATACATTGTCTAGTAAAAGTATTCATAAAACTGAAATAAGTAATACATTTATTTAAATCCAGAACCTAATAAACATTTAAAGATTAAGAGGTTCATGATTCTATGAGATATTAAATCTAGAAGTAAATGAGTGACTTTACTGATCTATTATTTGGAACAGCACAAATAAGTTGCCCCCGGTTAGTTATCAATTAAATTATATCTGAGGTCGTTGTTAATAATATTATTCCTTTCATTCTTAGCCACGGCATTATTAGCATATTATTAATTAGTTATGATATTACATAATCATAGCCTATTACAATAACAATTTAAAAATTACACAATATCAAGAGCACAGTGGTACAATATATTACAATAAAAATATTGAAAAGAACCCCAATACCACAAAAATAATCAAAAATAACAAATAAAACAAGTTACTTAAGATTAAACCCTTATGTACATTTCGATGACCATGTCATCATCATCAGAGATCATTCTAGTTTGTAACTTCTTGTGTGCTAGATTGTGTTTTGTAACAAGACCCTCTGATGATGATGACATGGTCATCGAAATGTACATAAGGGTTTAATCTTAAGTAACTTGTTTTATTTGTTATTTTTGATTATTTTTGTGGTATTGGGGTTCTTTTCAATATTTTTATTGTAACTTAAAAATTAATTAATTATTTCATACTAAACATTACTTTGAGCTCCATTTGTTTCTTTTAGCGTTAAAGGTACATATAAGCAAATGTAACTGAGAATGTTGGCATTGCGCCCACTTAGAATTTGTCTGTTCAATTATTATTATTACTATTTCAATATTTGTGGAAATATTCATTTCAAGTATAAAGCTATTGTCCATTATTAATATAATTGTTACGTACTTTTCTTTAAATTAAGTATAGTTTAAAAACCATTGTCAATGATTCAGAGAGGAACTCGTTATCGGCCAACCTTTGTCCCTTGCAAGGTTCGGTACGACACAGTTCTATTCAAGACGTCGATCAAACGACATCCCTCCCGTCACTCTCGACGTGACTTAGTTTCGTTCGTTGTAAACCAGATTCGGTCTTAGACGCATTTTTTTCCCGTTACGCGCAATGTAACGTTGTTTTGTTACGCCTCTCTCCCGTTACGATACGTGACGCAGTTTTCATTCGTTTCTCCCGTCGTGTGACGAAAACATTTGTTAGCCTGTAACAGTAACTATTTTGAATTATATACTCTTTTCTAATTGTTAGTTAGGTAAGGGATAAGTGCGTGAAAGGGTGCACCTGAACAACTGTCCGTCATCCGACAGGAAGAACAAGTGGTGGGACTTCGCCCAGTAAGGTATGTGCGATATCTGTTCACTCATTCATTTATTGTTTCTCTAAAAATCCTCCTGAAAACTATATAAACTGAAATTACTGTACAAGATCTTACAGATACGTAATTTGATCTAACCAACCATTTACGTGACAATAATTATATTTTATTTCGAAGTATGTTTATGGGTAATGAATGGGAAAGTACAATGTACTTGTTTTAATTTTTAAATTAACTGCTATTACTTATTATATAAAAGCAACCCTGAAAAATTAATGTAAATAAGGAAATACGAAGAGAATTTTTAAATAACAGATTAAATAAGTTTATAAGTGTCATCAAGTCAAATGTTTACGAACATAAATTTACATAATCCTATTAAGAGACATAACAGAAGGAAATACCTCATTTGTAAAATGAAGTTATTAGAGGGTAACATATTCTAGTTAGATGTGTAATTATAAAATAATGCAGTTAATAGAAAACCTTCAATAATGGTAAAAATATACTGAATAAAAATTTTATTTAACGAATTTATTAGTACAGTAATCGGCTTCTAAAGTGTCCGAGTCTCCTAAGAAAGTTTTCATTTTAACAATTGGACCTATTATCATTATAATTAATTAATTCTGGTACGATTTATTAAACTATAAGTTATTATATTTATTAACTGATATAAAACATTGAATAGTAATGTTTTAAGTAAATATTATTGTACATTAAAGACAGAAACATAACCTGTTTGTTAAAACAGTTGCTCTACAACATACCTATAACATAAAATCAGCTGTTTTATGACATCATAAGTTATCGCTCACTTCAAGTTAAAATATGAAGCAGGTCCAAGACGAAATGAAGCGTGAAGGTGGAGTTTTCACCCGTGAAAAACAGTCATTCCCAGGGAAAAGAGGTGATCACTTAAAGTATTTGTTGATAAATAAAAATAATTCAAAATGTGGGAAATATACATAAATATAAACATTTAACGAGCATATTTCTACACTTATAACCTTTCTTGTAAATGTTTAAATAACACAATAATTGTATTGTGTTATGGTTCAACCTTATAGTTCGGTGGAATAATGCAGTATTAATACATTAGTCACGTGGTGTAATAACTGCTAATGGAAACTAGTGCACATTAAATTCTCTTATAAATCCCCAACTATAGCCCAATACGACACTTTTACAAGCGTCAACTGACAACTAATATATTTGATGGTGCCGTTCAATTTTAAGAGCTATGATGAATATTGTATTTGCATAATACACATGTTCCATATTTGGTTAGTGTATAGTCAATATTGCCTCTAGTAAAATGCTATTTTAATTAAAATTTAATTAAATAACATCCAAAACCAAATTACAACCAATAATTTATTTTTTGACACGATTTACAATTAAAAATATACCATCAGTTTGTAAAACTGTACAAATTCTACGAAATAATTAGAAGAAAATAAATGAGAATTGTGATGGTGATCGTAGTACTTCTCACAGGCTCAGCTCGTATTATGGGGGATTAATATAGTTGTAGTGGTAAATATGTTTCTGACAGTCGTTTTATTGAAAAGAATTGCTAACATGATAATGTTTGAATTGGTAAATATATTTCAGTTGTATTTTAAAAGTAGGATCGTCCAAAGGAGTCTATTTTTTTATATGAAAAAGTTGGAAGCATTTTAGGGGTAAATTTCAACAAAAAACATATGTAAGACAAGTATGGAACAGGAAAATATAGTCTGTATAGATTTTAAAAATAATATTGATACTGAAGCTACAAGAATTTTTGAAAATATGCTGAAAAATGTAAGAAATTATAATAATAAAACTGTGTTTATAATTTAAAGAGATTAAATTTATTAGTAAATCAATAGTTATATTAATAAAATTTTTCAATTTGTAATATGTTCTAAAACATTCACTATTTTGTTTGTTTAGTTATGTACATTACATACTCTCTAGGTATTTGGCCAAATTTTTAATTTCGTTTCTTAGGAAATTTGTGTTTGGTTGTTACACTATTATCCTTGTGTAATAGTGAAATTATTGTTTATGTACTTAGATATTTGCAGGTATTTTTAACACGTTCGATAACAAGCGGCGCATATATGCGCCGTCTGGTTCTCACGAGGGACCGGCGGCAAGGATTCGATCTCTCCACACAGACCACGTTAACGTGGGCCTGACCTTCATTACAGACCAAAAGTGGAAAGTTGTTATAATAACTTATTATAGTTCATACAAACACTTGGCGTATGTGTGTTTGTTGTATATTTTTGTTTTTGCTGTTTTTAGAGTTTTTTTTAGGATGGCGCATATATGTGCCGGTCAGTCTATAGCATGGACATATTATCAACTTACGGGCTTCCCACGTATGAGGCACTACAGTGTAGCCCCTCAAATCCGAAACCAAATATGATTTTGATGAGAAAAAAAGTTTTTAAAGTGTACAATTTAATAAACTATAAAAAGTTTATAGCCTATTAATTTTTTCTACTTACATAAAACAGGGCTTAGATGTGAAATATATTAGAAATAACACTATATACACGTAAAACAAAAATGTCATACAAAGGCTAATATCAACAAACTCCCACCTAAATCGTCTTGGCTATTCATGCTAGACAGATACTTGCTTATAAAGGATACATATCTTATTGAAAAGATGCTGACATTATAAACAATATTTTGTCAGAGACATAATTAGTTTACATTTGTATTCCATATACAGTAGGCCAACAAAACGTGCCATTCACATCAACAACTGCAGAAGCACGAAGGAATAAACAATGTGTCCAGAGTATTTTGACCTTGATAACTGAGAGACCAAATGTACCACATTCACATCAGACATGTTTATAGTCCGATACGAATATACCAAACCGTTAAAATAAACCACTGATTTGTCAGAGGAATAAAAGTAACACGCAAACAGCGTATCAAATATGAACCGCCGGTCCATTTCAGCAACCCAGAGCGGCGCACATGTGAGCCGTCGGTCAAGGACGAGAGATTGTACGGCGCATATATGAGCCGCCGGTTCATTTCAACAACCCAGAGCGGCGCATATGTGAGACGTCGGTCAAGGACGAGAGATTGTACGGCGCAAATATGGGCCGCCGGTCCATGTCAACAACCCAGAGCGGCGCACATGTAAGCCGTCGGTCCACGACGAGCGACAGTACGGCGCATATGTGAGCCGGCTGGTCTATACCAAAAGTTATTTTGTTAACATTGCTGTAGCAAACGTGTTAAACGTAATCCATGCAGCATAGAAACAAAATCAAACCTTAAAATCACGTTTATATCACACACGATGAAACCAAAAAATTTTTATAATGGTCGTTCTTACCAATCAACTAATATGTAATATATTTTACAACATACAAAAGTTTATATATATATATATATATATATATATATATATATATATATATAAAGTATTTGAAATTTAAATATTTAAATATTGTCCTAAATATTATTCACATTGAATATGATCTATTATACAACGTTTACACTAAATTTACAAAAATTTTGATTTATAAAAAAAGAAAAGTTCGTATTATAATACAAGACAAAAGTTTAATTTGACTTTCAACTCAAAAATCTACAAGCTAATGTGACTTTGTCTTGTAAAACAGTATTCTTAGAAAGTTATGTTTCAAGTTTAGATCGTAACATTAACATAAACTTCACGGATCGGAAGTTTTGTGATGTTTTTATGAACTCTGAAAGAAGTGATTAAGATTCTACAGTAAAGGAAGAAATGGAAGCGCGGTATTTTAGGGCAAATGAAAACATCACTAATGATACCGGAAATGCATTCTTTATTATTACTCTTTTGTGTTACATTATTGTTTTGTTAAATTTATTCATTTTGCCATGCATTATACAAAAATTGTATTATTATTATTTGTGAAATTATAAAATCAGTTCTAGAATATTTACTAAACATTTATTAAAATTCATTTAGAAAAAAAATCACTTAAATACCTATACACAAGCAGGAAAGTAACAAACTATATCATCAGAAAATTATTTCCAACTTTTAAATTCAAATACAAACATTGTAAGTGAACACTTCTATATTGTTGAAAGAAATATAGGACTTAATCAGTTAATTCCTGATGTAGTTTAGAGCGTGTGTACATAAACTATTTCTTTAAGAAAATAGATAAATTTACAAAAGAAAGTAAAAAGCAAATCAACCTCTAGAAATACTATTCTCTTTCCATGATACTTTAATACCGTCACTATAAGTTATTCGAACGTTTTATATATATATATATATATGTTTGTGGATGTGTGTGTGTGTGTGTGATGTAATTAGACATATCAGACTATTTAATTCGCTACGTCAGACAAAACACACAAATGAAGGATTTTTAATTAATAAAGTTTTTCTCCATTATGGTGATTATTGTTAATTTAGGGATAATAAGTTTTGTGAAGGGTTGGCAAGGGAGTCAGTTGAACTCGTTTATTACAAATACTACTTTTCGACAACAGATTTGTTGTCCTTATCAAGTCTTACTATAAAAAACATATTTCTTACATTTAACCCTAAGATGTTTAATATTAGAAACTAAATCATCATTCCTTGTAAACTTAACTTACACTTAATGTAAAGTCACTACGTGTTAAAGAAATGCTATATTGCCTTCTCGTGTTAGTCGTCTGAGTGTTTAATTTAAAGAGTTTTTATAGTAAAACTGACAACAAATCTGTATAAGGACTACATATCTGTTGTCAAGGACTTGTCTTTGTATTAAACAAGTTAACTTGACTGCTTTATCAACCGTAAAATTAATATTTTGAAAAAATGTTATCCATAATTTAAATCATAGGAGAAATTATGGTTATAAATTAGGCAGAATTTAATTATTAACATATTTCTTAAATTTTTTTAAATGTTTCATATAATAGTAAAGTTAACATTTCCATCAAACATAACATTGATTTGATGATCATTCAAATTAATTTATTAATGACACAATAAAAAAATTTAATTTTAAAAACAATTAGGATAGGTATTAACTAAAAGTTTAAAAAAACTCTAGCTTAATTTGTCAACATCGTAACCGAATAATTGGTGTGATAAAAATGTTAAACGTGTTAAAATACTTCATATTTTGTAAAGCAATAATCCGGGAAATGCTAGGTCATCTCCCCCTAACGTTTAAATTTAGTTACCTTTCATTTTAAATGCCATATTTCACCGCTCACAGATTTAAGGCGGGGACATTCCTTTCCCGCAGGGAATCCGATCAGATGTATTTGACAGGGTGAGATTTGCAACCCCCTCTTGGCAGTCTCACCTGGTTTTGGAATTTCCCTACCCCATCTAAATTTCAGTTTAACTTAAATTATACACTTATTGTGTATACAATTCATTTATAAAAAAAACATCTGTTTTTTATGTTTTTGGAAAACGGCCAAAACAATTAATTAAAAAAGAATAAATAAAAGCAATTGAAAAACACTTTTTGTAATAATGAAAACATAAACTTTAAAGTAGCATTGGACCTCTTGGTTGGGTATTTATCTAGGGGTGACACGTTATTGTTTATCAAATACTAATACAGATTTTCTCATTGAAATAGGATGAAATTAGAAATAACCTGCGCTAGGAGCCTGTAATTCATAAAAGATGTCTAAGTATGGCTTGTAGTGCGCAATACTTTTCTAGGATTTTTAATTGTTGCACATAACTTTAATGGTATTTATGAGAAATTAATTCTTTGAAAGCAGAACATGATCGTGTATACTTTCATGTGATATATTGATAAGGTTTTCATTAGATGAGTATGTATAGTTTTAAGGTGCTATTACAAAAAATAACCTTGATTCGAAGGAAATGTTAATAACTAGAATATGAAAAACAAATCTCTGAAATTTTGTACTTCTGTTATACGGAAATCACTTCTTATGGAAAGTCAAATATATACATATATACACACACACACATACACACACACACACATATATATATATATATATATATATATATATATATCGCAATATGTATTCTTGTGTATTAATAAAGAACGTAGTCAAAATACAAATACAAGAATTATAATTGAATTTACAATTCAAAGCTTTTCGTTGGCTAACAGTACCAACATCATCAGGAATATTAAACAATTAAAATAAACATCAGATGTTAATTTTAATTGTTTAATATTCCTGATGATGTTGGTACTGCTAGCCAACGAAAAGCTTTGAATTGTAAATTCAATTATAATTCTTGTATTTGTATGTTGACTACGTTCTTTATATATATATATATATATAATATCTTTTTTATATGTAATATTATATTAGTCATAGACCTGACTCTCACCATTAGGATTAATGCTAGGAAATAGGAGACAATGCTAGTGGCAAGGGGCATGCAGCAAAAGTTGTAATAGAATGTTGATTCCCTAATTATTTAAGGGACAATCTCTCTTTACGGACAGTTCTTATAATAGGTTCTCTTTAACTGTTATCAATGAAAACATATTATTATGTTATTTTGAGACCTGGCAGAAAGTATTTGCCTAAGGAGGTAACCACACGTAAACGCAAGAGAGGAGAAACCGTGGAACGTTACTCAGAGGTAATTATGGTTGCGAATTGGTGGGATAAGAGAAACGTATTATAGTTGAGCACGTAATTTGAAAATACCATAAACTAAAGTTTAAATAAATGGAATTTTGCTAGGGATAAGTCTTTGTCGGTAATTAAATATAATGCAAATATTAAGGTGATTGATCGTGCAGATGATTTCATCTTAACCCAGTGAAAGAAATACACTACGCTGGTATAAATAGATTTTTGTACAGGTCATGCAGTTAACCAATATAAATGCAACAGCTATGTAGAAAATGGCATACTCTGAAAAACACATGCCCCTTTAGGGATAAACGCACTAATTTGTCAAATTACTTTAACTCAAAACCGTACCACCGGCCCAACCATGTTATGTCAAAGCTTGAACAAGCTTTCCGAAAGCGATGAAAAATGTGTTTCAAAGAGAATAAGAGAAGTGAAACATTGTCTTACTGTCCTTCTAGTCCCAATGAACAGTAATATGTCCCGTTCGTTGTTTCGATTTGTATCACGAATCGATCTATGCCTGACTCAAGAAAAAGCAATGCTGTAAATAAACTCAGTATTTATATTAGTATTAGTGTGTAATGACTATGTAAAATGCCTCAATGTAATTTAAATATGTGCTAAAAAACCTAAAACATTAATAAGTGTTTGTATATGTGACAGTATAGTAAAAGCTATGACTTGTGTTCTACATTACCCCTCCAGCCTCACTTAGGCCTATGCTGCGAACGTTACATCTTGGTGGCGGACGTTTTGATGTTGAAAAACACCTGGATATCTGCCATTTTTTGAGCCAGAATACCATAAAACCACTATATGTAACGCTCGCTAAGTGAATTTGTTTTTGTGTTTTTAATTTGTAGCCTTAGGGTTCGTTAATTATATAAGAGGTGAGCATTGAACATGTTTAATATTATATTATATTTATAATGTAGCCTATATTGCTATATTCAATATTACGGTTGTTGTATTTCTTATGTAATCGTACATAAACATTACATTATGTTACACTATATAAATAACATAATGTTACACTAGTGTAACATAATGTAATGTTTATGTACGATTACATAAGAAATATAACAACCATAATATTGAATATAACAATATAGGCTACATTATAAATATAATATAATATTAAACACGTTCAATGCTGACGATATTTATATCATATATAAATACGATCTGGGACGGATAAGTTTTTCTAGCTTGCAGATCAAAATATTGCTGAGATCCCTAGTAGGTTGGCAGTCGCACCTAGGAATTTCAAAGTAATTTTTCAACTCTACGTTAGCTCTTTATATTAAAATGATAACCTTGTGCGGTTATTATGTAGTATCAGTCATACTAGCACTACTTTAGACAATGCTTTAATAGGTTACTGGCAAAATCTACTTCTTCCCTCTTCTGAAATATATTCTTGTTCTAAAATTAAGTAATTTTTATTTGGTTTTATGTAGGCAACACCAAAATTAAATTCGCTAAATATTTAATTAAAAAATCAAATATAGATATTGGTGATTTACTAATTTTGCAATGAATCAAAATCTGTTGCACAAATCTGTAATCCCAAATTTCAATATTTTCCATTTGTATTTTGCTGTCTCAATTACGTAATTAGTTAGATGTAAATAGTTTATTGAAATTCTATTTTATGTCAGATTTACATGATCGTAATCTAGATAACCAAGTACAAAGTTTTTCGCCGCTAACAATAGTTTTGGCATTATTCCGTGCCACAGAACTGCCTCCTTTATAATACATCATCCTGGCTGAGTCTGAGTGTAAACCCTTGTTAAGCTTTGCTTCCGTAAGCAATGTTCCATTACGACTTCAGCTAAAATATTTATGGGTTACTAAAACACAGTATAAGCAAAATTTATATTCACGTGATTAAATATCATGATTATTATTAAGCACATTTTGATTGCCATCAATTATTAGAGTATTTAATTGAATAAGTCACATATTTTTACTCACAAGAAATATTAAGTAATGAAATGGAAGTGATGGTAAATAAGTAACTAAAATGGTAGTACTACAGTAGTATGACTGGTAATAGAAAAAAAGAAATACTACTGTTAGATTAATAGCAGCAGTAGTTACTAATTAAATTAAATAGGAAAATAATAATAATATAATGAAAGGAAAAAAACGTAATGTGGAAATCAATAAAATAAATATATATAAATATTTAGTAAAAATAATAGTTGATAATTGAAGTGAAGAAGAGGTATCAATATTTTTATTAAAAATATATTTTTATATTAATATATTTTATTTTTATGTATTTATTAAATCAATATTTTATGAAATGAAGGAAACAAAGAAATGTCATGCTTTAATGTACATTCCTAATACAGGAAATATCAAGCATTAGAATAATTTAAAGAAAGTGAAAATATAGATTAATTACCCTTATCTTTAGAGTACATTAACGGAGATATATTTATATAATTCGTAAATATTCATGTTACAATTAATATTCATACATACAGTGCGTGAGGTTTAACGGTGTCCTTCGTTCTGCTCTAGCATTTGACTACTAGCCTAACTGAAAACATTATACAATTCATATCTATCGTAATCTCGTCTTTATCGTAATCGCGTCTTTTTCTTTGCACATTTAAAGATCATGTCTACATCAAACTATTAAAGTATTATCATTTAGTAAATTAGACCTGTTTACATGTTAAACACGACACTGGTGTTTTCTGAAGTGTTTGGTTTTGACCCCGCACTGCAGCCTAGTCCAGCCTAGCGATCTCAAGTTCAGAGACCCGGCTAAACCTCACGTACTGTACGCACGTTATATATGAGATATTTTTCGATATATTGATATGTCGTTACATTACAGGAGATGTAATTACAACATAGTTAAAATGTGTGATTCAATATATAAAAGAATGGATCTGTGATGAACACAAAAGTAAATATAGAGACAAGAGTACACTGTAAACTAGTTTTATTAGAGTCTAAGCCATGATGTAGCTCTTGATATTGGAGAAAATATAAGAATTGCAACAGCTGGTATTCCTTTAGAGTCAGTCATACCCTTTGTCAGTCAAACAAGGCATTGTATCTCCAATAAAAGCAGTGGAAAGTGGTAATTGGTAGCGAAAAAGGCATCTAAAACATAGCATAACCAAGTAACTTTATCACAGTTCAGTGTGTAAAGACAATGTAGGCCACAGTAATTGAAAGTGTGATATTACAAAATAGAAATAAATAAATAATGAAAACATGATTATTACATAATACAATTTTACAGAGATAAACAAATCATTGATTTAAAAAATCAAACTTTTTGAATATTTACACTGTAAATTGGAGAGAATGTATCTATGATGGAAGAGATTGAAAGACAGAGTGAAACAGTATAAAGAATCGTCGTAGTTGGCAAGCTAAGTAATGTATGAATGCAGTGTTATATTTGGTTCTTAAGGGCAGGTCAATATGTAGGAAATGTGACTCCTAACTTTCTCAATTATTTTTAATCTATAATATCTACCAGAATGTTTGAAAAGAATGTGTTTTATTTTGTAGATGGTATAATATAATCCAAATGTTTTAAATTGATTTTTATGAAACTTTAGGTCTTTTTAATCCTTTAAATTGTGATTTCGTTTAGAGTGATACTTCTGTAGCTATTTAAATTAATCCAGTTTCTAAATTATATCATTTTCTATTTTTAAAATTAGTTAGTCTTTGTTTAATCATAATGTAATAAATTGTAAGGCTAATCTTAATTTTAAAAGATTTTAATTTTATTTATTGTTTTTATAAACAAATGTTTCAAAATAAGTTTTTAAAATATATACATAAGATATCCAAATATTATAAGTTTTTTTTAAATTTCAGCTACTAAACGTATCTTCTTAGATCATATTAAACGTCTCAAGTAGTTACACCTATAACATATAATTTATTTCCGGAAGCGATTAGGTCCTTATTAAATTTCTCAAGCAAGGAACAAGATAAGGTAGCGTAATTATATTTATTTTAAAGCTTGAGAGTTAAAAACGCAGAAAAACTATCAGACATGCCAAAATTTTGCTGGGATTTGACCCACTAGCCTTAATAGGTCCAATGATTTTCTAATGAAAATAATACTAGACTGGGATTATTAATAAATAAGCCCAGTATTGCTAATGGTGATTAATAAATATACCCGATAGTGAATCATCAGCTGATTGAATTTCATTGTTTAGTTATTTTATTTTTATTGTTCTGTTTAATTAAAATTTTGAAATGTATCTAATAGGGGAATGCTGTCAATTTGTGTAAAATTATTTGGGAATGGGGTGCAGTAGATATAATGGTTAGCGATAATTTACAAGAACATTGTGTTTGTTTGTTTTTGTTGATTTTATTGTTTATTTGATGAAAATGTTGATATGAATCATATTGGAAGAAGACCGCGAGTTCGTAGACGAGAATTTAGGTATGGTGCTGGAGAGAAGGTTAAGGATCATTTACAATGCAGGAGGAGGGGGTTAATGTGCATATCTACAATTTTAGGCGCCCTCTAAATAATGAAAATTGTGGGATTCATAATAGTATCGGCTTAAATTCAATAACACCACCCGGAATGCTCCCACATAATTTAAAATAAAGATTGGAGCTATAATTATGTTAACCAGAAATATAAATATGTCTTCTGGACTGGTAAGTGGTGTAAGTCTATTGTGAAAGCAATGTTGGAAAAATCATTATACTTGGACATAGTTACTGGCAAAAACAAAGGCCAAGCAGTATTTTTTAAAAGAATTAATGTAATAACAACTGATAAAAATATGACTTTTTTATTCGTTAGGACTCTATTTCCCTTAAGGTTAACCTTTGTAATGACAATAATCAAAGCTCAAGGGCAAACCTTTGAAAAAACTGGTAAGTATTTGCGAAACCCAATATTCAGCCATAGAAAATTATATGTAGCTTTTAGTAGAGCAAGAGCGTCTCAAGGCATTAAGATTTAAATAGAAAACTGAAACACACTAGGAAAAATAAATAATGATGATAATAGCTACATAAAAAACATTGTTTACCAAGAAATAATTTTGTTATACTAGCATAAATTGTATTTGTATTTGAATCACTTAAACTAATACAAGATTTATTAATCACTTTTAAATTAGTTGTTTTACATAAGTTTTTACAAATTTACAAAATTAAATTTATGATAGTCATTAATTAGTGATTAATCAGTGATTAATTAAGTTTCACAGAACTTAATGGACTACAAAATCCCAGAGTTTAATAAAAGGTGTTTAAAAATGGACATTTCAATCCATTTTATTGTAAGAAATAAAAAGCTGCATTTGCTGCTATGAGCCCCTAATATCATATAATTACTTTAAAAAATATAGACACTGAGCTAGAAACACTTGATTGATATTTGGAGTTGAGGTTAACCGAAAAAAAATAGTTTAAATATTTTAAATGTATAAAAAGAAAATGTATAGATGATATGCTTATATGGTGTCTGTGTTTCGAGTAGCTGGTAAGACAATATGATCTAATAGATAAACTAAACGTGACATACAATATGTTAAAGAGCTCACCACGCTAAGGTTCACAACACGTAAATAACTAAGCAAAGATATCAGTTTATATAACCGTATTAGCGATAGCTCACTGAGATTTAAAGGGTGAATACGGTGCGCATCTGCTGACCTGCATTATACTCAACTGATTGAATTTCACTGAAAGCTTTCTGTTTGGACAAAACGATGCCTGTGTTCTATTCAATTAATCGCAATATGCAGAGTAATGGAAATACTTTCCCTCAAACCTTTAGATAGATGCTAAGAGTATTCTGTATGAGTAGGGCAGGTTGTACAACAATATCGTAGTCTAGAAAACTCGCATAGATAGTTAAAATAACAGTTGAAGAAAAACATTATTCCTTAGGGAAACTAAAGGAGCTTTTCATGTTGGTATTTCCAGTTCAAAGTTTATTTCAACACTCACAAAGCTATTCAATACAGGATTAAAACCAGACAGATTTTTTTAAAAAATAAAGTACTTATAAAATGCTTTAATAAATTTATGTGAACGTAATTGTTTGTGATATAAACATTTAATTAAACTTCTTATAACACTTGCTCATTATTTACAATTGCAGAACTTGAAATGTAAGTTTTTTTTTTTTTTTAATTTTAAATAAATAAAACCTCTAAACCACAAATAACATTTATTTAAACCTTATGTACATTTCGATTGCCCAGCAATCATCTTCAGAGGTATTTAAAAAATACTAGAGTTGTATTTTTAAATACCTCTGAAGATGATTGCTGGGCAATCGAAATGTACATAAGGTTTAAATAAATGTTATTTGTGGTTTAGAGGTTTTATTTATTTAAAATAAACATTACGCCACAGTTGCTTCATACAGTTGAAATGTAAGTGTTTCACTTATTTAGAATATATCTAGTGTTAAATAAATCCGTGACATAAAAATTATATTGTAAAGTGAACAATAAATAAAATAAAGTCCCACAGTTTAAGTCTGTAGAGTTAGTTACACCCTGGCACTAATGACTAGTTTCATAAATATTTAGAATGAGTTATTTCTCTAGATAGATTGTAGTCGGTTAAAAAAAAAATGTTTAAATTTATTTACATCGTGTTTATTTATCAGGTTTACTGTTCGTATAATAAAGAGAGAAGGTAAAATAAGGGTAAACTACTCTACAGCTAAAATAAGTGTTTCTACTTAACTCTACTCATAGAACACTTAAAGTAGTAATAAATAATAGTGATAATAGTGTATAATAATTTTGTACTAATGTAATCATCATAAAGGTAGAGAAAATAAGATGGTAAACAGAAGTGTTGGAGACTTTCTTTGGAGAACTAATAATGCGGCATCTGAATTACTGCCTCCACTTCAAAGTCATGGATTCCGAATCGGATAACTAGCCTCAGTCCCTACGATTGGCTCCTGCCTGTAAAGCTTTACTGTAAGACTGGTCATCAGCAGCTCTTGGTTGTTATAATCAGAACTAAAAGACATCATTCAGAATGGACACTAGAATACTCCTTCTGGTTAGCGGGAATAAAAGTAAAGAAAAGCTCTTCATCAGAGACTCAAGGCAAGCGAACTGCTTTAGCTATACGGGAGGCTTTGAGTTGGGGCGTAATTAATTGCAGAATCGGTATTTTATCCTGCCATCTACCTGTAAAAGTATATTTAATAAAAAGCAGATAATTTGAGAACCCTAGTTTTCTGGGTTGAGAATATACTCAACCTGGTCAATAAATTAGGATTAAAACCCAGTTTGTTTGACATACTTTATAAAGTTTAAAGTTATTCGGTCAACTTTGTTAAACCTAATCGCTGAATGATTTAAACTATTGTTATAAAAAAAACTAACTTTCGCCTGGTTTTAATATTAATGCACTATCTAAGACAATTAGAAAAAATAAGGATAACCTCAGCGAGTATTTATGTATCACACGTGTAGTCTATTCATGTGGGCGGTTTGTATAGTCAACAGATGATTGTGTGTTGAATTTCTGTTTCTAGCATTTAGAAGAAGCTTCTTGTTTTTTTTGGCCTTATTTAGTTTTTTCTTTAAAGGTCACGGGGTCAAGAACTTGCTTTTTTCTATAAAATTCTCGTCTTTCCTTTTTCATCAGATTATTTAAAATAGTGTTTGTTTAAAATAATGTTTATTGCCAAATAAAAATTAATAAGGGTAATTCTGTGTTAGTTATTGAAGTCTATTTCCGTAATATTTGGTTATAAGGTAAATAAATAATAAATTTACTTGGTATACATTTTTGTAACTTTTTATATAGATAATAATATCTATCATTAAATTTCGGTAGTAAATAAGTTATTTCATTGTTTATTATTTAGCTAAATATATTGTAACATTATTCTTGATGTCTTGTTTTTGTATTTTTTACAAAAAATATTTGTGTCCATAATTGAAAAGCTTTTTTAAAACCTCTAAGTTGAATTAATTATTTTATAAAAAATATGTTCGATAAAACTTAAATTCTGTTTTTATGGTGTAAAAATCGTTTTCGAAGTAATCTGTTAGTAACATATCTAACATTATAAGTCTGTGATTAAAAGACACAGTTTAATAGCACTTATGTGTTTTAAGTTTCTGAAAACATTGATTTTCCCTTCATAAAACATTATTTTGGTTCTACATATTTTTTTTTATTGTTTTATTGTATTTACCATTTCATGTTTGTTTGCAAAATACACATGTATAATAAACATCAACATTGCTTCATCTAATTTTGGCCTAATTATATCAACAGCTCTGTAGCTTTCTTCTATCATAACGTCTCCCCAAATATTATTCCTTATATTTACTCATCCCTGTCGCATAATGCATAAACCCATTTTGAAAATTTTTTTTCAACTGCTTTCCTTATTTATTTTTGATATTATTATTTCCCCTGATGCATACTTCATTTTATTCTTTTTGAAGAGCCATGTTTTTGCTTTAACGGACAGCATACAGAATAGATTTGTTGAAGTTTTCGGGAAGTAGGTGTTTTTTCATAGTAAAATGTTTATGTATTGTAAAATAGAATTTGTTGTTAGTATCTGAACTATATAAATAAAAAAAAACATAAAATATTTTATGTTCTTCACATAAGAAAACTCTGCTCACATTAAATTTATTTTTAAATAAAATTTTTACAAGGGGAAAGTCGGGGGTCTTAAAAAATAATGTGTTTATTTACAAAACATGTTGACTGGTGAATTATATAACCTCTTCGGTTTTCTGCATTATACAGAATAATGCGAAAATTATAAAATTTCTGTAAACCTTTTACCTTTTAAAACTATGTTACTTAAAAACTACTTCTAAATATTACATTTATTCTGAGTAATAAAATATCTAAAACTTATTCAAGGGTTAAAATTTGATTTTGGAAAATAACATAATAACGGATAAAACTAAATCTCTGGAGTAATAGATTTACATTCCAACCATACGGCTTATATTTAATACATTTTTAATATCTATTGAGCATTTGTAATAATTAAAAAAAAATCTAAATAGAAAATTGTTTTAAGTAGTAAATTTACAATAGCCTGGACGTAATCAAATCGAGGACAACTGTTCCAGTAGTTTATTAATAATTCATTGCATCATTAGCAATATCTAAACCTAAGACTATTTGATTGTTTGCAGAATAGCCCCAGAAAGATTTTTCCCATATAATAGTGCAGAAGGAAACGCTATTTACTGTTAGAATTAAGTTTATATTCTTACTCTGGCGGGGTTGATTTGATTTGTAAATACAGAGTCGGCAAAAACAACATCGACAAGAATATACTAGAGCAACTCGCTTGTACTTTTCAAGACAAACAATAAATAACGTAGCTACACAACATTTTGAGACAATTTTTCCTGGAATAGGTCAAAGGTTATTTAAGATAGATAAACGATATTCATAGCTTAAATTAGTCAGATTACATCCTTGATGTAGACCTAATCTTTCCTTCAGAAAACTATCTACTCTCATTTTTTTGGATATGAAGAATATAGCTAATTAACAGAACTAACAGTAAGGAAATAGCGTTTGGCAGCAAGAAGATTAAGTTTTATTTAATATAGCCAAAGCTGATCCACAAAAACATTTTAATTTTTTTTTGTAATAAAAAATACAAAATTTTGTTTTACTTAAAACTTTAAATAACTTGCCGTAAGTTTAGATTGAAATTAATTTTACAGGATTTTGACATTAATGAATCATTGTTAAAAGATTATATATCATTTTGAAATATTTCTAAGCGAGTGAATTATGTCGATCCACTTGTAGCAGTAAAGATGGACTTCCTGAAGTCACCGGAAGTCCTGATTGACTAATATCACTTCGGCCTGCGCTGCCTTAATCGAGGAGTTGAAACAATTCTCCAATTGATAACAGAGAAGACCAGTCGGGCGATAGTAAGCAAACTTGATCCCCAAATATGTACCAAAATATTTAGGTCTAAATTTACTGCTTTCGATATCATACTAGTGTAATAGTAGTTACTTACAAATGGAGTTAAAATTTTATAAATTGTCATTATTACATTTCAAATAAAATGTTAACATAACTTCAAAATACTGTATTTTCCAAACTTAGGTTTGTAATACTCATGACAAATCTAAGAATAAATCTATACAGGTTGTAATACTTATAATTTTGTGAAATTTCAATGTCGTTCCTCTTAAAGAGCTTGCTGCAAATCCTTCATCCCTCGTTGATAAGTAGTTAAAGCGGGATCATACACTGTAAATAAATTAACGTTAGACTTTGGGGAGGGGGATGATTTAAAGTTTGGCTTTGACGAAATGAGCAAACATAACTTCTAAATAAACCGAGCGGAGGGCGCTTCGCGGAACTGGAATTACTCCAATAACTCAATGCCTTATCTAATTGCTATAAATTTGTAAACATAATCTTGGAATTAATTGCCGAAAGTGTAGAACATATTAGATACTGGCGTTTGGATTGCTCATTCCGAAAAAAACCTGCTCAGATTTGATTATAACGTACTTTTACTAGTTCTCTTGTTATTGAAACTAACACGTAATTTAATATCCAATAAACAACAACATATCATTTATATACATTTTATAAATATCTATTTAAAAAAAAACAAATCCATGTGTGAAAATGTGATTTTTAAATCTCTGATAAAAATTGTAGCTTATATATTTGGTATTATTTTAAAATTACAATATTTTTGCCTATGTTTTCAAATATTTCGCTTGGAATTGTCAGGCATTGACTTATCACTAAACTGAGTTTATTGTTTAAAAAAAATTAATTTGAGGATTACATTCTCGAACGCACCAGTAAAAACTATTTATTATTGCAAAAAACCAGATTTACTTTGTTTTTAATGTATTTATTTCATTCGGTTTTAAATGATTTATTTTTGCGTATATTAAATATTGCAATTTGTTATACATTTTTACGTATATTTTAAAGGATCTTAACTATAATACTGGCCCTAATAAGTTTCTTACATTAAAATAGTAAAGCAATATAATTACTTCATAAATACTTCTTTAAATTTTAATTTGAGCTACTCAATTCAAAACTAACAAAAAAAGACACTCACAAACGGTTTTAATAATTAAAGCATTATGAGAATTAATATTTGTTTTGGTTATAACTTTCATTTTAGATCGCATTTCTTTAAATGTGATACAGAAAGTAATTTTCTAGCTTTAAAACTCAGACACCCAAAACGTATTCTCTTAGTTAATATTTTTTAGCTCTGAAGTTTAAGCTGAAAAAGTATTGATTTTAATAAGGAATGGGTATAAAATATTTAGATGAAAACGAACAAAAATTTAGATGGTGGCTGAAATAGGGTAAAGTTATATCGCGTTACACATTTTATTTTCCTTAGAATGAAATTTAATTATTGTTGCTGATATGGGTGGAGTACAAGTTTTATGTACTAGGATGCAGAAACAAGGAAAAAAATAAAATACAATTAATACTTTGGATTTCACATACACTTGAACAGAAAAGAATGCGGCAGGCAAACTTGTAAAAAAATTGGCATTTTCGAAAGGCTATGTTCTTCGCTAGATTGTGGCAGCTGGTGAAATTGACCTTATATTTTCTGTCATGAGGCGGTTAGTGAATATAATGCTAATTTTAAGAAGGACGCCTCAAGATAATGAGGTTATTCAACACTCACTGAAAACCACAAAGTTATTTACCAAAAATATTTTGGCCAGTTCAAGAATGGCCTGTTGTCGAACCAGTTCAAAATAAAACTCACCGTTTAGACAACGTGGAGGGTTTAAAGCTAAACTCAAACAACACATAAAACCTTTCATACATACACAATATCACATAACTTAAAACACATTTCAGGCATGGAAATAGTAGGCTAATCTACAATAAGACTGTTTCGAAAAATACGAGTGTTATATTTGGTTTATTTTAGGTGATATTTATAAAGCTAAATATTTTTCTAGGCTAAACTCAACTATATTTTTTAAATATAACCTCATCGTATACTTGTGTCAATAACGGTGTAATACCCGAATAAAGAAATATAGCTTTGTTGTGTTTTCTTATTGGGTTATTTATTAAGTTTTATGTTTAAGAGCAAAGATAGAATCCTTAAAGACGTATACATAACGAGAAAACACTTTTACACATTAACACATAGAAACATCTAAACACTGTATAAAGTATAGTAGCATTTGTTCAATATTTGACAACGACCGTTTTGGAGACTTATCGTTTTGTCCACTCCTTCCACGAGAAACTTGTTGCCCTTTTGAAGATAAGGTGGAGGAAGGAAACCATAATGAGTGGTACTAAGCGTATTTCTAAACTAAGGGCCGTTTGTTTATATTCCCTCATAGTTCGCGTGCACGCCGCAACGAGCGCTTGCGTCGCGTCCCGGCATGCCTTGGCAACAACTACGCTCAGTTACAGCTATGTAGCTAACTTGTAGGTTGTGTTCTGTGCTTGCAAAATGTTCAAGGTTATCGAATCGCCCGCCCCTTGCGAAGTTTGTTCGGTTATACGGTTTTTGTCGGCAAGAAACATGTCTGCTGCAGAAATTCACCGACAGATTTCTGAAGTTTACGGTGCTAATGCCATGTGTGAAGGAAAAGTGCGTAAGTGGGTTCGAGACTTCAAAGATGTCCGCGACAATGTCCATGACGAAACGCGATCTGGCCGTCCATCTCTAATGTCAGACGATTTGCTGTCTTCAGTTGAAGCGAAAATTCGTGACAACAGACGCTTCACGATCACTACTCTCTCACACGAATTTCCGGAAGTTTCGAGGTCTGTGATTTACAAAATTGTTCATACAAAATTAAACCTTAAGAAACTGTGCTCGCGTTGGGTCCCCAAACTCCTGACGGAGGAGGACAAACACAAAAGACTCGAGAGTTCCTTGAATTTTCTGACACGTTGTGACGAAAATGGTGACGACATGCTGAGTCGGATCGTAACTGGAGACGAAACGTGGGTTTCGCATTTCACTCCCGAATCGAAACAACAAAGCATGGGATGGAGACACACGCAATCTCCCGTAAAGGTCAAAGCCAAACAGACTTTGTCACAGCGCAAGATCATGGCGTCCGTGTTTTGGGATAGGCATGGGGTTTGGCTGGTCGACTTTATGGAACGAGGAACGACAATAAATGCAGAAGCCTACTGCCAAACTCTGAGGAAGCTGCGCAGAGCGATTCAAAACAAGAGACGTGGCATGCTCACAAAAGGAATTTTGTTTCTGCACGATAATGCAAGGCCTCACACTGCCACTCAGACCCGAGCTGCATTGGACTCTTTTGGCTGGGAAGTTTTGGACCACCCACCCTACACCCCTGACCTTGCGCCGAGCGACTTTCATCTCTTCCGTCATCTGAAACATCACTTGGGCGGCAGCCGTTATGACGATGACGAGGAATTGAAAACGTCCGTGAATTTTTTGTTATCTCAGCAGGCGGCCAGTTTTTATGAAGAAGGTTTCCAAAATTTAGTTGTGCGATATGATAAGTGTTTACAAAAACTTGGAGACTATGTAGAAAAATAGATAAAAGTATGTAAATTCCAAAAATAAAATTAGTTTTTGCAAATTTCTTTTTGTTTTTATTTTATTTTCAAACGGCCCTTACTTTAAGAATACCCTCGTATATAAGAGTTTTGAGTAATTTTACAATAGGCATGAATGAATTGTAATGCAACTGTGGGATGAATTGTATGTGTTGGTGTGGGTGAAATGTTTGTACATTTCGTACTATTCTAATGTGAGTTTGGTTATTCTTATTTAGTTCAGCAATTAGTAGGTTTGTTAAAATGTTTGTGTAGTCATGGCTTGTGAGAAACAGGTATTATGAAAAGTGTTTTGGTTTGTGAGTCTTTTCATGGGGTCAAATTACCAAGCTGTGTGAAATTGTTTCCTTTTTAGGCTGATATTGTAACTGGGGTTGGGGTACAAGTTTGCTTATATACATAGTGAAATTAGGTTTGAAATATTTATTGGAATTTTAGTGTGTAGAGTGGAATATTTTGTAATTGTATTCAATAAATATGTTAGTTTTGGGTTATTTTTTGAGCTGTGTTGTTAACTCAAAACGTTGGTTTGAAGATTTTGAGTTTGTTTCTTAGGCGAAATTGACAATGTGGAATACAGACAATTCGAATGAAAAAATTCAATTGACATTTTAATCTTTCATTTTACTGCTTTGAAAGAATTTAAAACAATTAATTTATTTTCACTGTGGCTTAAAAAATTTCCATTATTAGAAACAAAGATCATCAGGATTACCACACCAAATAATCAAAATTATTGATTTTAAGTATCGGGGAAAACAGATTTATAAAAAAAGGTTCGTTAATGTAAGATCCTCGGTAGCTTTCTCTCTGATAAAAAAGAAAGATACTAAATAATTGAACCAGTTTAAAAGGAAAAAACAACTTTTTTAGTACTCTCCTCTTTTCAGTTCTTGTAAGATCAAAGCTCTCTAAAGCCTCAGTCTAACAAAAGTTTCTTTTCTTCTCTGTTCCTCGGCATTTCCATCCCCGCCCACGGCATAAATTCTTTTGAAGTCTTTCTTAATGTGGTCCAACCAATTGATTTTTGATGTAGAACCTTGATTACCATCTTGGTTTTCGTTCTTTTATGCTACCTTTGAATATTTGTTTGACACGTTTATATTGAATTGCTTCTTGAGCTTCAGCCCACTTTCTTTTAAAAGAATGGTTTTCCAGATGTTGAAGCCACATATTTCTACTAGTATTCATTTAGGCCTTATGGGTTTTCTATAAGTAGTTACAAGCTCAAATATTTAGTAGAAAATAAGTTTTTCGATTTAAATTCAGATCAAAATTATTCACTTATAACTTGAACAAGTGGGTAAATAACCCTTTACAACTTTAGAATATCTGTAAAACCAAATAGGTTTTTATATTCATCACAAATGTTATAATTGATTTCATAATTCTTGAATGTTCGTTTTGTTGATTTCCAACAATTAAAGACCAAAAATTGAAGCCACCTTGATTAGTTTTAAAACATTTCGATATAAAGTTGAAACCCTTTTCAGCAACGAAAAATTTATTTATAAAATATTCAATCAATCAATAGATAAATTCCCTTATTTGCAACAACAATCAGATCAAATTAAAGAATAACTGAAACTCTAATATAAAATAAAACTAAATGCAGTACCATTCAAAGTAAAAAGTATCAAGTAACTTTGAATACATATTTTTAATCAATACTAATATATAGAAATAGAATGGTTTGTGTGTGTGTATGTGTGTTTGTGTGTATGATACTAAATCACGTAAAAATTAGGCTACTCTACCATAGGTCTAAATGTATTTAGTCAGTGTAATACCCTACGGGCCTTGAAAACCCCCTTAACACTCACTTTTCTATACTCCACTTAATACTTACCTTGACTTAATCAGTTGATAATCCCCTGTAAACGTCACTTTTAAACACATTTAAACAGCTGATAGTAATTAACTGTTATTCATCTAAGGGTAAATTACTTTACAAATGTTATGTTACAAGCAGAAGTTTTCCTTTCTCTTGGTTTTCAAGACAATAATCAGTAAGTTTATAGTGTGATATATTTATTGGGAAATAATTTATACTATTATATAAAAATCTAATGAGGCCTATGTATGTGTGTATTACTTAATCACGTAAATACTAATGTACCCATTAAGCTGAAATTTGGTATTTATTTCCCGTTCCCACATGTTCGATCTTCGCGAAAAAAGATACGAAACAATTATGAAAACTCTCGTTTACACCCCAAAAGTTTACAGTTTTGCAACATTTTAACCCCTCCCCCCAATCGTGATGCTAATAGTGTTGCTTAAAATGTACATTGCCCACCCCCAATACAATGCATATGTAATGAATCAAAAACATGTCCTGAAGCTATATTGACAATTATTGTTTGTTATTGCCACAGAAGGTTAATTTTATATATCTATGAAGTATCCAGTCAGGATACATTTGGTTGTAATTTTATACGTTTACCCAAATTTACACATTTAGGGCTAGAATAGAGATCACCTGACGTCACCTGGCAAAAGGTATTACTCCGCGGAAGTAGACGTCTAAACAGGCAATGTAATGTTGTATAAAATTACAACCAAATATCCTGACTGGACACTTTGCAGGTATATTTTATAATAGATGTATATTATTGTATAAGATTACAACCAAATCTATCTTAAAACTGGATACTTTTTAGGTTTAAATATATGGTATATGTAGTATGGCGTAGTTGATACGCAGACGTATTACTTCTTATTACTCCACAATTAATTTTTTATCTAACTTTAATTTGATAAGAATTGTAATTATTTCCCTGAGGGAGAGTTTTCAATAGTTTTCTGGTATCCCTGATGACTTTCTGCGTCGCCCGGTGTAATGTTTCCCCTATCGAACACGTGCGAACGGGAAATAAATACCCGAAATTTTACACGGTCATTCTTAGGGCCCCTGGTTTTTACATAGGCTTATTTTAATTTAACGGTAGGTTTATAAACTATAGTTTAATGTATTTATTTGGATTTGATTTCAGTAAATTAAATTCAATCCAAATCCAAATACAAATTAAATTAAATCCAAATCCAAATACAATTTAAATTCAATCCAAATCCAAATACAAATTAAATTCAATCCAAATCCAAATACAAATTAAATTCAATCCAAATCCAAATACAAATTAAATTAAATCCAAATCCAAATACAAATTAAATTCAATCCAAATCCAAATACAAATTAAATTCAATCCAAATCCAAATACAAATTAAATTCAATCCAAATCCAAATACAAATTAAATTCAATCCAAATCCAAATACAAATTAAATTCAATCCAAATCCAAATACAAATTAAATTCAATCCAAATACAAATACAAATTAAATTCCATCCAAATCCAAATACAAATTAAATTAAATCCAAATCCAAATACAAATTAAATTCAATCCAAATCCAAATACAAATTAAATTAAATCCAAATCCAAATACAAATACAAATCGAAACAAAGGAGAGCGCTTCAATACAGAATGATTAACGTGTTGATCGGATCATTGGAAAAATATAAACATGATTTCAAATATACAGCCATTCATCGCTCTATCACATTCACACAGATATTTAACATCGGACATATATTCAACATTTCACTGTAGCGAATTGATTCATCGATCTTTATCGAAAAGAAAAATTTGTAACAAGCATAAAGTTTAGAGTTCAAAGTCTCTTGTGCATTAGGAAGGGTAGTTT
>JBAIZL010000003.1:138972760-138982760 GCA_036971475.1 Prosapia bicincta
CCTTCAGGATATGAGGATAACTAATAGCCTTGGAGTCTTTGTGATTTAGAAGCAACAGTTTTCTCTCTGGTAATGAAGGAAAAATAGGATGACAGGTTAGGAATTAAGATGCTTTCCCCAGTTGTAGGTTGTATTTAATTCCAAGTTGCTCTGCATAAACGAGTGTCTTTATGCTCTGCATATATGTGTCTTGAGTCGTGACGTCGCAGGTTTATATCTGTCCAAGTATCTGTAGTAGATTCTCTTTGTCTTCTCCCACAACTTGAGTACTGATTTCTCCCTGCGGCTTTGTAGCCCCTCGCAATGGCTTATTCTGGACAACCCCTAATTTTCTCAAGTTAACATCGGAAGAGAGAGTGATGACTCAAAGCATATTCCATAACTGAGCGTATATAGGTTTAATAGACTGTCGTCATCACATCCTGCCTTGCACCTCACTTCGTAGTTGCCAGTCTATTTAGGAGGTTTTTTCTCTTTTGAGCTTTTTCACTTGCGATTTGTCTCTGCTTGGGCCAACTAGATTTGTTTTACTAAACTCCATATATGTTTGGTCATCCTCCTCCTTGAATGAGAAGGGTTGTGACGAGGGAGTCACCTTCTATAACCCCAATGCAGAGTAAGTAACTCCATATACGTTTGCTCATCCTCCTCCTTGTATGAGAAGGGTTGTGACGAGGGAGTCACTTTCTATAACCCCAATGCAGAGTAAGTAACTCCATATATGTTTGCTTATCCTCCTCCTTGTATGAGAAGGGTTGTGACGAGGGAGTCACTTTCTATAACCCCAATGCAGAGTAAGTAACTCCATATACGTTTGCTCATCCTCCTCCTTGTATGAGAAGGGTTGTGACGAGGGAGCCACTTTCTATAACCTTAATGCAGAGTAAGTAACTCCATATATGTTTGCTTATCCTCCTCCTTGTATGAGAAGGGTTGTGACGAGGGAGTCACTTTCTATAACCCCAATGCAGAGTAAGTAACTCCATATACGTTTGCTCATCCTCCTCATTGTATGAGAAGGGTTGTGACGAGGGAGTCACTTTCTATAACCCCAATGCAGAGTAAGTAACTCCATATACGTTTGCTCATCCTCCTCCTTGTATGAGAAGGGTTGTGACGAGGGAGTCACTTTCTATAACCCCAATGCAGAGTAAGTAACTCCATATACGTTTGCTCATCCTCCTCCTTGTATGAGAAGGGTTGTGACGAGGGAATCACTTTCTATAACCCCAATGCAGAGTAAGTAACTCCATATACGTTTGCTCATCCTCCTCCTTGTATGAGAAGGGTTGTGACGAGGGAGTCACTTTCTATAACCCCAATGCAGAGTAAGTAACTCCATATACGTTTGCTCATCCTCCTCCTTGTATGAGAAGGGTTGTGACGAGGGAGTCACTTTCTATAACCCCAATGCAGAGTAAGTAACTCCATATACGTTTGCTCATCCTCCTCCTTGTATGAGAAGCGTTGTGACGAGGGAGTCACCTTCTATAACCCCAATGCAGAGTAAGTAACTCCATATACGTTTGCTCATCCTCCTCCTTGTATGAGAAGGGTTGTGACGAGGGAGTCACTTTCTATAACCCCAATGCAGAGTAAGTAACTCCATATACGTTTGCTCATCCTCCTCCTTGTATGAGAAGGGTTGTGACGAGGGAGTCACTTTCTATAACCCCAATGCAGAGTAAGTAACTCCATATACGTTTGCTCATCCTCCTCCTTGTATGAGAAGCGTTGTGACGAGGGAGTCACCTTCTATAACCCCAATGCAGAGTAAGTAACTCCATATACGTTTGCTCATCCTCCTCCTTGTATGAGAAGGGTTGTGACGAGGGAGTCACTTTCTATAACCCCAATGCAGAGTAAGTAACTCCATATACGTTTGCTCATCCTCCTCCTTGTATGAGAAGGGTTGTGACGAGGGAGTCACTTTCTATAACCCCAATGCAGAGTAAGTAACTCCATATACGTTTGCTCATCCTCCTCCTTGTATGAGAAGGGTTGTGACGAGGGAGTCACTTTCTATAACCCCAATGCAGAGTAAGTAACTCCATATACGTTTGCTCATCCTCCTCCTTGTATGAGAAGGGTTGTGACGAGGGAGTCACTTTCTATAACCCCAATGCAGAGTAAGTAACTCCATATATGTTTGCTCATCCTCCTCCTTGTATGAGAAGGGTTGTGACGAGGGAGTCACCTTCTATAACCCCAATGCAGAGTAAGTAACTCCATATATGTTTGCTCATCCTCCTCCTTATATGAGAAGGGTTGGTGACGAGGGAGTCACCTTCTATAACCCCAATGCAGAGTAAGTAACTCCATATACGTTTGCTCATCCTCCTCCTTATATGAGAAGGGTTGGTGACGAGGGAGTCACCTTCTATAACCCCAATGCAGAGTAAGTAACTCCATATACGTTTGCTCATCCTCCTCCTTATATGAGAAGGGTTGGTGACGAGGGAGTCACCTTCTATAACCCCAAATGCAGAGTATTATTATTATTAATAAAACTCGGAGGGACCTTATCGGTGTAGAGCACTTAGCTGCAGCCTTTGTACTCTCTTCCCATCCCTCCCACAGGACTAGCTTAGTGGATACCTACCGCTTTGTAGAAATTAAGTACCCACCTGATGCTAAATCTTCTGATATCCTCTAGTGTACATACCTGCCAGCAAAACCACTTTCTCCTTGCAGCTCCCAAAGCAGGACACTCACAGAGTACGTGGCTTGGGCTTTCCTCTTGGTCCTCGTCGCATCTCTTGCACACAGGGGACCTAGATTTTCCAATTTTGTATTGGAAGCCCCTCAGATTCCCATAGCCTGTAACCAGCTCTACAGTAGCTCTGAGTTGATGTCTACTTAAGGAGAGTAGTTCTTTGCCCCACAAATCTCTTGAGTAACCTCACCTTGGACTTGTTACACCCTAAGGTTACATTCCAGTCTTCCCTGCACAACCTGTCTATATGTGCCGTGACCCTCTTGCACCCCTCCTGAGGCGGCATGCCCACTGCCCTCAGCAACGGACCTTGAGTTATACACCCTTGTTTTCTAAGGCGTCAGCTCTCTCCTTCCCTATCCAGCCAGAATGTCCTGGAATCCAGGTTAGGTTGAGTGAATTATACTCACTCAGCTCTGCTAGAGAAGCTATAGTCTCAGCCACCAGCCTAGAGCTGGTAGTAGCCTTACCTAAAGCCTTCAGAGCTGCCTGACTGTCCGAGCAAATCCAGATGGTCTTGCCCCTCCTGCCAGACCCTATTATTTCCTCAGCACATAGTTTGATCGTGAGCACCTCCCCCTGACAGAATTGTAGTCCTCCAGGCGATGACAAAATCTGTCTTGGTGTCTCGGTCCACCAAATCCTGCTCCCACGCCTTCCTTCATCTTGGACCCATCGTTGAACCAGATTTCACCATGTCTGGGTCTATACTCCGCCCATGCCTCTCTTGCAGGAATATGGATTTTGTAGTTTCCTTTTTCCTTTTTAAGAGACAGTATGTTATCCTGAGGTTCTATCCAGAGCTCCTTCAGTGAATCCCCAAATATCTGTTTATGAAGTTTGCTCCTTGTCTTCCACTGCCCGGCACAACTTAGCCGGTAATTTATTTAAAAAAAAGTAGTAAAATAAAGTGTTTGTCAATTTGTTTACCCTAAATTTGTAATAACTCTCTCGCAACGTGGTTCACGTAGTTTGTTCATTGTTCAATCCTTTGAGATATAGTTTGGCTAGCCTTGTTAAGTAGTTGATAGATACACAATAACAATACTCCCAGATCTTGGTTGCTCAGTGTCTCAGAGATAAAACAATATAGTTAACTAGAGCGAAATCCGTCGCACGGCGGAGGAATGCCATTATGTAATATTGAAAGTAATGTTGCAAATATTGTCACTTAATCAAGTTATAAATACACAAACATTGTATTTTATACATTATTAGGCTTTTATTTTACAGAATAAAATTACTTTGCCATTTAATTAGTAGTTAGTGTTTTATTAGAAAAATAATTTAATGTGGGTATCCATCTTCTAGGCCCTTTTTCAATAATCATACAAATATTTCACTTGCATTAACTGAGTGCATAAAGATTCTTCCACGCGACAAGCTAAAGCAGTTTTATGTTTAACAAACGTTTATAGCACAAACGTATACGTCGTTTAGTTTTAAGACCTTTATTTTGTTTGAGACACTGATCATCTAGTAAGGTCTTTTGTTTGTTTTAAAATTTACCTAGCGAGAATAATAACGATTTGTCTCTGTTCGTTTTTCATAAACCTTAGGCCTACAATAAAAATTATTAAAAGGCTCCTGTTCCAAAAAAAAATAATATAAACTAACTAATAATAAAAGTTATCGAAGATTAAAACCATATATACATTTCGATGACCATGCCATCATCATCAAAGGGTCTTATTACAGAATTACAATCTAAAATACAATAAATTACAAACTAGACTGACATTAATGTACATAAGGGTTTAATCTTGGGTAGCTTGTATACTATTACTTATTTTTGTTTTACTCGTATATGTTCTTTTAAACTTTTTTATTGGAATAAATTGTCCTGCTGTGCTCTTCATATTGTAAATGTCATTAACCTTCTTAAGCTATGAGATTAATCATAATTAGTTTATATTTTGGCGATCGTCATGGCAATATTATGCACTGAATTCATCCTTTGGTTTACTTCAATAGGAAATGACCTACCTCCCCTGCCCTTCAATACCATACCATATTCGATTCTCCTATCATTATGAACCAAATACACAACTTGCGTAAAGTAAACGCCTTTTTACCAGTCAAATCACATCAGTTGTAATCCAGTAACCTACCTGCAACCAGCGTAAATAAAGACAGACTATTCCAAATATTTATTATGAATATCAAATTCTTTTTTTTATTCAGTAATCGTTTGATCATAATGTACACCTGTAAACTATATTTGCCATTTGAGTTCTCATTACTGTCGGCCACCTCCACGAAAGTCTTTTTTTTAAACTGTGCCAAAAACTAAATTTATTTATAAGAAATATAGTTTAAATTTAATTTTTATTTATAAGAATTGTAACAGACGTAGAAACAAAAACAACGCAGGTTATATTTAACACTAAATCCAATAAAAAATTTTTTTTGCAATAAAGTGCTTCATTTTCTTAATAAATCATTTCGGGGGTATATTTATGAAAAAAATCTCATTAGTCGCTTCTGATCTGTGGTCTGGGCCTTTCGTAAGTCTCAAGTGTCGCTGTAGATGCCGCAATGGGCTTTTTACCTTTAATGGTACGATTTTACATGATTACAATTTGTTAAGACAGGTGTCATGTAATAATTATCAAATATTAGACAACATTTAATGACCAGTATAATCGCAATAGGCAACATGAAAACGTTTCAATAAAACTGTCGCGTGCAAGAAACTATTTGTATAATCAATGTAAACCCTAAATTACTCGAGTCCTCAACACTGTTAACTGCTATTATACTGTTAACATAATGTAAATTATGACCAGTATATTATGTAATAAGAGAGATATGAAGTAAATAATTCTGCTCAAGTACGCTCTTCAGGATTTAAATACATTTGAACTTACACCTTGTCTTGCGTAACAAAAGTTTGATTTCTATTTGCGCATTGTGTCCGCAGTAAGGTGAAAGGAGTCATGTTGAATTTTTAAAACACTAATCAACCCCAAAAACAAACGTGACAGCACTTTCTTTTACTAAAATTCCAGAGAGAGTTTTACTTGTCTGATTTTGTTAAGGAATGGAATACCTTGTGGTTTTTAAAACAATATACTAAAACTCACTGTCTATAAATTTTTAACTCTTTATAAACTTATAATGACAAATTCTCAATGAGTTACCTTGCGTTCTGAATTGAATTGTTTCAAAAATCATGTACCTACATCTTTCTTGCGTTTGAGTATGTGAGTTACACACACACACACACACACACACACACACACACACACATACAAACACACACATACATACACACACACACACACACACACACACACACACACACACACACACACACACACACACACACACACACACACATACACACACACACACACACACACACACACACACACACTCACTCACACACACACACAATCACTCACACTGACACACACACACACACACACACACACACACACACACACACACACACTTGCACACAAGCACACGCACACACAAACACACACAAACACATGCACACATACAAACACATACACACACACACACATATATATATATATATATATATATATATATATATATAATTGTGTGTGTTTGTGTGAATAATACAACATTTTAACAAGGCTGTAGTTAAATATTAGAATAAGATTGTAGGGCCAGGTATTGATGCATTACAATCTTTATTACTACAGATTAATTGATTTTTATGTCTCATTAGTAGAAGCGAATATTAGGTTTTTTTGAATATATGCTAAAATAAAGTGAAACATATACTATAAAAAATCTTTTCACAAAGTGTTTTTCAAACAGGCGGTTAACAAAATACATTTTAGGCCTACTATGGAATTAAATTGAATAGTATAACTATTCAAATACTTTAGATAATTATTTTGTTTTACAAGTGAAAATTGTTTTATAATTACCAACATTAAAAGACACGTGTATTTTAATTAGAATTACCTCTTTCATACTCTGCGAAATTTTATTAATATATACGTAAAAACTTGATAGTAAAAAAAAATAAAGTTAGTTAGTATATACACAATAATTAAGTTATCGTCTGGATAAAGTGTAAAATAGTATCTGCCCTACATTAGATAAAACAAGGTTGAAAATATTCATACATAAATTTACATTTATTACGGTAAATAGTTTACGGAAAAATGTAAATATATGCATGTATGTGTTGATTCTTCGTAAAAATATAAGTAATTATCTCAGTTATGACATTGTAAATTCGAACGACAAATATTGAACAGTTGGTAAAAGTTAGTAATTTTTCTTTACATTAGGCAGATGTATTATTTTACTAAACAATTTTACGTTTTCTTTCTCCTCTTACTGCTCAATCCTCCTAGTACTAATGTCGAAAGGAGTTTTGTTAAATAACTTTCTAATAATAAATAATATAATTAAAAAATTAAAATTTTTTAATTCGTCCTGAGAGAATCTATGCTTAACAACTTCGTGAAAAAAAATTATTGGTAAGCTTTAACATTGAACCAGAATATTTAACCGTAGGCCTAAGGAGTAGGAGAATGAATTTTGGACATCGTTTTAAGGACGAAATGAAATAATTAGCTAGAAAATTATTTTGGTGATTCTTAAAACTAAGTGATAGATTCATAAATGGTCAGATAACTAAAAATGGTGAAGTTTCGTTTAAACGGATTGAAATATTAGCGTATTAGTGAGTTTAACACTAGGCGAGCCTAAGGAGACTTGGTAGAGGAACTTTGGATGCCATAAATGATGGAATAGTAAACATAGCTAATATTGTACCTTATTAATCAAAATGCAATCCTGTGAAAACAATATTGTTTTTAATTTGTTACATATATTGTATACATTATTATGTTTTACATTATTGTTATTATTTCTACAAGAAATCAGAAAAATCACAATAACTAAAAATCTGATAAGTTTTTAAAAAACATGGAATTAAATGTAGGCTACTACTTAGGCTACCTTAGGCTACTATTCTTTTCGTAATAAAATATTTACACTTAAATATATTGTATCAGTTTCGTAAAGGACTAATATTTAATTCGATATAAAATAGTTCAAACTATAAATAATATTCGACCTGGCTTGTGAGTGAAAGTTATAATTAAATAATAAAAATATATACAACTCACAAATATACAATTTTTTATTTCAAACGCGTTTCGACGACTACTTTGTCGTCATCTTCAGTGAAAATACACAAATGAAATTAACTAAAAAATATATATATATATATATTAAACATAACCTATAAAGTTTTAACAAAGGTAAAAACCTGTTTTACCTAGCTACGAAGTATTACCTAGTTTTGTAATGTTTTCCCTAGTTTGGTGTACTACCTAGTTACCAGGCTAACAGACCCAAAAACGTCTTAACTTTGTATATTGTTATAATTTGTTTAAAATTTGATACACGGTATATATAAGTCCAACTTGAAATTTGACACATTAGGCCTACTGTACATACGTACAGAAAGATACGGTAAATTAAATCTACTGAATGCTACCGAGCAACGTTACTACTTTGGTAAAACTATATGTTATAGAAGAACAACAGTAGCAGAGTAACAGGTTTAGTATGGAATAACTACTTTATGAATATGCAAGAACTACATTATTATGGGAGAACTACACCTTAAGGAGTAACAGGATTAGTATGGAAGAACTACTTTATGAATATGCAAGAACTACATTATTATGGGAGAACTACACCTTAAGGAGTAACAGGATTAGTATGGAAGAACTACTTTATGAATATGCAAGAACTAGATTGTTATGCGAGAACTACAGCTTATGGAGTAACCGGTTTTTTTATGGAAGAACTATTTAATGCATATGGAAGAACTACATTATTATGGGAGAACTACAGCTCACGTATAAACGGGATTAGAATGGAAGAGCTACATTACAATACTATGGAAGAACTAGAATAAAATGGAGGCTTATACATAGACTACATTAGCGAGGCTTGTCTAAATAATAATGTCTGTTTTGACATTGGCAAAACATTGGTCTCGTAACTGGGTAATAGGTTCTTATAGGAGCTCATTTATTATAAAGAGTTTATTTTCTATTTCTTTTACTTTGTAACTAGTCAAAGCGATTATTCTAAATAGCCTTGGAAACAAACCAAATGTAAGGTGCTTTAACTACATAAGAGTCCTAATAAAGCTACAACAGGACGGATTATTTAAAAAGGAAAGAAAATAATTTGGATCAGACCTGATTATGTTTTAAAAATAGCCTTTCTTTTTTTCAAAGGATATTTTTTATTTTTTTTTAGCCTCAGTATTTTTCTAACCTACAATTTTAAATGTACGGTAGAACAATGAGTATATTAAATGTACAATAGTTACATAGGGTCCCAGGTACAATTAGGACCAAAAGTATTGATTTTTTCATTTTTTAAATAATACAAGCTAATGTAGAGGACGTTTTTAAAATTCCTCAACCTATACCTTTTGCCACTTTTTTCAGAAGCGAAATTAGAAATAGTTTTATTCAGTAAAAGAGGACATGCAATGAATTTTAGTTATTGTATTTATTAATCTCTTATTTTGATAAACATCGTATGCATCTGCATAAAAGGTTTCCAGAGTATACACTCACTTCAGGCTCTTCTAACTCAAACATTCATGGTTTCTTTAATATCCCACCCTAGAGACGTAAATTTGGAAACATTTTTACGAAGAATGAATAACAAAATGTGAAATCCCTTTAGAACAATGTTTTAGCAAAGCGATCGTTTATCTACGAAATAAGAAACCTCTTTTCGAAAATACATTTTGGTCCTGAGGGAATGTAAGATAACATAAGTTCAGGTCATACATTTCGTATTCTCTTTACTTTTCCCAGGGGACGATCAATTCCGCCACAAATACGGGCAAGGTTTTGAATACATAAACTGCGAAATATGCCCAGCTTTTGTGAATATCCCGGAGTGACGGGGAACTGATTCCCTGAAGGTACAGGCCTCGTATAATTAAAACAAAGCCAACCTCCCAGTAGCTAAACACAATTAAGGGGCTTAATTTGCAAGGCTCCTCAGTTTGTAAAATATATGTGAAATAATTTTTGAAGATATCAAAATATTTAATGGAAAATAAGTAAAAGTAATTTTTTTGTTATAATACAACGGATTTATAGGAAAACAAAGGAGCTCTTTTAAAAATAATCATTGCGATATGTTTTTAACATATAAATAGTATACAAAACTATATTTACAATATGAGTAAATTAAAATTTTAATTAGAGCGAGAAGAATATTCTTGACAACGGGTAAGTTCTGGTAACA
>JBAIZL010000003.1:138992760-139042760 GCA_036971475.1 Prosapia bicincta
CACACACACACACACACACACACACACACACACACCTACACACACACACACACACACACACATACACACACACACACACACACACACACACACACACACACACACACACACACACACACACACACACACATACACACACACACACACACACACATACACACACTCACACACACACACACACACACACACACACACACACACACACACACACACACACACACACACACACACACACACACACACACACACACACACACACACACACACACACACACACACACACACACATACACAAACAAACACACACAAGTAAGATAGCAGTTTAACATGTCACAAGGAATAACCTGTACCTGCGTGTTAAAGTAGGCTGTAGTTAGTATCCACCAACACGTCAGGCAACCATAATTTTCGATTTAGAATAAGGATATAGACGTTTGGACCTTTAAAGAAAAGAAATTACATCTGCTCTTCTTTTCTTCTTATTATTAAATATTTCGAGCAAATTCATTTCTAAAGATATATAAAAAGTTTTGAAATGTTTATAAAATTTTTTCATAAATTTTCGTTTCATAATTTTTAATATGCATCTTTCGTTTATGTTTTTTTTTTATGTCTTTACACACTACGGATAACAATTGACGTTATCTATAATGAATAAGTTTGTTAATTTATACATACACAACTATAACGAAATACGTTTTATTTAATTTGGTTTAAATTTGGATCTGATTTGTCTCTGTTATATCAAAAACCATGATTTATGAAACTGAAAATTTACAAATTCATAATTCGAAATTTTACAAATTACAAAGTCTATTACTATATAATCTTACAATTTTCGTGTATTATTACAAATCTTTACAAAATTACAATCTTAAAAACCTAGAAATCTATTACTTAAAAGTAAAATAAAATGCAGAAAGACAGTCCATTAGTAGAACTTCGCTTAATTTCGTTTAGGTCAAACTATTACTTAGGGGATTTTAAAAATAACAAACGAAACAAAACAATAAACATAACCTGACGAAAGATCTGTCCACTTGCTACAGGCAACAAAGAGTTTATCTAAGAGTATTTTATATTATATGTAGTTTAATTATGAGCATATTTGATTTTCCTATGGTAACCTTATGAAATAGGCTCCTACTTCATTTCTTACAATTACAAAACGATGCAATGAGTGGGCCTATATTTCACAATGAAATACGAAGAGCATAAAGTATAAGTAATTCGAGATAAAGAGTTTAAAGTATAAGTATTTCGATACGAAGAGTATAAAGTATAAGTAATTCGATACAAAGAGTATAAAGTATGTGTAATTCGATACAAAGAGTATAAAGTATAAGTAATTCGATACAAAGAGTATAAAGTATAGGTAATTCGATACAAAGAGTATAAAGTATAGGTAATTCGATACAAAGAGTATAAAGTATAAGTATTTCGATACAAAGAGTATAAAGTATAGGTAATTCGATACAAAGAGTATAAAGTATGTGTAATTCGATACAAAGAGTATAAAGTATAGGTAATTCGATACAAAGAGTATAAAGTATGTGTAATTCGATACAAAGAGTATAAAGTATGTGTAATGAAGATGAAATATAAGATAATATAAGAATAATTAAGGAGTATTTTCTGTTCTATAAAAACGTTTAAGTAATTTACATCAACTTCTATAAATTCTTTGCAAACAATGAGATTTGAGAAATAGTTTAAGTAATTGGGGTAATCGTTTATTAGAGCAATCTCTTATTTAGCTACCAATTATTGAACTCCACCCTTCTAGTTGCCTTGATCAAAATTTATTCCACTAATTTCTAAGATATACATTCTAAAAAATCAATTTATAATTTGACCATATACGTATTTTAACATTACGTTAGCATTTTTAAAATTAAAAGTCATAGAATTATTTACCGGTACGTAATACAATTTGCTATTACTATTACGTCAACAAGAGAATAATATATTGCTGATGGTTTTAATTTGTTTTTGTTTCATCATTTTCTGTAAATTTTCTCCCGTCATCGTTAGTTCAAGGTGTAATGCACATCTGAGTCTGTCTACTATAGAGGGTGTGGGGAATGAGTTAAAAGAAAGCTCACATGGTGTCACGCCCCTAAAATCATAACCCTACATATTTACTACTGAGTATATGACATAAAACGGATATACACTATGCAAGAACGAAGACGTTAAAGGTGAAACCTGAAATTATTTACTAAAAACGACAACTCATTAAACAATCGTAATATTTCATGTTAGATATGAACGCTAGTAGATCTACTATATGATACTACGAGTATAAAGCAAACAATTAAAAGAAAAATTTAAAAAAAATAAGAATTAAGGTGTATGAACTAATGAAGTGACACCGACATAGACCCATTTATGTTTAGTTGTAATTTTCCTATTATACAATAGTTCTCAACTGTTATAATAGATGAAAATACTTTGAATATACAATACACTGAATACAATACAAAATTTATTACTTTATTATAATATTTATTTAGTTTTGATAAATAGGTATTATTGATATTCTACACAATAATAAAAAGGTCTATATTATACAACTGATTTGGTTTTTGGTAGCAAATAACTTTTGATGAAAAGAAATTATTTATATTTAGGTAATTTATAACTGCAATATATCTATTTCAATCTACAATATTGCCTAATTTGTAACGTCTTATCTTCTTCTACTCAATATTTCAATTAGACAACAGATATTTCGTGACGTTAATTCCAATTTAAACAAAGTTACTAGGAATGTTTCATTATCACTCTTTTTGATTTAATATACTTTAGAAAGTGTGTAAACATTTCCAATAGTTTTGACTTCAATTATGAATTGGTTTTTAATTTAACATAGATAAATGTTTCGGGATATTCCCAATAGAAATAATAAACTCGTTTCTCTATCCTCAGCTTCTAAATAAGTCAATAAGACAAAACATGAAAATCAAATCGTATAAGATTAAAAAAGACTCACAAATTGTAACACAAAATAAACTTAACTGAACAAATCATCTCTACAAATCATCTAATCACTACACACACACACACACACACACACATACACACACACACACACACACACACACACACACACACACACACACACACACACACACACACACACACACACAAACACACACACATATATATATATATATATATATACAAACTAAAAATTTCACAAAGTTAAATGAGAATAATAAAGTTTAAACAACCGAACAACATAAAATATACAAACATTTAAAATTGTAATATTGCACAAATTGAACACACTAACACACAAAATACACTATATATATCGCAAACGCCTATTTCGTATATTTGCCCCTAATCTCACTCAATTCCCAAATTTAATCTCTCCAGGGCCTCCTAACCCGTGGGTAAAACTAACTAAAAAAGTAGTAATTGAACTTGTTGAAGAGACGCATCCACAAAATTGTCGTCTTCCTTAAAACATTACAAAACGTACTGCCTTGATACTTTCATTCTTTGTATAACGTTTACCGTTCAGACGTACAGATGTACAATGGAGCTGATTATTGTTCGCCTTACAGACGAGCACGTGCGATTAAATAATTTTAATCTTATCACATCGAAATTCTGTAAACAGCAATTGTTTCCTAATTTTATTAAAGCGTTTAACCCAATTTTTCAAGAAAAATAACATTTATCACAAGCGTTTTTATCGTTCGGATATTTCCTTTCTAAACTCCACCTTCATGTGCATTTTCCACCCCACACCCTAACCATAAAACTAACCAATCTGTTGGGGACCTAGTTGACAAAGTGTTACAGCTTCGGGAACTGTTGTCTTTTTTAACATCAAACGAAAGGACAGATCCTATGACTTTACTTATTTTTTTAATGTTACTATTTATGTATATTTTTTAATATAGTTTGAAATTGCAAACCTCTACTTATGTTGTTCAATTTAAACGTGTGACAAATAAAGGACTTTATTCTTAATATGACTATAAAATTTCTAGAAATCGCATTACGTACCTACATATACACTTCTCATAGCGTATGGAAATGTGTTTCTTTATACTTAGTATATGTGTGCAGTTAGTATATATATATATATATATATATATATATATATATAAATAACGCAGTATGTTTTCTTGTGTATTAATAAAGAACAAAAGTCTAAATACAAATACAAGAATTATAATTGAATTATGTTTGATGAATTATAATTGATGATGTTGGTACTGTTAGCCAACGAAAAGCTTTAAAAGAATTGTTAATTCAATTATAATTCTTGTATTTGTATTTAGACTTTTGTTCTTTATATATATATGAATGACAGTTTCATAAAGTTTTCCTGTTATAAATAATAAATAAAAAGACCAATTCAAATTTAAGAATATTTATTAGATCAAACATAATGTTCTAAATTTTCAACAACTTCAAAGACAATTTTATTTCAACAATAAACACAATTGACTTATATTTAATACATGGTCTACTATTGCTAAATATATTGCATCGTTACCATGTTTTTGGACTTAGTTACCAATTAATACATCTCTGGGGATTCACAAATAAAACCTTTTGAAACTTTTTCTAATTTCTCTTAATAGCTTCATATATTTTATTTCTGGAAAGTTGAAGAGACGCATCCACAAAATTGTCGTCTTCCTTAAAACATTATAAACGTACTGCCTTGATACTTTCATTCTTTGTATAACGTTTACCGTTCAGACGTACAGATGTACAATGGAGCTGATTATTGTTCGCCTTACAGACGAGCACGTGCGATTAAATAATTTTAATCTTATCTCATCGAAATTCTGTAAACAGCAATTGTTTCCTAATTTTATTAAAGCGTTTAACCCAATTTTTCAAGAAAAATAACATTTATCACAATCGTTTTTATCGTTCGGATATTTCCTTTCTAAACCCCACCTTCATGTGCCTTTTCCACCCCACACCCTAACCATAAAACTAACCAATCTGTTGGGGACCTAGTTGACAAAGTGTTACAGCTTCGGGAACTGTTGTCTTTTTTAACATCAAACGAAAGGACAGATCCTATGACTTTACTTATTTTTTTAATGTTACTATTTATGTATATTTTTTTAATATAGTTTGAAATTGCAAACCTCTACTTATGTTGTTCAATTTAAACGTGTGACAAATAAAGGACTTTATTCCTAATATGACTATAAAATTTCTAGAAATCGCATTACGTACCTACATATACACTTCTCATAGTGTATGGAAATGTGTTTCTTTATACTTAGTATATGTGTGCAGTTAGTATATATATATATATATATATATATATATATATATATATATATATATATATATATAAATATCGCAGTATGTTTTCTTGTGTATTAATAAGGAACAAAACTCTAAATACAAATACAAGAATTATAATTGAATTATGTTTGATGAATTATAATTGATGATGTTGGTACTGTTAGCCAACGAAAAGCTTTAAAAGAATTGTTAATTCAATTATAATTCTTGTATTTGTATTTAGACTTTTGTTCTTTATATATATATATATATATATATGAATGACAGTTTCATAAAGTTTTCCTGTTATAAATAATAAATAAAAAGACCAATTCAAATTTAAGAATATTTATTAGAACAAACATAATGTTCTAAATTTTCAACAACTTCAAAGACAATTTTATTTCAACAATAAAAACAATTGACTTATATTTAATACATGGTCTACTATTGCTAAATATATTGCATCGTTACCATGTTTTTAGACTTAGTTACCAATTAATACATCTCTGGGGATTCACAAATAAAACCTTTTGAAACCTTTTCTAATTTCTCTTAATAGCTTCATATATTTTATTTCTGGAAAGTTATGATGATAATTTATGGATCGGGTTTTCCAAAATTTGATTTATATACATCTGGTTTTATATATGGATTGGAATGTTCTCCACATTTTACTTATATTTTTGTTGCCTTTGATCTACTTACTACAACATGCACATTCTTTCTATAGACTACATTCTTCTCATAACATTATTTGGACTAATATCTATATTTGTTGTATTTCTTATTTTATTATATTTTTTATAATAAAAAAGTAGGTTTTACCTTTGTATTAAAAATTTGACATTGGATATGTCAGTTTTAACTATATATGGTAAATTATATAAATAGTTTGTATAGGAATAAATTTCAAGACATAAATATATTAGGATAGTAAGATGAATAATTAAACGTTTAAAAACGAAATCTTTTAATCACTAGAAATATATAAATACAATGAAAAAAAACAAATTAATTGTAAACGTGCAAGTATAGTAAAATTTTAGTGTCTATAATCAGTGTCCTAAATGATTTGGCACCAATGTAATGTGTGAGAGTGTGTGTGTGCGTGTGTGCGTGAGTGGGTGTATGTGTGTGTTCACTGTACGTGTAAAGAAAACAAATCAATTAAATATATCTATTCAAAGCTTTAAAGAAACTAGAGCTGTATGATAATTACTTCAGCCAAAAACTGACCAAACTATTTCACTCTCTTTTGGTTGTTAAAAATGAGCGCTTTTGGTATTCAGAAAAATGTAACGATGGCCTAACCAATTTATATAAAAGTAGAATAGCACTTTATAGAAAAAATGTCAGGAGTCTGTACCTGAACATTTGGTGGCCCAATCATTGCGAAACCTATTATGACTATAAAATATAATAAGGGTTTAGCATTGTATAAAAAAAAAATTCATAAAATTTTTTAATTTTGTAAATTGGGACTAATGTCATTTGAAGAATAATTGTTGGAATAGAAGTGAAATCTACACATTAGTCTATAAATGTATTACCTATATTTTTAATTGTGTTTTTATGGTTTAAATATTATAAACACCGCTCTCATCAGCAATTGTCGTTTTAATAGAACAATTTCTCAACGTTTAAGTGATTTACAAAACAAAGGCTGTTCTCTTTTCTTTTGTGTAGCTTTTTCACACTTCAATAACCGTGACATCAATTTATCAACAGCTGTAACTGACTAAACAGAACGACAGATAATTAGTGTTTAAACAGTTGTTTTTGGTTAAGTGAGGCAAAGGGACTCGGAGTTTCTACTTTCAAAAGTAACCGGTTGTCTACATTTCTAGTAAAGCGTACAGTGAAATACAAATTCATAAAGAAAACTGACACGGTAAAAGATTAGATTTAAAAAAAAGAACAACTTTTGACATAATTATACGGAAGAAAAAGTCGTATTTTAATGCAATGGCATAAGTTGGATTACTGTATATTAATGTCATAAACAAGTATTAACAGTATTAGAAATATATATTCCTGGCGATGTAGAAATTCCTCAGAAACACAGACCACAAACACACATAACGTTCTTAAATTGAAGATTTCTCTTCAAGTTTACTAACATAATGGGACACGATGTCTTCAAGGAAACATTACAACCACTATTACACGTTCACAAACAAAAACATAATATAATACCAATGCAAATGTTACAAATCTATCTGTACCACCTAGTCAAGTAGCAAAAAGAGACCACAAGATGACAGATCTGGTTACAGGAACATATTTGAGAATATTCAATGCGCTTCTACCTCTACCAACAAAGGAATTAATTTGGATGTATCGCTGTGTAGGACGTGGAGAGAACAAAATAAGAAACAAACTTGTCAATTTCGTGGTTCATTATAAACATCTGTCTAATAAGATATATAAATTAGGTTGAATAAATTGACTATTATAACCGTCATCGTATAGAGAGGTATTTTCACTGCAAGGTAAAACGCCAGCTCGCTGTATTTGCTACAGGTTTCTTGATCATGCTGAGCACTATCAAGGGAGTATCAATGCAGCAATCATAGACCAGAATACAGTTACAGGTTTAGTGTTCTCTTCTAAAGCATTAATAACCCAATATTAGTGAATCAGCTAACTCTAATAGGATAGGCTTTTAATAAAGAGTTTTTGATAAACATGTTTATTCTCATTTAATTATATTATCCATTATTCATCTAATAACAACATCCGACAACAGGAATAACTTACACACCACACACAACCACCCACCCACCCATACACACACACACACACACACACACACACACACCTACACACACATACACACACACACACACACATACACACACACACACACACACACACACACACCTACACACACATACACTCACCCACACACACACACACACACACACACATACACACACTCACACACACACATACACACACACACACACACACACACACACACACACACACACACCTACACACACATACACACACACACACACACACACACACACACACACACACACACACACACCTACACACACCAACACACACACCCACACACACATACACACACACACACACACACACACACCTACACACACATACACACACCCACCCACACACACACACACACACACACACACACACACACACACACACACACACACACACACACACACACACACACACACACACACACACACACCTACACACACACATACACACACCCACCCGCACACACACACATACACACACACACACACACACACACACACACACACACTCACACACACACACACACTTACACACACACAAATACACACACACACACACACACACAAACACACAGATTTCGTGAAACATAGAGGCGCTAAATTTGGAAGCAGCAAACGTTTTATGGAGTAATATTTGAATTATGTTTGACATAAATTTATAACTTACATGCCAGAAATAAATATTTGTACATGTTTACGGTCAGAAATAGCGTGACACTAGTGTGTTTAACCTGTGGAAAGTGCAGTGGTCACGGAAAGGTCAGTTGTGTTATATAAATGTAACAAAAATACGATATGTTAGTATACAAAAATGTTTTTGTGTAATGAAAAAACGGTTTCAAAAGTAAAAGAATAAATTTGTGAAATCTTTATTTTTGTTTATAACGTTATAAAGTTATAAAATGTTTAAAAATAAAAAATTTTAAACGAGTAATTTAATATATATTAATGCTTATCAACAAAAGGAGAACTAATTTAAAAAACTATGGACTAGGAAACAGGGAGAACGGTCAATAAATCAAATTGAACGGTCAAACTCAATTGAGTAAGAATGTTATTGTTATCGTAGGCATTTGTAAAATATATACAAGCGTAACGAACCATATGGATTACGTCACCATGTATGAGTAGTGGTTTTTTAGATATACGTATTAGAGATAGACTGTCGAATGTTGTATGATTCTACCTCAGTGAAGGTTATCTTGGTGCTAAGCACCATGAGTAAGGTATGAAGGAAGGAGATATGTTTCATGGTGTTCAATACTAACCGATTCAAATGGAGTATATTTTGTATGGTGTTGTATAGTGGAAAGATAAAAACAACTTAATTTTTCGAAAATGATGCACGAATAGCATAGTCCATAAAGGAATGTTACGTGATTAGCTCTTATTGGGACCGAAATAAACAGAGAATAATGGAAAAACCAGTGTTGGAGTCAAGTGCTGCCATTGGTATCCGAAAAATGTCAGCAACTAGAGCAGGTAAAGCATAAAGAAACAAAGCTGAACAGTAGGAAAGGTAAGTAGAGGATAGATATGCCACGTACGCTCTTGGTAAGGCCTTATCGAAGTGAAATATATTATATCAAACGACTAGGTAACAATAAAATAAAGTCTTTGGGTGCGAACAGAACAAGTGGGTTTTGGTAGAGATGTAGGTCGAGTTGGATGTCGTCGGCACATTAGGAGTAGATCACGTGCGATGCTTAGTCAAGCTCAGGCTGCTGTTGTGCTTATTATTACACGAGCTAGTTTACATTATATATATATATATATATATATATATATATATATATATATATTTTGTTTTTTATATATAAAATTTATGGTAATTATGTATCACCATAATATGATAATTTATACATATTATTATAATTTATTCACATATATCAGATAATAGACTAAGTGATAATACACACACACACACACACACACACACACACACACACACACACACACACACACACACACACACACACACACACACACACACACACACACACACATATATATATATATATATATATATATATATATATATATATATATATATAAATATAATTATAATTATGAGTAGGAGGTCACCCCGTAATAATTTACTTCACTACTCTTGCTGGATAATTTAAGTGATATCTTATCAATAAGTTATAACTTGAAGTGTGAATCGTTGTTAATAACATTTGTAACTGTCATAAGTCACTAAAATATAATTATGAACAAACAATACATTGAACCTATTACACAAGCAGAAGATAATTAATTACGTAACCTAATAAATAACAAGTCCTAAAATAAAAAAAATTGTACGCAATCGAATATGGCCCGTAAAATAGCTTTAAAATGTCAAGCACAACACAACGTTACTACTAGGATTGAGAAATCGTAATGAAAATATCGATATTCGATGTTAATAATTAAACTACCAGTGAATATCGATATATAAATATTGTATTTAAAACCAATCGATATATCGTTACAAAATAATTGAAAACAATCCCATTTATTGAAAAGGGAAATGTAATATTAGTAAGGAAATTAAAACCAGTAACCAAATGAAGTAAAATTTATTTATTTTTTAAATTTTTACTGATTTAAAGGATGACCTCGGGCGATTCCATCCTCCGAACGGGATGACAACTGAGACAAAATACTAAAATAGGGCAAATATTAAACTTAACTGATACCGCACTACCTATGATGACAGTCAAATTTCTCTCGCACGGTGTGATGTGATGTGGAAGGGCTGGGCGGCCCAATCGGAGCGAAGCAGCGTGCTAGGCATCCTGGTGAACATCCATGTAAAATCAAATCAGTTTGTTTTCAAAAAGCATTGATGTATACATCCAGCAAAGCATCGCGCTGAACCTTCACCTCGACCTACACGTTATGTTCATCTCCGTATGTTACAGTGCATTTGATTTACATTAATGTCTATAATGGCTGCGACCACGAGCTACTCAACTACCGCGATCCACCTGTTTGGTCCGAACCCTTAAGGGCTACTAAATAACAATGAAGATATTTGTACTTGGTACCACAGATATACACAAGTTATGTACTTGTATATTCCGACTCGTATGTATATATATATATATATATATATATATATATATATATATATATATATATGATGAAGAGTTATCTGGAGTACATCCGTTCATTCTGAAGTGCACAAATCGCAGTTCAGACGTCTCGCTAGAATCTCATCTAGCATTGACGAGGTGAATCCAACAACAGTTGAAGAGCGAGTGAGGAGTGCAGATGAATCTGCTCCTATATATAGAGGAATGGACCCACGCCCATTGACCTCAATCCACACACACACATGAGCCAAACAATTACTCACATTCCTTCCCCTTTGTTCACCTTTCTGCCGATAATATCTATCGATGACACTTTTCCACACTGCGGGCAAATTTAAAGTATCATCGCGTTTGTTAAGGCTCCCTCGCTTTCAACAGCCTCACCAATAACTCTAGTCCTGTAGTTTTCCACTTGAGCAATCTGTTAGCAAGACTGGAAATCAATGGTATGCCCTGTATCGCAGTGGTGTTTGTACAGAGCCGACGTTTTCTGCTTCTTTTTAAGGCCAAGTTTGTTCTGCTCAAGCCTAGCTGAGATACGTTTGTTCGTTTGGCCAATGTACGATTTCTTACAAGCTCCACAAGAAACGCTTTAAACGCCTTGGTTTATATATAATATATAACTCATATAATCATACATATATATACACGCTCGCGTATGCGGGTGCATGAGCGATCTATTTTAACGTTAATTTAGAATGGAGAGTCATTGCACTTTAGAATTTATTAATACATTATTATAAACTAGTTATTTCCAAATATAGGGTAAACTATAAGAAGTTTGAAAAATGGAATGATCTACATAATCCAATTAATCATAGAGATAAATCGTTTCTGCTATTCTTTATGTGTAATAATTTAAGTTAAAAATATTGTTTCAATTAAATTAAGTAGTGTAGTGTTTCGTAAATGTTTTCCGTCGTGAATTCCAAGTTGACGTCTGTTTGTGCAGTTGTAATTAGAATAATGGAAGCGATATTTTTACACGAAAGCTAACTAATTAGCAATTTAAATCACCTGTTATTATGTGTACCGAAGCATTCCGCACTAAATGTAAATAATTTATGTACGTGACGTGAAACTAAAAACATGAAAAAAAGAGAAGAGCTAATTGTAACAGTTTATCGCTCGATTAACCCTAAATACAGTGGAACCCCTCAAAACCGAACTAGTTTGGGCTATAGCCTGTTCGGGTTTCGAAAAGTTTTGATTTGTCGAAAAAGGTTTTATTTTGGATTTGCTGGGCATTTTGAATTTGACAGAAGTGGGTTTTTTTTATTAACAAACAATAGTAGAGCATTCATTACATATTTCTGTATCAAAAATTAAAGTTTTTCACTGCTAAAAGTGAAAAGTCTTTGGAATAAACTCATCATGCGAAAGTTTGATTGAAAAAATTGACGGGACTGTTTTTGTAGTTTGCACAAGAGAGACAGAAAGGAGTTCCTATTAGTGGCCCATTGATACAAGAAAAGGCATTACAGTTAAATAAATTAATGAACGGTAATTTGGAATTTACTGCCAGCAATGGATGGTTGGATAGATGGAAGAGAAGGCACGGAATTAGACAACTAACGGTAAGCGGTGAGAAGTTATCAGCTGATAATCTTGCTGCAAAAGAATATTTAGACTAATTCACAGATTTGATTTCGTCTGAAATTTACTCACCCCAGTAAGTGTATAATGCGGATGAGACCGGATTGAATTTTAAAGCCCTTCCCACAAAACGTTTTGCTTCTAAAGAGGAATCTTCTGCGCCAGGCTTTAAAAGGAGCAAACGGCGTCTCACAGTTTTAGCCTGAAGTAACGCTGTGGGAAGAAATACGTTACCATTGGTGGTGATTGGAAAATCTGTCAAGCCACAAGCCCTTAAAATATGAACTTGAATGCTCTCCCTGTTCACTACAGATATCAGTGTAAGGCGTGGATGACTGGTAATATTTTAAAGGAGTGGTTATAAAAAAAATTGTTCTTTGACTAACAAAATTTAATTAAAAAAATTAACTGTAACCAAAAGTTCTACTTTTGATAGACAATGCTCCTTCAGACAAGCAGTTGGTATGTAAATACATAAAATCAATATTTTTCCCAACTAACGTGACGTCGTTGCTTCAGGCTATGGATCAAGCTGTGCTGCAGAACGTAAAACTGAGCTACAGAAAAGAGCTTCTGCAATTATTAATTGAGAAGTTTGTTTTCTTTCTATTCCAGAAAACCTTAAGACGATTACAATAAAGGATATAATTTACTGCGTAGCTGAATCCTGGAATTATATCAGTAACACTTTACTGCAGAAACCTTGCAAGAAGTTCTGCTCTAACCTCAAATTTGTAGAAACACCCCTTAGAATACGGGATGATGAAACTGAATTCCTTCAGCTCATTCAAAGTGTATCAGGATGCTGAAGATAGTTGCCTGGAAAAGTTGACAGCACTAGATAACAATGAAGAAAGTACCAAGTATGACATGGTGTCTATTGTCCAGGATCAAAACGATGACAGTGTAGCAGATAGCGATAGCGAGGAAAAAATGCCTCTGCGAATGCTGTTACTCATGCCGACGCTGCCACCGCTCTCGACGTTGCGTTGCGTTACGTAGAACCACACTCAGCTGCAACACCCAATGATTCTATGCTAATGCGACCGTGGCGTAACATCTCATGCTCGGGAAGGTTTACGTCTCTTCGCCAAATGAACATTACTGGTTTTAGGTGAAAAATATAGTCAAGTGTCTGTGTCTTTTCTTTTCAAGTGAAACATATAGTCTAGTGTTTGTCTTTTTCATTTTTATTTTACTGTCAATAAACACTATGTTAATGAAGTGATACAGTAGTACAGTATAGACCTTCGTATTATAACAAGTTTTTACAGTGTCAATTCCAATATATTGCACATCTCAGTCCTGTTTTACGTAAGTAGCAAACTTTCAGTATATACTTCGTTAAATTTTAGACACTTTGTTTTCATAAAATCATGTTCGGATTCTTCTGGAGTTCGGATTTGAGGGTTTCTACTGAGCTCCGGTGTGTTAAGGAACAGCACGACACACAAATTGCATATATGATTATATCAGCCGCCGTTTCAGCTACTTACATTTATAGCTTTTTTTATAAGCATTACTGAGTCTAGATGATGTTACTATAACACAAAACTGAATATACAAAACTAAATATTAACCAAGTATTTCTTATAAATAATATTCGAGCTGGTTTGTGACTGAAAGTTATAATTAAAGAATAAAAATATGGTACAACTCACAAATATAAATTTTTTTATTTCATACGCGTTTCAACGACCAATTTGTCATCATCCTCAGTGAAGCTACACAAATCAAATTAACTAAAAAAAATATTAAACAAAACCAATAAAGTTTTAACAAAAGTAAAAACAAAAGTAAAAATCAGATCTGGGCATTGTCACATTTATAGCCACAGCTACTAATATAATTACATTAAATAACATATGTTAATTATAAATATTTAATTTTGATGAGCCTATATTACTAGTAAAACATAATAATAACAAAATTATTTATATAATTTAAAAAATTTAAAAAAGATAGTATTTAACAGTTAATTAATTTAAAATAATATTTAATTTTGAATTGGTCCTAATTCAATATTAACAATTTTATTTTTATTTCTATTTATAAAGTTTCCCATGCATATAACTCATGAAAATTTATCACATCTATTAAAAGGACAATATTTTTACTTTTAAATTCGTGTTTTTCGTCCAAACAATGTTTTGCCATAGCTGGCTTTTAAGGCCTATTATATTTAAAATGGGAAAAATATTCTTTTGCTCTAACTAGTATGTTTCTTTTTGTTTGTCCAATATATTTCATGTCGCACATATAACACTGCAAACTATAAACCTCTTTCGAAAGAAGATTATATAAAAGAATTACATTATATTTACTGTGTAGCAAAATTTAACGGATATAATGAATCATTGATAGATAACATCCATAACAAAATGAAACTGTCGAAAATTAATAATTCAAGATGTACGTTACTAAAAAATAGAGAGAAAAGAAAATGGATTAGCTTAGCTTACCATCCACCTTTATTTAATTTGGCTAAAAAAGCTTTGGAGAAGAACAGTAATGTAAAAGTAACGTTAGTTACAAAAACTAACCTAAAAAATCTATTAGGGAACCAAAAAGATATAATAAAAAATGAAAATAAATCGGGAATTTATAGTTTGTAGTGTGATATGTGCCAGATGAAATATATTGGACAAACAAAAAGAAACATACTAGTTAGAGCAAAAGAACATTTTTCCCATTTTAAATATAATAGGCCTAAAAAATCAGCTATAGCAAAACATTGTTTGGACGAAAACACGAATTTAAAAGTAAAAATGTTGTCCTTTTAAAAAATGTGATAAATTTTAATGAATTAGATGCATGGGAAACTTTATTTATAAATAGAAATAAAAATAAAATTGTTAATAATGAACTAAGACCAATTCAAAATTCAATATTATTTTAAATTAATTAATTGGTAAATACTATCTTTTTAAAATTTTTTAAATTATTTAAATAATTTTGTTATTATTATGTTTTACTAGTAACATAGGCTCATCAAAATTAAATATTTATAATTATCATATGTTATTTAAAGTAATTAAATGATATTAGTAGCTGTGGCTCTAAATTTAACAATGCCCAGATCTGATTTTTACTTTTGGTTAAACTTTATAGGTTATGTTTAATATTTTTTTTTATAGTTAATTTGATTTGTGTATCTTTACTGAGGATGACGACAAATTAGTCGTTGAAAAGCATATGAAATACAAATTTTTATATTTGTGAGTTGTACCATATGTTTATTCTTTAATTATAAGTATTTCTTAGTAATAATTTATTATAACTCGTTGTTTTTATATCTAAAATATTAGTATTATTTTACAACGTATTAGAGGTTAGTTTCATATTAATATTAACAAAGGTTTAAACTGTAACCCGTCTTTCCCTTCCGATTCCTAAAACGTTTTACGATCCAAATCTCATTATGGTAATAATGGTAATTAAATAAATTATTATTAAAATACCAAATACTTAAATATAGAAGTGGTGCGTTGAAATTAGACTCTGATTGTAATTTCTTGGAATTTATTTAATGCTTAAGCATTTTGTTGCACTATATATGTTCCATCTGTTATTCCTTTTCATAGGCCTTTCCTTTATTGTTTTAAAAGTTGAATATATATTTACTATTCTGACTAAATTACCTGTCATGAATATCTTGTAATGTATCTAAAAAAACAACTTTTAAACACTGAAATAATTTTAAATTTTTAGGCTTCTTGGATATTTTGATATTTTCTTTTAGACAAGGCAGGTTTAGATATCGATATATCGTATTTTGGTGAAGGCCTACAAAAGAAAATGTATTGGATACTATAAAAAAAACTAAGAACATTATAGGAAAATAAAATTTAGTTTATAAATATAAATAACTAAAACGATTTCAAATATATGATGTAAAATTCGAAAACATTATTTGAAAGAGAGCTTAATTTGCGTATGTTTGTGGAAGATTTAGCATTATGAGGTCAAAAGTGTGACATTAATGTGTAAGTTAAAGTGGGCTTAGTAGTTTGCTAGAGTTTTGTCGAAGTAAAGAGTAAGGTTTCGCGTCATCTGGTCAAACGTTTGAACTTAATGTGTAGGGTTAAGGTAGCGTGGTAGTTTTCAAGACGTTTGTTGAAGTAAAAAGGAAAATTTCCCATCATCTGGTCAAACGTTTGAACTTAATGTATAGGGTTAAGGTAGCGTGGTAGTTTTCAAGACGTTTGTTGAAGTAAAAAGGAAAATTTCCCATCATCTGGTCAAACGTTTGAACTTAATGTGTAGGGTTACGGTAGCGTGGTAGTTTGCAAGACGTTTGTCGAAGTAAAAAGGAAAATTTCCCATCATCAGGTCAAAATTTAGACCTTAATTTGTAGGCTAAAGGTAGGTTTGTAGTTCGCAAGACGTTTGCCGACGGTCAAATGTATGAACCTAAAGTACGGTGGCTTTCTAATTTGCTATAGAGTTGTCGAAGTAAAAAGTAAGATTTCGCGTCATCAATTCAAAAGTGTGAACCTAATGTCTAAAGCAAACACTATGGAAATAAAATCTTTAATTCGATAATACGTGTATTTTGTTGATAACAGACTGAACTTACGCAGCTGCACGAAATAAGAAATTGTTGTTTAAAGACAGTTAAACATTTACGGAAGTAACATATGTATTTTGAATAGTAATTAAATATTATATTTATTCAAAACAAAGAACATTTTTGATAACTAAATAGTTTTGTGAAAATTGGGGGATAGATTTTAAATGATGTAATCCTAATGTATTAAAAAAACCTACGATTAAATATTAGAAAAACAGAAATGAAGGTATTTCAAAGTGAACTAATGCTAAATTAATGGAATTGAATAAAATAATAATCACAACGGGAGGAATGAAAATCAATAAATGGTGAAGTGCAAAAAAGTGTCAAATGTTTAAGAAGAGTTAAGAAAATTGAAGGTTTGGAGAGTAGGGATGGTACTTATATACGTCGATACAGATAAATAGCCAGAGTAAAGGGAGCCGGGGGGGGGGGAGTCTTAAATTTTAGTAACAGATGGCCACAGAGCCAAAGTAAACCTTCGGGACGATGTGGTGGAGATGCCATGTGCTAACCCAATTAACATATTAATTAGGCTAAACAATACCTTAATTTAGTTATGGTTCTAGGTCGTCACGCTACCATCTAAGTGTCTATCCACTTCCTGCAGGATCTGGAACCGGATGCACAGATTTAAAAGGACCAACTAACAGACACTTCTAAAACAGACATATTGCGGAAAACCGTCATAATAAGAAATGTAAGTTGGTAAATAAAAGTGGACAATTGGAAAATAACCGAGCTGTTGAAATCTCAGAGTATTACCAACTGAAATTCTAATTTTTCATTTTAAAATGATATTTCATTTTAGTTTTCAACAATTTAATAAATTTTTGTGTTGAATTAAAAAAATTAGCGTAAAACAATAAGACAACTGCTGAATAAATTATTATTCTGCATTGTTCAATTCTTGTAAATAAAATGTTTTATACTTCGTCCCAAAAATCGGTTTATTAGACATTCGCAAAATGCTTATTCTTTCTTTCTAGTTAGAAAATATTATTATTTCTTCCTAAAGATAAAGGCGTGCGCCATACCAATAATTTTAACTAGTAGTTAACCAGGTAGTAGTTTTTTGTCAAAAGTAGACTAAATATTTTGCATACAAAGTACTACAGTGGTAAACATTATTTAGGAATGAAATCATTTACCTGCTGCTGTGAAGATTTGTTGTAACACTACAGTTTACCCGGTGCAAATGTTTCGCCTTATTACTCTATAAATAACGAGGTATGTAATTCAGTACGAAATGAATTTTTTCAAAAACCTGTATATATATATATATATATATATATATATATATATATATATATAACACAACCTGGGATGCATATATATAGAGGTAATATATATATTATATATAGTCTATATATTTTTTTATAAATTTTAAAACCGGAGCTCCTCCGTTTCTTTCAGGCGAAAACCCAATTATTAAGGTTATCTTTGCCTACTTAGTGTGTTATTTCTTTACTAGTTTCTTATAGAGTTATGTTATAACGATATCTCTTGTTTTATCTATTTTGCTAAACTGGGCACCAGTTCATAACTGCATCTGGCCTTCACGGACTATTAAGGTAAATTTAATGAAAGCAAATCGTACTTGTAATTATTTTAACGGTTGAAATTTAATTAATATTCTTACAGGGACAGAAATTTCTTGTACTAACAAATAACTACCTCTCATTTGAGTGGTAGTACTAGGGGTTTTATTATCAATTAGACAAATTTCAGTTTGAAATATTTTACATAACTCAGGCCAGTAGCGTTTGGTGCACTTGGCCTCAGCTACTTAAAAGTCAAGTAACTTTTGACATTATGGGAAAATTGCGTAATGTAAAACAAGTAAAAATGAAATCATAAATAAGTTTAAGCTTTGCTGCTACGTCGCGAAAAAATATTGTTTACATCTGGTTGAAAACTAATAAGATAATACCTGAAATTCTTTTTGCGATATTTTGTGTAGACTAAATTACGGATCCTCACGCTTCTTCAACATATCCTAGCTAACCCTAACTTTCAGTATTATATATATATATATATATATATATATATATATATATATATATATATATATATACATATATATATATATATATATATATATATATATATATTAAATATGGTGATATGTTTTCTTGCAATATAGCTAATAAATTTAAAATATTTCAAAAACAAGAATACTTTTAATGATTATATTTATTCAAAGCTTTTCGCCAATAAAATAGTACCAGCATCTTCAGGAAAAAAATCTGAAGATGCTGGTACTAATATTTAATTACAGATTATTGATTAATTTTTTTTCCTGAAGATGCTGGTACTATTTTATCGGCGAAAAGCTTTGAATAAATATATTCACTAAACGTATTCTTGTTTTTTAAATATTTTTATATTATATATAATAAAACATTAAACATTATTATATAACAATTATTATATAAAATTTAAATCAACAAATTTACAAATTACTTACAAAACTGATAAAAAATTAAAATTTTAATAAACAACAATATTCAAAATAATATGCACGAAAGAAATGTTGTATATAATATAAAATGTCAATATTGTAATAAATTATATGTAGGACAAACAAAAAAAAATTAAAAGAAAAATACAAAGAACATTTAAACACTTATATTAAACCAAACATATACAACTCTAATTTAGCTACTCATTGTATTAATAATGGACACGAATTTCCTAAAATAAAAAATATGAAATTAACAAAAGAAATTAATAAAGGATTAAAGATGAATATATGTGAAACATTGGAAATTTATAAACATAAAGTTAAAAACAGATGAACAAATTCAAGTGAGATCAAAGCACCAAACTATTTATAAGGCAATTGATGTTATAAAAAAAATTACAAAAAGTGCAATACTTATAAACATGTGGTTGTTTATAGTCCATATGTTTTAAGTTTTGTAAAAATATTTTGTTAAATAATTATTTTTTTCCTGAAGATGCTGGTACTGTTTTATCTTCGAAAATCTTTGAATAAATATGTATTAAAAGTATTCTTGTTTCTTTTTAACTATATTACAAGAAAACATATCACCATATTTAATGTATATATTCCCTTATATAATAGGACTATTACACAATAGTTTTTAAGAATACCTATATAGCTTAAATGTATTCTGGCTAATAGAATATAAAATAAATTGAATAGATCAATATTTTACTAAGGCATGATGAAGTATTCGGGCTTTGTGTCTGTTGTGGTTTGAGCCGGGAGCTTGGGAGGGAAACTTGGCTGAGGTATTCAACGCTACTCATTAGTGACTCGCACACACTGTTCGTCTGTTTTTAATGAACTGTTTACTCGCGTTCTATACAGCCTTTCTGTCACGTACCGCAAGCATAACATTACTGTTGTAAGATGCGTAGTAGGTCGTTATAAATTAGCCTGTTGATTTATGTCGGTAACTGGACATTTAAATGTTGTAGCGGTGGACACTCCTTAGATGCAATTATTTTAAAGAAAATGACGCATACAAGTAAAATTCTATAACGTATAATCTACCCTCGGTAAAATTGCACTATAAATCTCCAACCAAGTAGGAAGGTTATTGATTCTCTATAATTCCATCAAATAGTTTTACTAGCTGAAGCAGAAAACAGGAAACCACAAAAACTGAGTAGAAAAGTCGAGAATAACTTTATAAACAATAAACACATATAACTAAAAATGAGCTATGAATTGTATACCATTGGGGATAAGTTTAGTTTCATAATTCTATCAGAGCACGATTGTAAAATAAGTTCTTAAAGTAATCAAAAGAGTAAATTAGATATTTATGTAACTTGTGATGCAATACAACATTGTAATGTTATTCAATAATCCAAAATAAAATTTTATAATTTTTAAAACTCATTAAAATTAATAAATAGATTTAAAACTTACACTTTTAATATTGTAAAACATTTCAATATGCACCCACATTACATTTAAAACATTACAACACTACCTACCAACATTACAACACTACCTACCAACATTACAAAACTACCTACCAACATTACAACACTACCTACCGACATTACAACACTGCCTACCAACAATACAACACTACATACCAACAATACAACACTACCTACCAATATCACAACACTACCTACTAACAATACAACACTAGCTACCAACATTACAACACTACCTACCAACATTACAACACTACCTATCAACAATAAAACACTACCTTCCAACATTACAACACTACCTACCAACATTACAACACTACATACCAACATTACAACACTACCTACCAACATTACAACACTACCTACCAACATTACAACACTACCTACCAACATTACAATACTACCTACCAACATTACAACACTACCTACCAACATTACAACACTACCTACCAACAATACAACACTACCTTCCAACATTACAACACTACCTACCAATATTACAACACTACCTATCAACATTACAACACTACCTACCAACATTACAATACTACCTACCAACATTACAACACTAGCTACCAACATTACAACACTACCTACCAACATTACAACACCACCTACAAACATTACAACACTACCTATCAACATTACAATACTACCTACCAACATTACAACACTACCTACCAATAGTACAACACTACCTACTAACAATACAACACTAGCTACCAACATTACAACACTACCTATCAAAATTACAACACTACCTACCAACATTACAACACTACCTACCGACATTACAACACTGCCTACCAACAATACAACACTACATACCAACAATACAACACTACCTACCAACATTACAACACTACCTACCAACATTACAACACTACCTATCAACATTACAATACTACTTACCAACATTACAACACTACCTACCAATATCACAACACTACCTACTAACAATACAACACTAGCTACCAACATTACAACACTACCTACCAACATTACAACACTACCTATCAACAATAAAACACTACCTTCCAACATTACAACACTACCTACCAACATTACAACACTACCTACCAACATTACAACACTACCTACCAACATTACAACACTACCTACCAACATTACAATACTACCTACCAACATTACAACACTACCTACCAACATTACAACACTACCTACCAACAATACAACACTACCTTCCAACATTACAACACTACCTACCAATATTACAACACTACCTATCAACATTACAACACTACCTACCAACATTACAATACTACCTACCAACATTACAACACTAGCTACCAACATTACAACACTACCTACCAACATTACAACACCACCTACAAACATTACAACACTACCTATCAACATTACAATACTACCTACCAACATTACAACACTACCTACCAATAGTACAACACTACCTACTAACAATACAACACTAGCTACCAACATTACAACACTACCTACCAAAATTACAACACTACCTACCAACAATACAACACTACCTTCCAACATTACAGCACTACCTACCAACATTACAACACTACCTATCAACATTACAACACTACCTACCAACATTACAACACTACCTACCAACATTACAAAACATTCATCAAACACTTATAGTCTATTATTACAATGTCTCCATTGAGAGAGTTACCGTCTGTTTTCAACCTTTCTCTTTTAAAATGGATTGATTCTCTTGAAATGAATATGCATAAAAAATATAAAAAGCTTTTTTAAAGCGAATTTTCTATTGTTAAAGCTAATAACTCGTTCTCGTTATGGGAATAACAATATTAAAACTAAATAACCTAAATGTTTTGGCATTTATTTAATACAGGATTTAACTATAAATTATAATTATCAAGTCAAATTTAGATATATTTGTATTATTAAAACGATTCAATGAACATTTAATGACAATTTAAAATGGATATATTTTTAAAAAAGAATTGCGTTTAAAAAGTTTTCAAAAATAATTTCTCATTCTGAATTGATTATGAGAAGGATAAAAAATATATTCTTCTAATCACAAAAATTATGCTTACTATAATTCCAAAACAAAATAAATGCCAATAAATGAGCAATGAAATTATTCTTGAATACTGAATTAACTAAATTTATTAATTGTTTTTTTGCTTTTTGAGATTTCAAAGAATTAAAGTTTGACAAATAAGAAATTAAATTAATTAAAAGTTTGTATTATATTGAATTTTGATTTAGCTTAGGTTTTAATAAAGTGTTGGTAACAATAAATTTTTCACAATTTGTTCTTCGTTTTTTGGTAAAACTGTTACGCTAAATCCTGACTTTAACCAATGTAAAAAAAATAACCTAGCACTTACAGTGAACGTACGTAGTTTTATATATGTAATAATGGGTTTTAATCACTTTTAATTAACACGTTTCTTAGATGGTAAATAATTTTGAAAAAGTAAATATTATATTGGAATAGAGACAAAGATATATTAGCTTACAAAGTATAACTTAATTTATAATAATGGTATTTTACATCATATATGAGTGAGGTACGTTTTGGAGGCAAAGCAAGTGCATCTTTAACTTACATCAGTTAATGTACGCATTTTTGCTTTAGTTTATAATAGTTTATGCAGGGCTAAAATTTAAAAAAATAAACGATTTAGAGCCTAAATCAAATGTTGAAAGAAATTTCAATTTTGCTTACACTCTTTCATTAAAATACGCGTGGAAAATTAGGTGGAGTACACTGGTAGCTCATGGTTTTTAGATATTCTCTCTGTGACGCTCACCATTTCTTAAATTACATCGCATATTCCACAGGAATCCACTTTACTCGGAGAGAGAGAGAGAGAGAGAGTGTGGGTTGTTTTGTAACTGTAATCAGGGTGTCTCCCATATTACCTGCTAAGCTCGAGACTACACATTGAAGATACAAGTTAGTTTGAGAAACAAAATAACTACAAACAGCTGAGCCAGTAGAGTTTAATAGCTCGCATTATGCTCACACCGCCTTATACTAAACGTTTCCCCTTTACACATAAATCGTTAGTTGTACGACACTTGAAAACATAATCGAATATTTTTTCTAAACCATCTTTTTGATGCACGTAATAATAAAATAGTATGTTCTTTTAATGAAAGCTGATTTCAAAATTGATTATTTTCTTTTAGTTACTCAGATTGTATATTTTTTTCTAAAAAACAACAAATAAATATTGTTTGTCAAAAAATCAATATATAAGTATATTTTTTCAATTAGAAATTATTTCTAAAGTATTATTTTTAACATGGATTCTTTAGCAGATGTAATAAGTTACACAGTTTTTGGTAAATTTCACTCGATATTTGAGACATACCACGTAATAATAGACCCAAAATAATTTAGGATACACACACACACACACACACACACACACATATATATATATATATATATATATATATATATATATATATATATATATATATATATATATATATATGTATATCACTTTCACTATATGTACTTAAACAAGAATCTTACTTCAAAGATTCTTGTTTGAGTGAGTACATATAGTGAAAGTTATATTTGTAACACAGAATTGCAATTTTATCGTCGTTGAGTTGTTCCAATACACGATTCACGTTCCTTCTACAGTGCTTTATTGTGTACTCAAAGGACACAGTGTATTCACGGAATTTGAATATTCACAGTATATTCAATAGGAACGACAACGTATTGTAGAAAACAATCAAGGTCTCATATTATTATGAAATCGATCACCAATTCTCTCTTTTCTAAATATGCAAGTTTGCACACTATTGTTCCGCATAACTAAAAGACGTTAAAAATGTTAATTAATTACAAAAATAAACGCTTATCAAAATGTAAAGAAATTTTTGAAAAGAACGAAAATATTTCTTTTCAATGTAAAATAGTTTTTAAAATCAGACAATTAAATGTATGACCAGATTTTAATTGCTGACGGTATACATTTTAAAAAGTAATGCAAAAATGTGTGTGAAATTATTCAGAGCCGAGAAGGTAAACTAATTTATCTAGCTCATTTTTATTAAAAATACTTATAGCGTTATTCAATTTGTAAAAAGGTTTTTTTATACTGTGAATACATAACTTAAACTGCTACATGTAAGGCTTTGGAAGTGCTACTCCTCCATCGTGTCTGAGAAAAACACGAGTTCCGTGAAAGAATCTACTACAGGTAAGAATTAATAACGAATCTTATTCCACAGAAACAATGATCCAACTGAAAGTATTTTAAAATATTTAGAGTGAAGCAAATAGCAAAACGTTAATTGGCCAACTGAGATTTTACCCACCGCGAGGAAACGAATATCGAAACGGTAATGATATATGGAAGACCTCTGTAACAAAAATGAGAATAAATTCATGGTGATTTAAACAATTGAAATAGAGATCAGTCCCCTGGGAAAAATATCTGTTTTCAAAATAAGGTAAAAGGAGGTATTTATATATAAGAGCATATAGAGAAAAGTGAAAAACCAAAGTAAATCAATGAAATATAAAAACCCAATTAATCTAAATTAAAATTATTAATATACACATCATTTCTGTTAAGAAAAATTTAATATATTTGAGTACAGTTTTCTACTATTCTAAACGTTTCAATTTTCTCCTGAAAATGACTCCATTTTCAAAACTTGAATCGTGCATTCCTAATCGGATAGTAGGTTTTGAAAATGGAGTTACTCCGAAACGCGCCAACAGAGGAGAAAATTGAAACGTTTGGAATAGCAGAAAACTGTACTCAAACATATAATCTAAATTGAACTTGAGAAACACGCAACTTTGGTTTAAAAGAATTCAACGTGAATATTCGGAAAATCTAGAAAAGTCATTATTTGGTAAGAACGAAAACCTTTATTTTTAAAGTACTTTATTTTTAATGTGAAATCTTCATTGTAAAAAGATTGGGGATATTTACAGAGTTATATTGTAACATCTGTAATCACCCATATAAAAATATGGTGCAATCACTCAGCGAAAGTGGCGTGTTGACCCACAACATGATATCGTGTTCTTAGTAATACTGCCAAATGATGATTAGCGTAAAGCTTAGAACAGTTTATTAGTGATTAACAAATTTAATGTTCCTTTATCCGTATTTAGTCATATTTCAATATTTTATTAATAAGAGTTTAAATGCTTAATTCTGTTCAAGGTCACATAAATTCGATGACCTTGGTGTCAAAGTCAGGCATAATTTTAGTGTTGATTGTGTTAGTAATTGAAACAAAATGTGGAAAAGACTTACTATTGTAATACTCTAACCCTATCTGGAACGAATCCCACGGAAGCCATTTTGTACTATACAATAGCAGAATATCTTCCTCTTATTGCTTTATCTTCTCCAATAAATATCTCGGTTAGTTTATTTTATTTTCAATTAGTGTTGTTCATTGCAGATGTTCTATAAGGATACTCTTTTGTGCTTCTAATTGATAGTTTATTGTAAACATATTTCAGTATTGAATATAATGTATATCAAAATAATTTTAATTAAAATATGTTACCTAAAATTAATAAAATATTACATTTATTTTTTTTTCTTAAAATAAAATAGAATTAGGAATATTTAAACTAAGTAAAGTTAACATTTTATCACATACAATATTTAAAGTACCCTAATTTATTTATTCTTGTATATCTTGTCAATTCGATCTAAGATATTTTATATGAAATGTTTGAGGTAAATATTAATTAAACATTCACAAAATACAAATACAAATGTAAATACAGACAGTATTCGAAAACGGCTTAGTCAGCATGGCGAGTCCGAGGTACAACTGAACGCCTATAAAAGCAACGAGCATGGTAAAATAACGCAATAAAAACGTTTCTACGCGTTCTAATCAATGCACACGTTCATTGATCTAATTTCAATTTGAAAGGCTATTACTTTTTTAAAACGAGGAGGGTAATTTTCCTTAATAATAATAATAATAAATTTTAAAGTCCTTTTCCTAAGTAGTGAGTTACATTTTTTAAATAATAACTTGGAGCAAATTTGACGAATTTTTTTTTTAAATTAAAAGATACCTCTTCACCAATAGTTATTTTTTATTTAAATCCTAAAGTACATTTTAATGTTTAGGATATTTTAATTATTTAAATTACTTTTTAAAGTCTGAATTTGTAAAGTAGGAGAATCGTAATTAAGAAATTACGCACACCACGGATGTTGTTGTGAGGACAATCATGATGGTGGTGGTGATGATTTTCGACCAAATTAACTTGTCTGCTAAACTGTTGTTTTTGGTATTTAAAATTACAGTAAAATTAGCATGTAAAGTTAGAAAAACATCCTTTATGCTCTTCCATAAAGGGTAAATATTAGCCTTGAACATTCACTAGTACACAAAGATTCCTTTGTGCAAAATATGACAAGTTAAAACTCACTGCCTCATTTAAAAAGTTTAGTTTTAGGTGAAGTTTCACCAACTTTGCAGACACTTCGTCTTAACAAGCAGATACTCCGCTTTACAAAATTTTAAACTTCAGTTTTAAAGTGTAGTTCGTCACTTGTATTGAAATTAGAATAGCTTGATTAGCCTTGACATATCAGCTGAATGTAATAGGGCATCCCAAGGCAGGTTATGCAATCCACTTATAACTTAACACAAGCAAACCCTCCCACAGTCTGTCTGTAATGGATTCTCCATTTCACGCTTCAGGCGATTTCGCCCTCCTGATCAATAACCGCTTCTCCTTTAAAAGCCTCGATTTTTCAAATCACAATAATCAGTTTGCTGTTTAGGTTATATATGGTTAAATAGATTACTTCTTTATTTTGAAAGTGTTATATTTTATCAACAATAACGCTCGTAAGGGTTCTTTATTTTATTCGTTTAACGGAGATAGGTATTTTCACGTAACATTATATTTTTCATCTTTATAAGTAAATTTAAAAAGTCCTTGTCGAAAGTGTTAATAATGATCGATTAGCGTTATTAAAATGAACTAGATTAAAATGTTCAACTTTTAATAAAGCTTGGATACTCTCACTACTTGGATATTATGTTACTGTTTTACATAATTGGTCCAGATTTTTTTATGGAAAAAGATTTTTTTTAAATCATTTTACTCTTATCTTTAAAATTGAGCTGAAGATGTTTTAAAACTGAAAACATTCACTATAATTAGATTTCCCTAATAGTAGAAGTTAGGCAAACTGAAATAAAAGTTTCACTTTAAATGGAAACATATTAATAATCTTAGGTAAATAGTCTTAGGTAAATAATCTTAAATGGCTTTAATAAACCAATAAACAAAAGTTTACTCAAGTTTCTTATAGAAAAAATCACATTATCTGAAAAAAGTTATTCTTCATCTGTCGACAAACATCAAAAGTGTCAATCTTCATCATGATTACACAACAATGAAATAATTGCAGGGGGAAATACTGCCCTTTGTTCTGAAATTCTGAACGCGTGAATTTGATACTTTAGAGCTACTTTGAAATTGTTATGAGGCTTATTTAAGTTATTTGATATTCTCTATTTGAGATGATTATTGCAAAATACATCATGCTGTTATAACAATAATAGGTTGGGGGAGTAAAAATACTTGTATTTTAGGTGGACGTATTAAAACAGTTTTTATATTTTGCAGTGAAGTATTCGAATTTATTAGTTTAAAGCCTTTTTGGTCTATAAGAGAAGTATGTTAGACGAAAAGGATTGTGGCTTAAAGATCTGTACTGTACATTCCATTATTGAGCTATAGGATCATAAATTCAAGTCTCTGTTTTACTAATCTAATTTCAGTCAGGCAAGAATGTTTATATCATGAAGTAAATTGCAGAGCAAACTAATTTTGTGAAATATGTAGCCTCCTCATCACCATGCAAAGATAACCGGTTGCTAATGCTGAGGAAAATTGCAGAGCAAACTAATTTTGTGAAATATGTAGCCTCCTCATCACCATTCAAAGATAACCGGTTGCTAATGCTGAGGGAAATTGCAGAGCAAACTAATTTTGTGAAATATGTAGCCTCCTCATCACCATTCAAAGATAACCGGTTGCTAATGCTGAGAGAAATTGCAGAGCAACTCTAATTTTGTGAAATATGTAGCCTCCTCATCACCATGTAAAGATAACCGGTTGCTAATGCGGAGGGAAATTGCAGAGCAACTCTAATTTTGTGAAATATGTAGCCTCCTCATCACCGTGCAAAGATACGCGGTTGCTAATGCTGAGGGAAATTGCAGAGCAAACTAATTTTGTGAAATATGTAGCCTCCTCATCACCATGCAAAGATAACCGGTTGCTAATGCTGAGGGAAATTGCAGAGCAAACTAATTTTGTGAAATATGTAGCCTCCTCATCACCATTCAGAGATAACGGGTAGCTAATGCTGAGGAAAATTGCAGAGGAAACTAATTTTGTGAAATATGTAGCCTCCTCATCACCATGCAAAAATAACCGGTTGCTAATGCTGAGAGAAATTGCAGAGCAAACTAATTTTGTGAAATATGTAGCCTCCTCATCACCATGCAAAGATAACCGGTTGCTAATGCTGAGGGAAATTGCAGAGCAACTCTAATTTTGTGAAATATGTAGCCTCCTCATCACCATGCAAAGATAACCGGTTGCTAATGCTGAGGGAAATTGCAGAGCAAACTAATTTTGTGAAATATGTAGCCTCCTCATCACCATGCAAAAATAACCGGTTGCTAATGCTGAGGGAAATTGAAGGGGAGTTAAATCAAGGGATGTATGAATCGCTTTGAGACAACACAACAAATTATAAACAAGAATGAATGCAATAATGTTCAGTATAACAAGTAGAGTATACATATCTAGGAGTGCCACATATCCGAAACGAAATTCCCTCACGATGAAGATTAGGTTTTAAAATGCTTAAAGTAAATAGGTTTCGATGAAAACATCAGTCCCGTAACTTAAAATGTAATATCTGTTCTCGGTAAACAACTTGTTAAAAGTATTCGTTTGTGGTATGCTGTGTTTAACTTCACGGTCAAGGGGGAGTCTAGACATTTTTGAATTTTGGTGCTAGTAGTAGAACCTCTGGAAGAATATATTAAAAAAGTAAGTAAAAATGTGCAATAAAAATAAGAGATATTTGTATAAATAGAACACATATTAAGACACGCTGTTACTATAAAAACAATGGTCTAAATTGAAGTTTCTAAAATATAACTCGGGTGATGATAAATATAACAAGCATAGTGACTAACAATATTTGAAATGGAAAACATGTCAAGAAATTAAAAGGCTAGATTTCGCCAAACATGACGCAAGCGGTTTCAACATATCAATTGAGAATATCGATTACTATGAAAGGGGAAGGAGATATTTTCTATGAGTAATAGAAAATGAATGGAATTTATGGTTTGCTTGAGCCTAAAAACGTAAGTAATTTTTTTCAGAGTTTGGGATACAGTATTATCTACCAATAACCATAGGACGTTACATATTACAATGACGTAGTTGATTTACAATACAGAAAATTATGGTTAGTTGTATTCATTATTTTAAACTTTTGTTTGAACTACACGTGAAAATGTTTTATTTATAAGCGAAACGCTATTAGAGACAGATGTCAATCTTCGTATTTGACATATTTTAGAAGGACGTTATAAAATTCTACATACCAGTATTAAAACTTCCGTCGTACCAATAAACATTTCATGGAAAGTTTTAAGGATTACTAACAAGGAGTAAAAAGGATTTTCTTTCCTGGGCAAAGAGACCAGGTAGTATATTTTAAATGAAATATCCGATTTTTAAAAGAATGTATATTAAAAGAAGAGCAAATAACCTTATATCTGACAAATTACTACTGAGTAGTTGTTTTCATAAAGCACTATACTGGAAAAAGAAAAATGACTAGTAGTTTGGGCAGTTTTTTTGAAAAAAGAAAATACTGTTATATAAAACACTTTACTCTTTAAATTCTACTTGAAATATAATTTGAATAACTTGTAAAATTTACTGTATGCAATTTTCACTGCATATAATTTGTAAAATTACATCGAGAGATTTAGATAGTGAAAGTTGTAGTTTCACCTTCAAAATGTAAACAGACCTGTCTACTTGTCCAATGTGAAAAGATACAGGAAATACCTAATATTTACTGGAAATTTCGATGGGGAAATTTCGTTTCGGAAAGAGGTGAGCCACATCACTGCATAGTTCATTCCTATAAGCACAATAATATATTGTTATGCTTACTTATTCCTTGTTGTCAAACTAAATTTTACTCCAAACCCTGTGATCAAAACCCTTTACCGCCAAGCGGTAGTTTTTCTGAAATGTTCATAATATATCGATATCGCAGTTTTAATACTGGGCACCATTCGAGTCTGTATGAATTGACAGATACAGAGATAACAGTGACATCGTATTCCTGGTGGTTTATTGTGTTTACGTCAGCTTCGTAACGTGTGAAATATTGTCAGCTGTCTAGCCATCTTGGTTCAGAACTGTGAGTTGTCGCTGCTGTTATTGTTGTGAAACTTTGCGGTTCAGAGAGTTATGCTTTATTTACATGAAAATAGTGGTTTTATAAATGTTATGTAATGTGAATAATGAGTAATGAACTGAGAAAAGGATAAAAAGACTGTTTCGCTAACATAAAAAATCATAACTTTCATACAACTACATAATGGAATCTAATATTTTAAGAAATTATATCAAATAGCCTACAGTTTATATTTCAAAAACACTTATGAACCAAGAAATATACTTAGAATATATACTTTTACTTTACATTACTTTATGGCAAACAAAAGCTAAATATTTATGTTGTCAAGAACTGGTAGAGGGATATAGACAATGCGTATAATAATATATATGCTCGTATTTAATATAACCAAGTAGGTAAACACACACGAAACTAAATATATGTTTAAACCAGTTTCAGGAATGAATGTATTGGTGTATTTAAATACATGTAAATCATTTCAACTAATCTTAAACTATAGTTTTATATTTAAGAATATTTTTTTTAATAAAATCAAACCTATATTTGGATCAAGTTCATTTAATGGCTTTAAAGTGAAGATTTTTTAAGTCCACTTAACATTTTTTACTCAAAATATTTACCAATTATAAAATAACTAGATCACTGCTATTCTTGTAAATATGACTATTTTAATAGATTTGCATGATATAGATTAAATGATTTTTATTTTTGTATTCTCCAGAGAAACTGATTATTTGAAAGAAAGTCTACAGGCAAGATTATTTGTTCTGTCCGAGAATAATTGACAAGAAAATATTTTTTTTTGTATTAATTATTAACAGAATTATAGACGATGCTGGAGGCCGGTCGTAAAACTTTATGTGGATATATTCTGTCAATCAGGTTACACTTGTGGTTTACCAAGAAAATATTCACCTTACGCTAAACAGTTTTCCATCATACGAGTTTTTAAATGTTGGACTACATGATAAACTGGCGACCCTTGGCCTGTTTTAGGAGCGACTCCGTCTTGACCTCTCAACCCTCTTGACCGCCTCGCTCCTATCTTGACACGAATGGTCGTTGCGACAGTTAGAAAAAAGCAGAATGTGTCAATACACATTCTGAGTCCAATGACTCAATTTGACTATTGAGGATATTAAAAACGATTTATTATAATTGCTCCTTTTATAACATAAACAAAACAGTGTTTCGAAATTTAATTGTTCTATTTATTTTGGTTTGTAAAATATTACCAAACTTTCCTAACATTAAATTAATTTTAAAATATATTTATATACAAACAACAAAAGCCATAGGAAATAAGATCTAATTAAAGTGGAGAAGTAGCTGATTATTTGGATATTTGTTAACCAATAAGTTAGGAATATTAGAACTCAATACACAACTTGTCATAATAGGTGTCGTTATAAATAGTAATTGTAATAAAACGATATCTTATTATCAAGACCTATATTCCTTTTGTACTCTATTATTATGCGAGCCAGTATAATTCGGCAATTACATGCATAAACGTATGTCTACACGGCGTTAAATTACGTTTAATACTGTGTATAGTCTACAGGTTACCGCAACACATCGAAATCCCACAGTACAAGCTAGCTTAGTTGTAAGGACGTGCAATACGTTTCAACCCTTAAATAAGGATGCGAAGGAGGGGTTGTAAAGGGTAAATTCGTGTTAGAGTTAATGGTCCTCTCAGCACCGTAATGCTCCGGTACTGTTCCCTGATATACTGCGCGCTGCAATCACTTCTACTTTGTGGTAAAAGGTTTTTAAAAGAACACTATTAATTAGGTTATAATTGAGGTAAATTTTGATGAAGCATTTGGTTACTTATGAAGTGCTTTTCTGAGGAAATAATAAAATACCACTTGACAGAGTTTCTTGACCTCTTGGCGGTTTAAGGGTAGGGTGAGAAAAATTATTAGATAGTTTTGAGGGAGTGTTTTGGTACAAAAAAATAAGTTTGTGCATGTGTTAGTGTGTATATGAAAGAGTGTGTGTGTGTGAGAGAGAGAGAGAAAGAGAGAGAGCGAGGGTGTGTGTGTGTGTTTGTGTGTGTATTTGTACGAGTAGGCACGCGGATTGTAATTGGATTGGGCGCTAAGAACGTGTGTGACTAATTTAAAATGTTTGTAGTTTATATTATTTACTGTTCAGTTGTGTAAAGTCTGTTGTTTTTATTTAGGTTGTGCAGAATTTATAGCTTTGATATAATTTTTTGTAATTGTGGGTTTGAATATGAGCTTTCGGTAAATAGGGGTTGACTGAGAGTTATCATTGCTGAAAGCAATGATGTGTTCTTCATCACTTGAATTGAAAAAAACATTCCTGTTTCTTCAATGTTTAAAATAAGATTTGAACGTCTTAGAGCCACACTTCTTGAATTTATTTCCACCATGGGAGTTGTGTATGTGTTTGTTGGTGACGTAATTAAAATGTTGTTTAGACGTTGATGTATGTGTACAAAATATTTTTACAACTCAATTTAAGAGTTTTATTTACCTTGTAGGCCAATTTAATGTTTGATCAAAAGTGAAATGTCTTATGCGATAAAGTCAATTTTAGAAAACCATTAATGAAAAAACTGCCTTCAGTTATTCCCCAAAATAAGTCTGGTAAATTTTTAAACGTATTACACAAAGTGAAACTGTAGCAAGTGGTAAGTGATGGATAGGTTATGATTGTGTACTATTTTAACAAGATTACATCAATAACCTACCTTAAAACACAAGATTAGTACCTTGTGTCACCTTAATCATTCATATTACCTTAATGGAAATATAAAAACGATAAAAAGAAGATTAATTCTTAAGGCAAGTAAAATTTATTAAGTATTTAGCTACGTTTCTCACATCGAGGGTTTGTATTTATTTAGTATGCAATTTTAGTGATATTTATGATGTAATTGTTATTTAATACGTGTAATACTTTGTTTAAGTAATATGTAAAATCTAATATGTCCATTATCTACTTAGGTCTGATTAAGAAAACAAATAGTTTTTGAAAAGTCACCAATGATTTAAATTAATAAAGATATTACCTACACTTTATTTATCAAACATTCATTTTTCAAAAATTAGAAACAATTAAAAATAACTAATTGTGTTTGAAAATATTTCCAAGTGAATATGCTCAATACTTAGATGACCAACCCTCTTAATTTTACTGGCAATTACGTTCATGGTGTAGTGAAACTTGCTGGGTTGTAACGTTTGAATGATTACACGTCACAAAACGTGATTGTGATACACCTTCCTTCTTAGGACAAGAACATCCCAGCTCTGAAGGGTTCCTGCATGATCTATCCCAGGTCTTTCCATCTCCCAGATTTCTCCCAGAAACCTCCTATCTATGTGAACTCTCACATGTTTAATACGCTCTACGAAACATCTGTCTACCAGCAATCATCCTCTACGAGGACCATTGAAGACCTCGATAAGGCTCCTTAATGTTACGTAATTATTATTCACTGTGCACAAATCTTAAATTTGAAAGTGCCTCAGTAACTACTAATTTTGTTTACTGTTTGAGCTGTTGGAACAAACATTGTTAAACATATTTATTACATGTATAATTTATTTATTAAACTTGAATAATTTATTAAAAGCTATTTATGGAAACAAGCATCGAGTCACTGTAATGGTTTTTATTTATGAACAATAACTGATCGAGACTTTGCCATTCAAGTATATTCTATAAGCCTCAAGTAATATTGAGTGTTAAAAGTATGTATTTAAATCAAGTTGTTCTTATTAAATCTTTTATTTTTAAAACATTTCAGTTTAATGAAGGGTGGAAAAATTAAATTTAAAAAATATTCATATACGAACTATGCATTGAGTTTAACTGTAAAAAAATTGTATTCACGCTTGAAATAAACGCTCGACCCCTTCCGGTACAAAAGTTTTCCTTTTCCATCTTATCCAGTAGTAATAATAACTTTTAAATAAACAAATTAATGATAAAAGAGGAAGTCACATATTCTACATTGAGTTTTGGCTATTCAGGGCGTTTAAACGTTACACATCAGTGTTAACCAAATTGCAAATACACTCAAAATCGAAAAATAAACGTTCAGAGAATGACCCATAAACTGTATATTGGTTTATTGCAAGGATATATATATACATTTGGTAAATGGTGCTGTAGTGCTTTAGTAGAAGGCTTCTTCTAACCTGGCACTCTACAGAAGAAATTCGCTTTTATTTTTATTAAGTTTTCCATCAGTCTTTTTTTTGGCTCACTCTTTGGGAACCACAGGTGGTTATACACTTCACAAATAAATTGCTACTTTCTTATACCAGAAGTATATCCTACCTAGACCGATGTTACGCATTTGGATTTTAACAAGATACAATGGCTTAATGTGTAAAGTATAAAAAGTATAAAAAAAAGTATGCCAGTATAAAAACAGGGATATTAACATTTTTACGAATAACCTTGAATGTCACAATACCAAGCTCAATATTTTTCGTAAGTACTAATTTACTGAAAAATAAATTCTTCCTTAAAACACACTATAACCTCTACCTATTTACTTTTCTGAACGTTAAATGTAACATTTATTATAAAACTTATCATTTAAATACAATAAATCTATAAAACTTTTGAAAAAAAACAAAAAAACAGTATTTTTCTGAAAAAATTAAAAAATCAATTTTTTCTTGAACTCCAACAAATGAAACTCATGCGACGTTTTAGGTTTAGTTTGCTTAAAACTGGTTTATTTTGATAGGGACTTTATTCGCTTTGGTGTACGTATGCTACTGACAAGCCATTAAAGAGGAATGGATGTGTAAGTTTACTGACAAATGCAGTCTCTATTTACCATGTTAATGCACGTTGCATGCATCAGATTTCTGGCTATTGATCTGTACGTAGCTGTAGGAATAGGCCGTCACAAATGCTAGAAAATCAATCATACCAAGTTTTTCCATGTCAAGATTACACAAGAGCTAAATTACTTTTAATAGATCTAAGTATTAAGTAGATATAATTTGAAATACAGATATAATTGAGAAATAAATATACCCTAAATATTTTAATATATATTTATTGAAATTTGGCTGGTCTAGTGGTGTAATTTGACTTGTAAATGTAATTAATTATTAAAATTATGAAATATTTGATTTTAATAATTTTAAAAGTATTGTTTATGAAAGTACAAACTGTAAATTATGGCTTAAATTACATTAATAAAAAATTCTCTTGAAAAGAATTTCTGGATAGATAATCAACACGTAGAGTGTAATTGTATTATCATGAATTGGTCTATGACCTGTCATTAACCTTGAAGACATTAAATTGTTTTTAACCGACATTAAATAAACTTTTAGCTATTCTTAAATTAGAAATATTCGGTATTTTCAACTGAAGAGGAGACCAATTGATTTTTATAATGTATTTCCTAGAAAATACAAATTTACAAGGGAAATCTTGAATTTCTAAATGCTCCAGCTATACTTACGTTTGGCTAATCTTCCTACTCTTATGCTAGGGGAAAGGTAGAACTTTAAGAGCAAAACATTATGTTCGTGAAAGGCAGAATTATTTTTTAAAGTATGACGACTGTAAGCAACTATATTGTTGGCTAAAATAAACAATAGGTGAAAGATTTTCAAGCGATACTAAGTATTGTAATGCAAACTAAATTAAAATTCATGAATGTAAAAGTTATTTCAGAAATACGTTTTTTTCCAGTTTTTACTCATGTATGGTTATTTGTCCAAACAAGTCTATTGAGTTGTGAATACTAATATCCCGTTGAGCAAAAACAAATCGCTTCGAACCTGAATTAATCACGTTAAAAGCAACGAACCACTCCGCATTGTCAACAATAGTGTCGAGCTATACCTCTAATTATTCACTCAATGCTTGCAAATGATGGTGTCGGAACTAAGCAAATGGATCAATTGGAAAACCAATTAGTTTCTAAAATTTGCACTAGACTTCAATACATTGTATATCCAAAAATAATATATTCACTGAAGAAATTAATTGGGAAAATGAAATTTTATGTTTAGTGCTGTCCATATGATACATCTGAGTACAAACTTCAGAAGATTTGTTTACGTGCTTTAGCAAAAACATAAAGATCAATTGAATAAAATATCCACTCTACATACAAGTTGTTATTAATGTAATTAATAGATTCAGCCAAGTTGCTTTAGTTGGTAAACAGTTAAATACAGATATATAGATATACAAACAGACAGTCTCTCTCTCTCTCTCGCTCTCTCTCACACAAACACACATACAGAAACACACAAACACACACATACACACACACAGGGTCAGACACACAGACACACACACACACACACACACACACACACACACACACACACACACACACACACACACACACACACACACACACACAAACACACACACAGACACACACACACACACACACATGCACACACACACACACACACACACACACACACACACACACACACACACACACACACACACACACACACACACACACACACACACACACACACACACACACACACAAGAATGTCAGCGCGGACAGCGGACGGAAAGGCTACACAAAGGGTACTTCAATCAATAGACATCCTTTAAATTGCTGTTATAAGATGTTAAACATGTTTACATGTACATGTGATCCAGTAGGCTTTAAGATCTGTGTTTAAAAGCTGTCAGTGGTGACTAACGTAAGTGCCTTTATAAAAAGGAAGTTCTTGTTATAAATCTTCAGGTTTGTGAAGTAAAAACAATAATCTTAATCTCTCTGTACGAGTTTGTTTTTTTTAGTCGTAATACAGTCAAAATCACAGTTTGACGAAATCATAAGTATTTGAACAATCTGTGTTGAGCTATTGGATATGTGCCATGAATATTTATAATTTTAATCGTAACATTCCATGTGTTTTGCTAATGGTACAAGTTTAATGTTTCTGTTATAAATGTATTTTAATTTCTCTATAATTAAATTTTCACTTTCCTTGTTATTAATTTAAAGTGATCTACAAATTAGAAAAATTGGTGTTGCTAAATCTTTTATCTCTTTTTAATTTAATTATATTGCACAGTTACGAAGGGCTTAACGGGCGTAATTAGGTATGCAAATTTAATATGTAATCTATCTGCGATGAAATATCATTTCAGACCGTTCATTCTGCGCATGCCCAGAGCGTATGAGATACAGGAATAAAGTTATGTATTACCCACATGTTAAATTCTAATTACGTTTTGTGTTCATAGCCTCAGAAGGATTTAAGAAATAACTAATATGTTGGGAGTCTTCTTATATTTAGGCAGATGCATTCCTAGCGGAAAATAAATATCCAATATTGTTCGTCTCTACAGACAAGTTCATATGAAGAATAAATTATTGTCAAAACAAAATTTCCCAGGACTCCCTACAGAATTGTAAATGGAATAATTTTATTTTAAAAATAAAATAACTTCAGCTTATAGCTAGTCGTTATGAACCTAACATAGTTTTATATAACTATTAACCAATTCAAATTTCCCTAGGTATTTATTGCGTTTTCTAATATCCTAGAAAAACGGACTTAAACCCATGAAATCGTATAAACGTTATATTCATCAAATTCATGACTATACATATTTGGAAGCCTTACGTTTTTAATGTATATTCATCAAATTCATGACTATACATATATGGAAGCCTTACTTTTTTAATGTAGTCTATATTTTAAAATATTTCTTAGATTACATTAGGTACTTTTAAATAAACATAAAATATGGGCTTGGAAATATTTCACCTACTATTTAAATAGGTAAAGTTTACTGTTGACATAATAGCATATAAATGAACTTACACGTATATTTTAAATTACAAGACAATACAGAATGCAACATAAACTTCCCGTAATATAATAGAAGGTTGCATTTGAAAATGGTTCAAGATAACATTTATATGGAAAAAAAAACTATTAGTATTACACGTTTATGCATTTGGAAATATTCTTGAGAAATGTCGCAATAAAAATCTACAGAAACATGTATTTAAATTATTCATTCATTTTATTTACATAATAATTACCAACTTTAAAAATAATATGAAAAACCTGTGTTAATTAAATATCTTTCTACTTCAATATTATTTTTTCTTTTTTTTCAAAATATTATCTATACTTAGTCTTTCTTATCTCTAGCTTGTAAAAATAGAAACTCAGAAGCAGACGTAAATTAAACCAATATATATATATATATATATATATATATATATATATATATAGTATATATATATATATATATATATATATACTATATATAAAGAACATAAGTCAAAATACAACTACAAGAATTATAATTGAATTTACAATTCAAAGCTTTTCGTTAGCTAACAGTACAACATCGTCAGGAATATTAACCATTAGGTTTAATTCTATTTAACCTAACCCTAACCTGTTTAACCTAACCTAACGTAACCTAACCTAACCTAAACTAACCTAACCTAGCCTAGCCTAACCTGTAATTAGTCTTTCTTTTCTCTAGCTTGTAAAAATAGAAACTCAGAAGCAGACGTAAATTAAACCAATATACATATATATATATATATATATATATATATATATATATATATATATATATATATACATAATTCGTTTAATATAACCTAACGTAGCCTAACCTAACCTAACCTAACCTAACCTGTACTTAGTATTTCTTATCTCTAGCTTGTGAAAATAGAAACTCAGAAGCAGATGTAAATTAAACCAATATATTGAACAATAATAATAAACTATATTCAAAAGAAGACAGCTTGTAACGTGTTATATAATTGGTATAATTCTTAATGAATGATGATATTAAATATTGCAGTAGTTTTGTTACACAATTAGTTATTTGACCCGTAATGTCAAGAGTTTAATCGAATATAAGAATGGTGTGTCCAATAAATAATTTAAACAACAAATAAAAATTTAAATAAATCAAATTTTACTGCACAAAAAAAAGAAATATGAAATACTAAACAAAATTACATTTGAAATGTTACGCTACTTTATGTTTTTACATTGTCTTATATACTTAATTTATAAGAATTTGGTTAAAAAAAATCTATGGCATGACACATGACATCCATTTGAGATTGCTTTACGTTATTTAAAATACATTTCAATTTTTCTATTTGACATTAAAAATGATGTTATTACATTACACAAATGAATTTACACTTCCTATATTTAAAACAATGAAAATTAGCATTATTATGCCGTGACCGGTTAAAGTTTAAAAGTTAAATTTTTTATTTAATATCACTTTATGTCTTAAGATTATGACTTAGCTGTGTTGTAACAAAAGGTGTAGAAAACATGGTTCCGGATCAGATCACGCCAATCTGCATGTTGTATTGGCGTTACTCGGGATTTGGAATCTCGCCCGGTGTCGTATCTTAACGTAGCAACATTGCTTCTAACAAAAAAATATAAATTTTAAATAAACCTTTACATATTTTACATTTTAAAAATAAAATCGTCCCTTGATCTTTGGATGTTTATACGTCTGTCTTTTTTCACATTTCGCCAAGGAAGAGAACTGCTTGAAGCGACCACGCGAGTATTTTTAACTTTCGCGCACCGTTGATCAAACTACCTAGCAAAATTAAGGTTTTTGTACATGGATATCAGTCTCAGCCAAGACCTTTATTTTATAATTTACAATTTCTTAAATTTTATTTTACATTTTAAAATTAATGTTACGTTTGTTTCTGAAGCTATTTTTAATATGTAACATTACGTACAATAATGTTACAAGCTGAATCTTCTGTTTAATTTTGATCTCAATTAATCAAACCTAATACTAAAACTAACTAGAACTATGATCACAAAGCTTTCCATTTAAAAAATATAATTTGGGAAGAAAACTACATGCTACGCGTCCTTCGTTGACGAGGAATTCCACTAGTTGAATATAATAGCATTGACTATGTTCTTTAACAATAAATAAATTACCTTTTTTTGTTAAAAACGGGGAAATTCAGACCTGAATAATTTGTAATAACAATAAAATAAATCTAAATGTGCACTAGTTTTGATCTCCACAACATTTAGGTTTCCAATGTAAGTAAAACGTTAAGTGTTGCTGCATAAATAATCAGTTCTAATACTTATCCAAATATAAACGCATTTGCATATACATTAATGTATGACAGACTATGTCCACAGCGGATTGAATGGCTAAATACAAAATAATGAATCGATTACTCGAATTGCATATTGATTACTTCAAATCATTTGGACGTTAAATTAAACGCTTTTGACACAATAAGCTTAGAGTTGCGGAGTTGCGACTGATGGCAAAGAAGAATATGTTGGCGAAGTACTTTAAACAGTTACTTAACTTTAGGAAGTCATACACGTACACTCATATATATATATATATATATATATATATATATATATATATATATATAAACATATATATATATATATATATATATATATATATATATATATATATATATATATATATATATATACATATCGTAGTATGTTTTCTTGTGTGTTAATAAAGAACAAAAGTCTAAATACAAATACAAGAATTATAATTGAATTAACAATTCCAAGCTTCATTCAATTCATTGAATTGTTTAATATTCCTGATGATGTTGGTACTGTTAGCCAACGAAAAGCTTTGGATTGTAAATTCAATTATAATTCTTGTATTTGTATTTAGACTTTTGTTCTTTATATATATATATATATATATATATATATATATATATATATAACTCTCACTATATATACTTAAACCAGAATCTGACTTGGTATTTATGGAAGTTGACTTTCAAAGATTGATAGTATCTTCGTTGTCGAGCATCAATTTAACTGGGTGTTGTTGTCTTGACTCTTGACTACAACACCCAGTTCAGTTGATGCTCGATAATGGAGGTACTATCAATCTTAGAAAGTTAACTCGCATAAATACCAAGTAACATTCTTGTTTAGTAGTGAACGTGAAAAGTGAATACAAGAAAAACGTGTTGCAAAGTTATATATATATATAAACTTCATTACTCTACGAAACAAAATGTTTTAATATATTCCAAAAGTTTATAAAATTATACATAATTACATTAAAGAAATATTAATTCTTAGAATAAAAAATGTTATATTATATCCTCTGTAATTGAATAACAGAAAAATACGTAATATTCTTTTGTGTAAATAGCAAAAACTTATATTTAACTCAAACTGACCCAATTTAACTCTGTCAGTGCATTGTTTGAAGCTGGAAGTCCTATTTTTGTTGAGAAGAATTTCCAGGACTAGTAAAATTAAAAAATAATCAAGTAGGAAAGGGGTCTTCTGAGAAATTTTTGAAAGTAGATATTTCTCAAAGTTTTGATAATTAACTAGGCTAATTATAAGCAAATATATAAAATAAATACGATCTACAACCGAACAATTTTTAATTATTTAAATTCGAAATGTAATTTTTACAATATATGCGTCATTACTCATTGGATGTCGCTATGTAGGTATTGACTGTACTTTCCCATTATTTATAATTTATTAGATACCTTTTTCAATTTGAAATAAAGTAACTACTCACATAAGAACAACAAAAAATGGAAATTCATTGGACAATGAATTTTTTTCAATTTTTTTTTAAAGAGAAAATTAAGAATATTTCGTAAATACCCTTTAGTATGCAAATGCTTACTTGTGAATTGGAAATAAGAAATGCTTTCGAAGTACAGTGACATTGATTTAATTGGAATAAACAAAATGAAGCTTTTATGGGAATCTTGGTGAATGAGAATCCACTTATAACTTCGTCCCCTCTTAAAACGTCCTTTTATATTTTTTTGCTTCTAATGGCATTTTATGTTTAAAATAACCGATGCAGATTAATAAACTTGAGTTCTATATGCTAATATATTTCGGAAATTTAAATTATGTTTCTAAATTTCGAAATGGGTTTTATTAAATTAATTAATAATTACAGTTTCTACCCTAATTTTGGCTTTATGTAGATTTATTGTACAAAAAGGTTCAATAGATTGAAATAAAGTACAAACGCAAACCATCCTTGATACAAAAAAAATATCCAGCAAAAGGTGTAATACTAAACTATACTGTTCATATACAAATGACTATATTTACACACACAGACACACACACACACACACACACACACACACACACACACACACAGACACACACACACACACACACACACACACACACACACACATACAAACACACACACACACACACACAGATGCATACACACACACACACACACACACACACAGAACGCTACATATATAATTCACAACCTAATCGAGGTTTGTAGATAATTTTAGAGTTAGAACATTAATTTAGTCTATTGTAGAATCATATGTTGAAATTTTGTGAAATGTTTTTTCTTTCCGGTTGAGTTGATAAAAGACCAGGTTTTTAAAAGATTTTTCATCTTTGGTGGTTAGGCTTGCATTATTATAGTTCATTATTTATAACAGAGAAATGTTTTCTAGGAATATGTATCTGAATTTTAATTACTTATTTTAGTTGTATTGATATGTTTTTCGATTTTCTGTAATGTTCTACGAGTTTCGCTGGTTCTATGAGTGTTATTAAGTATATTTTCTGCAATGCCTGGTTGTTGCATAATGATTAAATGAGTAAAAGGGTAAAATCTCTCTTTCGGTATGGGGTATATAACAGCTATGTACAGCTCAGCTTCAAATCCATACCATTTTCAAAGCAAAGTTGTCTTAATTAGCTCTCAGACTATTGATTTACTCATGTGTTTCTAATGAAAGTTATATTTTTTTAGCTAGTAGGCTTTTTATTAACTAACTTATCTCTAAAGATGTGTTAATTGGTTCTCGACTGCTGTACACCCAGCATTTTCACTAACTAGCAATACTCATTTCATGTTTTGTTAGATAGGATATTTTGTAATAATCAGAGAACATGGGACTCAATTGTTGATGGAATTTCATAACGAGGTATCATCGTTAAACAATGTATTAGTGAAAAATAACCACATAATTACGTCAAGAATTTAATGTAGATAAAGTTCTTATTTGAAGATAGAAAGAGATTTACGTATGAAAATGTAAGAATTGTTGGTAAATTGGATGAAAAATAAATACTTAAAAAGGTTTAAAAAATAAAAACAAAAACTGGTGAGTTTTGGTTATAAAAATGTTTTTACTGAAGTATTAAATAAAAGTAATTGTAAGTAAAAAGGTGTTGAGGTAAAAATTATTAGTTAATAGACAACACAAAATACCTGAAATTGGATTATATATGCTGAATAGGGAGGTATATTTAAGAAATGTTGGCCTCCACAAAGAAAGGTTTTTCACTTGTTTTTAATTTTTTGTAGTAATACACAAACAAATATTTATCCTCCTAATATTTTCGATTTTAAATTGAAAACAGATAAAAAATAACAAAATGCTATGAATAAAGCTACATAGTCGCAAACGCAGTCCCCATTGCAACATACAAATACCAGAAGAAAATACACAGGGAAGAACGAATTTGTAAATCAAATGTTGTCTCGTGCTTCTGACAAATTGTTATTTTGCCGAACAAAAAGATTCCTGATAGTTTTGTCTTTCGCCCGAATCAAAAATAAAGTTTAGGTTACCTAAACGTCTATTACTTGTTTATTTTATTCCAATTACGCGTTTACGAATTGGATGACATTACTTTCTGGGAATTATTTGTCCATTACAAACGAGAAGACTTCTATAAAGTTAGGTTTTTAATATAATTTAATAATATTTAATAATTCTTTTAATAGTTTATAGTCGAATACAATATTTTATGAAAAAGGAAATTATAAGACAAACATTGTTAATAATCTGGTTTCATAAATGGTTAGAGTCAAGTAAAGGAACTGACATCCTTCAGGAATGACAATACGCAGGACACATTCTATGTCTCATTCATGCCTTGCTTCCACGCCAGTAACTACTAACCTGGACCTTGTCACAGTACAATCAGTTTATTATGCTCTTACGCGGAAGTATATATTTGTTAATTATTTACCTGAAATGATGAACAATCTATACATTCCGTTAATTAGACATTAGCAAGTGAGAACTATTCACAACGTAAAAAATTCAAACAGTTTACTGTAAATCTCACTACACATTAGCATATTAAGACAACTGCACTAGTTCATAAAACAATCAGACTAGTTTCGGTGACGATGTCGCCTTCCTCAGTACTTGGCTACTACTAACAGTATTTTGGAACGCGACATTGTCTCCGAAACTAGTCTGATTGTCTTATGAACTATTGTGTTTGTTTTATTTAACATAAATTTTAGTGAGATTTAGAGTTTACTGTTTTAATATTTACCGTTTTGAATCTATACATTTTTCTAATATAATACGTTAGAAGAGTTTTAAACGAGCGTAAGAATTACGTAATTTTAAATTTAGGTATTTGTAAAAATTTACGCCAAGAATTTAATGTGTAATGTTTTAATATTTTTTTATGATGTTAAGAAAAGAAATGTTTTTATTTCAATTTATTCAGGTCTTTTCAAGCCTTTGTTTATCATAGTTTTTGAGCTAGGAGTAACCTACATTTTTAATTTATTTTAGGAAGCTCTATTATCAATTGCATTTAGAATATTTTAATTCTAGTTTTAAAAATAACGCAAAGAGGTTTTGCGAAAAGATAAACGACTCATTCGAGTTATTTAGGAATTCAAATGATTTAAGAAAACATGCCGAGAAAATTACAGTGCAATTAGTTGAGTAAATGTTACTCACTCTGACTGTTAAATTTAGTTTAACACTCCCCTAACAGCAGAAAATCTAATTACAATTTAGTATACGTTTCGTCCTTGTGAACATGATAAAATATACAGAGCTCTTTGTCAGAAAGCAAGAAAATTACATTAAGTTTTACGTTCTCTGATTCACCCTGCATAAAAGATGGGTAAGAGCTATACCATTCGTGTTCATTTGAAAATTAATTCTCTGTTTATGTGCAGCCCGTAATGAACGGTTTGGTTACATTCTGGTGCGTAAACGTGATATTTTTTGTTAGTGGGAAGGGTTGATATTAGCAATTCAAGCTACCCTTCAATGTTTACCTAATCACGATTCTAGTAATTATGGCAGAGAGAAAGGTACTTTAGCGAGTTCTTATAAGCTAATCTAACCCAACCTTACTTAACCTAACCAATCCTAACTCAACCCAACCCACCTATCCTAATGTAACAGTGGTATTACTCAAATAAATCATATCTAAAGTTTTTTTTACATTTTTGTGTTATTTGATATATTATTGCCTACAGATGGGTTCGACTTACCGTACCATTATATTCGTCATCTTATTTGGGATTATATTTACTTTGAAAATTCATATTGGTTCAAGTGTTCCTCCCGTTATATTCCAAATAACACTTTTTTCTTCGGAAGAAAATAAATATTGTAATTTTTGCAATGATTGTAAATTAAATCAATGTAAATTTGAGATTTGATTTTTTAATAAATTACTTTTCTATCACTGCAATAAAAATATTGAAAAAGAACCCCAATACCACAAAAATAATCAAAAATAACAAATAAAACAAGTTACTTAAGATTAAACCCTTATGTACATTTCGATGACCATGTCATCATCATCAGAGGGTCTTGTTACAAAACACAATCTAGCACTAATCTTAAGTAATTTGTTTTATTTGTTATTTTTGATTATTTTTGTGGTATTGGGGTTCTTTTTCAATATTTTTATTGTAATATATTGTACCACTGTGCTCTTGATATTGTGTACTTTTCTATCAGTTCACCTTAAAATGGTATGTATTTAAATGAATGATTTATAATTTTCTGCAACTCTGAATTTCAATATTATATTTCCTTTTGTCATGTATATGATTATTAAGCTGACACTATTTCTGCAAATTACAACACAGTAGATTTTCTCACTTTATATTTCACACAGATTATTCAGCTGTTCTAAATTTAAAACCTTGATCAATCGTTTGATCAATTTAGAGTAAATTCGAGTTCCACGTGTTTAGTTATTAAAGAAGTTTTAAGATTTATCTAAAACATAAACAGCTTTGAAATATATCAAAACTCGTTTAATAGTAAAGTTATTAGAAATCAAACGCACAAAGCATTGTATATCTACAGGTAATTCCAACTTTTCTCTCCTAATTTGCCTTACACATAATGAGGCAGTATTTATTCGTTATTAACTATTCAGAATATTAGTCAACATACCCACATTTTTAAAGTCATCAAAACTTGAATTTTTGTCATTATGTATTTGTATTTCTATATAATAAAACCGGAAAAACATAACATTTGAAATATTAAGACACTATCAGTTTAATTAATATATTGTTACCATAGTTTTAACTGTCATAGGTTTATATCGACTAAATATTCGTTGATGAATAGGTTGCTATGTGACACAAAACGTATCCGTTTCTCCCATATGGAAAAAATCAGCAGGTTTTTCCGAAATATTTTATAGTAGCAAATTTTTATTGCTTGAAAAGAAATAGTAGAAACATTTTTCATATTAGTAACTTGTTAGTTTACTAGAATAAGACATAAACAAGAAAGGTTCTTCTTTTTTTCAATATTCTGAACTTTTGTTATCCTTTTTTCTATTTTATATACTCCTTTTAAAACCTAGTTTCAAGTTTAGTCTGGTGGTAGGCTATTTTGTCGCTTTTTTAAAATGTGAAATATTTATTACAACACTAATCCTTGGTGGAACTAGAAATTAAATAAGTGTTTATAAGAAAAGTAATTTACAAAATTCAAAATGTTCCTACCATCTTGGGGAAGCACAGTGACGAAAAAAAAATATTTTTAAAAGTTACCTTTGTACGTACTTTATGAAAATAATTTAGAAAGAGGAATTTAATTTAAATTTAAATATGGGGGTCTCAATTATCAATTCTATGGCATTAACTATGGCAGTAAAATAAATCGGCAACATAGTCTTTAATGCAAAACTACAGTGCAATAAATTGTAGAATATACACGTACATCTTGAATAATACATTTGTATATAATCGAATTTGGTTTACAAAGGGAACATACACTTGGCATGTAAATACGGTCTGCTGTACTGTGCTTGCTCTGGTGTTGTGGATCTGCGGGTAAGTTTATACCACAACTTTAAAAGGTTGGTAAGCATGCATAGGTTCTACCAATCAGTACTCTGCTAATGATTAGTAATTTTAAGTGATAGAAAAATACACTTCATGTGAATTATTGAATTTAATTGTTCTTAATATTTAAAATATAATTTTTCCTATTTTAAAAGAAATCACTTTATGCAAAAAGGTAACTTCAATTAAGATCGAGATGTACTTAGTGATAATTATTGGAAACAGATTAAAACTTATAGCCTGGGGAAGTCACTTTAGTTTCTTATGCAATGTTTTGGGTCATTAGATAAATCAAAGTGTGAATTGAAGGACACAAATTAAAATCCTCTTTTACTGTGCAAAAATATGCAATTAGTTTTAAATTATATAAAACCTAAAAATAAATGTTAGCAATATAATACTGAGTGCAAATAGAAATGATAAACTCTGAAATTTCTACAACAGAAATGACTTTGAACATTCAAACAGTTTTCAGGAATCGACCGATGTCTATTACGTGTTTAAATGTTTTACCATTTACAGTTATTTCTTACTAGAGACTTGTGTATAGCAAATTCAATGTGATAAAATGTAACTCAGTATTGAATATAAATATTTAGCAATTTTATTACAGTATTGATGTTAACAAGATATATATATATATATATATATATATATATATATATATATATATATATATATATATATATATAAAGAACAAAAGTCAAAATACAAATACAAGAATTATATTTGAATTTACAATTTACATTGTATTTGTATTTTGACTTTTGTTCTTAATTTGTGTATAATACACAAGAAAACATATTGCGATATTTATATTTATATATATATATATATATATATATATATATATAAATATATACACCATTATATGTATGTTTGAGATTCTCATAATTTCCTTGCCATCGTTATAATAGGCATGATGTGCTTTAGATACAGCAATTATGTATTGTAACTCTCCTATCATTTTAAATAATTTATGACCGAATTATCACAAATTGGATGTCTTGTGTCAATTTAACCTTAATATTATTACATTCATCAAAACATAAAATGGATTATTGTCTATAGTTATTTAAAATGTTACAACACTTTATACTTATAGTTTAATTCTTGAATGTTGTAGTCCATTACGTTCGGTGAATCTTATTAATCA
>JBAIZL010000003.1:139050260-139055260 GCA_036971475.1 Prosapia bicincta
CTTTTTATTAATCATACAGTTCCATCCTAGGAAACAAATTAATTACCCGTACACAGATAAATTGTATGGGATTAATTTTAATAGATATTATATTTTTTACAGAATTGAAAACGAGATAAAACGACAAACTGATAATAAAAATAAAGGAGAAAGTCTTCATTAACATTTTGTTAATTATTACCGAAAACAGTTTGATCAATAATTTTAATCCGCATTCCTCACCTAGTTGTGACAAACAATAGCTTATTTGCTCACTAGTTCATAATGTCTATTTGCTGTTGCATGTTCCAGAGTCTTTGCTTATTTGATTCATGGCAAATTAAAGTGAAGCATGATTCTGATATTTTTATATACATTTGCGGTTAGGAGTGAAGATAATTAGCGTCATGCCAATTACCCGACTTCACACGAATTATTTAAAGTTGCGTATCAAAGAGACAATGCTAGTTAGGCCAAACTTCCTAAAGCCTTTGTAAGAGATTTAACTGTGGACAGATGAAGGGGGTTTGGGGTTTAGGGTTTGGAGTTGTTGACCACTGAAAGCTTCAGGCGGTGAACTTTTAGCACTAGCTACGCTCAAACAGTGTTTGCTTACAACCGATATTAAGTCTTCAAACCTTAATACTTCATAATCAGTCTTAGTACAATATATAATTAAAATGTTATAATAATATTATGTGACTCTCTTGAAAGGAAATATCTATTATTGTGTTAATATTTAAAATCGATTATTGTACAACACCCTTAAAACAGATTGAGAGAACTCATTATAATATAAGATTATTATAATATTGTTATAAATATAATTATTATTATAAGGTAATTAATAATATAAGAATATTAGTTATTTGCTACCCCAGAATACATTTCTGAAGTTAAAAAAAAATACTTTCATACTAGGTTTTAAAACGATTATTCCACATTTCTTTTGAAAAATTGAAGCATCGTTAAAAGTTTCCTATCAAACATAGACTAATAATTTCTTAAAATTAACAAACTTCATTAAAGAGCAATACTTTCTTAGGGCATAACGTCCTACAAGATTTTAATTTTAATTTTCGTTTTGCAGTTTACATTCATATTTATGACTAACGAAAGATAACAACCTGATGTTAGCGTTTCATACGTTTAATGTTTCTATAAATTGTTGAGTTTTAACAATGGTACTGATAAGAAAAAAGTGTCGGCCGCAGCAAACGCTATTTAAAAAAAAGATTTTACCTAATAGACACAACAAATTAGTCAGTTGTCACTTTGATATGGAAATAATTTACAGATAATAAATACATAAAAACCTCCTAATTACAAACTTTCTTTATTTATCCTTATGTACATTTCAGTTACCAAGTAACCATCCTCAGAGGGATAATATACAAAGACTATGAAGATAGTTACTTGGTAACTGAAATGTACATAAAGGTAAAATAAAGAACGTTTGTGGTTAAGAAGTTTTTATGTATTTATTATTAAATTAAACCACAGTATATTCCTAATAAATAGTAATTTACAAAACTGTCTCGAAATAAAGGTTTTTGAAAAATCTAAATGTGAAAACAAAGCAACATATATTTTGTTATATACATTTCGTCGATAAGAAATAAAGTATATTTTATTCAATTTTTCATTGGCGTAATGTAGCTCGACTGTAAGATTAACAAATGCGAGTAGTAGAGAACCGGCAAATTTCGTTTGTTTTGCTCCAGGGACAAAAAAAGGATATCAATCATATATTGTTTAGCCTTGTCTGATTTCTGATATTTTGCAAACACTCCAACAGTCATAGACTGAGGAAGGAAACTCCAAAAAATGTTACCTTTGGTAGAAAATATTATTTGTTGTATAAAGAATGGATAGCTTTTAGAATCTAATTAAGAGAAAGAAAACGCTTTAAAGTGGAACATTTTCACTAAAAAGAAACAGTCTGCAGATCGATGAACTGTGAAAACGTCGAGTAGACAAGGTGTAGAGGCAAGACGTGATATCAGACGGCAGGAGAAAGTTTCAAGAAGATAGATGCGATTACAAGAAATGTATCACATCTTGAGTTGAAGTGGAAGGCAACGAATGGCAAAGTTTTTAGAAAGTTTTATTTGTAAAGAAGTACTTGTTTTCGTCTAAAAATACAATTGATGGTAAAAGGGTGGTTTTATTTCGCTAAAATAAAACTGCTCCTTTGTTTGTTCTGAGCAGAAATATTGGTTCTACGTTTTGAAAATGATTTCCACCATAAAACGCAGACGTCTTGCAGTTAACACGTTAGAAGAGAAATTAAGTAGGGCGTGATTTTAAATTTTTTAAATAAAAGTTTTGTTTTAAAAAAGTTGTTAAATAAAACATTTTAAACAATTTATAAAAATTGCGAATAACGTAAACCATAGTACACATTGTTTGAATAACCTATTCTCAAAGATATAACACTTCAAATGATAAAATAAGAAAGCATTAACCAGACACGTGATATTTTTTAAACTCGTAGATGTGTATTATAATTTAAGGACGTTAATATTAAAGTAAAACTAATATAACAAAAATGTAACAAAACTCTTAGCAAATGCTGATTATATCATTATTAGGTTAAAATCAAATATTATACCCAATACAGTAAATTATACTATAAATTATAATACAGTATAAATTAAATTATAAAGCGGTAAGAATTTGTGTGAAATTAAACTGTAAATAAGTTTACTTGAATGTAAACACTAAACATGAAATATGATAAGTTTTCGTAGACTTTGGTCGCTTTTTAATTTGTTATTAAAAAATGAAAATGGACAAAAATGTGTTAGTATAACAATACGTAAACATTTTTTAATATAGGTCAAGATGATCTTCCTAATAGACATTAAAAAGGCAACGAAATATGGTTTTAAAATATTTGTAATGCTTTTTTGTTTGAAAATTTTTTCTCTTCCAAATATCACTATATTGTGACATCTTTTAAAACAAGTGAACATATTGCAGGAAAATACTCTCGCCGATTCAAAATGTATGAGCAACCAATGCAAAATCTAAATCCATTCTTTATGTCACCTGTCATCTTACACATGTCCCTCGTTACACAAATCTGGATTCAATATTTTATATGTGAGTGTGGGAAATTGATTTGTCTTCTTACGGGAAAGAAAGGAGAGAAATTGTTGCCATCACTCATGTCGCTAGACGGGTTTAGTGTTTCTTCCTTTCTTGGGTGGCGTTTTAGTGGTTTGACGGAGATTTCAGTAAATGCAAAATGTCCGGTCAGTAAATTTAAGACCAATGTGTTTCTACTATTTTCCCTTTGAGTAACAGGTACAAAATCAATATAAGTAAGAAAACATCTAGAGGTGATTTTTATTCCTAAAATATTTTATGAATTCTAAAATACAATCTGTAATGAATGAAACAATAACCTTTCCCTCTTAAAACACTTGTTCTTATATACCAATTTCATATAATAGCTAGATAAACTTGATCTATCATTTATGTAGGCGTTCGTAGCTAATTCTCTGGGAGTGAACAAAAAGTTAGAAATTCTATTACTCAACGTGTTGTGACGAAAGTTGGAAACTGTAACTTCTGTTGGAAAGTTAGCAACAGCAATGGCGTAAGTACGTGTTATTTGTAATTACAAGAAATTCGTCAAAACACTGAATTATTCGCTTTCAGAAATGTCAGAACATATGAGTATTTTTGTTTGGTTATTTATAAATTTAAAAGTAATTTCCTAATAAAATGAGAACGAAAAATAATACTACACGGAGGAAAAATTTTTATTAATTTTTCAATTATATATCTAGTTGGGAAAGACAAAAATAAGAAAAACACAAATAAAAACCACTAATAAAGATCAAAGTTTCACTATACTGAATTAAATACATGGTCTATATGTACATACATTTTGTATTCTAAGTTTTAAATTATATATTCTATATCATGCTTATTTTATCTTGGATATAAATATTTACAAATATAAAATTTGTTTAGGCTTAATTATTACCAATATTTTCCTTTAAACGGTTTTAGAAAATTTAAATTAGTGTTTTTAGAAAACATTTCCGAAAGCTCATATTATACTAAATAAAAATTTTATTCAATTTTATTAATAATGTCGTGTAATAGTTGCCTACTGTAATTAGCAATAAAAAGCTAATAATATCTCAAAATTCCAAAATAAATTTAGCAGGTTATTATTATGTGATGTAATGTAGTATTTCTTTATTTAAAATTTAATTGTTTTCCTTTTTATATTTCTATTTTGTCTATTTTGGCAAATTTAATGCTTCTATCACAAATAAATTATAAATTTGAAAATTTCATGTTCATAACCGTTAAATAATTATTAACCTAATAATGCAGAAATAAATATTTACTTTTTTATTGCACAGCTATTGTTTTTGTTTATGAATCAGTGCTCTTTATTATGATTTAGGTGAAAATGTTTTATCTTCATATATAGTAAAAAAAAATAAAATCTAATAACTCTTCTCCTTGTTTAAACTAGTTTATAGTCTAAATGTAACGTACTATCTAAGGTTTCCTCGTCCAAAAACAACTACAAAAAAAAAATTACAAATTAAAAATATTTCGATCAGTGAATGTAAAAATATATGACATAACAAAAACCAATGCAATATGTGAATTAGGTGAAGCTTAATATTTTTAACGAATATATCAGTTGAAGGTCTAAGCTAGAAATATAAAATAAAGCATAATATTTTAAAGAAGTAATATTTTATTTTATCATAATCAAATTTTAACAACAAAAAGGGTAATGAAAAATAAATATATTTAAAAAGTTATACGATGACACTTGTAATAAGAAATTATGCTACGTAGGACGAATATAAATCTTATTGTTTATATAGCATTTATGATTCAAAGAAATAGATCACCGAACAAACCTATTTATTTACTTGTCTTGATCAGATATCTAGATGGGAGATAGTTTATTGAAGCAAAATTATATTATCCAGTAGAGTCGCTAAATAATAAATAAATATTTCCTAGCTGGATTTGTA
>JBAIZL010000003.1:139060260-139110260 GCA_036971475.1 Prosapia bicincta
GACACTTGCGTCCAGCAGCATTTGCGCCTAACGACATTTGCGTCCAGCAGTATTTGCGCCTAACGACACTTGCGTCCAGCAGCATTTGCGCCTAACGACATTTGCGTCCAGCAGCATTTCCGCCACCTTAATGCTGTTGAAAGATAGAACAACCAACTGAACAAGATCCTTCTGAGACATAATCATAGAATAAAAGAAATGATTATTTGTTTCAAAACTGAAACGGAAAATGTAGCCTGCGCATACATGGAGATACAATTGAACCTTGGAGGGAAGGGAGAAAAGGCACTTATATTAAACTGGCAGAAAGAGTGAATACAACGATCAAGAAGTACTAAAACTGGTGACGTACGGACGAGTGTTGGCACTATGACTTATAAAAATTAGACGAGGTTCAAACTGAATACCGCTAGTAATGACCATATTTGAAATAGTACAAAAATAATTAAAAAATAAGAAAAAAATAATATCAATAAACTAAAAAAAAATGAAATTTATATGATATATTATGAGTTTAAAAAATAAATAAATATAAAGATGACGATTTATTTAGCTAATCTCAAATACGCCAAAGTAATAGAAAACTAGTTTTTAAAAATTATGGAGAAAATGGTTTTTATCACTTAGCCAGTCTAAAGCCTGAGTAAAGTATGACGGGAATCATAGAGGCTATAATCTTACTTAATGCAGGAAATAATGAGGGTCTATCCAGAAGCAGGTATATTCGGGTTAACTTGGGCGCAACTGTCGCACATTTCACCATGGGGGCAAGTGTCACTGAATGCCTCTGTCGCATATTCATATGGGGATGCGATATTCCGACACTTCTTGGTATTACAACGCAAGATAAAGCTTTTTAAACATAATGAGGTGAATGGTAAACATTTAAAATGGGATCATCTGTTCCTATATCTGCATTTCCTATAACCTTTAGGCCAGATTCTCTCTATTAGACTTAGAATGAATAGATCTCCACATGTTTCGTCAAGTAGTTCTGAAGCTATACACATCGAAGCACAGTACACGGCTTTTGCTCTTATTAGTAAACTACAATAAATAGTTAACTTAACTACAAATATAGAGTCCCTACATGTAACCGTTGTTCAGCGGCTGACTCCCGTTAGGTATCGTCATAGAAACAAACTTTCTTCAGAAACACACCCCTTTACAAAGTACCCTGAATTTTAGAGAAATCGCCGCACTTTTAGGAGCTATATTGAAATTTATCTATGAAGGGTACTTAACCTGACCTAATTCATGTAACTTATGGGTTGATTTAACCTATACGATACAACATTAGTTCTGAATTAATTAACTTGTTGTCTATTTGTGCACAACTTACATTGGATTATACAGACATAACAGCACATTAATATGTCATGAAAACCCTAATTTACACATTTTTTGTAGGCTGTTAGTATGAAATTCTTTATTTTATCTCGATAGATTTGAAATTTCTACAAAAAATCCAGTAGACTATATTTTCAAGAAAATATCCGGTAGGGTACGAAAAGCAAAAAAAAAAAAAAAAATAATCGTCGTAAAGTAAACTAACTGATTGCTGCTTTAAATGATGCCGGTAACAAAATGGTTATTTTATACAGCAAAACACCTATTCTAACTATATATCTTTTTTGCTCTATTGTAAAATATAATATATTAATTTACTATTGAGTAAATCAGTACTCTGTTTCACAGATAAATATTCAGCCTATACAATACATGGTTTTATTGCGTATTGAGGCTATATAAAATTTTCTTTTCAATTTTAATCATCGTTTTTAGTTTGTAATACTTGAAACTATTTTCTTCGCGTGTAGAATGCATATTTGTGTAACATTACAAATTAAAAGTTAGTCAAAACGTTTTAAAATACTAAATAGTGATAAGAATGTGTATAAAATAATTAAGAAAGAGGAATCAATCCTCCTAAACTTTAAGCGTAATACATGATATTATAGAAGGCCTAAATATGTTTCTAACAGATAAACTTAGGAACACATTATCACGATCAAGAAGGGTGAAGTTACGTCAAAAAGTTTATATTTATCATTTAGAAATAATCTGACTGTAATATATATATATATATATATATATATATATATATATATATATATATATATATATATATATATATATGCTGATACGAATTCCTTCACGGATGGAAAAATATGATGAATAGTTACTATCTGGAGTACATCCGTTCATTCTGCAGTCCATAAATTCGCAGTTCCGACGTTTCGCTAGAATTTCATCCAGCATTTACGAGGTGAACCCAACAACACCTCGCTCTTCTTCTGTTGTTGGGTTCACCTCGTCAATGCTGGATGAGATTCTAGCGAAACGTCGGAACTGCGAATTTATGGACTGCAGAATGAACGGATGTACTCCAGATAGTAACTATTCATCATACACACACACACACACACACACACACACACACACACACACACACACACACACACACACACACACACACATATATATATATATATATATATATATATATATATATATATATATCCTTACCTTTTCAACAAAAAACCATTCCTAGTGAACTCAACGTTTGTGCGAATTAATTTCTTTTACTGAAATAATTTCGATATTATAAATAACTGTTCTAGTGGAAAATTTTTAATAAGAAAAAATTAAATCAGAAAAGAGCTGTTAAAAAGAATAATGGACCGTTCATTGGTTACTTTAAAATCCATAAAAGATAACAATGGTTACAAATTACATACCAGTTTTTGTGACAAAACAGAGAGTTTATGGGAAGCCGTAAATTTGCAGGTGTTACAGAAGGCAGATGTTTTTGTCATGAAAAAAGAAAATATTAAAGCAATGAATAACGTCTCGCAGTGCATATTCAGATCTGACTCAAACGTTTGTCGTAGCAACTGGGGAAAAAAACTGGTTTATAGCCAAAGCAATCTTTTTGTGCACTTTTCATGGTTTTTTTTTTTTTTTTTTTTTTTTTTTTTTTTAACTTGGGAGCGGGTTTGAATTGCCCGAAGCACTGCTACCTTAAGGTATATTGTACTTACCTCCCTGATCTAGTCAAATAACCCCTTCCCTCTTACCAGGTTTAGGAGTTTCCTGACTAGAGTTTTACCTTCAGCATCCACCAAAGCCGTTCCATCACCAAAGAGGTTCAAGCGCCTCTCAGCAAGTACTCCACATCTGTAAATAATGTGTATGGCAGTCTCCTGTTCCTGCCCGCACAATCTGCACACTGGTTCATCCTTGTAGATACCCATTTTATGCAAATGTTTCCTTAGTCCACAGTGTCCCGTGAGTAGTCCTGTGGCTATCCTTAATTCCTGCCTAGACAGATAGATGAGACTCTTCTGCAGCCCCAAGGAAGGTCTCCTAAGGGTTAGCTTACTGTGTCTCATCCCTTCGGCCCTGATCCAGTGCTCACAGTGTCTTTCAGCCATCCACCTTCGCACTGTCATCCTGACCATGGATTTGGAAATACCCACCGCAGGTTCCGGTCCAATCAGGGGAGTCGAGGACCCCTCCCTAGCCAGCGCATCTGCGGCTTCATTTCCAAGTATTCCCCTATGCCCTGGCACCCAACCAATCTTGACTTGATTGTGCCTTGCCAGAGCTTGTAGGTTAATTAGGCACTCCCTGACTATGGCCGAGGTGACCACGTGTCCGTTTAGTGCCTTAATTGCTGCCTGACTGTCGGAGAAAATAGCAATCGGGGCCCCATGTGTTTCCCTTCTTGCTGTCTCTCCCAGACAGGCATTTATAGCATATACTTCGGCCTGAAAGACAGAGGTATGCCTCCCCAAGGAAAAAGCTAGTTCTACCCTTGGGTTTTCACAATACACCCCCGCTCCAGTGCCGAAGTCCATCTTGGAGCCATCTGTGTACCAGATCTGAGCTCCCGATGTTAATGTCCCTGACCATTCCATCATAGTTTGGTGGACCTGGTCAGGTGCAAACATTCGAGTAATGTGGTCGCTGCCCATTTCCAAGACGGGTTCTTTGACCACGCACTCGATACTCATATGTCCCGAGACATCTGGGAGGTTAGCCCAGTTGCTCGAGTTGCGCAATCTCCATGCCGCTAGCCTCGCCTCTCCCCTAAGGACAAGCTCAAGGGGAGGGAGGTTAAGCATTACTTCCATTGCTGCGCCTGGTGTAGTTGACATCGCTCCCAGTGTGCACAGACAGGCCAATCTCTGGATAGAGCTCAGTTTAGCTCTTGTCTGTGCCTGGTTGGCCTTTGTCCACCACACCAGAGCTCCATAGGCAATCATAGGTCTTATCACCCTCAGATACATCCAGTGCATCATTGATGGCTTCAGTCCCCATTTCTTACCCACCATTCTTCTCACAGTCATCAGTGCCCTTTTGGCCCTGTTAACTGTCCTCTCAAGATGTGGATTCCAGGTGAGTTTCCTGTCCAGAATAACTCCCAGGTACTTCACCTCCCCCACAAACTCAAGGTATTCACCAAACAAGCGGGGCATCCTGGTCGTCAGATCTTTTCGCTGTCTGGTGAAGTTAATGAGAGCAGTCTTTTTTGGATTTACCCTAAGGTTCTCCTTTTTACACCACTCTTCAATCAGTCGTAGAGGATTTCTGATTACCTCAAGGACTGTATCAGGGAATCTGCCCAGGATCAGGACAACTATGTCGTCCGCATATCCTAGACAGAAGTACCCCTGTTCATTCAGGAGTTCAATAAGGTTGTCAACCACTAGGCACCACAACAGAGGAGAGAGAACCCCCCCCCCCCCTGTGCACAGCCCAGACTTGTCTCCGCCCTTCTGACCTCCCCTGCCACCTCTACAGAAATGCTTCTGTTTGTTAACATGGAACTTATCCAACCACAAGTGGTCACATCCACTCCATGACGTCTTGCACCACTTACCATCGTCTCCACTGAGGGGTTATTGAAAGCCCCTTCAATGTCGAGGAAGGCACCTATGGCACAACCTTTCTTAGCGATCATTTGCTCAATCCTACCAACCACTTGATGGAGAGCTCCCTCGCAAGATTTCCCCGGTTGGTAAGCATACTGGTTCCAATGCAGTGGTTTGATAGCCAAAGCACCCCCCCCCCCTAATATGCCTATCAACCAGTTTTTCAAGTCCCTTGAGAACAAAGGACATGAGTGTGATAGGTCTGTATCCTTTCCCTTCCGATTGGTTACCGGTGGGCTTAGGTATAAAGACCACCTTACTAGATTTCCAGGCTGCCGGCACATGCCCTAGAGCAATGCTTAGCCTGTATAATTTAGTAAGTACCAGCACCAGCATATCCATTCCCTGCTGCAGCAGCACAGGATAGATCCCATCTGGACCTGGAGATTTGTAGGGTTTAAAAGTGCCAACAGCCCATCTTACCCTTTGTGGAGTTACTATCCTCCTTGCCACTTCCCAGTCCTCCCTCTTACCACGTCTTGTGGAGAGTTTGGTAACCGGTTCAGTGTCTGCTCCCCCAAGTTTCCTCAGGGTACTGGAAGGGAAATGTGTCCTGATTAATTCTTCCACAGTTTCCCCTGCCGTTTTTGTTAAAGTTCCCAGTGGGGTTCTTAGCATCCCCACCGGGTTAACTGGGTCCTTAGAGAGCACTTTATACAGTCGTGCCCCTTCCCGAGTTTCGTCAATCTCATGACAGAACTCCTTCCAGGACTTCCTGCGCGCTTCTCTAATTGCCCTGTTATATTCGGTTTGTGTTTTCCTATACAGGTCCCACTCCCCGTTCTTTTTTGCTCTATTAAAGAGTCTCCTGGTAGTCTTCCGAAGTTTGGCTAGCTTCTTGTTCCACCATGACGGATCCCCTACTTTCCTCCCCTCACTGAGAGGGCAGTTATCGGTAAAGGATTCTATTATAGCCTCGCCAACCAATGTGGCAGAGTCTTCTAGCTCTCTCCTCCCACCATACTCCAATCCAGCCTCTTCAATCCGAACACCCAGGTCCCTCCTGTAGGAGTCCCAGTCTGTTCTTCTTGGATCCCTGGTTGGGCGAAGCATGGCTGGATTTAGAGAGATATCATACCTAATATGTCTGTGATCAGAAGAAGATGGTTCATCCGACACATGCCAATTTAGTACATACCTAGCCATCTGGTTCGATGCCACCGTAATGTCCAGGACCTCCTTTTTGGCCCTAGTGACAAACGTCGGCTCTTCCCCCTGATTTAAGACTAGTAAGTTCTTAGAGCTAAGATAAGCTAAAAGTTCCTCACCTCTAGTGTTTGTACCTGTACTACCCCACGAAGTGTGATGGGAGTTAGCATCCATCCCCACCAGCAGCTCCTCATCCACAGCCCCTCAGTGCTCGACCAGGCTCCTCAGCTCTTGTGTTGGTAGAGCCCCCGCGCAGTCAAAGGGGAGATATGCCGTGGCCAGGTTCAGCCTCTTCATCCCCCCTCCACTGACACTGCTAACAAATCCCTGCAACAGAAGTTCGTTAGTACAAAAGCACACAACCCCCTCCTAACCAGGATACACGTCCTGGGAACACCGGAGTCCTTATCATACAACAACTTACCTCCAGATGTCGCCAGCCCGCATATTTTTCCTCCAGAAATCCATGGTTCCTGGATGAGCACCAAGTCCACCTCTCCCCTGTCCAGCATCCTACACACGACAGCACTGGCCGCCCTGCTATGCTGTAGGTTCACTTGGAGGATCTTGATCATTTTTCGTGCTTACTCTGCAGTTGCCTGGGTTCGCAGAGCAGCCCCAGGACTAGAGAGCACCTTGAACGTGGCCTGTCTCAGCCCCACGTTCACCCTCAGGTTGTTGTTCCGCAGTGCCCTGAGGGAGCCCTCTCCTATATACAAGATCAGGGTAAGACCTGCATCCTCCCTTTTCCTGGCAATCACCTTCCAAGTATCCTGAACAACCCCAGGGTTCTGGGTTTTGACCACCTTCAGAATCTCTTCCGGCTCCTTGTCATTGTAGGGTTTGGGCACCCACATTGACACCTTTGCGACGCAAAACATCTCCTTGGGTGGCCCTGCCCTCAACTTTACCCCCTCGCTCAGGGTGAAGCTTGGCAGGACCCGAAGGACCCACTCCAGGCTCTCCCGTGAGGAGCATACGACATTTAGAGCTCCCCTCTCTAAGTATGCTGTCCTAAATCCTCTATCCCCACTCTCCGCCTCAGCGGACAGCAGTTCCGAGAAGAACAGCTCCTCCAGCTCCAACGCCATCTCTTCCGAGAGTTGTCTCTCAGGGTAACTAACTGGGACAATTGCTAGTTTTTGCCTGAGGGTATCGCCGTATGTGCCCGAAGACACTCCAGCGTCCCCCCTTGTCCCAGTTTCACCTTCTTCATTCCTCCCTTCACTGGAGAGGGGTTGGATGTCTCACTCCTAGGCCTTTTTGACGTGCTGGGGTTTGGCGCTCTAGGTTGCTTTCTTCCCTGTTGCACCTCCCTCCTCACAACATCCAAGCCCTGGACTTTGGCAGACTCAGCTCGGTTTTGGCCTCCCCTCCGTTTTTTCAGAGTTGTTGGCCCTCCCGCTGCTCTCGCCTGTTCTTTTCGGAGCCTCCTTCTGGCCGCTCCACTCATTCGCTTTCTCCGTAAAGAGAGCGTACTCAACTCTGCAGCCACTTCACCGGTTTCTGCAGTCGGCAGCTTGACAGCCGCCCCCGCACCCCCAGTGATGGTTGCCGTTGGCATCTCTGCTACAGACCCACGGTTTGCCAACTCATTGGCTCCCGCCGTCTGTGCAGTCTCAAAATTATCTTTTGTATTTTTCTGGTCCATAAACGTCCCACGAGTATGGGGGAAATAAAAGGTCGACCAGAGCAGAGCCCCCATTGCCCTGGCAAGACAACATACAATGAGGTTTTGTCTGGTTCCTCAAGGGGATCGTTTGGGACTGCATTTTATACCCTGCAGCCATTCATCCTTCGGCACGATGCCTTCCACCTTGGATTGGGTATTCAGTCACTGACCTTGAAGTACACCCCAAGTTCAGGACATTATTAACTGCTCAGATGAACAGCCTGCTTTACTCTCTTTTTTACAACTGTGTCGTTTGGGCAGTTTCCCGCCCCTACTTCACTGTCGCATTGCCCTTGGTTCAACCGGGAGGTGAGAGTAGCATTGTGAGGACTTAATTCCCAACTACCCCAGTCTCCCCGGTCAGAGCACTCGGTTATTTCTACCAAGCCCAACCGGTTGACTGACGAGGAGGGATAATTCCTCACCTTTGAACCATAGCCTTGGTCCAGGTCTGCATATTCAGAAACCTTCCGGAATCGTTATTCACAGGTAACCTACATTTCTGTAGGCCGTCCCACTATCCGCCACCTGTGGACCCGCCCGGTTGCTCAGGCCAGCTTGCCGGGTTTCATGGTTTTACTAGACAATTAAGCATGTCTAGGTAAAATCGAAAAACGTTTTAAGCTACAACAACGTAATAAGCATATTATAATATGCTATTTTCAAAGTAAATTGTTTTTTTTTTTTTTTTTTTTTTTTTTTTTTTTTTTTTTTTTTTTTTTTTTATCATCTTAACCACTTTGTTGTGCTATTTCTGACGCCTTTCTTAAATTTCAGAGAGTCACTAAATTAAAATGGAGTTTTTGTGTAAAGGTAATTTAGGTTATAGATTAAAATAGAAGTAACGATTAGTTTATATTAGTTATTTAGAATAAAATGTATTGGCTAAAAGTGTGCAATTCTATTACAAACTACTAAACGTGGGCTACGTTAACTGTATTTAAGGAAGAATAACATAATCTACCATTTATTCCACTAGGTGTAATTCCTATTACAAAAGTACAATCTAGATTACAAAAACATTAACAAACTAGACTGACCCAGACTGACTAAACTGAAAGGTCAGTCTAGTTTGTTAATTTTTTTGTATTCTAGATTGTACTTTTGTAATAGAAACCTCTGAAGATGATGACTTTGTCATCGTAAAGTATATAAGGATTTAATATTAAGTAACTTAATTTAATAATTTTTTGATTAGTTTTTGTGGTTTTGGGTTTTTTTAACTATATTTTTGTTATATATTGTACCACTGTGCTCTTGATATTGTATATATTTATATTTGTTTACTTTTTAATATAACTTATTTATTGCATAATAAGAGCTATAATCGATATTTGTTAAATATATTTTTTTATAACGTCATGTGTTTTAAATGAATGTAATATTTTGTTTACTACATTAGTACTATCATTATTTACAAACTAATAATTTTATTTTTAAATTTACACAAAAATCTTTTGGCATTTAGTAATTGCTTTTATATTGAGAAATGTAAGAAATTCTATAAAACAGTACACCTGTCTACATATTTATGTTAAACACATGCTAAATAAATAGGCTGCATTATTCATTGCGTTACATAACATTTGTACAGATCAGATTCAAAATTGTAACGCCTGGATTAATGGGAGCAATGTTGGGGTCACACCGTCCTGTCCTCTTTGGAATGTCATTTCAGTTTAGTGCGCGATGCGGACAAAGCCCGATATTGTTCATCCAGTGCAAGAGACCATAAACTTTTAAGTAGTTGAAGGCTTAGGCTCGTGTTAAAGCGACACTTAAATATGTTTTAGTGGATAAAATATAAATCACGTTTGAAAATATTTTCGATAGGAAAACACCGGAAATATTGTTGATTTATTTCATTTATTGTTTTAAAACAATTTATCCTAATTGGTGTGAATATTTATGTTTAAAAATTCTCATTTTGTACAGTTTTTATTTACATAATATTTTTCCTTGCTCTATAGGAGAAATATGATTGATTAACTTCTATTGGTGCCTTTACGTGATATGCTACCATATTTATCAATAAAACCTCTAATTTCCTGTATTCATTTAATAGTTGTTAAAACAACTGTATTTAATTATACATAAAAAAATAATTATGTTTACAAAAGTTTATATTTAGTGCATCAGCAAGACATGGATCTGGTCATTCAATGTAATTCTATTCACCCGTCAGTGATTATGGCATCTATTTACTGTTTTCATTTAATTTAACAATATCAGGAAACCTATCTACGATCGGATACTATGATTGAGTCTGAAACTTTATATATTATGTTTGACGTATAACGTGGATTATTTGGCAAAAATATTTTTAAGCTACTCCTTCTTCTTGAACCTAGAGAATGGCACATATAGCAACCCTGTGCAATAAAACGGAAGTTTTTAAGTTGATACCAACATAATCAAAAGTTTGCCTTTGTGTCTATTGATCGTCATGGCAAATGCCGGTATAACTGGGAATTGCTGTATTTGCATGGTGTATTCACGTTGACACTAGCTTGAGTCCAATGCATTTATGGAAATATAAACTTCTTAAAAATGTCCGAAAACGTGATGATAAAGATTTTTGTAGAAAATGTCTGCCAATTGGATTATTAAGGTTAACCACCAGTATACAATTTTGGTGAAAACCCTAAAAGTAGCATTAGATGTGTAAAAATTTTCGAAAACTTGATAATCTTATTTCAGAAAATTTTCACTTAGCCCATTGGGTTGCAGAGGTTAACAACCCCCCGCCCCATATACTTATTATTGTGAATATCCTTGAAATAGTTTCCAATGTGTAACAATTTTCGAAAACTTGATGACGATTTCTCAGACTATTTTCACTTGCCACATTGGAATGGGGAGGTTAGCAATCTTACCAATTTTAGTGAAAATCCCTAGAGCAGTATCTGAGAAAAAAATGACAAATACAAATACATGCAAAACTGATGATGACGATTTTTTAGCAAGTTTTGACTTGGCTCTTTGGATTCCTTAAAAAAAATGTTGGTAAACATGGTGAGATTAGTTTCCGAAAAGAAATTTACCAATACACACACACAGATGTATATATATATATATATATATATATATATATATATATATATACATATATATTCCCTATACATATAAACCCCCTATATACCAATTTCGGTGAAAATTCTTAGAGTAGTTCCCGAGAAAACATTTACACATATACTTATATACAAATATTAGTGTGTGCTGCTAACCAACGTACTGTACTACACTAGCTATACAAATGACATTCAGCATGCAGCATGACTCAGAAAGCTGTAGTGATTCTACCGTGCTGATGGGTACACACCTACTCAAATTAAAAGCCTGCCGCGGTACTACACGAATATGTCCATCAATATTGAACTGCAGAAGAAACTGCAGCTTTTTAAGTGAAAAATAACTGCACCTCTTGGAAGGACCGTACTCCAAATCCCTAGTTAAGGTTTCCGGACTTACAACAGCTACCACGATAACACATGGGTCAATGTAAGTTCACATCAAAATGGTAATAGGTCGAACGTTCGTCTTTAACGAATCTTTGTTTGGCGTTGACCTTATAGCTGCAGAGATGCACCAAGTACTGGCACCCAGGGAATGGGGCTATCCGATCGAAAATATCGTTTTAGCCGATTCAGCATTCGACAGTAATGGACCTGTCCAGGTGCTCCTAGGCGCACCTCTATTCCAATTATCGTTGACCTTATAGCTGCAGAGATGCACCAAGTACTAGCACTCAGGGAATGGGGCTGTCCGATCGAAAATCTCGTTTTAGCTGACCCAGCATTGAACAATAATGGATCTGTCCAGGTGCTCCTAGGTGCACCTCTATTTCAGTTATCGTTGACCTTATAGCTGCAGAGATGCACCAAGTACTAGCACTCAGGGAATGGGGCTGTCCGATCGAAAATCTCGTTTTAGCCGACCCAGCATTGAACAATAATGGACCTGTCCAGGTGCTCCTAGGTGCACCTCTATTTCAGTTATCGTTGACCTTATAGCTGCAGGGATGCACCAAGTACTAGCACTCAGGGAATGGGGCTGTCCGATCGAAAATCTCGTTTTAGCCGACCCAGCATTGAACAATAATGGATCTGTCCAGGTGCTCCTAGGCGCACCTCTATTCCAGTTGTCGCTGACTAACGACCAACGATCATTAGGTCACAAACTTCCGTTGGCCATGTTTACTCACTTTGAATCTTTCTCATGGTACCGATCAAAGTTTATTGATAAATCACTGATAAAAAATATAAGTTAAAAAATAATTTAATGAATATACTTCCTTCAATAACCAATAACAACAATGTAAGTTACAAAAATCCATAGAAACGTCTAATTCTATTGTTGTATTCGATTTAATATCTGTTGTGAATATCCCTCTGCTGAGCCAACATTGGTTAGTTTTATCTAATGGGTGCGGGCCGTCTAAGTAAGTCGTGAGTAATCCTCCCTTAGGGAGCCGACACGGGTAGGCGCGGTGACTCCTACTGTAACCTGATTGGGGTTGTCTGGGGGTCCTTCAGTTATACGTCGAAGGCTCAAGATATTCATTCTGCATTATGATTCTACCATAGAATACTTTTCTCTTTCTCTGGTACAATCATTTTACCTGATGAATCCTTGACCCTTCCGCGCCTCACCGCTGCACTCCTGCTTAGTGCCATTCAGTTTACAGTTGGAGTCTCCCAAATAAGCATCAATGTATACATGTGATTTAATAAACAAAATAAAAAATAAAAACTGCATAATATATATCAGTAAATAAACCAATTACAGATAATAAAATATATATTTAAGACAAACGTAAAATAACCATAAATGGCAGAAACCGTCCAATTATAAGTTTCGTATTTACTCAAGATTTATCAGGAAACTTATCTACGATCGGATTATATTCTGAGTCTGAAACTTTAAACATTACATTTCGAGTGTCGTGTATCATTATTTGACAAGAGAATTTTAAAGCTATTCCTTTTAATTCTACATATGCTATTCCCTGTGCATTAAAATAGATTTCCTAAAGTCGATACCAACATAATAAAAAGTTTCCCTTTGTGACTTATGGATTGTCATGGGAAATGTCGGTCTAACTGGGAATTGATGTATTTGCGTAGTGCATCCAAGTTGACTCTTGCTTGAGTAGAATAAATTCTAGAAATATGAAGTTCTTAGAAATTTTCGTAAACTTGATATCGGTTTTTCAGAATAATTACACTTAGCCCATTGGATTACTAACTTACCCACAGCATAGCCTACCAATTTTGGTGTAAATCCTTAGTAGTAGTTTTAGATGTTTAAAGATTTTCAAAACATTTTCAGTTAGCCTATTGGATTCCTGAGATTAAAAACCTCATATATATCAATTTCGTTAACATTTTTAGAATAGTATCCGAGAAAAAATTTTCAAATATATATTTAAACAACTGATGACGATTTTTCAGAAAATTTTCACTTAGCTCATTGGATTCCTTAAGTTAAAAACCCTTAAGTTGGTTAAAAATATATCAATTTTGGTGGAAATCCTTAGTGTAGTTTTCAAAAAAAAGTTACACATATATAGGCTAATTATTAGTCGTTTAAGAATATTAGATTGTTTGTGGTTATGCGTTCTAATATTTGTATTTATTTCTTAAAAAATGTTAGTCTTTGATGATTTTTGTATTTTGATAATAATTTTGTTTTATATTTCTATAATTTCTTTTTCTGGTAGTAATTCAAATGTTATTTTTAGTTTTTTAATAGGTTTTTTCGTTTTTGTCCATTCTATTAGTTTTAAAAGCATTGAATAAGTATTTTATGGTAGATTTTTAGGACTATAAAGGTGCTATATTTGTTTTTGCTTCCTCTGAAATATACATATGATAACTAATTGTTTTCTTTAGATAGTTTTGGGACTGTTGTAGATAATTATATAAACTTTATATGTTAATTTGTATTCCATTCCAATTGTTATTTTCAAGTGTTTTGTACTGATTTTAATTATAAATTTATAATTACACTGCACTTTAGTATTACAAATAAATTAACAAGTATAATATTATTAGACTTTCAATATATATGGTGAGTGTGTCATATGTAAATAATATGCAATAATAAGTTTAAACAAGTAACATAATTGTATTTCTATAAGTCATTTCCTACATAAATCAACAAAGACAAATTTTATTTAAGTTTTTTTATATTTTATAATTACAAATAATATAATTATGTAATTATATCCTTTCGCGTTGTCAGTTTGTGAAGTATAGTTCGATACAGTTAATACTTTTTGTTTAATTATTTTAATCTTTTCATTAATTTTTAACCCTAGAACATTATTTATGCCATTGTGTGCCAATAATAGCAACAATTTAAGGTTGTACAATGGTGGCTCCGACGCAACCAGATGGGTAAATGAAAAATTCACATACTTCTTTGAGAAGTACGTTACTAGCGATGGGAAAAGTTGGCACTGAAAAAAGCCCGCGATATTTCGAAGATACTCAGTTCGAATCCGACCTAAACCTCCAGAATTTTTACAATTTAATTATTGAATAAATATTTGAAAAAAACTGTATTAACATCACTTGTTGTCAACTATAGGTTAAAATTTTATATTTGAACTTGATTGGATAAAAGAAAACGTATTTCCTTAACGATTGAAAATTTGTACAAGAATTACATCAGTGTGAGCGAATAGAAAGAATGTAATAATGAAATAGATTTTACTCATAATTGAGTAATATGATTTGCCGCTCAAGGTCTCTATGTTGGCTTTTACACACAAAAGTATCACCTAAAGAAATGAAACCTTCATTGAAGCAAAATATTCCATTTAGAGATTTATATTTACAATGAATCTATTGAAACTGTCAGAAACTGTTGCTGGGCTATTCGATTCAGAAAATGAAATGTAGAGCTTTCAAGAAATATGTGTGTAATAAATAAATTGAATTCCCAGTAAGAGTGAACAGTAAATGGAAACAAAACTATCCATAAGTGTAATATATAGCTAAATATGTAGCCCTAGGCGATTTCTAGGATATTTAGGCCAGATAAAATTAATAACAAACTTATAAACGCTCTAGATTATAATTATTCTTGTTAGTGCTGTATGAGTTTAGAAGAACTAACAGTTATAAATACTATAAGAAATTAATAGATAAGAATTATTATTTGAAAATTGGAGTAAAAAAATATGTTTAAATTGTAGTGAAGAAGTAAATTAGCAATTCAAGTAGAAAATAAATAACGGTCCGATCATTACAATAAATTAGTTTGTAATTTCAGCGAACAAGGAAATTAGCAATTCAAACATTTTAAGCTAACACAAAAAGATATAATATTTCCATAGTAATGATTACCTTGCCTTTAAGACGGCTATAAAGAGAAGAGAAATGTTATATGGCCAGAAATAAGCCACAATAATCCATAATTACTCTAGGTTTGATCAAGATTACCAATTGAATCGTGTAGTTTCAACTGACAGTTGCCTGTAAGAGAATTTAATATTTTGTAGAGGAGGACAGTGGTTTAAAATAAGACAGAACGTGTTCCTTTACAAGCAAAATCGTAAATTATATGTGATATGTATAGATGTAAATTAATAGTTCAAGTTAAAGATGGAATTAAATACTAACATTGTAGAACTCACAGATACCAATTATGTGAATTCATTATTAACATCCTATATTTTGTCAATAAGGGCAATCATCCATATTTAAGTCCTCGTCGTGCTGACACTAAACTCACATAGAATGAATTATAAAGTTTTAGATATAATCACTACTGAAATTCTGTATAAATAATGGTTATGTATTGCCTATATCGTAAGCCAATTTCATTTTCTATCTCTATATTTAACGTCGAATAAAACTAATAGATGGCGAACCCTTTTACTTTTCGGGTCTTAAATTTATTGCTTTGCTGCAGATGATAAACTCGTTTGATATTCCATTTAGAATCATCATAGTAGTCAAATAAGTCTGTTTAGTTTGAAAGTTTTAAATTAACGTTTTTTCTACTCCGTTTTACGTTTAGTACAAATGTCTACGAGTTTAAACAAACTTATAGTAACATGAACATAAATAATTTCTAATATAAAAAATATTTACCAGCAAATATTATCTAGATATCTGTTTATTCACTGAAGAGACTGATGAATATCACCACATAGCGATCGAAATCGTTATGTCTCAGTAAGTTTTATAATGGATTTATGATACGCTGCTGTTACGTGTAGAGTTGCTGTATAAGGGTTTGCATACTTATATATAAACTGAGATTTTTTATTTCTGTGTTTACAAAAAATATAATTTAATCAAAAATGGAAATCTGAGTGTTAATATATTCAGAGTGAATTGCTAGCTAGTTAAAAAAATTAATCTCATATATCGACAACTACTTTTTACTTTTGTTTACCTAAGTTGTAAGTAGTAATTACTAAAAGAAATTATTTTAAATTTATTTGATTAAAGACAAACGTTGTAAAAAAACATATTTAAAAGAACAGCCATAAATATTGAAGAGCTTTAGGGAAAATAAGGGAACCTACGTTATAGGGAGGTAGGGAAATAGTCGCGCATCTCGTTTAGCTCCAGGAACGTTACAAGAGGGTAGTGACGGATTGTATTTGTTTCCCCCTTCTACCGCATCTCCCTTAGGAAGCGTTGCAACCACCGCACTATTTATTTCCCTAATTTGTCTACAGTGTGTATTTTTAAAAAGGAAACATATAGCCCTACGAAGTTTTAAATGTTTAATGTTTTGTAGAAACTGTGTGCACGTAAGAATTTTATAAATAATTGTATATAATTATATTTAGGTTACTTTTATTATATTTACCATATGATTTTACTATTCTATTATCAGCTTAGATAAATACAAAATATCATATAACCTATAATTAAAATAACCAGCATAAATAAGCAATTGAGGTAGTTTAGGCAGCAACAAAATTTAGCATTTAAATACATCTTGGTAGACATGGGACTAAAATTGTCATTTCTCTATTTCCATAGACAAATTTGCTTTTAGTTAGACATATAATAGTTATAATAATAATGTCTTGAGCCAAAGTAATGACGAAAATTAATTTTCAATCATTGATTACCAACGGTTTTCAATAGTTCTCCCGTTTATGAAGGATTTTTATTACCCATTAAACAACACTTTAAGACTTTATGGTATTACCGTTATTTATAACGCATAAATTATATTTTAAACTGATTTCATTTATACCAAGAATTAAAACATTTTATATAATTACAATAATATATAATCAGTAAGATGGATAAGCAAAATATTTCGCATGAGAACACATTTTTGTATTGTTTTGATAAACAATTAGCATATACAATACGTGGGTTAAATTTTAAAATTAAAAACGATCAGCACACATCACAAATCGAGTAGAAAATATTTTAGTCGACACAAATTTAATTTAAGCTCAGAAAATGGGAATATCCTGTTCGATCTCATAAAAGGGGCTAGAGTAAACAATTACGGTTATATTAGGCTGTGTATTTTAAATGAAAATATTATGTTTGAGTAGAAATGTTTTAAAATATTTTCACTATCCTAAATACACAATGTTATAAAACCTTTTATTAATTATGAATTAACTTTTGAAGAATTAATTTCTCAAATATATACAGGATGTCTACGAGTTTAAACGAACTTAAAGTTTAAGAAAAATAACTTATAGTAAAATGAACATAAATAATTTCTAATATAAAAAATATTTACCAGCAAATATTATCTAGATATCTGTTTATTCACTGAAGACACTGATGAAGACACCACATAGCGGTCGAAAACTTTATGTCTCAGTAAGTTTTAACAAATTTACAAAATTTAAAGTTCGGATAGTCATAAACTATTGTTTAAGTGATTCATTAAAATTTTAAATGATAATTATAATTAATTTATTAAGACAAATTCAAGGATCTATACAGTAGTAAATAATTTATTATTATTAATTGTTTCAATGTAGAGACTTAAATGATACGTACAAATTGTTATAAAATTGTTAATTTTGTATATGAATTAATACTATTTTTTATTAGATTATTATTGTGAAATAATTTAACAGTTCAATCAGAAAGATGTTTAAAAATTTTACCCTTCCCTCCAGATCTGGTTCTGACCAATGTGTATGTATAAGATCTTCATTTACTTCAACTGTTCTGTTGCGATTGTGTAGTAGAGTCACTGTTCATGTTAACGAAACGCCTATGAAAATCAATTGCTTATATATTAAGTTTGTGTACGTTTCTTTAATAATCAAGACTAATATTAGTATTCTAGAAATTGTAATACTGATATGTAAACTAGGGATGAATTACGTACATCAAATGCACATTTTCACAAAACAAATAAAAACATACACAGAACTCAAATGAATCGTTTATTTACTCATTCGCGTTTCAATGACAAAGTCATCATCATCAGTGAGTGTTATACTACTACATACTCTAACTCGCAACTGTAGTTGTTTGTAGTAGTTTGTAGAGTTTGTAGAGGCAACCGATGATGATGAATCGACTGATGATGATAAATTTGTCATTGAAACGCGTATGAGTCAATAAATGATTAATTTGTGAGTTTTGTGTATGTTTTTATTTGTTTGAACATAATCTCACTAGCTAAGCTCAAAGAATAGTTGTACATTTTCACAGTTAATATGAGCTTATGGTTTTCAGGAATTAACCTATGTTTGGATCTAATATGTTTTAGTTTGTCATGATTTCCTTTAAATACGATGTATTTGTGTGTTTACGTTGGTAAGCGTGCGTAAAACTGTAGACATTTTGTCATGATTTCCATTAAATACGATGAATATTGTATTTGTGTGTTTACGTTGGTAAGCGTGCGTAAGACTGTAGAAATTTTGTCATCATTTCCTTTAAATACGATGAATATTGTTTTTGTGTGTTTAGGTTAGTAAGAGTGCGTCAGACTGTAGAAAGTTTGCCATTATTTCCATTAGATACGATGAAAATTGCATTAGTGTGTTTACGTTGGTAAGCGTGCTTAAGACTCTAGAAAGTTTGCCATAATTATCTTACGATAAACTTAAGAAACGTAAGTTATAAAGAAAATCGAAATGAATATGAAATATCTTTAGTAGGTACTAGTTTATCGTATTTCGAAAAATTGAGACAAACCATTTTTCAATATAAAATATTGAATCCGGATTTGTGTAAAGCGATACATGTGTAAGATGACAACCGACAAAATGGATTTTACTTTGCTCCCTCAGATATAGGCGTCGGCAATGATAAATAGACATTTGATGTGCGGCCCTTCATCCTGTAAACGAACAAGCGCACACGTGCTTTCTCAATAGCACACATATATTTTCTTGTTAAACGCCTAAAGTCTTTTAAGTAACATACAAATAAATAATTTGTAATAATGGTAAACATATTTATTTTATTATCTATAAACAAATACAAAATAACTCAGAAAATACATTCGTATATTTTGTAAAACATGAAGATCAACGTAGTAAAAACACTATAAATAGATTTCAATTCTGCATTAAACAGGACAGAGTTTTAAGTAAACGTTTGTATATTTCGTTGGATTCAGGGATTTGCGTTGGGAAAATGTTTATGCTAAAGATGTGAATAAAAGCGGAAGGTGTAAGTAGAGGTTATAACGTAGCATATTTGGTCTTCTTTTACCTTATTTCAGTAAAACATAACAATAATCAGGAAAAAGAGAGAGAAAGATTGAATGAAGATGAAGAATAAGATCCAAAAAGGCCAATTTTTAGAATCGAATGTTATGCTAATGCAATGGAAACTATTTGGAAAATATTTTCATTGACGAAAAAAAACACACACATAAAAGAAAAAATAATATTTACAAAACCTGAAAACACATCCAAGAAATAAAGCAACATTTTCTGTAATAATATTACGGTTGGGCTAAATGGAGGCTATTTTCGATCTCTAAAACTAGAAATGTGGTGAACGGTGAAAATTAGGAATTTTAGGGTTCAAAGTAACGGTCAAGCTGTTTTCAGTTTTCATGCCCGTGGTAAGTATCTTTAAGTGAATAAAGTTTTTTTAAATAGAGATTGAAACTATATATTAATACATAGAATGCTAAACACAATCAAATCTGACAATCAAAACTTGCATTTCCTCGACCCTTCTTTTTGTTCAATGAAAATGTCATTGCCATATTGAGAATATTTTCTGAGGGAAGACTCGCTACACATCAGGGTATGATATGGAAGAGATGCAACTGTCAAACAATCTTTTATTTATTGCATTTCATAAGACAAGAAACTTCCACAAGACAGTGATCGCAATTGCTCACAGTTTTATCTTTTCTTGAAATCTAAAAGTAGGAAGGTATTTCCTTGAATATGATTCTGGTCTCTGTATAAAGCTCTAGGTATAACTAAATCATGAGTTATTTAATGAGCAAGATAGGAAAATAAAATAGATATATTCCTATATGACTAACAACGAATTAACTAAGAGAAGTGTAAAAACAAACAATTATTTATGTTAATTTTTGGTGTGTGAACGTTATGGAACGCTAGAAGTAATATATTGTGGAATTATATATAATTATTATATGTATTAAGGTATTGCATATATTACATTATTGCATATATTTACAATATTTAATATAACACATATGTGGCATAAGTATTACACCGTATGCAATCTAAATTTACAGTTATTTTTAAACGGATGATATTAAAATGCTGATATGCAAAATAAAAGAGCGTTTTGCATATTTCTATTTTGAGATATCTTTTTAATAATCATTCCTTAAAGTTGACAAAGTACGCTATAAATATATTTTATGTGGTTTTATAACTTATTTATAATACTTTTTTACAAATAATTCCATATGATTTGCAGTCTGTTTAGTGAACCGATAAATAAATGTAGAGGTATCAGTAGGGAACACACTGTAGCTGCAGGGCTTGACAACTGATAAATAAATATGATGTGAATTTTTTCCCCCGAGGCAGTTTTTCTACGCGGTTCACACAGGTTATAAAAAAATTATTTTTAATTAAGAGTTCGTGATATTTACAGCGCAATGCCATCAGTTATTAAATCTTCTCTGACTTTAAACCCTTGTGCAAAAACGTGTGTGATAAAAACGTCGATATGCCAGACCTTTAAAGACATTAAGCCATACCTGACCAAATTATTTGCTTGTAGAATTTTTAAAAATCCATTCGATGGACGACTGTGTTATTAACTTATACTATATATAAGTAATTGACTGTATACTTTTAAAACATTTTAATTAACTTTAATATGATTTTCTATATATGCTAGAGACAGATCACAGAACATTTTGCTTTTTTAAACACTTAACGTTTAGAATTTCCTTTTCAAGAGCTCGTTTTTAATTATACAAGATAACCTACGAAATTTATTAAAAGTATTGTAATTTATTGATTTTTATTTATGTTTTATATAATATTTTGTATTTTATAAATCGTAAGATATGTTGTATAATTGTTTTATTAAAACTGAGTTCTTGAAAAGGAATTTCGTAAAGAAATTCGAAGCGTTGCGTTTCTAAAAATTGTCTGTGATCTGTCATTAGCTTATGTTAAAAATTAATAGTTACAGACATTAAATAAAAATATTATTTAATAAAACTTAAATGTTGACACTTACCAGCAGTGAACACAACTGGAGGGGGTTTGTATTGTAAACCAAACATTCAAGGAAAACTAAGCTAATTGGAGATAATATATTTTACAGAATATAGTGCTTATATTAGCATGACACAGATAAAAAATAACTTACTCGTACCAGGCCAATGGCTTGGGAATACTAAAGATTTGCTACAATTAAATTGTAGAGGTTTGTGACTTCGTCATCACTATTCCCTTTTTTGGTCGGTATTTCTAATTTACTTGAATTTCTAATTCACTATTTTTACGTTTTTGTGCACAGTTACCACGTAGTCGGTTTCCTGACAGCATGTCTACGTCCCTTGTGGGGTCTTCATCATCACTATCTCCTACAATCATTAGCGCATTTCGGGAGGCTCTAAATAAGTTGTTGCAGTAAAATACCGTCATCATTTTCAAATAATGTTGCTACTTCGTACACAGATAACATACAAAATCCCAACTTTGGTTATTTTTACAAAGGTCAAGAACAATGTTTAGCTCACAACACAGTTGTATTAAAAGCTACTTAAATATATTTACTCAGTATACCAGTATATTAGTAAATGAGCTAATAAAATACATTCTCAGGATTTAGATCTGAAATGACATTATAAATGCGTAAAATAATTACGTTTACAAAAATGTCATTTTGTGTAGAACAGTCCCACATAACTCAACCACTAGACAAGGTGTAACAGCTACAGAAATTTACAGAAAAAATTACCTTTCGGAAAATACTAAAACACAACTTAACTGTCATAAATGTTCTAATTTACGTTTATATTTGTCAACAGAGGGCAGAATGGGTTGATATGAGTGTATTATCGATATAAAGAATAGGTGGTAATGATATTTTTTTGACTTTAAACCTTTTTGTTACAAATTTGCATTGCGTATAGGCATAACTAATGAATAATATGAATACAAAGTCAAGGTCTGGTTGTCATGCAAAAGATTTGCATATTTATAAGACCATCGTTGATGTGCAAGATAGAAGTGTAAGCTTATATATGTGGTAAAAAGCATATTTAAAAGTAAACTGATATAACAGGTTAATAAATTATTGAAAACATACATACAACCACACATTACCATACACACACTACCACAAACAAACACTCACACACACCCACCACACACACACACACACACACACACACACACACACACACACACACACACACACACAAACACACACACTCTCTCTCTCTCACACACACACACACACACACACGCACATTACCACTCACACACACACACACACACACACACACACACACACACACACACACACACACACACACACACACACACACACACACACACACACAGACACACACACACACACACACACACATACACACACACACACACACACACACACACACACACACACACACACACTCACACACACACACAGACACACACACACACACACACACACACACACACACACACACACACACACACACACACACACATACACACATACACACATACACACACACACACACACACACACACACACACACACACACAAACACACACACTCTCTCTCTCTCACACACACACACACACACACACACGCACATTACCACTCACACACACACACACACACACACACACACACACACACACACACACACACACACACACACACACACACACACACACATACACACATACACACATACACACACACACACACACACACACACACACACACACACACACACACACTCACACACACACACACACATGCACTAATGTTTTTTTTTTAATAAATTGGTTACTCTATGTAGTAAAATACTGCATACTCTTAATCATATATCAAATAATGTACATTTACCTAAATATTTTAATCATTATAAAATTTATTTTCAGCTTAGTCATTTAAAATTTGGTCAGTTGTGATCTCCTAGTTTTCAATTTCTTTATTTTCATCAGTCATCAATTATTATGTTTTTATTTTATCCAATATTGTCATTGTATAGCAATTCCCCCACAAATCTCTGAGAGCGGAGACCTCTATCCGTATTGTTTTGAGGAAAGGCAACTATCTTCTGCCCGGTTCAAGTACAAGTAATTGAAACTACACTGTTCAAGCGATTTCTTAATCGTTCCTTAAACCTAGTACCGGGGTGACATTACGCCCTATCTATAGTTTTAATAAATTATATCAAACACTTTTTAATTCCCTGAGAACAGAGTACTGGAGAGAAAAATAGATCTAGGTCAACTTTAGGTACGAGTAGCTCACACGTGTAATTCCATGATCCTAATCTATACTTTCTGATACGCATAGGTCTATACTTCTTTCTTTGATACTTTTTTTTCTATAATTTCTAATATTTTTACCTTAGTCCCACTTACATTCACGCTCCTAGTAGCCTATCCTTCGTGTGCCGTTATCGTCATACAAGCCTTACAACACCAAGAAAAAAGTAAATTTTCAAATAAGAAAAGGACGTAAGACAGAACTTACGGTGTTATACTCAAAAAAATGGGGCTAACAAGGTTAAATAGGGTTACATTTTAAAAATCTGAAGCACTCTAAATACTTACGTGACAAAACTTTGTTAACGTACAAACTTTAACATTACTACATATTATCTGTCTAGTTATGTCGAGTGTGTATGTATGTGTATTTGTGCGTATTTGAGTGTGCGTGTGTGATTGTGACTATTTCACCTGAGTAAATAACAAGTGAAACTATAAAAAAAAACAGAAATAAGTAAACTGTTTACGGACCTAGTAGTAAACACGAGAAAAAGTCTGAAAAGAAAAAAGTAAAAATACTCAATTAGGGAGAAAATTCGCCAAATCAAACAACTCCACTTAGATTTTAAAGGACCTCGGAACTAATTGTTTTCGCCGTTAAACAAAAGCCGAATAGTATTATTACTAAGAAAATCAATCAACCTCGTGAGAAGAGTTTTAATTAGTGCTTTTAAAGTTAATCAAGATTTCTTCTTTTATTCATCTCACTGCAAGTCTTTGAATAAATCCATTTTACATAACACAACATTCTAAATAAAGGAAAGACAATTTAAAATAAACTGTTAGGTTTAACATTTTTTTCAATAAAATTAAATTCGAACTTCAAAGAATGTGAAAAAATTGCAAACCTAATGTTCTTTGTGCAGTAGATAGTTAGACTATGGTTTCTGTTAAGTAAGCAGAGAGAATTAAATAGCTATAAATAGCAAAGATGATGTTTGGTAAGTCAAGAGTTATCGAGTAACATCGCTTTGAAATAAATGAATAAACCTGACGTTTGCTCTGATTTCATTGCCGGGTTCTGATGTATACTACGAAATTCAACGAGGTTTTATTATTTATGTAAAATAAATGCTTTATTTGCAATTCTTTAGTTTTTATTGCAGTGCATTCTGTAAAGAATTTGTTTGCTCTGGTTAATATTTTACAAATATTAAAGAGCACAGTTTTACACAGTATTTTATTTCTGTGTTAAAGAGAATATTAAAGTTTAACTATAACTATTCGTTTATAAGAAATATGATATGAAAACCGGGTTGTATTACTGTACTAATTACAAGCATTCTCGATCATTATTACCATTCTGGTTATTTTAAGAAATTTTATTTGAATTTAATAGCTGTGTTCCTATCTATTCCTAAACTACTGGCTATTAATATATTAATTTAAATATATTTAAGGTTTAATATAATTACCAACCATTAAGGTTAATAGGTATTATAAGCTATTTCTTGGTTGTAAAAGTAATATCATTATAATTGTATGCTTTACGCGTATATTATTATTATTATTAGCGTGGAGGGACCTTATTGGTGTAGAACACTTTGCTACATCATTGGTTCTCTCTTCCCATCCCTACCAACGGATTAGCTTAGTGGATACCTACCTCTTTGTAGAATCCAAGTACCCACCTGATGCTACCAGATTTCACCTACGTGAACCCGATTTCACCATGTTTGGTTCTACACTCTGCCCATGCCTCTCTTGCAGGAATATGAATTTTGTAATTTAATTTTTCCCTTATAAGAGACAGTTACTTATCCTGAGGTTCTATCCAGAGCTCCTTCAGTGAATCACCAAATAGCTGTTTTTGTCGTTTGCTACTTTTCTCTCACAGCCCGGTACAACTTAGCCGGTATGCTGTTTTCATTGCCTCCATCGTAACTTAAATACCTAAAGATGGAAAACCCATTCTAACCCTCATGGCCACACATAGTGTGCTCCTCCTCGTAGCTGTTATGCCTCTAAGGAAGAGCCCCTGCACGCGGTTCAGCACTCTACTACGTGTTTCCTTCTGTGCCCTGTCCCACCAGACGATTGAGGCAATGACTAATTTTTTAACCACGATGGCAGAACAAATCCTGTTCATCTGACGTGGACCCAAACACCATCTCATGCCTGTCGCTCCTCTGCATAGCCAGAACATAGCTATGGCTTTTTAGCACTTATGCTCCAAGTGCTCACGCCAGAGTAGCTTCCTATCCAGAATAACTCCCAGATTTTTAGCGCTCTGAAAATAGGTTATTTTGGTATAACCAATTTTCACCTTCTCCGGCGATTTAGTTTTATATCTCCTAATGAAGATGAGTGCCACTGATGTTTCTCCTTGAACGCATAGTGCTTTTTTCCTGCAGCATGCTTCCGTTACCTTGAGTGCCTCTCGAAGCAGGACTCTGAGATCCTCTTCATATGGCCCCCTAACAAGGATAGCTATGTCGTCTCCATATCCTAGCAACTCAATACCCATTGCACTGAGCGTCCTTAGTAGACCATCCACGACAATGCACAGCAGAAAGGTTAATACCCACCCTGCAAGCAACCTTCTGGGACCATCCTACTTATCATGCACACCATCTAGGATGCAGTACTTATACGGTTTTCCAAGGAACTCAGAATCCATATTATAATTCCGTACGAAATCCCGAGATCCTTAATAAACACCTCTTTCCCATTAAGAAAAATCCCAATACATATGCCGTTGTTGTTCATCTGTCCCTCAATGAAGTCCACAGCTGACAACAGCGCAGTCTCCTCTGACCTACTAGTTGGTCCACAGTAGGCGTGTTGGTCTTGATGAAGCAGATACTGCTTCTGAGGTCCCTCCTTCAAATAGTGGTCCACCAGCCTTTCCAGTGTCTTTAACAAAAATAAAGTTAATCTGTAGGATCATTACTTTAGGAACAAACATATCCAACGGACCCCTCGCCTTCTCCTGATTCTTCCTCTCCCCCTTATCTTCCGCTTCCTTAGAGGTCCACATAAATGTGACCTCTGAAGTCCTTAGGAAGGCCATCCCATCTCTTGCCTTGAGAAGCCTGGCTGATGCCTCATCCAATCCTAGGTGGAGAAGGCTTGCAGGTCCGCGCGAAGGTACTGTAGGATCTTCCATTTCGAACTGTCAATTTCCGGGTTCTGCATCCTCATTAGCTTGACCAACTAAGTGGTCACCCTTTTAGGTGGTGGTACGAGCACTGTCGCTTTCGTCTGTTTGGTCAGTTCATCAGGCAGGACTATCCTTGTCTGAGTCCCGACCTCGAGCCTAACCGAAAGTATCGCTTTTCGCAGCCATTTTGCCGATTCTTCCATAGAACAAACAAGCGCTGCGATTCGATCCCCCAAGTACGTATTCATGAACCGCAGAAGAAAACCTCCACTAGGAATGTTCAAAATACGGTCCATGACGGTGCCTTTATGGTGGTCAAATACCGCCATCTCCAGCCTCACGCCTACACTATCCGTAAAGGTACCCTCGGTAGGTTGGCGGAGATCGACGAGAAAGACGGCCCGACTCAACAAGCTTAGACCCTTATCTATTCCTCTTAGCCTCCGACTCTGGACTATAATCATGAGTACTCCTATCCTTCCTTTTTCTCTCCTTTTTATGTAGTAGAACAGTCTTACCAGTTCCACTGCCTTTTGGGATGACAGGACGGTTTCTATCCACAACCTCCCACAAACCCTTCCGCTTCCTGGACCGGTATTTCCTCAAATGAGGTGGTGGTGGTTCTCTGCTCTCTGCCTCCGCCTTTTTTGCTTCCTCGCAGTAGGCAAGACAGAGGAAGCTTTCCACCTTTTCTTCCTTCTGTTTCTTCCGCAACTAGTTTTCCATCTGTTTTCGCGGGGGCTAATGTCAAATCTATTGGGACAGATTCGTCGGTAGGTTCTAGGCCCTGACCAGTTAAAGTGTTTTTAGAGTTTTCTGCCATATATACCTCCACGAGCCGCTAGCGAAAAAGGTCTGGCGCCACAAAGCCCCACTTACGGCGGTAAGGCGAAGTAATTACCCAGAGGTGTTGCCAGGTGCCCTTGAGGCTCCGTCAAAGAACCTCCTTACCTTGAGGGCCACGAATCTACACCGTAACGGATCGCATAACACCTTCAGATCGGGGGTGTAAGTACCCATCCGGACCAGCAACCTGGATGGGGGATTCTCCTTGGTCGCCGACCGCAAGGAAAGGGAAAGACGAGAGCCGGGCAGTTAACAACCCTTCAAGTGCTAGGACTGGCACCTTTTTTCTGATCCGCCTCCATGCACTCACACATTTTCCTGGACGTCCCGTTTATAGGGAGCAACATGCATACAGCTTCGCTCCACCCGTCTCCTACGCATGTATTAAGCCTCTCCACCGTCAAGGTCATGCAACCAGTATGAGAGGTTGCGCATATATACACTTGTACAACGCTTTTATGAACTGTACAACGCTGTGAAGATAGATGTAATACACAATTAAACTATGGGAATTCGAGCGTATTCCCTATACACAGAAAGAACAAACCATAATACTTATTTGTACAATCTTTTAAATTTCTTGATATAAAAATTTAAAAAAAAAAACATTTTCTTTATTTGACGTGTCGTGGCGGGTTTTCTAAAGTTTCTCTGATTAAAATTGTTTTCTTACCTGTTGGAAGTAAATAACAAATGACACCCTCCCCTAGCGAGTTCAAGGCGTAAAACTTTAATCAAAATGTCACTCTGGGTTAAGCTCTAGTGTAATAATATACTGTACAGAGTGCCCCGGAAATTGCCCTGCAATCATTGTAAAAAGTTAATGGCAAACGATATTATTTACAGCATTAAGTAGAATAAAGCCTAACAAACATATATTACTAATAATATGAGGTTAATGGGAGTAATATTTATGTTACTATATTAATACAATTCCTAATTTAAATACACATAATACGCAGACTATATATATTATTAAACACAACATATGATTACTATTATTATTACAGGAGAAAAATCACTTGAAAAATAGTTTTAATTGACAAAATTGAAGTATTATAGCATATTATTTTTCATTATTAATAATATTATTATCCATGGTCAACCATGTAGAGCCTCTATATACACAACAACTTCTACTTACGTAATAAGAAAAAGATTTTTTATAAAAATACTCTACTCTAATTCCGTTGTCAAATTCTTTTATTAATTCAAAATGAGTTGTTATTTTGTACTTCCGCATACAAATGCGGAAAATAAGTTACACGTGAAGATAAATTAAAAAAACGAACAACGTAACGACATAACTTTTAGAAGCATTAGAATGTATAAGTAGTTCGCAAAATTATTTTTAACGCTTATTTCGTCAAGCAGATGCCTAAATAAATCGAATATAAATCGAATCCACAGCTACTCCTAAATTTGTTGATGTAATTTCTCTATTTTTATCAGGAAAATTAATTGAAGATTTATAATCTAGGGTTGGTACTCAGACCGGATGTTAATAGTATTACCTCTGTTAGTAACTTAGATATTATTTGAAAAAATAATTACATAAAATGATTTTAATATTGTTTACTGAAAAATGAGAGAAATAGAATTTTAAAAACGTTAAACAAAAAATGGAATAAAATAAAGAATAATTTTGTATTCCAGGAAGTAAATTTCTTTACAAAACTCTGAAGACAACGTAGTTGAAGACCGACATAAATAAAATAGATTATAATATATTTTAAATAAACATTAAACCATATAATTAAAACTGTCCATTGTACTAAAAAATTTCAGAAAATTAAAAATTTTAAATATATGTATATAGAAGAGATTTCATAAAGAGAATCATAAACACAATATCAAGAGCACAGTGGTACAATATATTACAATAAAAATATTGAAAAGAACCCCAATACCACAAAAATAATCAAAAATAACAAATAAAACAAGTTACTTAAGATTAAACCCTTATGTACATTTCGATGACCATGTCATCATCATCAGAGGGTCTTGTTACAAAACACAATCTAGCACACAAGAAGTTACAAACTAGAATGATACCATCAAAAATAACAAATAAAACAAGTTACTTAAGATTAAACCCTTATGTACATTTCGATGACCATGTCATCATCATCAGAGGGAACATCTTGCCCATATTAAATATGAAAGACCTGAAAAATCAAGTGTAGCAGAACATGTCCTTAGTAATCAGCATGATTTAGATAAAAATGTTATTTTAGCTAAATGTATAAACTCAAAAAAGTTACTTAATAGTTATGAAAGTGTTTTTTTAGTCAAATCAAATTGTAAATTAATGAATGCAGATAAAGGACCTATTCCTTACTCACCATTATATACTTTACTTAAATAGCTTTCTTCAAATTACGATGTTTTAATCTAATTACTTTTAGTTTAATAATTGTTATTGCTGTAGTTTTTATTACATATGTATTATTATAATGTAATTTTTGACATAACCTATTGGGTTCCTAATGGCCGATCGTTATTTGTCGGTCGAGGGCGGAGAGGGGGAGGAGCTTACCTCACGCCTATATATAGCGACCGCGGTGAACGATTGGTATTATTCCGTCCCACCCACTAAAACGTCCTGCCTTGCAGAAACCTCTCCTCAGATCCAGCCCAAACCAAAAAGCCCAGCTCCCATATTCCTACCCGCAGCCAGTGTCGCGTGACAGTCGCTGCATAACCTCGGGGGCCACCAAACCCCCTCCTTCTCTGACTGACTGACTGACTGATTGGTATCATTCTAGTTTGTAACTTCTTGTATGCTAGATTGTGTTTTGTAACAAGACCCTCTGATGATGATGACATGGTCATCGAAATGTACATAAGGGTTTAATCTTAAGTAACTTGTTTTATTTGTTATTTTTGATTATTTTTGTGGTATTAGGGTTCTTTTCAATATTTTCATTGTAAGAATCATAAACGTCGTAAATAAAAGTCAAATTGTATAGCTTCAAGTGTATATATGATAACTCAATGAAAAAAGACTTTTTGAACAGATGGAAAGTAGAGTAAATGTAAAATGGATGAAGAAAGTGTGTAAAATATATATAGAAGAGCAACGGATAGTGAAAGTAAAATATAAAAAATGTAACCTACAAAAAAGTTAGGATCAGTCTTGCAATTTTCAATTTCCTCCAAATCTTTCCTTAGCCCGTTTTCAGGAATATACCAATATATACATTCAGAGGGGAAAGAGAATATATTCTTATATTCCTTAACAATATGAAGGAAAGTTTGTCTATGAACCTAAATATTGGTAACGGGAAATTATTGATAGAATGTTTTTAAAACAGCATACACCGATAGGCAACTACATGAAATAAAGATTTTATTAAAATAGCCCAAAGTAACAAATATAACAGGTATACTACATTTCTATAGCTTCGACGAAACAAAAGGACATTTTTTACCAGCGATATATGATCCTGCGTATATAAAACGTTTTGGATAGAAAATCAAACCAGTATGTTCGATAAGAATTCAGCAATGTCCTACAAAAGAAGCTTACTGGGAAATAGGTTGGGTTTCAGTACTTACGACCACTGAAAATTAAACCCAAAGAAATATATATTTGGATAACAACTTAAAGCAACTGTGGCGTAAATGTTTATATTAATTAAAACAACCGCTCACCACAAATTCAACAAATTTGTTGAATTTGTGGGGAGAGGTTGTTTTAATTAATATAAACATTTACGCCACAGTTACTTTGGCGTAGAAGCCATGTCAACATGACTTCTCGGTCAAAAGAGAGTTATTTGTAAAAATACCTCTGAAGATGATTACTTTGTAGTCGAAATGTACATAAGGTTAAAATAAAATTTGTTGAATTTGTGGTGAGAGGTTGTTTTAATTAATATATACATTTGGATGTTGAGCAATTTCAGATAACAGGGAGTAAATTAAGTTTTGGCAAAGAGTTTTAAGTAACTGTAGTCATAAACTAGGCTGTTAAATTTAGGCTGCTCGTTTTGATAGCATTCGAATGGAGATTATTGCTGAGCATTCAGCATCCTCAGCATGTTGTTTTTTAGTTAGAAAATGGCATTCCCAAAACCTCTTTAGACTTAATTTTTTTATTTTTTAGGCTTGTATGATGTTTGTTGAATGATTGAACTTCATTATTACATGATAGAAGACAAGACAAGCAAAATAACCTTTGGTGAAACCGTAAAGCAGCGCTGTCAGCGTTTAGTGTCAGGATTTTGTGTAATAAGATAAATTGTTTCCGGCAATCTGATAATGATGGTCGAAATGTACGGTTTTTTAGGAAACGTCTACGCTGGAAAGATAACATGAAGCGGTTAATTATACCACAAACAATACTCTTTCAGAGGATAATGAATCCAAATATCTCCATATCTAAAACTCTTCGAATACGGACAAGTCTGTTAAAAACTTAAAATCTGAAAGATTAATTTGTTTATTTTCTTATGTATTGAATAATGAATACATTAATAATTATTAGGTGTACTGCCAACTTGAAATGATGTTATTTCCGTAATGTACATTACATAATAATAATAATAATAATAATGTTAGTAAGGCCTATTAAAAATATTTTTTTCATACACATTAAAACAACAATAGTCAAATATCAAATGTTCATTGTAAGTTAATTGTAAATTCCATTTTGAAGAAAATTACAATGGGTCATAAAATACAGAATCATCTTTCTTTTACAGTCGTAAGGAACGATAGAATTTGTGTGTGTGTGTGTGTGTGTGTGTGTGTGTGTGAGTGTGTGTGTGTTGTTTACAATTAAATTTAAATGCAAACAATTCCGCTATTACCTTCTCACCATAACTTTCTACAGCTTCATTATGGTGAACATACTTGTTAAGACATTAAAAATGCCATGCCAAAGAAAACGTTTAGGAATTGTCTATATCTAATTAGAAATGAATCATATGATGACATGATCTCATAAACTTTGTCCATCTATTTTTATTCAAATAAAAAATGTTGGTAAAAAAATAATTTTCAAATGTAACTTATATGTACAATACTTCTGGATCTTGAAAACCCTTACTTTAGTAGAATATTTATTCATATAACGTACCGTAGAGAAAAACTAGTTAAAAAGAGTCTTTATTTATTAACCTCTAATTATGAAAATTATTCTCTCTCCTATATTACAACCTGGTTATGCACTTTTCCAATATAAATCAAATGTAGCACTTTAGAGTTTCCATAACTTTAACAATTTTATTTTTTTAAAGTTGTCTAGAATACGAGAGTTGTTTCAAAAGGCTTAAACGGCCTGTAGTTGTTTAGAAAATTCTCGTGGAGACCTCCGATATAGATAAAAACTTGATGATCAGTAATCCTATTTTGTAAATCTTAAATAATATTATCTCAATTTTAAGAGAAAAATTAGATTTAAAATTAAAACGTAAAACGATTTCACATAAAAAGGTGATATTGGGATTTGAAAAAATAATATAAAACATACATAATAATTTATATTTATTTAGTGCAATATTTAATTAACTAGTATTTAAACTAAATTGGGCAATTCTCGGTTTGGAAGGATTTGAGTCTTTTTTCCACAGAGTAACATGATGAAGTAGGGAGAATCAAATCATAAAACATTAAAAATAAATCAACATAAGACGAAAAATCCTCAAATCATCACTGCAAATTTGTAAGAAACTAAAAATACGTTGCGTCACTAAAAACATAACAATATTTACAAAATGAAAAATTGTAATTTTAAGCTATTTTTATATTTGGAATTAAATTAGGTTATATTTAAATAACCTAAATTATTTTTAAAAAAACTATTAGATCTTATACCTTGTTAAAAAACCTACATAGATTTTTGAAATTTCCTTTGACTCTCAGACAAAGTAGTTGTGTGAATGTTCAGCATAGATTTTTGGATGTTTTCAATCATGCCACTGCTGATTGAGCAATGGAAAGAACAATAAAATAACCTGTCCGAAAAGGTAGAAAAAGTTCTCTGTAGATCCCAGAAAGTACCTCCCTGAAAGGAGTGTAGAGATTCGTGAACACTGAATAAATAAATAAATATATATATATATATATATATATATATATATATATATATATAAGTTAGTTCTTGTAGTCATTATGATTACTTTAATTATATTAAAAGTAATTATTTAAAGATATAAGTAGAAAATATTAACCTACCATACTGAAGCGTTTCGAAACCGTCTTTATATTCCCGACGCCTAACCTGCTATTGCAGGAATTCACTCTTTAAATAAATATTTCCAACAATATTAATATAATGTACAAAAATACTGAAAGTTTCATCAAAGATTATATAAGAAACAGTATGTAACAACTTTATAAAATAGAGCCCAACTAAAAATAATTAAAAATCATATAAAGAACTACTAAAATCATACATGAAACAAAATATACATACAATATCTAGGAAAATTTTAAAAGGTTCTAATATTGTTGATCAGAAATCGTTAAAATATTTATAAAAGGAAAAGTAAAATCATTACAGAAGAAATTTTAAAATGATAAATTATTTATTTTAATACATACATTCTAATAGCAAACGGTTCTTTTATCGAAATGAAAGGAACAATTTATATAAAACTATTTTAAATCATACGCTATTATGTTTGCAGTAATATGTTTCTAATACTTTCTACATTCGTCGACCGAAATAAAATTTAATTAAAAATACATATAATGACAAAATGAAAAAAAACTAATGCCTGCCCCCCCGTAGCAGAGATTATAAGTTATAAAATACACTTTGTTTCGATGTGGCAAACCTTCCTAAATAGATAATTATGATACTAAAGTTAAAACCCCTTATTGTCTATGTATGTTTTAATTTTGATAATACACGTTTTTAAATATAAGCTGTCGTTTTAATAAAAGAAGCTGGTAGTGACATTATTTGGTTTAACTTATAAGAGATAATTATTTCATTAAAATTACATTTTTTTGTAATCTCTTCTATAAACATACTCACACTTAGAACGAACGCAGCGTGCTACGATTCATATATAAACAATTTCAAAAAGTGAATCATTCTTACTTTGGAAATAGATTTTATACAATGAAAATATTGGAAAGAACCCCAATAGCACACAAATAGTCAAAAATAAATAAAATAAGTTACTAAAGATTAAACCTATATGTACATTTCGATGACCATGTCATCATCATCAGAGAATCATATTACAAAATTACAATCTAGAAAACAAGAAATTACAACTAGAGTGCTCTATTCTAAAGTCAACACTGTATTTTGTAATTTCTTGTTTGATAGAACGTAATTTTGTATTAAGACCCTCTGATAATGATGGCATGGTCATCGAAATTTACAAATGGGTTTAATCTTATGTAACTTGTTTTATTTGTTATTTTTGTGGTATTGGGCTCTTTCCAATATTTTCATTGTAATATATTGTACCACTGTACTTTTGGTGTTGTGTAAATAAATTTAGACCTAACAATCTTACACCTAGATGATTTTGTAGTATTTAAACCATGCTTAGTATAACATCTCTATAGCAAAAGTTTTACAATAACAATATTTTTTGTAAGAATACTTCTCATATAAATCTAATATTAGTTTTAAGAGACTCCATAATAATAGCTGATTAACAGTTTAATGCATATTATGCAAAAACATTAACTACTGGTAAAATAGGTATATATCAATGAAAGACATAGAACAATGGTAAATACGTAGCAAAACCTGAGGATCATATTTCTTACTATTACACATCCGAGCAAGCAAAATGTGTTTACTAATGAATGAGCTGTCTATTATTCTAATATTTAGTTTCGCTATAAAATGTTTATAAAATAAAAGATAGTAATATAAAACATACATTTTTATGTATCATGTTAAATATATGATTTAGTGACTTTTTGTATAGGAGCCTATATATTATATTTTACATTTTTCTATAATTAATTTACTGAACAATCTGGACATTCTATTTTCTGAGGTACATTTTATAGTAAATAAAAATTTATGTAATTTCTGATAAGATTGATTTATTAAATTTCCGGTACTTTTATAGGTACAATAATATTTTTTACCTTAATTATTGTTTACCCTGTGTAAAAAATAAAATTATTTTAAATTTATTTAAGAGCTTATATTTTAGAATAATGTGATACATAAAGGTATTATAATTACAATATTTCGATTTATTGCAACGAAGGCAACGAACAATAGCTGCTCATATTTGATTTAAATTAAAATATACAATATAGCATTTGTGGTTTTACTATTTTATATTTTAAAATCTGGTTAAACGTTACTACAGACTGATTTCCTCAAACATAATACCACAAATACGTTTGGTATATAAAAGCATCAGTCGTCTACCACTCCAGTCCTGTAACACTATCTTCCATGCTTCGTTGGAATTGCGATACAAGACATCGTCTAGCCGTACCACCATGAACATATCATGTATAGCGTAACATGTGTTTCATTCGTTGCGGTACTTGGATTGTTTCAGCTAAATGACCATGGAATATGCATTACAGAGAAATTATTAATACCAATACAATAATTATTCAGCAAAAGACATTACTCATATTACATTGTGTGTGGAAATTAGTGTTTCATTTCAAAGAAAACTTAAACACTCTTAGAACAGAAAGAAACCATATACAAATTTTGCGCCATTGTTTTCGATCACAAAATTTATACAGGTGAACAATATTACACTTATTGGTTCGTTATGGGGTTTTGTGTTTGAACAAATGATAAATCCGGATCATAGTAATACGTTTATTTATCACAATATTCTAAGCTCTTAAATAAACTAAAAAGATGTTTATTTTATACACAGGTCATACAATAATTAAAGAAATCTTATCTCTAAAACATATTGTTATAACTATATAACAGTACCGGAAATTTATTAAATCAATCTTATCAGAAATACATTTTTATTTACTCTATAATGTACTTCGGAAAATAGAACGTCGAGATTGTGCAGTAAATTAAATACAGACAAAAGTAAAAAATAATGTATAGGCTCCTATACAAAAAGCGACTAAATAATATATTTAGCATGATACATAAAATAAATAAAAGGTAAAAGGACCTAAAAGTAAAAGTCTGAAAATACTAAAAACTTATAAAAAATAATAACAGTTTTTATATACGTTAATGACAGATCACAGACAATTTTGTTTTTTCAAACACTCAACGTTTCGAGATTCTTTCCGAAATTCCTTTTCAAGAGCTCGGTTTGAATTTACCAATTATACAACATAACTTACGATTTATAAAATACATAAAATTATATAAAACAAATAAAAATCAACAAATTACAAAACTCTTAATACTTATCCATTTACAAGTCTAAATGTTTTCTATCACAATAAAACAGACAAATCACAGATACATACAGTTACACATCTACTATTAATAACAGAGTCACTCATCTATTTGATAACACATCTATTTGACTCTGTTATTAATAGTAGATGTGTTAGTGTATGTATGTGTGATTTGTCTGTTTTATTGTGATAGAAAAAATTTGACTTGTAAATATATATTTATTAAGAGTTTTATAATTTTCTGATTTGTATTATGTTTTATATGATGTTATGTATTTTATAAATTGGAAGTTATGTTGTATAATTGTTTTATTAAAACTGAGCTCTTGAAAAGGAATTTCGGAAAGAAATTCGAAACGTTGAGTGTTTAAAAAAGCAAAATTGTCTGTGATCTGTCAATAGCATATATAAAAAATAATAGCTATTAACAGATATTAAATACAAATAATAATAATAATAATAACGGACAGGTTTATAAACGATGATATTATTAAGTTAATACTCAAACTCACCATGAAAACAAGTAAGTTGAGTGAGTTAAGCACTCAAGTGCGTTATTTTGCTATTTTACAAAAATGTGTGTTCTAAAAAAAATTAAATAAACAAAAATCAAATAAAACAAACCTTTATGTGAATTACGCTCTATTTAAATATTTCTCTGTTTATGTCAACATTAATTTTGTTTTTGACGATTAGGTAGAATGAAACGCTTTGAGTACATTTTATGACTTCTGAGGTTGTAATCAAATAGTTTGTGTAACATGTTTGAAGGTAGGGCAAATATATAACCCAATACTGGGGAATTGTAAATAGTACGTGGGCATGTTGACTATGAATTGACCTTTCCTGGAATTTCAATGCATGCATAGTTGGCGTACACGTATGAGCCATAAACCAGTCCGCAGCCTCTTGTCAGGTAACGTCCCTTATTTATTACTCCTGTATGATTTATTAGCTACACTTGATCTGTGAATTCCTACCACAATCTACCCCATGCTAGTCTCATTTGGAAAACAGTATTTTATAGTTTTATTTATTTTAATATTTTGCAATGCACAATAATAAAACTCAAACCGGAAATATAATTAAACAGAGTTTTAAAAAATAACAAAAATGAATATCATACGTTATAAAAGTTCCAATTTTCTAATAAACCTATTTCAAAATGTGGGCGGAAATACTGAAAACTGAATCGACTTGAATAGTTTACAATATTGTGCCTGTCTTCAACTCGAGCTTCTAGTACTGTATAACCTTATTCAAATCAACTTATATTTTCCAAAACGGCCGTTCTCATGTATACAAAAAATAAGTCCTACACATGTGTATACATATAACTATATAGACTAATGTCTCAAGCAACAAGCAAATTTTTAAGGATAATCTATGACTTGAAAAATAATCGATTAATTTTCTAATATTAAAACCAAACAGACTAAATTCTGCGATGTAAATACCACAAAACATCTGATGGTATTATGCGATTAAATTTTTATTCAGTAAATTTATTAATACAAAAAGATTATTGTCGATGTGTTTCGAATAAGTAAAAAATTACACAGTAAAATATAATGTAGATTAACCTAACTATCCACTGCCTATTTGTTTTAAAATTGAAATTATCAAGAAGAACCCCATTTAAATTAATTTGTTTAGTTTTATAGAAGGTTGATTCAGCCAACTAGAGTATGTTAAAAAAAAAAAAAAAACAGATACATTAAAGCTCAATGAGAACGTCTCTAACTCACTGATACATACACAACTTTTCCTATATTACAATATTAGCCGAAGTTAATTAAATTGGAAAAGAAACGAGAATTAAAATAAAATTTCATGAGCCACCATGACCATTACGTAGGATAGGAAACAAATTAGGCATTGAGGTAGGATCAAGGCGTCACGTGTAATAGGGTGCGTAATTGAAGTGGACCCAGACTTTAACTAAGCCTCCTTAGACGCAGGATAAGCATGAGTAGAGTTGGAATTAAGCGTGACTATGAAAAGAGTGTGATGATCCCTTTTTTGATACATGGTGTGGCGATAAATTATGATAACTAATCACGAATCAGCTACCTTTACTTTTTTTGCTATCAATATAGGTATAGTCTTACCTAGTCAATACTCGAAAGTATATTACAGTAAACTCTTGAAAGTATAGTACAGTAAACTCTTTAAAGTATATTACAGTAAACTCTTTAAAGTATAGTAAACTCTTTAAGGTATAGTACAGTAAACTCTTTAAAGTATAGTACAGTAAACAGCCCCTTCGGTTATCCGGACCCTCCAGCAATCCGCCTGTTTCGTGAAGGATGGAAGATGTAAACATAACCGGTATAGTTTCAATCCGTGTGGATGGCAGTAACTGAGTGACCTTCACTCAGTACGTTTCTAGTTTGTAGCTCGTGACATATAAAAGATTTTAAGCCGTATGTTGTTGCAGTAGCTATGGACAGTGACTGTTACCATAGTAAAAGTGAATAATGTCGTTGCAGTTTAAACGGAAACATATTTAAAGTTTTGTTTTTACCGTTACACATAAATTACCCTTTTAGTGTAAAGTAGGCTATTAACCACTACATCTATTCTCTGTTTGTCATTTCAAATAAAGCACAGACCTATTTTTCTTTGCTTTCTTCATTTTAGACCACACACACACACACACACACACACACACACACACACACACACACACACACACACACACACACACACACACAGACAGACACACACACACACACACACACACACACGCACGCACACACACACACACACGCACGCATACACACACACAGCAACACACACACTCACACACACACGCACCACACACACACACACACACACACACACACACACACACACACACACACACACACACACACACACACACACACACACACACACACACACACACACACACACACATATATATATATATTCTTTTTTTAATGTACATTGTGTTTTAATGAGCCCTCCAGTAATTCGGCAGTATCTCAGCCCCATATCTGCCGGAATTCTAAAATTAATAATTATATTGAACAACAAAGGCTTATTATCTTCAACACGTTTACATGACTATTACTATCTTTGAGATGTAAATATAGAAAGTAGTATAATATGTTTGATCTCCGTTACCTCAAGAAAGGTTACATTATCAATTTTGAAATTAAATACTGGAGAAATGAACCAGGAGAACTTATCTCGATACTGTAAAATCACCTTCCTGCGTAACTGTATGCTCGACATGAGCAATCACTTAAAAACCATACTACTGTTTTAAATTGGGGTTTGTTTTTCTTATATTACGCTATAAACACGTAGTAAACGTACTGCCTCGATATAGTTTTCGCATTTAAATTCGTCTTTATTAATTTCGAAGAACGAAATGTATCATAAAATAAACTTTTACCTTCTAGCATAACATATAAATAAAACACAAATATATTTATGTTCCATCCGTTTTCTTTGCACTTTAGAAAAGGAAATTGTAAATGCATTTAACTAAAATACTCTCCACCGTATATTTCGAAATGAATATTATCTAAACGTATTCCTAAGAAGGTTATACAAATTTTTAATTTTATAAATAAATAATTTTTAATATTTGTATTGAACCTAAATTTTGATTACTTTTTAAAATTTCCTTGTCAATTAAAATCATCATTTGTAGTATTTCTTGAATAGAGATTTAAATAATAACGTAAATCTTTTATATAATAAGTTATGGAAACATTTACCCAGAGCGTCATTTATAAACATTCATTTTAATTCAGAGTCTTTTCCATGTTTTTTTAACATCTGAATTGCAGTGATGCCAACGACTGTAGGAGAAAGAAGGTTTTGTAATTCAAATTTTCTCATAAAAATACTTCAGAAGGCAAATTAATTAAACAGACAATTCTTTCAGGAGAGGGGAGACACTTGAAGATGACTAATTACGTAGAAAAAGAATGTTCTGGAAAATGTACAACACCGATGGAGATGTTTAAAATTTACTGGTATTATAATTTAATTAAGGCATCGTTACGGCGACCCCAGTCTATTATACGAAAAATCGGTATCTCATTTTCTGAAATTTCCTTATGGTGGCCATTTTACTTATTTCGCACGGGTTTTTCATATTGTATAAAAAAAGGCCGCCACAAATTAAATATTTTTATTTCAAACTGTGAGGATTTGTTTTACTTATTACACTTCGAGTGTTGCCTTTAGAGTAACAATACTATTGCTGGTCAGAAGTGTGAGGATTTGTTTTACTTATTACACTTCGAGTGTTGCCTTTAGAGTAACCATACTATTGCTGGTCAGAAGTGTGAGGATTTGTTTTACTTATTACACTTCGAGTGTTGCCTTTAGAGTAACCATACTATTGCTGGTCAGAAGTGTGAGGATTTGTTTTACTTATTACACTTCGAGTGTTGCCTTTAGAGTAACCATACTATTGCTGGTCAGAAGTGTGAGGATTTGTTTTACTTATTACACTTCGAGTGTTGCCTTTAGAGTAACCATACTATTGCTGGTCAGAAGTGTGAGGATTTGTTTTACTTATTACACTTCGAGTGTTGCCTTTAGAGTAACCATACTATTGCTGGTCAGAAGTGTGAGGATTTGTTTTACTTATTACACTTCGAGTGTTGCCTTTAGAGTAACCATACTATTGCTGGTCAGAAGTGTGAGGATTTGTTTTACTTATTACACTTCGAGTGTTGACTTTAGAGGAACCATACTATTGCTGGTCAGAAGTGTGAGGATTTTTTTTACTTATTACACTTCGAGTGTTGCGTTTAGAGTAACCATACTATTGCTGGGCAGAAGTGTGAGGATTTGTTTTACTTATTACACTTCGAGTGTTGCCTTTAGAGTAACCATACTATTGCTGGTCAGAAGTGTGAGGATTTGTTTTACTTATTACACTTCGAGTGTTGCCTTTAGAGTAACCATACTATTGCTGGTCAGAAGTGTGAGGATTTGTTTTACTTATTACACTTCGAGTGTTGCCTTTAGAGTAACCATACTATTGCTGGTCAGAAGTGTGAGGATTTGTTTTACTTATTACACTTCCAGTGTTGCCTTTAGAGTAACCATACTATTGCTGGTCAGAAGTGTGAGGATTTGTTTTACTTATTACACTTCGAGTGTTGCCTTTAGAGTAACCATACTATTGCTGGTCAGAAGTGTGAGGATTTGTTTTACTTATTACACTTCGAGTGTTGCCTTTAGAGTAACCATACTATTGCTGGTCAGAAGTGTGAGGATTTGTTTTACTTATTACACTTCGAGTGTTGCCTTTAGAGTAACCATACTATTGCTGGTCAGAAGTGTGAGGATTTGTTTTACTTATTACACTTCGAGTGTTGCCTTTAGAGTAACCATACTATTGCTGGTCAGAAGTGTGAGGATTTGTTTTACTTATTACACTTCGAGTGTTGCCTTTAGAGTAACCATACTATTGCTGGTCAGAAGTGTGAGGATTTGTTTTACTTATTACACTTCGAGTGTTGCCTTTAGAGCAACCATACTATTGGTGGTAAGAATTGAGTGGTTTTGTTATATTTTGGTTTGTTTTATAAGTATCTCACTGTCTTGTTAAACTTATTCTGGTTCACAATACAAACCGATGTCCTGCCAAAGGTCTGATGTTTAACATTAGCACCACAAGTGTAATTTTAAACGTTTAAACAACAACATGCAATAGGTATAGAAGAACATGTTTGTACCACGTAGAAATATATTTTCCAGTAGCGAGACATCCATAAATTTTTATAATCAAATAAAATAGAAGAAACCCCTTTTACACAAACTAAGTAAAACTTTAAATATAAAATATAAATTTTTAATGTAAACATAGGCCATAGCAGTTCAAGGTGTAAAGGAAAAATTGATCAAAACTATAAAAATACAAGTATCGTATAGTAATACAGTAATTACAAGTGAAACTGAAAAAGGTATTCTATGCTTTAGAACTGAAACTATTTTTTTCCTTGAGGAACATTTTCTTAAGTTGAATATTAGGAACGAAGAACACAGCTCTCAAACCTAGAATTATAGCAATGTATTCAGTTTCAAATTTTATGGGGCGGGTTCACAGTAATAAATAAACATCTTTTTTTCTCGTTTTATGGGAATTTGTATTAGTTATTAATAAGGTTATTAGGTAATGACAAAAGTACGTTTTTAAAATAGAATATGCTTTAGGACATTTATACGTCATTGTATTTATTGGAGATTTCGAAGACGTTTTCATTTCCATTCCATAATTCAGGTTTTATAGAATATTATTCTTGTACTTATATCAGTAACGTAAGGCCTACATTTTTTCAAAGAATAATGAAATGTCGTTTGTTGTACTTTTTTTTCTGGTTTAACCATCCCATGGATCATTTAAATATTACTAAAACGCCACGTCGCTTAGTATTTGATACGTTGTTCATTCTAATATCAGTGTAACGATATCCATTTTCACAATGTTAAGATACAGACAGATATTTTCATAACACCATTTTATTTGTAGCTCTAGCAATCTTTCGTTTTCTGCTAATTTGTAAAGATATATAACAAGAATGACTTTTATAACTAATGACGTTGTCATCTATAAAGCCTATATATATATATATATGCTGATACGTATTCCTTCACGGATGGAAAAATATGATGAGTAGTAATTATCTGGAGTAAATCCATTCATTCTGCAGTGCATAAAATCGCAGTTCCGACGTTTCGCTAGAATCTCGTCTAACATTGACGAGGTAAACCCAACAACAGTAGAAGAGCGAGTCAACTGTTGTTGGGTTCACCTTGTCAATGCTAGATGAGATTCTAGGGAAACGTTGGAACTGCGATTTTATGCACAGCGGAATGAACGGATTTACTACAGATAATAACTATTTATCATATATAGCCTATATATATATATATATATATATATATATATATATATATATATATATATATATATATATATATAAATATATATATATAAATATGTATATATATATATATATATATATATATATTATATATATATATATATATATGTGTGTGTGTGTGTGTATGTGTGTGTGTGTGTGAGTGTGTATATATATATATATATACATATATATATATATATATATATATATGTGTGTGTGTGTGTGTGTATATATATATATATATATATATATATATATATATATATATATATATATATAAGTCTCTTCTAATACTGTTCGAAATAAAACTGTATAAATCATCAGTAACGAGCTGTTACCAAAATAGTCCTGTTTATCTCATAACACCTTCACATCTTAGTGTTTTGTTTGTTTCTTTTTTTTCTGTTTAATTAAATCAAACATAGATTTAAAGTAGATGGAAAAACTAAAGTGATGAAAATGTAAAATTCTTTTAAATTCCTTTATAGGACTATAACGGTCTTACAATATTTGCTATATTTGGATTACACGGTTTATAGTCCTATATAGTTGCGTATATTTTTAGCAACTATGCACGTTTTGAAGCCAGACTGTCCAAAATTAGGTTTGTACTAGATTTTTGTTTTGAAAAAATAGTTCAGTTTTTGTTTCCTAGAAAAATAAATTTATACTTTCAATGAATGAGAGTAATAAGGGACATTTATGTAGAATATAAAATCACATAAGTCTGTAGGCGTCTAAGTGTCTTGAGTACCAATGTTCGTCTACCCAAATTCAACCATACTCGCACGAAACAAGACCTAATACAGATTACGCAGTTTTATTAACAGATTTTAATTTAATCTTGTAGCTTTTATCATCGTTACTATTAATTTAAAAATTCTTTTAACTGCAAGACTATATAATTGTGAAGTAGTTTTATTTGGATTTAATTTTCTATAAAGTTTCGCTATATTCAAGCTACTAATCACATCGTCTTTTTTCACGCTTATTATAACAATAATATTAATAATAATAAAAATAATAATTTCACGTATTTTTTCTCAAGTAATTTTTATTTTTTGAGTCACATTTATTTTGCCGTTTCTACAGTCACCATTAAATTTAAGACACGTATCTTAAGGCTTCACGAGAATAGATAAGACAAAAAAATCGGTCTCATTGTAATTTCAGCCACGTAACAACTTTGTCTCTGAGTGTTGAGGAAATGACTACTTTCGAGCTAGAAAACAGGTGACAGTCTCTTGGTCCTAAGTACATGGTGGATGGTTAGATACGTCGTATTTGTTTGTATATGTAAAAATTGTGGACTTTCATGTAAGGATATGTAACCAAGGCTCGGAGTTCCGCCACTTTTATTCTGGATCGTCCTCTTTAAGGTCTCACAGTAGGCTTGGGATAGGCTGTTGAAGCTCTCATAAAATATACCAGTAGTACGAAATGGCTATTCCAAAAGACCATTATCATAACATTTTTGTAGATATATTTGAATTTTCGGTAAATCGATGTGTCTCTATTACTTTGGCTTTTTTCACATACAAGATTTAAATATCCGTTGATGATCATGTCATATAAAAGCACCATTGTCTATGAAACAGTAACTCCTAAAAGCAACAAATGAAATAAAGTAATCCACAGATGACAGAATTAGTTTTACAATAATGTTTGTAAGATAGAAGTAAATGTGGTTAATATTTGTAAATAGGCGTCATTTTTGTTAACAATATTATAAATCACGTATCAAGTAATAATTAATAAATAGCTCAGAAATATGAAGTTTGAGTCACATTTATTTTAAAACTTAGTATGCCTAATTAAGTAATTGTTAGAAAACACCTGCGGGATACTTTTATTAAACATAAATTTGGGAATGTAAGTAGCATATTTTCAATGTGAAACCGGATGTATATTTTCTTCTTAATTGTTTATAAACGCACATAAAATCAATGAAGAATATCGTACAAGAGGTAAATATTTACAAACTGTTTAGGAATTTTAAACACTTCAAGTTATAACGAGTTAACATACTTTCAGTACAAATGTGAATAAATAGATCTGTGTTTAATGCAAAGCCTCCTACGTTATTCGCTATCTAGAACACGGCAATATTTTACACGAAACGATGTTTTCAGAACTGGCGTTGTTGCTCATTACTCATTGTAAATATGCATTCGTCAACACAGTATTCGTGCAAATGCTTGAGTTTCAACACATAACACATATACGTTTACCTAACTGAAATCAAGCGCAATACGTTACAACGTAGCAAGGAGAAACTTTAATACGTGTAAGTGCTGAAAGGATCATTAAGGCATTTTTGACAGCTGTTTATATGTTCTGGTATTATTTACTATGGACAATCAAACTAAATTGTTTTCAGTTCTACACAGCCAGCACTATTCACCAAATTAAAGATTTATTATAGTAAGGATTACAGTAAACAAAACGAAACCGTCATAAATTTACGGAAAAATGTTAAATATTGCGTCATAAAAAGTGGCATGCTAGATAAAATTCCACTCCTATGAAAATGTTGAGTTTTATTCTTTTTATATTACTAGGAAAATTTGAAAACTTGAAAATTTGAAACCCATTTGGGATATAATAAGATATTAATCATATAAATAACTACACATGTAAATAGTTTGGTTAAAATTGTTTAAATAAATCTCTTATGAAAAGTGCATCAGAATTATAGTAAATGTATTATTTTAAGTGAATCAATAAAACCAGATATTTTTGTATAAATACATTTTTCAGTTAAGTACAATTTAATAAATCACACGGTTTATCCCAGGATGTCATTCAATTCATTTTACAGATTTTCTAATTGTAGTAACTATTGTAACTTATAATTATTTGATTCAAAGTGGGATTTCAATTCCTTGCTTGTCACGATGCGTTTCACTTATTCTATGCAGTATAGCCCATGGCGAGTAGTTCCGCTTATCTGTTGTGTTATATAGAGGGGGGTCAATTAATTCCGTTTATCTGTTATGTTACATAGAGGGGGGTCAAATAATTCCTCGCTTATTTGTTATGCTATATAGAGTGGGGGGTCAAGTAATTCCTCGCTTATATTTTATACTATATAGAGGGGGGGTCAAATAATTCCACTTATATGGTTTGTTATATAGAGGGGGTCAAGTAATTCTTCGTTCATCGAGGAATTTAGGGGGGGGGGCAAGTTATTCCTCGCTTATCTGATATGCTATATAGAGTGGGGGGGGGTCAAGTAATTCCTTACTTATCTGTTATGCTTTATAGAGTGGGTGGGTCAAGTAATTCCTCGCTTATCTGTTATGCTATAGAGAGGGGGTCAAATAATTCCACTTATATGGTTTGTTATATAGAGGGGGGTCAAGTAATTCTTCGCTCATCGAGGTATGTAGGGGGGGCAAGTTATTCCTCGCTTATCTGTTATGCTATATATAGTGGGGGATCAAGTAATTCCTCGCTTATCTGTTATGCTATATAGAGTGGGGGTTCAAGTAATTCCTCGCTTATCTGTTATGCTATAGAGAGGGGGGTCAAGTAATTCCACTTATATGGTTTGTTATATAGAGGGGGTCAAGTAATTCTTCGCTCATCAAGGAATGTAGGGGGGCACGTTATTCCTCACTTATCTGTTATGCTATATAGAGTGGGGGGTCAAGTAATTCCTCGCTTATCTGTTATGCTATATGGGGGAAGGGTCAAGTAATTTCTCGTTAAAAAAATTCAGGCCATAGACTCATTTAAATACGAAGAATTTCAAATTGCCTTTAATCAGACTATATTTTTTAAAAAAAATATTTACCACAACGTAAAATTTTATATTCGATATTTAAATATGGAATAAAAAGCTCGTTTAAAAATTCTTTTGCGTAGAAATAAATGTTTTTTATGTACGTTGCTTAAAACTAATAAAATTTATTGCAGGAATTAAATTACGCTATAATGACGGTTATAAACAAGTTTACAAAAATAGTAATGATGTCCTAGTAGTATGACACCATAGAAATATCTAATTTTTTAGATACTGTCTACACAATGTCATCATTTCTAGCACATTGTATAATTTTCATCACGCAAACCAACAAAAAAAACACACACACACATACACAAATATTGCAGCAGCCGCACCTTAAAATTGAGATGTTGGTTGAACATAGCCCCCAACACGTTCAGCCTTCACTAAAAAATATATGCTTTAAAAATTGAATTTTCTATATTGAATCATTTAAATTGAAAGTCATATATAAACATTTCCTCTTCGTAATATGCTGTACAAATTTATAATAATTTTACTAAATATATACTATGTTTTACACAATAATCTTTTATAAGTATGACAAGATTCTGGTTAATTTGAATAAAATTTAATGTCGTCGGAATGCTAGCGGAAAGCTCATCAATAAAATGGTTGGCCCTTTTATTCAAAGTTCTTCAGCATTTGTCGATATTTGATAACCATTTAGAATTTCATACTTAAATTAAATACATTAAATGACATACACAGTTAAATATAACATGATATTATTATATACATAAAAGTTTCTGTCCATAAATATATTTCCAGAAGTACTGGGTGAAATCACTTTGAAGAGATTTTATTGCAATTTGTATTCTTACGCTCAAACAATAATCTCAAGGATTACTCTTTTGCGGTCTTATTTTTACAAAAAACAAATTCATTTTAATTACACTTTTATATTAGTTGGATGTGGTTGCTTAAGTTATTTGATATGGGCACAAATTTTATTATACGTATTAACTTGAGTAACTGCTAGATAATTAATAATTTTCTTTATGATTATTTTCATTCTATTTCGTTCAATTACTTTGGCTGAATTCAATTAATTTATCTTACAAACGACTTGAAATATTTCCTGTTTTAACTAGGTTATTATAATTTTAATATTTAATTTTAAAATTCAAAACTGGTATTCTATACATGCGTTTCTTTTATATTATTACTGCAAATTATATTTCTATTTTATGGTTTCTGTTCTTTCAAACGTATACTTCAAAGATATACTTAGTTTTTATTGGATAATTATTTACCTCTTTATTTTTTGAAAAATCTCTTGACTATTTATTTATTTATGTATTAAATTTTATCTCTTAAATTTATAATTCCAAAGAAAAGCATGAGCTTATATATTTTTTAATTAATAATGATCAATTAGTTATAAAAACATTACTCTAGCTAATCTAAACTTAGTATATATTTTTTTAAATGTAATAAATGGTTATATTGGTATTAAAATTCTAACTTGCCCCAAAAATTATCATTGTGGTGCTCCTCTTCCCTCACGGTCGAAAACTCCTCCGGAGTTCCCTGAGGATGAAATCTTGATCCACTAGCTAGTGGATTGTTTTAGAGCCGCCTTTTAAACTGTATTTAAGTTATCATATTATAAAAATTATAATTTCGAAACATTATCTTCGAAAGCTAATGATCTGAGATCATAAACTTTCAGACAGACATTCCCTACTTCCTTCTTTGGGTAGGGGAAAGGTAAGGAAAGTGGCCATGGGGTATTTTTCTGCTATACAGTGCTGGAAACTACCGGAAAGGATGTCGACTACTTCATACGACAGTGGAGATTAGTGTGGAGATCGAGTTTATTTGGAAAAATTTGGTTAGTGTTTTTGATTTTAATCCTTGCTGATCTTAGGAAAGTGTTCTGAAATACTTGATATATTTATTGTTATATCATCTTTTCATAATTTATGAAGTCAAATAACAAAACACAACAGCTTTGCTTACGAATTGATATGTTTGAATTAGACTTAAGTTTATTAGTTTGGTCTCTACAATCCAATTTATGTAATGGTGTCAAAGAGGGGAAAGGGACCACGCATGGTCACTTTGCCCTTCTTTGTGGTCGGACAGACAAGTATCCCAGTACCAGGTGTCTTGTCTTCTTAGCAAAGCCTTCCTAAATTAGCAGTTCCTACTAATGCCGCTAAAGGTATTCAAAATTGTGAAATCGATCCAATAAACAGGAATGTGTTCAGTAAGCTTGATTTTGCAGTAACATTGACAATAGACATTTTTGTTTCATTGGGCACGAGTGAAGACACTTCTCCCACTGCAATATTCTTAAATAGCTCACAACTCAAC
>JBAIZL010000003.1:139120260-139130260 GCA_036971475.1 Prosapia bicincta
TTTAGAAAATATGGCCACTTCGATACCGATGCCTGCCACATACAGAATCTGTATACAACTGTCAGCGAGAGAATTGTGACGTTTCACTCACACTGACACGTCACTGATCTGTGATGATATGAATCTTCAGCCAGAATTTGAAAATTGTACCCTTTATTTAGAGAAACTATCAACTGGGAAAACTGTCGCAAAACAATTGTTTCATTCAAACACGAATAATTACATACACGCCTAACATATGTGATTGCAGTCTTAAATAAACTTGAATAGTTTTTTTGTTGTCCCCAAATGCCTTAGATATTAACTTTATTCACATCCTAATATATATGCGGTATGATCTCATTAAGTACGAGTCTTCCAAACAGATCTTGGTTTAGGACTTTCAAACCCTTTTTATGTCTGTGAAATTCATTTACACAAAACTGTTTGAGCACTGACGTCAAGTGGCATAATCATTATAACAACAGCAACAACAACCATAACAATAATAATAACAATAATCACAACAACAAAAAATATAATTATGACAATATTTAGATCCTAAATATAAAATATTTATGATAGAAATATTGTACATATATTTTTCGTGAGATGTAACATTTCCGGTATTTCCTGTAAAGAAAAGCAAACACAGACGTTTGACCTTAAAATAATATCGTATGACAAATAATGAAAGTCAAAGAAGCAAGCATGCGAAACGTTTAAAATCCTATGTATGTTCAATACAAGGTTCGTTTTGAACAATAAATAAAAAGGTATTAGAAAATAACTATAGTATTCCCGCAAATTATTATAAATATAATAAATTATGCAGAAATATTATTAAATCTTGTATTATTTAATTTGTTGCAAGTAAAAATCCTAATAAAATTACTGAGAATAATTGACAATATTATTTGTTTTTAATAATAAAATACGTTAAAAATATAATACAAAAATTCTTCAGGAATATTTTGCCGAAAACTTTTCAAATATTGTGTAAAATAATTCGAAAGAAGTAAAAAGAATGCTATTTAAATTATAAATAAATTAATTGTAAATGTTTCTATTTGGAATAATAATTAATTCACCAAAGCCCGAAACAAAGACATAAGATATAATGAAAAAGTTGCATAAAACGTGTTTACGGCCATGCGGATGTAATAAACTAATGATATTTTACTTGGTTTTATTGATAGATTTATTGATTGCTGTCGTAAAAAGTTTAGGTTTGCTATTTTACGGTAATCAGAATCAGCATTAAACGCGGAACTAACAATAAAATATTTACGATACTTTTATTATGTTTGAAACAATAAAATGTTTCCATTTTTTATGCACTTTACAGTTCTTTGCTAATTACCTGTTACGTGGAAAGTACTGTTAACTATACAATAAAAATTTTGTAATACCTGTCATTGTTTTTTTTATTAGCATTTTTTAATTTAATTGGAATAGTTTTATTCACTGTGCATATAGAAACAATGCAAAATACCATACCCACGAACACCTTAAATTGAAAGGTACGTTACGGTAATGGTACCAAAGAAATATTGGGCTTAAAATTATGGTAGTTAAAATAATGTTACATAAATTAGTTTTCCCGTAACGTCACACGTAAAATCAATAACATGAAAAATAGGCTCGTATAGGTGTGAACATTTAAACATTTAGCAGCTACAGATGGTGACGAAACACTTTCAGGCTGCTTGGATTAACCAAGTTGCGTAACCTCACCAACAGCTACTGATAGTGTCGGCATAGCTATCAGGCTGCTTGGATTAACCAAGTTGTGTAATCTTACCAACAGCTACTGATAGTGTCGGCATAGCTCTCAGGCTGCTTGGATTAACAAAGTTGCGTAACCTTACCAGCAGCTACTGATAGTGTCGGCATAGCTCTCAGGCTGCTTGGATTAACAAAGTTGCGTAACCATACCAGCAGCTACTGATAGTGTCGGCATAGCTCTCAAGCTGCTTGGATTAACCAAGTTGCGTAACCTTACCAGCAGCTACTGATAGTGTCGGCATAGCTCTCAGGCTGCTTGGATTAACAAAGTTGCGTAACCTTACCAGCAGCTACTGATAGTGTCGGCATAGCTCTCAGGCTGCTTGGATTAACAAAGTTGCGTAACCTTACCAGCAGCTACTGATAGTGTCAGCATAACTCTCAGGCTGCTTGGGATAACCCAGCTGCGTAACCTTACCAGCAGCTACTGATAGTGTCAGCATAACTCTCAGGCTGCTTGGATTAACCCAGTTGCGTAACCTTACCAGCAGCTACTGATAGTGTCGGCATAACTCTCAGGCTGCTTGGGATAACCCAGTTGCGTAACCTTACCAGCAGCTACTGATAGTGTCGGCATAACTCTCAGGCTGCTTGGGATAACCCAGTTGCGTAACCTTACCAGCAGCTACTGATAGTGTCGGCATAACTCTCAGGCTGCTTGGGATAACCCAGTTGCGTAACCTTACCAGCAGCTACTGATAGTGTCGGCATAACTCTCAGGCTGCTTGGGATAACCCAGTTGAGTAACCTTACCAGCAGCTACTGATAGTGTCGGCATAACTCTCAGGCTGCTTGGGATAACCCAGTTGCGTAACCTTACCAGCAGCTACTGATAGTGTCGGCATAACTCTCAGGCTGCTTGGGATAACCCAGTTGCGTAACCTTACCAGCAGCTACTGAAAGTGTCGGCATAACTCTCAGGCTGCTTGGGATAACCCAGTTGCGTAACCTTACCAGCAGCTACTGATAGTGTCGGCATAACTCTCAGGCTGCTTGGGATAACCCAGTTGCGTAACCTTACCAGCAGCTACTGATAGTGTCGGCATAACTCTCAGGCTGCTTGTATTAACCAAGTTGCGTAACCTTACCAGCAGCTACTGATAGTGTCGGCATAGCTCTCAGGCTGCTTGGATTAACCAAGTTGCGTAACCTTACCAGCAGCTACTGATAGTGTCGGCATAGCTCTCAGGCTGGTTGGATTAACCAAGTTGCGTAACCTTACCAGCAGCTACTGATAGTGTCAGCATAACTCTCAGGCTGCTTGGATTAACAAAGTTGCGTAACCTTACCAGCAGTTACTGATAGTGTCAGCATAACTCTCAGGCTGCTTGGGATAACCCAGCTGCGTAACCTTACCAGCAGCTACTGATAGTGTCAGCATAACTCTCAATCTGCTTGGATTAACCCAGTTGCGTAACCTTACCAGCAGCTACTGATAGTGTCAGCATAACTCTCAGGCTGCTTGGGATAACCCAGTTGCGTAACCTTACCAGCAGCTACTGATAGTGTCGGCATAACTCGCAGGCTGCTTGGGATAACCCAGTTGCGTAAACTTACCAGCAGCTACTGATAGTGTCGGCATAACTCTCAGGCTGCTTGGGATAACCCAGTTGCGTAACCTTACCAGCAGCTACCGATAGTGTCGGCATAACTCTCAGGCTGCTTGGGATAACCCAGTTGCGTAACCTTACCAGCAGCTACTGATAGTGTCGGCATAACTCTCAGGCTGCTTGGGATAACCCAGTTGCGTAACCTTACCAGCAGCTACTGATAGTGTCGGCATAACTCTCAGGCTGCTTGGGATAACCCAGTTGCGTAACCTTACCAGCAGCTACTGATAGTGTCGGCATAACTCTCAGGCTGCTTGGGATAACCCAGTTGCGTAACCTTACCAGCAGCTACTGATAGTGTCGGCATAACTCTCAGGCTGCTTGTATTAACCAAGTTGCGTAACCTTACCAGCAGCTACTGATAGTGTCGGCATAGCTCTCAGGCTGCTTGGATTAACCAAGTTGCGTAACCTTACCAGCAGCTACTGATAGTGTCGGCATAGCTCTCAGGCTGGTTGGATTAACCAAGTTGCGTAACCTTACCAGCAGCTACTGATAGTGTCAGCATAACTCTCAGGCTGCTTGGATTAACAAAGTTGCGTAACCTTACCAGCAGCTACTGATAGTGTCAGCATAACTCTCAGGCTGCTTGGGATAACCCAGCTGCGTAACCTTACCAGCAGCTACTGATAGTGTCAGCTTAACTCTCAATCTGCTTGGATTAACCCAGTTGCGACCCCTTACCAGCAGCTACTGATAGTGTCAGCATAACTCTCAGGCTGCTTGGGATAACCCAGTTGCGTAACCTTACCAGCAGCTACTGATAGTGTCGGCATAACTCTCAGGCTGCTTGGGATAACCCAGTTGCGTAAACTTACCAGCAGCTACTGATAGTGTCGGCATAACTCTCAGGCTGCTTGGGATAACCCAGTTGCGTAACCTTACCAGCAGCTACCGATAGTGTCGGCATAACTCTCAGGCTGCTTGGGATAACCCAGTTGCGTAACCTTACCAGCAGCTACTGATAGTGTCGGCATAACTCTCAGGCTGCTTGGGATAACCCAGTTGCGTAACCTTACCAGCAGCTACTGATAGTGTCGGCATAACTCTCAGGCTGCTTGGGATAACCCAGTTGCGTAACCTTACCAGCAGCTACTGATAGTGTCGGCATAACTCTCAGGCTGCTTGGGATAACCCAGTTGCGTAAACTTACCAGCAGCTACTGATAGTGTCGGCATAACTCTCAGGCTGCTTGTATTAACCAAGTTGCGTAACCTTACCAGCAGCTACTGATAGTGTCGGCATAGCTCTCAGGCTGCTTGGATTAACCAAGTTGCGTAACCTTACCAGCAGCTACTGATAGTGTCGGCATAGCTCTCAGGCTGGTTGGATTAACCAAGTTGCGTAACCTTACCAGCAGCTACTGATAGTGTCAGCATAACTCTCAGGCTGCTTGGATTAACAAAGTTGCGTAACCTTACCAGCAGCTACTGATAGTGTCAGCATAACTCTCAGGCTGCTTGGGATAACCCAGCTGCGTAACCCTACCAGCAGCTACTGATAGTGTCAGCATAACTCTCAGGCTGCTTGGATTAACCCAGTTGCGTAACCTTACCAGCAGCTACTGATAGTGTCAGCATAACTCTCAGGCTGCTTGGGATAACCCAGTTGCGTAACCTTACCAGCAGCTACTGATAGTGTCGGCATAACTCTCAGGCTGCTTGGGATAACCCAGTTGCGTAACCTTACCAGCAGCTACTGATAGTGTCGGCATAACTCTCAGGCTGCTTGGGATAACCCAGTTGCGTAACCTTACCAGCAGCTACTGATAGTGTCGGCATAACTCTCAGGCTGCTTGGGATAACCCAGTTGCGTAACCTTACCAGCAGCTACTGATAGTGTCGGCATAACTCTCAGGCTGCTTGGGATAACCCAGTTGCGTAACCTTACCAGCAGCTACTGAAAGTGTCGGCATAACTCTCAGGCTGCTTGGGATAACCCAGTTGCGTAACCTTACCAGCAGCTACTGATAGTGTCAGCATAACTCTCAGGCTGCTTGGGATAACCCAGTTGCGTAACCTTACCAGCAGCTACTGATAGTGTCGGCATAACTCTCAGGCTGCTTGTATTAACCAAGTTGCGTAACCTTACCAGCAGCTACTGATAGTGTCGGCATAGCTCTCAGGCTGCTTGGATTAACCAAGTTGCGTAACCTTACCAGCAGCTACTGATAGTGTCGGCATAGCTCTCAGGCTGGTTGGATTAACCAAATTGCGTAACCTTACCAGCAGCTACTGATAGTGTCAGCATAACTCTCAGGCTGCTTGGATTAACAAAGTTGCGTAACCTTACCAGCAGCTACTGATAGTGTCAGCATAACTCTCAGGCTGCTTGGGATAACCCAGCTGCGTAACCTTACTAGCAGCTACTGATAGTGTCAGCATAACTCTCAATCTGCTTGGATTAACCCAGTTGCGTAACCTTACCAGCAGCTACTGATAGTGTCAGCATAACTCTCAGGCTGCTTGGGATAACCCAGTTGCGTAACCTTACCAGCAGCTACTGATAGTGTCGGCATAACTCTCAGGCTGCTTGGGATAACCCAGTTGCGTAACCTTACCAGCAGCTACTGATAGTGTCGGCATAACTCTCAGGCTGCTTGGGATAACCCAGTTGCGTAACCTTACCAGCAGCTACCGATAGTGTCGGCATAACTCTCAGGCTGCTTGGGATAACCCAGTTGCGTAACCTTACCAGCAGCTACTGATAGTGTCGGCATAACTCTCAGGCTGCTTGGGATAACCCAGTTGCGTAACCTTACCAGCAGCTACTGATAGTGTCGGCATAACTCTCAGGCTGCTTGGGATAACCCAGTTGCGTAACCTTACCAGCAGCTACTGATAGTGTCGGCATAACTCTCAGGCTGCTTGGGATAACCCAGTTGCGTAACCTTACCAGCAGCTACTGATAGTGTCGGCATAACTCTCAGGCTGCTTGTATTAACCAAGTTGCGTAACCTTACCAGCAGCTACTGATAGTGTCGGCATAGCTCTCAGGCTGCTTGGATTAACCAAGTTGCGTAACCTTACCAGCAGCTACTGATAGTGTCGGCATAGCTCTCAGGCTGGTTGGATTAACCAAGTTGCGTAACCTTACCAGCAGCTACTGATAGTGTCAGCATAACTCTCAGGCTGCTTGGATTAACAAAGTTGCGTAACCTTACCAGCAGCTACTGATAGTGTCAGCATAACTCTCAGGCTGCTTGGGATAACCCAGCTGCGTAACCTTACCAGCAGCTACTGATAGTGTCAGCATAACTCTCAGGCTGCTTGGATTAACCCAGTTGCGTAACCTTACCAGCAGCTACTGATAGTGTCAGTATAACTCTCAGGCTGCTTGGGATAACCCAGTTGCGTAACCTTACCAGCAGCTACTGATAGTGTCGGCATAACTCTCAGGCTGCTTGGGATAACCCAGTTGCGTAACCTTACCAGCAGCTACTGATAGTGTCGGCATAACTCTCAGGCTGCTTGGGATAACCCAGTTGCGTAACCTTACCAGCAGCTACTGATAGTGTCGGCATAACTCTCAGGCTGCTTGGGATAACCCAGTTGCGTAACCTTACCAGCAGCTACTGATAGTGTCGGCATAACTCTCAGGCTGCTTGGGATAACCCAGTAGCGTAACCTTACCAGCAGCTACTGATAGTGTCGGCATAACTCTCAGGCTGCTTGGGATAACCCAGTTGCGTAACCTTACCAGCAGCTACTGATAGTGTCGGCATAACTCTCAGGCTGCTTGGGATAACCCAGTTGCGTAACCTTACCAGCAGCTACTGATAGTGTCGGCATAACTCTCAGGCTGCTTGGGATAACCCAGCTGAGTAACCTTACCAACAGTTACAGCTGGTATTGACATAGCTCTCAGGTTGCTTGGGATAACGAAGTTTAATAGCCCTACCAGCAGATAGAGATGGTCACGACATAGCTCTCTGGTCGCTTGGTTTAACCAAAGGGAGTACCTTTCCTAGCAGCTACAGCTGGTGTTGACATACCTCTCAGGTTGCTAGAGAAATCCTAACGAGGAAACTTACCAGCAGCTATTGATGTTGACTACATAGCTGTCAGGATGTTTGAGTAGCCTTACCAGCAGCTATTATTGATGACGACATAGCTCTCAGGTTGTATGATATAACGAAACAGTGTAGCCCAACCAGGAGCTTTTAGGTGACATAGGACAACCAGGATACGTGACAGTCCAAGAGGCTAATATTGCAGTCAATTAGGTTCCTTGGTATAACAGAGCTGAGTAGTCCTAGCAACTAGTAATGCTGTCGACATAGCTTTTAGGTGACATAGGATAACCAGGATACGTCACAGTTCAAGAGGCTAATATTTCAGTCAATTAGGTTCCTTGGTATAACAGAGCTGAGTAGTCCTAGCAACTAGTAATGCTGTCGACATAGCTTTTAGGTGACATAGGATAACCAGGATACGTCACAGTTCAAGAGGCTAATATTTCAGTCAATTAGGTTCCTTGGTATAACAGAGCTGAGTAGTCCTAGCAACTAGTAATGCTGTCGACATAACTTTTAGTTTTGATTGAGTAACCCGTCTACGTCACCCTGGAAGAAGCTACTATTGCAGATAGTATAGGTCTCATTTTACTTGGGATAACACAGATCATTAGACCGAAAATGTCTTTGATAATAAACAATAACAGGAAGAGGCAAACTTTATAACCATTATGGTAAAATGTTCTGCATCAAATTTGTAAGAAATCAGATAAATTATGAATATTAGTTACCAATTTAATTATCAATATTATTTATCAATTTTAATAACTTGTTATTGAGATGATCAATAAAACGATTTTAATTAAAGCATGGGGTAATTTTAAAACATATATAGCACATTGTATTATGGGGAGAACCTTTTTGTTTTTTCATTAAAAACATACACTTCGAAAATTATTTTCAAAATCAACCATAATATTACTTGTATATGCCACTGTTAAACATTTTTAAAATGTAATGTCCCTAAAGAACGATTTCACGTATTCAAACATATATTTTAAACACATCCATCTAAGGCTATTGTAGGTAAAATGACATACGTTACTAACACTGTGTATAGTTATATATATATATATATATAAATATATATATATATATATATATATATATATATATATATATATATATATATATACATATATAAATATATAGGTGTATAAAACATTATTTTTTCAGTGTTAGCGACTGCAGGAAAATACGATTTTAAACAAATGATAGAAACACTATACCTTAGTTTCCTCTAGGAATAAAGGATATTGATAAAAACAATTGCCATGAAAAGTAAAAACTCCTGGTTCATCCCCTTCTCTCTTTCCCACTGAATTGCCTGCTCCAGTTACAAGAAATTCTACGGGAAATGATTTGCATGACAAGAACCTAATCTCCATTATAATTGGAGTTGACACACAAACTCTTGACTTCATCTCTTCAAATAACTTTCAGTACGTAACGAGCAGGAACAGACCGCAAGGTTATTTGTACGAGCTTGCTTGTATGTGTGTGTGTATGTGTGTGTGTGTGTGTGTGTGTGTGTGTGTGCGCGCGCGCGTGTGCGCGCGCGCGTGTGCGCGCGCGCGTATGTGTGTGTGCGTGCGCGCGTGTGTATGTGTGTGTGTGTGTGTGTGTGTGTGTGTGTGTGTGTGTGTGTGTGTGTGTGTGTGTGTGTGTTAACAAAATAATATTTGAAATAGCTCTTTTAACAACAAAAGTCATTTACTACAAGTTTAAAAAAATGTATTTGAAATTGAGTGGGGAAATAAAATGCATTTCAAATACAATAAACAAGATTTACATAAAACAAGAAGTAATAGAAGGAACTAATAATGGTTAATTACATATTAAATACATGAAAACCTATTAACCACATACGTTCTTTAATTTACCCTTATGCTCATTTCAGTTACCAAGTAACCATCCTCAGAGGGATAACATACTAAGACTGAGTCTTAATATGTTATCCCTCGGTGGATGGTTATTTGGTTAACTGAAATGTACTTAAGGGTAAAATAAAGAAAGTTTGTGGTTAAGAGGTGCTTGTGTATTCATTATTAAATTCAACCACAGTATATTACTAATAAATGGCCAATTACATATTTATTTAATTTGTCTATTACCTAATAGAAATATTATCGAGTAGAACCTTTGTATCCAGAATGATATTCTATATCCAGAATCAGGAAACATGGTTTTTATTTCATGTTTTCGAGTATTTTTTCATACAGCTATTTTATCCAACATGTTGTTTTTAAATTAAATTAATTGTGTTGAATTGAAAGGAATTTACTTTAATTTTAATGTATAGAATAACTCCACAGCATATTAACATCTTTGCAGAATGACTTCTTGTTAATTTTGGCATCTAGTTATCTACCATATGTTTTACTGAATTTTAAACGAGTTTGATTTCAACTGCGTAAAACATTTATGTATTAGGATTTCAAACGTGTTCAAACGTTTTGTGATTTTTTGAATAAATACTGACAATAGGTAGTATCACACATTGAAAAGATCGTTTCATGTAAAATATTGTGTTGTTGTTCCAGATAGCAGGGGCTGCATTAAACAGAGCTGCACGAGTTTCCATTTTTACCGGAATAATGTATAGTCG